>OZ025290.1:182115032-183318613 GCA_964019185.1 Maratus speculifer
AATCTCATAGATAATTGGATGAGTATCTGTTGGATACTTATATTGAACTTAGCTTCACTTGCATAGACACCAAAAAGTCAAATTAACGTACATAAATATAATACGCATGGTAAATAGGCATGCTCTTAATTTCTTATTAATTATTATGTAAAAATATTTTTTTAATTTGCAATAGTTTTTGAAAACGTTTTTATTTTTAATAAAAAATATTAAATATATATATACATTTATTTCCCGATGATCATGAAGTATTTTGTATCTAATTGTTTCCTTGTAGAAAAGTTCCGTTATACAGAGGTTTCACTTTAGACAGGTTCCGCTATAGACAGTTCCATTTTATCAGTTTTTGCTATATTTAGTTTTCTTAAGCTATGGATTGTTAAAATATGTTAGCCCCCAGAAAAATTTCAGAGCCCCCCCCCCCCCTGGCTTGACTCGCGGGTTACGGCTCTGGTGGCACTTGCTAGGCCACATTGAGAAAAATGAATGTTAACAGAAAATAATCATTAAAAACTGTAGGTATGTTAAATGTTAAAGCGATAAATTGTTGAAATCTTTTGTTCGAAATCTTTTTTATGCCAGGAGTAAACATGGATCAAGGCTCCCCCCCCTCCCCCCGCTCCTCACACACAATAAATTTTACCGACCGCAAGTATTTTATACAAAAAAGGGAAAAAATATCTATGAAAAATAATAATTAAAATCTTAGTAAGAAATACGTTAACAACAATCCATATGATTAACATTAGCTTGAGCAGTCACCTGAAGAAATTGGAAAGCTAATGTTAAATGTATGGGAACGGGTTTTACCTTTTTTTTCTCACATGCATATTAATAGTTTTAAATGACTTTTTTAATCTTGCTTAGAATAGCTGAGATTGAATTATAACCGAGATAGAATTTAATTTTTCAATTTTAATTGCAGATTTTTTTTTTCTTTTTGCATAGAAGATTTGTGAAGATGCATAACCTGTTAATATATTTTATCGTAATAGTAAATTTAGAAATATAGAACTATTATACAGAACATTCAGTTATCACTCCATTTTGTTTATGGTTGAAAGAGTTGTATATGTAAATGCGAATCTGCGAAACAGGGAAAATCCAAAAGTAAATGTATACTATAGAAATCTTCATAAACACATGCAGATGCAAATAACAATAATAATATTTCGCTCCAAAAATTGGTAAAAATACTTCTCATAAAGTTTGAGATATTTTCAACCTTCGACGCACAATCATGGGGAAAAAAAGTAAACATCCCCTATCAACCGTGCAATGAATTATTTTAGAAGAAAGTTGCTGTTACCAAAAGATTATAAATAAAATCTACTTTTGAATGATGTATATAAAAATCGCTTAGGAAGTCATTTTCACATAAAATTCTTTAATTCAATACCAATGCACAAGTTTGCCGCCATAAATAGATTTTACTCCCTTCGATTATCCTAAATTCAAATTTTTATAAATTCCGTACAATTATTTTCCGAGAAATTAATTATTTTAAAACGAGCGTAATTTATAGATTGTATTTAAATTAAAGTTCTGTACTCGATTATTAAATGCTACAGAATAAATATATCTCTTCTATTAATGCATATTATTTTTTTACCAATAAGACCCTTTCAGTGGCTTAATAGGATTCGACTATTGCCATCCCAAATGTTTCGTTAAATTGAGTAAAATATACATTTTTTTCTAGGCATAAATTGAGCCAAAGATTTAAAATATGTTGTTAAATTTGGCTATTGCCATTGAAAAAAAATAAAGTTTCTGTTCATTTTAATATGTAGATGCCCACCCACCTAAGCAAATTTTATATGCATGATTTAAAAGTAGACTTTATTTCCAATCCTTTGGTACCAATAACTTTCTTCTACGATAATTTATTGAAGCGTAAGTAGGTGTATTTACTTTTTGTTTTCATTTCCCATGACTGTATACTATTCTTTTCACCCAAACCATGAAATTTTCAGCTTATACAGTTTTTCACTATGCACACATCCTTCTTTAACTTATTTTAGTATTTAATATTACATAATAATTTAATTGTAAAGTACCTCCTCAAAATGCACGTAAAATATAACAGTTTATAAAAATGTTAGCTCTTCATTGAGCCTTCAAATCAAATTCATATCACTTGCCCTTGTAAAAAAAAAAAAAAAAAAAAAAAAAAAAAAAAAAAAACCGCTGTAATACAGAACTGAAGGATATTCAAGTGATTTGGGATAGAATATATTTTTCTTTTTTCTAATCTTGAATCATAAGTAATTGTTGCATCATAACGATGAATCTCATGCATTTGAGACTAAATATAAATTAAAAAATAAATTCTAAGAAATCGTCACTTTTCGATTTCGAACAACCGTAATAAAAAATAGTTTTACTTGTAGCATATCTGGCTAAAATTCGTTATTACAGAAGTATTTTTTATTAAAATCCAGGCATTCAGAATGCGAATGAAGATTCAATCTGACAAATAAATGCCAAATAACTTTTTATTACTAATCAGAGTGTAAACAGTGCTTTTAGTGATGTTTCCAAAGCAATATTGAATATCCCAAATAATTTGCAATTTACAATAATTATTATTAACCAATTTTCATAATACAATATGAATTTTTTTAGCTTAAACTTTCACAACGGGATAGGAAATCTTTAAACAGTTTAAAGATTTCAAAGTTTTACTTTTAATTATTATTAAATTTTAATTTTACCAAAAATCTTATAGTATCCTATCTTATATATAAATATTTTTCGTAATTTAGCAAATGCAAAATCTGTTTTCGTCTTTTTTTAATCATTAAAATATGTGTCTAAAATATTTAATGAAATCATATGAGTATATTCAAATTGACTTTGCGCAATATTAATAGCTCAGTAATATAGTTCAGCACAATAGCTTTAAATCGAAATCACAACTTTTCAGATTACTACGTATCCTTTGACTTCTCTGCCTTAAAGAAATGATTTGGAAAAAATTGTCCGTTTATAAAATAAATTGCATGTTTGGAATAAAATTCTAAATAATGCAACATCACGAGGTAGAGAAAATAAAATAATAATAATAATAATAGTAATACTTTATATTAATAATAATAATGATAATATGTACAGACATTTAGTGACCTATCCTACATGAATCCCATTTGTTTTGAAATAAAAATGGCATGTGGGAGCATATATCATGAGGTCGTAAATTAGGAATTCTTGCGAAAAAACAAATGTGTTCCTAGCACTGATTTAAGTTTCAATCTACTGTGACGTCATCAAAATGGCGTACCGGGATATATATCATAGGGATGTTAATCAGGATTTCGTCGAAAGTAAAATGCTTTAGCAGTGGATTTAAGTCCCCCTGATTTAAGTCCCATCTACTCTGACGTCAGCAAAATGACGTATAGCGGGATCTTAATCAGTGGGACCTTAATCAGGGTCTCGACGAAAGTAAAATTCTCTGTGACTGGATTTAGGTCCCGGTCTGATAGCGGGATGTATATCAGTGGGACATTAATCAGAGTTTCGTGAAAAGTGAAATGCTCAAGCACTGGATTTATATCCCGGTTTCTTGTGACGTCAAAATGACGTATAGGGGATCTTAATCAGTGGGACCTTAATCAGGGTCTCGACGAAAGTAAAATTCTCTGTGACTGGATTTAGGTCCCGGTCTGATAGCGGGATGTATATCAGTGGGACGTTAATCAGGGTTTCGTGAAAAGTGAAATGCTCAAGCACTGGATTTATATCCCGGTTTCTTGTGACGTCAAAATGACGTACCGGGACCTTAATCAGTGGGACCTTAAACAGCGCCCCCTCAAAATGACGTACCGGGACCTTAATCAGTGGGACATTAATCAGGCGTCTCTCAAAAAGAACTGCAGGATTCCTCCGTCAATGTAACTTGCCTCGTGCGAGGAAGATAATCAGATGAATGGGTTTGCATAGTTTGTCGCTGTTATACGAGTGGAACATGAAGATAATTAAATAACATATTCGTTTCAAGAATGGACGTAATTTTCTTTTTTAGTGATATTCCTTATCTTTTATTACATACAATGCGTTTCAAAATTATATGTAAAGGCGATTTTTTTTAAACTACAGTTCAAAAAATGCAGCAATAATTATTACTTTTGAATACTTACTAAATTTTAAGAATTTTTGAATACTTATTAAAGAAGCCTATTTAATAACAATAATCTCGATTATCCACAACTAATTTTTTCGGACCCTCGAAATATTCGTTCTGATGAAAGGTGTATAAAAATTTTCATTTTTTTTGTTTTTTTTAAGGCTTGCAAAAACAATTAAAAAAACCATAAATTTTGCATAAAAAATAAAATCGATCGGATTATGAGTTGTAGAGATATTTGTAATAATGTTTTTCACAATCTTCGATTTTTCATGACCCTGTATTTCATTCAAATTTCAATTCAAAGTTATATTTTAATTGTAAATGCAACACTTAATCCAACGCAGTAAATTATTAGTTAATATAATTATAATTTTTTGAGTTATAAGGATGCTTCTTTTATGCAATTTGGTATTACTTGATTTTATTTCTATATTTTACATTATGCATATCCCTGATGGGTAAGTATTTCGGCCCCCCCCCCCCCCAACGACACGGAAAAAATAAAAAGGTGTGGAATAATACATTTGTTGTAACAAAAAAATATATACATTTGACAGAATATCTCTATTCTAAAAAAAAATAACTAAAGCTGTCACCGCCGCGAGTCACTGACAAGGAATTTTTTGTGACCAGAGGTCTTTTTTCATTAATATTAAGTAAGCTATTGCATTCGAAAATATGAAAATTGGTGGTATTATAGAGAAAAAGTTTATAAACACGCTGGTGCAAATAAATTTTAAATTTAATTATTATTTTATAGAGATATTTAATCTTAAAGGTAGTCAAAATTGTTCCATTGGAAGAGTTTTATTGGAACAAAAATTATACACATGAATTTAATCGTTTTACGATCATTTTATATATTAGAAGTTTCCTGTGAGCAGGTTGCATTTATATTTTTGTCTCATTTTATGAGAATTTATTTCCATTTTAAATTCAAATTTTCAACATTTCGATTGATATTTTTTACATATATTAGAAAAGAAAATTATTTAAAATTGTTGCTAACTACTAAAACAGCGCAAAGAATAAAAGTGCTTCAAATTAAAAATTAATTATAATCTTGAAAATCTATTTAACAAAATTATCTCACATATTAGGGCATAGACAATTAAAAAAAATTGGTATCTGTTTTTATTTGTGACTTTTTTCGATAGTAAAATATTTTATTATATCCAAAAATGTAAGAAAGAAAAGTCTAAGAGTTACATTGAAGACACCTGACCTCCCGCTGAGTTAAGAGGGTAATTTACTGGTTTGAAAAAAATATTTTATTTGTGTAACTTTCAAAAAGAAAGAACATCCACGATTAAAATGTTGTCGCTGAACACTTCAAAGAAAACATCAATGGACAGAATAATATAAACCGATACACCCAAAAACTTTACTTTAATAACGTTTCTGTTTCTTCTGTGTGATTATCCGTATTTAAAAAGTTTTTATAAGGTGAAGAATAAACAGGCGTATACTATTCTTTTCAAACTTTCACTATACTTTTCGGAGATTGTGCCTTTCATCTGCCCATCTAAAGGAACTGCGGCATTAATGTATGCTTCTCGTGAAAAGAAGGCGTTGGATAATTTGATTTGAATTTGTTGGCAAGTGTTATATTAGTGGAATATGAGGATAATTAAGTGATTCACAGTGGATGTGGATGTTTTAGGTGCGCTCGTAACTATATAAATACGTAACGCCTATATAGTTGCTGTCTATCCGTATGTAACTGATTAGAAACTATCCAACTGAATGATTTTAAGCTCTATATATAGAGCCTTTGTAGAATTTTGTACTGGCATTTCAAATTTCACAAAAATCAAAACTTTAACAAGTTGAAAAATTGCGTTCGTACTATAACAAAGTTTTAAATATTCAGATATTGGTTTAATAGAATACAGTACACAAAACACAGTATAGCGGCTGATTTTTTTTTTTTTTTGGGGGGGGGGTGGAGGGTGCTTTTGTAAATATTAATTGCTTTCTATTATACAGAAAACAATTTGTAGTAATTCTCAGCAACGCATATCGATTTCATAAAATGTTAAATAGCTTAATAGTGCTAAAATATGCCTCACACAGCGTTTCATCCTATGCCATTATGTAATGGAATACTTTTGTGAGTTCCTGTTAATTAATATCAAATATTCTTTGCACCACAGATTCTGCAAAATGTATTTTTTAGTATTAATTTCATAGATGCATATCAATTCTATTATGTTCGAAAGAGTATACCATCATTAAAATGCACTTGAAACTATTGACTTGAAACTCCCTTTCACCGTAATGTAACGGGATGATTTTGACTGTTTCTGTAATTAAAGTATGCATCCGATTTTCATAAAATTTTAAATGTCTCGATAAAATTATGTAATGATTATATATTTCAAATTTCAAACGATTCGCGGTTGAGTAGTTTTTGCTCTGTTATGTTCGGACAAACGGACGGACGGATGGACGGATTGAACGAAGACTACAGGTGCTATGTGTTTGTATTATTACGAACGTGTTTAAGGTGATATTAATAAAAATTTTCTACATTGTGATGAATCTTATCATATGTAAATGATTCAATGATATTTCATGATAGGTAATGATTCTAGGTCGCCATGTAGATGACGTCCCATTTAAGGTGCCTATTATCTTCGTATCACTGAATTTAGTACATTGAATAATAATGCATTTTGCATTCATGCATTTTGTGCAAAAGAATAAAACAACTACTGCATCAAGATCTGAATATTTATAAAATTAGTTATAGTAAAAACGCGTCTCATTTGCCGCGTTTGACATACAATTTTCATTTTGTTTTCCTTTAAGCAAATAGAAATACATAACCTCTAATTCGACTGGAAAATTTTAAAAATATTAATCTAAAAAGTATAAAAATGTTTAAAATAAACATTTAAAAAAAAGTTATGCATTTTTTTAAAAAAAGACTTATTTTTAAAAGCAAATACTTTTTTTAAATTTGCTGAATCAAAATTAAAGAAAAACAACTGAAAAAGATACCTCTTAAGTTTGAAATATATATCTTTAACGTTTCTTTACTTATAACAATTTTAATGAAAAAAAAAAAAAAAAAAAAAAAACACCATGAAAAAACGCATTTTTGCAAACAGACTTTTCTATAACAGCCATTACTTGAAAGCTAGATTTTGTAAACAAATCAAAACGAAAAAATTAATACTTTTTGTTCCGATTAAGATAAAAACATGTTTTAAAGGTCATTTTAAACAGAAAAATTAATGCAATAACATTTTTCTTTTTCTTTCTTTCTTTTTCTTTTTTCTTTTTTTTTAATTTCAAGATTTCTGTGTCTCGGACCCCCTTAAAATGTAAATAAAAATAAGTACTTTTAACAAGGTTATAGGGCTCTACTCTTTACGAGCTGTACTTGCCAACTCTCGTCCAGAAACTGCAGGCTCTAAACACCAACTAGTAATTTGCTATGTTTAAAAAAGCTTACATAATTACGGAATGTAGAATAATAACAAAATGACCAATTGCAACTTTCTGTCATCGGAATGCTATCCATCCGTTTTGATTGAGGGATATTTTTAGTTCTTAAGGCCAAATTAATTGCTGTCACGATAGCTGACGGCTGTTTTCGTGGTCAATTAAATGAGATCAATTACACAATTAAAAATCCATTTGTAATCCATCCTAAAGTAAAAGTCCTCATTGTCTGCCGGACATTTTATAACGGCGTATAAGAAAATCGCTTTAAATAAATTGTTTTAAATATGGCGTAATTTTTTCTTTTAAATACTTTTCTTATACTTTATCTTGTTCATTTTAACATTTTCTTTCCTTTTTACCGTTCACGTCTAAATAAATTTTGCTACTGAAAAGTATTTGTAAAGTTTTGAATTTTTTTTAATCTAGAACGAATTCTATTATGAAATAATAGAATTTGTTATGAAATATCTTCCTTATTATGAAATAAATCTCTATTCAGATAAGAAAATTTAGAATTCATCGAAGTAAAGGTCGAAGTAAAGGTTTAAAAAATTCGGCAAATAAAACAAAAGAAGACCGAACATTGCACTGCGCACTCTAGTCGAATATGTGTTTGCATAAAATGGTCCAATTACTACGGATAGTTTTTGGTTCTATGAAACTAATGCGACTGGATTAACTTGATAGATTTCAACATTAAATAGCATTTAATATTAGTACTTTGATTTAAAAAAATGTTTGTTTCAGCCTGTTTATAATACAAATCTCTATATACTGTCAATTTTTACGTTTTTACATCCAATAGTTTTTTTTTAAATAAGCCGAGAAGGAACCAGATTACAAAAAATTAAAATTTCAGCAATTTTACTGTTAATTACTTCTTTTCTTGCATTGGTTATTATTTTTTTCTAGAACAGATAGATAATTTTTGTCCTAATGTAAAACTTTGAACTTGGTATTGTTTGAAACATTAAAAAAACAAATTTTAATAGGAGTTAATAAGAAATAATTGCTTTTTTGGTCAATTTAAAGGCACATAACATCTTCTCGCGCTGCTAAAGAAGAGTTTGAATGGTTTTTTAAATGTTGTAATACTTTATCTATTGTTGTAGAATCATTGCGTATTATTCTATAACCGTTAAATAGGTTTTTACAATCATTAAAATTTTCTTGAGGTATTAGGGCATTTATTATGAAGTGTAACGATGTAGCTGCAGGATATAAAGGATTACAGTTATAGCATCACAGAATTGTTACATAAAGAGTCATTTAATATTTAGGCATTCAAATACATCGGCATCTTTTACATTATAACAAGATTGAACAAGTCAAAAAATAATTGTTCTAGTTTAAAAAAAATGAATTGAGATGAACTATATTACACAAAAGTTTTTACTAATAATGTTCCTTTTCTTTTCGTTTATGAGGTTTTAATGATGGCTTTAGATCTGTTCCAGATCTAAACATTAAATAAATAAATTAAAGGAAGAATATTCAAAACGGGGAGGTAGGCTGAAAATATGAAATAAAATAGTTTCGTAAAATATAAAGAAGCCGGAAATTGCACGTCAAACGTAGCAAATGAGGTGCTTTCGTAATTTACCGAAGTTTTAAAAATATTCAGATCTTTGTGCAATAGTATACAGTTCTTCGGGCACATTATAGTATCCGACATCTTTTGTATGTCCCTGTAAATACTATCAGCTTTCTATTACAAGAGAAGTTACTTGCAGTAAACCTCAGCAACGTATATCAATTTCATAAAATGCGAAATAATTTAATATAATTAAAACATGCACCAACAAATGTTTTCCCCTAGATTATTATGTAATGGAATATTCTTGTGCGGCCCTGTATATTAATAAAAAATAATCGTTGCACCACATATGCTACAGATTCTATACTTTAATATATACTTCTTAGATACATATCAATTTTAAAGAGTGTAACACGATTAAAATGCACTTGCATCTATTTTTTTCATTGTCAGTAATGAAATGGAATACTTTTGATTGTGTCTGTAATTGAATTATACATCCGATTTTCGCAAAACTTGAAATTACTCGACAAAATTAGGCGAGAGTTGTATATTTTAAATTTTAAACGATTCGGTTGGGTAGATTTTGCGTCGTTATATGCTGACAGACAGACGGACGGACTGAACGACGACTATAGGTGCTATGTATTTATGTAATTATATGAACGCCCTAAAAACGCAGCCATACGTAAATGTATTAAATATGCCTCTTAGTTAATGGCGATATAATATAAAACGCAATTTAACAAAATTAACTCTACCCATATACAAATTTCTAATGTAACAATTTTATGATTTTTATTTATGATTTTTTTTAATTCTTAAGTGCAATGTTTTTAGAACACTGAGGTTACTGTAATTTTAGTATTTTTTACAATCACATGCAACATGCCCCCCTCCTTCCGTAAAGAATGTGTATATAGCATTTACATTTATTTTAGAAGACCGCTCAAAATAATTTGATTACACTAGCTTGTATAAACGTTAATTGCTCAAAATGCCTTTTAGTGCAATTGTGATATCTGAAACTTGACAAATTTTTACTATATTACATAAAAAAGTTCACCGTGAACTTCATTAAAAATAAGGGATGTGATATTTATTGTTCTTTTACAGGATAATACAAAACAATACAGGAGAATTGCATGTTAGCCTCAAGTACTGTTTGACTTAATAGTTGGAGTTGATTTCAACACGAAACGTTCAATATTTTAGGAGAAATAGCTGTGAAATATAATCAATCGTTTCATAAATTCTTTTCATTATAATTTTTTATATAGAGGTATATATTTTTATATACAGATTTAAATAAATGTTTTTTAAGTCATTCTGCATACAAACATGCATATTTTGGCAGAAATGCTGGCATCACAACTAGTATAATTAAATTTGCAAACATGAAAGCTTAATTTAACTAATAAATAAACAAGCTGAGTTTAACTGATTTATTTAAGTGTTTGTGAATAACTTAACTTGCTAAAAATATCAGTTATATAGCAATGCTTTAAATCTTATCAAACGCATCGTAATGATTAGATCTTAATTATAAAAAACTTCACAGTACGGATGTGGTACTTAAACATATCATATTGATTAATTTTTTTCCATTTCTTTATATTTTATTTTAGATGTGTTCATGCAGGCCTGTCCAACCTTTTACTAAACAGGGGCGCAACTCAACTTTTGGCAATCAATGAAGGATTTTATTATTAAAATGACTCAAAACATGCAATAAAAACGTATTTTAATATTAGTAGTAATATATATGTGCAAATGAGTCATTATGACTCAATAGATCTGAAGCGCCATGTAGAAATACAATAAAATAAATAAATAAATAAATAACAGTAAATTGCAATAAATATCGAATAATAAATTTTTCTGGGAAGGGTTATGTCAAACATTTTTGAATTAGAAGGAGCCAGGAAGGGATGTATCATCTATTATTAAAATAAAATGGTAATCAGAGATAATGTTAGGATTTTTTTTTGGAGACGCAAATACTCGTGAATATTTTGTTGGTATGAATTCGCCATTATAAAATGTACATAAACAAAGTCATGGATGGTTCGAAAGAGAGAGAGTCTGAAAGAGCTTTCAGTGATGGAAATCCTTTCGCAAGTTATAATTCTTGATACATAAAATGCACTTGTAGAGATTTTTAAAACATCTCTAATGAAAATATCAAGGATTTAAAAAAAAGTATCCTTTACAAGGAAATTGTATTAAAAAAAAGGTTAGTAACGGAAAAACTTCAAAAGAACGCCCAGAAAATTTGCAAAGGGCGTCATGGCACCCGCCGGCGTCGCATTGAACAACCCTGTGTTAAAGTAAAGTCCTGTTTTAGTGCTATTGGAATTAGACGGATGTCTTCGTTCACAGTAGTTTTGAATTGTCTGTGGCGTAAAGGATAATTCGTGTGTAAATTACATGATGAAATTACAAAACGTACTTGTAGAAATACATTTTTCGGTCTTCAACTTGAATTAAAAAATATATGTATATATTTTTTAATGTTTGAAGCTTATTTATATTAGTCTAGATTAAGGCTACCATTCCAACCGTTTACAAGTCTATAGGTTGTCGAGTAGTTTTGCTTGGTAAATTCTCTTTTTAAAGATGGATTTATAAATTTAATTGCAATGAATAACAAAGATTCAATTTGATGGCGTTACCAATCTATACAATTAATGTTATCAATTATTCAATAAGTTTTTTTAGACTTTTGACTGTAACTGGAGGTGAAGTATTTCTCGCGTCTCGTATAAGCAAACCTTTAAATGAAGATAATAATCTTTACCGCTAATTTTTTATATTTTTTTATATAGCTTATATGGCATTCACATGAAATCTAACAACTCTTTGCTTTTCTAGATTGTTAACTTCTCACGATCTAACTTTGCTCCAAGCTGTTTCGCTTCGCTATTTGCTATTCTGCTATTCCATGGGAGTAACAGCAATCACAAAGCTCGAAAGATATTAGATGTGCTCGAAGGATATTAGATGGGGATATTAGATGATATATCCTCCATTGGATATTGCGTTTCTATCCCAAAAAGCTACAGTCTCTGCAGAAATTATAACCAGGAGACACAGCTGTGAGGAAATTTCTCGCACTGGTTATGGCAAAAAATGAAAGCGACCCTCAGTAAGTTTTCAACGTTTTCTGGACAAATGAAGCGCGCTGCACACGACACGTGGATGTCAACACCCAGAACATTCGTATATGGACAACGCCTAATAATCATGAATACACAACGAAATCAGTGCATCCAGCCAAATTGACAGTCTGTTGTGACTTCAACTCATCTTTCTTCGTCGGATCATTCTTCTTTGAAGAAGCGTGACCCATCTAGGGCTGATAAACGCGCACAGTATCCGTTATCTCTTTCTTTTGGGTGCCAAAATCGTGTCCGCATTTAAGAAAAGAGGCGTGTTACCTGTAATAAATCTTATGCAGGGTTGTTCACTACCATCTTATGCTAATCCAATGAAAGGAGAGCACATTTGGCGTACAAAAGGAAAAAAACACAATTTGTGCATATGAAAAAAAAAAAGATAAAAAAAGGTGTTTTCGTCAAAGAAAATCATTTTCAGTAGGGGGTATGGTTTCCACGGGCGGCCAGCAACGTTGAACACCTTTGAAGCATGGACTCAATGAGGCTATTAATGACGAGTTGGGGTATTCTGCCCCACACTTCCAGAAGAGCACTTTCCAGTTCTTGGAGAGTTTGTGGGGGTTGTTGGCGGCCAGAAACTCGTCTTCCTAGAGAGTCCCAAACGTGCTCGATTAGATTCATGTCTGGAGAACACGCTGGCCATTCCATTCGAACGATTCCTTCCTCGAAAAGGAAATCCTCCACCAAGTTTGCACGATGTGGCCTGCAGTTATCGTCCATTAAAATGAAGTTATCTCCGATTGCTGCAGCGTAAGGGACTACAATAGGTCTGAGGATCTCATCCCTATATCGGCGACCAGTCAGACCCCATCTCGAATTATGTAGAGGCCAGTGCGCCCGTCAATGGAGATGCCACCATACACCAACACTCTTCCACCGCCAAATCTGACACTTTCGTGCACCAACGCAGGATTATTCCTACTGCCACGGTCCCTCCAGATGAAAATACGCCTATTATCCGGATGCACAGAAAAACGGGACTCGTCAGAAAACAGAATATTGCTCCATTCATTTCTCCTCCAGTTGACATGCTCGGTTGCCCACTCCCTGCGGTCGCGACGATACCTTGATGTTAATCTAACACATACCATCGGTCGGCGAGCATACAGACCTACAGCATGGAGCCGGTTTCGGACAGTCTGAGTTGAAATCGTGGTGCCTGTAGCCGAGCGAAGGTGTTGTTGGAGAAGAGTAGCGTTCATGTTTCGGTGTCTCCGAGCTGTTAACGCTAAATACCGACCTTCATTGGGCGTTGTTGCCCGTCTACGACCTTACCCTGGTCTTCGGCCTGCACATCCACTCTCCAAAAAACGGCTCCAGATCCTGGAAATGACACTTTGTGACACTCCAATGGCTTGCGCTACTTCGGCTTGAGTTTGGCCCCCTTCTAACCTACCAACAATTCTCCAAGCTTCTAAATCTGTCAAATGACTTCGCTGAGACATCGTACTCATCGAAACAAAGCAATCACTGAATGCCGATCATCCTTGTCTTCACTCTCTTTTATCCAGTTGAAAGTCAAATTTCATTCGTTACCGCTGAAGCGACGTTTTTGACGTCGAACTCAAAATTTGCATACTCCACAGTTTGAAAACCAGAAAAAATTGCATTTGTGATTCTCTTCTTCTATTTTCGGCAAAAAAATTTCGTTTATATCTTTATTTTATATAAAACTTCAAATATTTTTTAATTGTTTTGAGCAGTGTGTATGGGAATTAATATAATGGGAAAATTTCGTTCAACAATAAAACATATATTAGATAGAAATTTCTCTTTTAGCATTTTATGCTAATTGATGGAAACATTCAAAAATACGCTTGTTCAGAATGGTAGTTTACTTTTTATCTTTATTACACGCCACTATTTAGCTAAATTTTAATTCAAATTAAACTACTTTTAATTTGAATAATCAAAACTGAACAATTGAACAGTTTGAATAATCACTAACTGAAATCACATTTCCAGAAATTATCATCCATAGATGGCCGTGTATCAATTCTTTGTGTGCCCTATATATCATTGTATGTATATTATACAAATATTTCTTAGTTAACTAAATGCGTTCAGCATAAAAATGCATAACAGTTTTAAAAACCACATTTAAGCAATTTACGCTCATATTTTTGGGTGGTCGAGTACATAAACTACAGCATTTACATATATTAACATAAAATGCATAAAAAAATGAAATTTAAAAGCGCATATGATAATTAAAGTGCGTTTCTGCCTTCATCTCCATCATACTGTACTTCAGATAGAATATACTATCTGAAGTCCTTTGCGTGGCCCTCTAAATCCTACGCATTTCTTGTTAAATTAAATAACTTATAGTAAGCCTCAAAGCCGTATAACAATTTCATTATATAAGAAATACTTTAACAAAATTAAAATTAACCGCAAACAATGCCTCCCTGTACCATTTTAATGTAATTCTTTTGTGTGGTCCTGAAAATAAATAGTAACAATACTTTGCACTACATATTCTACAAAAGGTATATTTTAGTGCATTTCGTAAATTCATATCAATTTTTTTATGTTATGAAGGATGTAAAATTGTTGAAACTCATTTAAAACGATTTTTCCCCATTGGCAGAAATGAAGGGGACAACTTTGGACTCTCCCTGTAAATAAACTAAGCATGAAGGATACTTCTTTTGAAATAGGGAGTGCACTAGGGTAAACGTAAATAACATAAAAAAAATTCAGGAAAATCCGAGTATATTTACGAGAGTTTGAACGCGGACAGACGACAAGACAAATCGAAGTCATAAATAATTTTCAACTTTGTTGGAAATTATTAAAAATGCTGTCAATGTGAGAACATTGAATTGAATTTCCCAAAGCGATAGCGCCGAAAAAAAAAAATGGCTGTACTAAGAAAATAATTGTTTGTAAATCAAGTTCTACCTGATTGAACAAAAAATAAATAAATGTCTAAATAAATAAATAAATAAATAAAAAATAAAACTCATTTCGCTTATAAGCTTTTTTAAAAATCATGTCAGCTGCTTTTATACTTTAACTTTTAAAAAATGAGTTTGAAAATGTGCCAGTGAATTTCAAGTTGTTGAGCGTGGAACAACATTTTTTCAATACCTCCTTTAACACGGTTCTTGCAAAAATTAGTTCTTAAAGAAAAATAAAATTAAGAACTTATTAAAAACGGCCAGGAAAAATTGTTAAACTGCGTTTATCTCGAATCTTTATTTAGTTTTAATTGATGAACGAATTTGGTTGAAGTTTTTGTGTGACATGCATTTTTCACTTCTAATTTTCTCACTTTCTCAATGCATAATTTTAAAATTAAGTTTTGAATTTTTCTTGTAGGATGTACATTCTTATATTTTTATCGGAGCCTTAGGATCCTTCTTAAATCCTTTTCCCAAAGTTTTTCATATTTCTTTAAAACATTATTCTAACTTTTATTCCTTGTGTTTAGTTTCGAGTAATTGAAGATTTAAAGCGCTAAGTAACAAGACATGTTAACATGTTTCGTGTTAGGCCATGCTTTAAACTATCAATGGCCCTTTTTGGGCTCCCTATTACAATTCTCTTAAAAATGGTCCGATTCAATAGATTTTTTTTTATTTAACAACTTCTTAGGTTCTCCAGATACTACACGAATGACCAAATATTTTTCAGACTATAGGAACCAACAATTTTGAATATTAAATATTTATTTGTTTAAGAATGATCGGAATTGCTTGCAATTTTTTTTAATCGCTTCTCTGATTTTCCAGTACATCAAACGGGCTGCGTGTTTTTGCAATCCTGATTTGCCCATACCATGTACAGGCATCCATATTCCATTCATAATTTATTTTTCCCACTGGTAAACTTTTATTACAAATTTTGCATAATTTAATCTACATTTTCTTCTGATTCAGTTAGACAAAAATTTCTATTTTGCAAAACCTGCGATAAACAATTAAAAATTCTGTGAAAGACGCAAAATATGGTATTATTTGAAACTTTCTTTTTTCAAAAATATTGATCAGTTAAGCGGTTAATACAGTTGTAGCGTCCTTTGATTACTTTAAAAAATATTAAATAACTTTATACCCAACTACACTTCAGTTAAAAACCTGTACCCCGGGGCCCGGCCCTTCTTTATACTTCAGCTACATCCATTTTACAAAAATTAATCTATTTTTTGGCAACAACTTATGTTTACTCACTAAACCGTAAATTAAAAATCCCATTAGTTTAAAGGTAACTTTAACTAAGAGATTTCTTTTGTTTATTAAATATGCTGTTAATTCTAAAAATAATTCGTGAAAGTCACAAAAATGGGGAACCTTCTTCCGCGCCACTTTCTTGCGCATTCTTTGCTCGAGCTATCAGTGACCAACATCAGTGGGATTTTTTTCATTCAACTTAGATTACAGTTCAGCGACTTTCTGTATTATAAAATTTTCATCTTAAACTTCAGTCATCAGCAATTTCGCAGATTAATGGTGCATTCTTTTTTTCCGGGTCTATGGACTTGATTTTAAGGTTTGATTCACCCAACTTGGTTTTCGATTGTCTCTGGTATGTAAGCAACATTTCTGCTACACGCTGCTAGGTAGCAGGGACCTAGCTTCGTTCGGAAAGACGTTTATTGGGAATACACTAGACCAGGGCTGTCCAACGCGGCGCTCGCGGGCATCATGGCGCCCTTTGCATATTTTTTGGGCGCCCTTTTGAAGATTTCCTGTTATTAGCCTTTTTTAAAAATAAAATTCCATTAAAAAAGATGTTTATTTAAAATCCTTGTTACTTGCTTGAGAGATATTTTTAAAATCTCCATAAGTGTATTTCGCGTATCAAAAGTGAAAACGTACTTTAAATATTTAACCATGTGTTATTGCGTTTCTTCGCTAATTTGTAGTTATTCGTTATAAAAAAAATATTATGGAGATTATGACCACGGAAGTTGGTGAAAGTTGAATATAACTTCTTTAATATGTCAAGATGTGAAATGTAGCAAAATATGGAACCCCCCCCCCCCTTCATTCATGCAAAAAACTTCCCTTTTTTTGTTACTCTGGCCCATTGTTATTTTATAATACGGGTAAAGGAGTTTTCTTTTCTCTACCAGATTTTTAAAATTTTAGATTTTTTTTCTCTCATTTTGCTGAAAAATCAATCTTTAAAATCATGGGAAAATATTTCCATCAATGAAAAATCTCCCATGCTCTCTCTTTGGAATTTCCCGTAGATTGGTCACTAATATGATTGTTTATGTTTTTATACTTTTTATAACGGCACATTTACGTCTCCTAAATAAATCAAGGAGTATTTTTTCGTCTTAAAAAATCTAAAAGTATCTCTGATTATCATTTTATTTTAAATATACGCGAGATTAAAATTTCTGGATCCTACCACAACAAAAAAATTTGCGATATCCCCTTGCAGAAAATGTGTAATTTGAAGTTTATCATTTTTTATATTTTATTTTTTTCCTCTCTTTTACACGGAGCTCCAGCTTTAAGTCTTCTATGGCGAGATGCATTTGTATATTCATTTGCATTTGTGCATCACTACTAGTACTGTGCGATATTTTTATTGCATGTTTTGAGCCCTGTTAATAATGGCGCCCTTCATTGTTTGCCGAGAGCTGACATGCGCCCCTGCATGCAGAAAGGTTGGACAGGCCTGCACTAGACCTTTCAGAAGTCAATGTTGTCTTCGAAATTAGGATAATTCAAAAGATTTTGAAAATATATAAAATCATGCAAACTTGAGTTTTGTTTAAAGTTATTATAACGGGCCTCAAATAACCCGCAGATATCAGCTAATTTTTAAATAATTTCTAAAATAAAAAAGATGGTAAATAATGATTGCGAATACTTTAAGAGAAACTGTAGGAACTTTACCGTAGGAACGTTACTGTAGGAACTTTACATGACTTAAAATTACATGTGTAAAAATGCCAAAACTTTTGAAATAGATTTACTCATTCATGTTTTTCTTAATGTTTACTTCGATGAGAAGGTGTTATTATTATTATTATTATTATTATTATTATTATTATTATTATTATTATTATTATTATTATTATTATTATTATTTACTTTTATCATTTTAGTATTTTCACTAACATTGTTTCAAAATACAATAGACCTTCCGGAAGGCAATGATGTCCTCGAAACTAAGTTCATTTAAAAGATTTTGAAAAGATATAAAATCATATTAACTGCAGTTTTGTTTTAGGTTATCATAATGGGTCCCGGGTAACGCCGGGCGAATCATCAAATTTTTTAATAATTTCTAAAACCAAAAAGATGCTAAATAATGATTGTGAACACTGCAGTCTCTATTTCTTTACTCTTAGTAACTATTTCTTTGTTCTTAGTAACTATTTCTTTACTCTTAGTAGCTATTTCTTTACTGTGTAAAAACTTTATATGAACTTAAATTAAATTTGTAAAAATGACAAAACTTTTGAAATAAATTTACATACACAGGTTTTTCTTAGTCTTTATTTCGATGAGCAAGTATTAATTCATTTCTCTTTTCATTTGAGTATTTCGACAAACATTGTTTCAAAATAATAAATTATCTTATGCACTTTTGTCTGACAGATGAAATAGTTGATATAAAAGAACAATGAAGTTGCTACATCTGTAGGGAATGAATCTTATAATTATAGTCGCAGATGCATAAGAGATGTTTCATTAAGTGGTTTGAAAATAGCTAATAATAAAGATAGTCTAAATTTAAAGACGAGAATACAATAATATTAGTTTTATTTGTTTCGAACAATATCAAACCGAAATAAAAAAAATGAATGAAATTTGAAACTCTATATTTTATTTAAATAAAACGCACTAAAAAGAAGTTTTTTTTTTTTTAATCAATGAGAAAAATTGATAATTTTCTACATCTTCTTTCGTTTATTTGTCCTACATTTATATCATTAATAACATCCATAGTTTTATTATTTGTCATACATATATATTAAAGATTATAAAGCAGGACAGTAAATTTTTATTGCATACTTGGTTCGAGGTACATTTCTTGAAAATTAGCATTTTATGTTTCAATGCAAGCACAGAATTTAATTTAATTTATTTTGTCACAAGTGCGTAAAAAAAAAAAAAAAAAAAAAAAAAAAAAAAAAAAAAAAAAAAGAAGAAGAAGAAGAAAAGAATATGAAAAAAAAATGTTGACCTGCCTTTAAATCCTGTCCTACTGATATCTAGAAATTAAAAACCATGCACTGAAAAACCATGCCATGAAAAAAAAAAGTAAAATTGTTTTTCTCTAAAAAATAAATTGTAAATTAGTCACTTTTTCAAACGTATGTGTATAAATTTGTAAAATTACACCTTTATCATACAGATGCTTGCTGTTAAAATTTTCCTGTATTTATGTTTTTTATTGTTTATTGGCATAATGGAAGTAAATAATTTGCTGTCCCACATAACTGGTAGAAAATGTTACGGATTTACCTGAATTGGTGTTTTATTATAATTTATGAGTTTTAGGTATTACACAAATATCTCTGTATTT
The DNA here is from genome assembly GCA_964019185.1 of Maratus speculifer. Taxonomy (NCBI): domain Eukaryota; kingdom Metazoa; phylum Arthropoda; class Arachnida; order Araneae; family Salticidae; genus Maratus; species Maratus speculifer. The sequence goes on from OZ025290.1 coordinate 182,134,837, forward strand.
TGCATATTACACCGAAATACGTGTAAGAATATTGTACAGATGTATGCGTAAAAAATAACATCTCATAACAGTATGTGCACCAATTTTTACACAGTTTTATGTATAACAGCAGAATAGTACGCAGATTTATGTGTAAGAATATTACAGAGAAATATGTGTAAGAACATAATATTACACAGAAATATGTGTATATATCTGAAAACAAAAAATAGAGATATTTGAAACTTGGCTTGTTTAGTAATTACTTCGTAGTAAAGTTAATAGCTTAAAAAGTCAAAGACCGTGTGTTCAAATCCCTTTTCGGTAAATATTGTTTATTTACTGTATTTGAAATTAAATAATGAATTTTTTTTCTTGCTGGGGATGTATCTTTCAAAACTTGAGATTGAAACTGATTGAAAAAAAATATCCTACAAATATAATATCAAAATCACGATTTCCATATTTTTCAAAATTTTATTTTCACGGTGTGCTTATTCATATTCTGTTCAGAAACTATGACTATACTATTTTAAGGATTCAAAACAATTTTAACAGAGAGATGATATATAGTAAATACAACTTCCGACGATCCCGTTTCTAATAAATTAAAGTTACACTAGTTTATTGTCTAATAAGAAATCTACTGGAAAGAAAAACACACGAATCACTTGCATTTGTTCTACATGCAAATTTACATCCAACATCCAACATTCAAAATTTAAATTCAAAATATACATCTCAAACTACAAGACTATGTATTATGTACTCGAAATCCATATTTTTTTTTTATACCTACAGATATAGGAATATTCATGCGTAATTTACACATTAAACTGTGTATTTCTGAGTTATCTAATAACATTTTACACATTTAAGCCGCTTAATGCGCTCGTGAAAATGGTGTATCTTGACATTGACATACCAGGGTGGGATTTTGGCAATTCACACATTTATTTGTACATACAGAATAATCGTTTTTGTATCATCACTTCTGCTTTATTGTGTAAATAACACATTTATTTCTTAGAATGTAGGCATTGTCACCACCAATATGACAAACATGTTTTCGCTTTACATTGAAATTTTGGATTAGTGCAGAAATTTTGCAGAAAAATCTTTAGTTGTGCAGACCAGAAAACAGCTTGCCAAAGGCTGATTTTCTAACTGAAAATTTGAAAAGGAAATGATTTTTGCTAGCTAATACTGTTCTTCACAAATACTACTGAACACGAGGTTTATATGCGATAGAAATAAATAATAAAAAAAAAATATTGAGCTAAGATTTTTTTTTAAATCTGCAATAGAAGAAAACACTATAATCGAAAAAAAATCGATACATTTTTACATTTAATAATCAGATACAAAGAAAAACAAGCTTCTACAAAACTCCCGTCTGTCTGCGTGCTCGTGTTTATTTTTCCTCTTTGTATCACAAAAAAATTAATGAAGAACTAGAATTAAAAAAAATTTCATGCTATGTTTTGGATATGACCATCAATTCCCAGTTGAAATTAGGGATATTCCCCCTGATGAGGGTGCTATGATAGCGATGTTTGAGCAATTTGTCTATTATGTAATTGGTGTAAAGGTTAACAAATATCTTACTTTCTAATTGGGCCTTATGCAGAACCAGAGTGCCATATTTCAATGACACCTGGCGGAGAGTTGCAAAATAAAATTCGGCAAAATATACCTTCGCAAGGTTACAAGACAGATATCTATGATTCTATATTACATAGACTTAAAGGAAATTTAAACCCAACAATTAATTCTGGAAAATTAACTCAGCAACTGATTGTGGATTATTATCGTTAAATTGAAGATGACAAATTCAAATTCTTTGGAAATCAAAAGTCACAGTTGAGAGAGTTGAGAGTGGATACATATGCCGGCTTAGCAGATTCTTCTCATGTAAGAGCTGAATTTGAGAATTAAGGTCTGGGCATGTTGTTATTTTACCATCTTCTTTCACTGGAATTCCTCAAAATATAAAACAAAATTAGCAGGATGCGATGCCCATGGTGATGTAGTTTGGTAAACCAGATATTTTCTTGAGGTTTTCATGTAATTCTTTATGACCTGTAATTGCAAATAGTAAGTATTCTTATAAAATGGCTAAAAATAGACCTGAATTTAATATCAAATTTCATAATTTTCTCGCAAAAGTAAAAAAAAAAAAAAAAATTACAATTTATAAATGAAATATATATATGTATATATATATATATATATATATATATATATATTACAAATTTAAAATTTTTTCGCCAAAACTAACCTTTATACTACCTTAATTTTCTTATAATAATGTTCCGTACTTACTTCAAATTATTAAATTGAAATCTTGTTTCTAGATCTAATCTCTTAATCTGTATGCAGACGATATAAATTCTTAATTTGCCTTAAAAAACATTATTCCAGTATGCGTAAATTTAAAAAGATGGCTCTAAATTAAAAATATTCTTAATTAAAACTTTATTTCTTAATATTCCAAATAAAACTGATTTCTTCTATGTTTTTATCAACCCTTTTTAAGAAAATCTTATTAAATTTATTCCAAAACCATACCTTTCAAAAAATATCATTATTTTATTTTATCTATTTATTCATTTTTCCGCCGTCAACCTTTGATGTGTGCATTAATAAATTCATTTCTTTTCTTTTTCTCTTAAAATTAATCATTTATAAAAATCGTCTGCCTAAGAAATTATGAGTCGATTATAAATTGGTTAAATAATATTTTTTTTTAAAAAATAAATTTATCGTCTGTGTAAAAAAGTCTCGTATCTGGACAAGAATTCTGTTTACATAAAAGGATGATGGTTTGAGATTACAGAAAGTTCTAGAATTTTCTTTTTAGTTTTAAAAGGTGGAAGTCTCGAGATGAGAAGGGGAGAGATTCTGGAGTTCTTTCGTCGATGAGTACGGCTGGTTGAAGTAAATGATGGAATATTTTTTGGACATTTCGGTAAAAGATCGTTTGCAAAAAGGAGTTTTTCCCTCTATAATGACTACAGTTGAATAAATAAACTTACAGCCACCAATGATTTATTGGATATTCTACATTTATTTATTTTTTATTTTTTTCCTCGCTGGCCATGACTTCTGTGCAAAGAACGGGGACCCTGGCGATGATGTTTCTGGCTCCTAACTTTAAAATGTCACAGTCTTTTCTAGAGTCGACAGGATGTTTTATGCCTGCGCTGCCTTTTTTGGTTTTTAAAGAAACTTGCTATGGAACGAAGTGATAATAAAAATTGTGGATCGCTGAATAATTTGCCCGTCATTATTGGATGTGTTCTTAAACAAAAACTGCCATAGTCTCATGATTTCTGGAGTGACAAAAACAGAGGAATTGTTCCTGTAAAGTGCTTTGGTCGATAAAAAGTAGTCCTCTTATGATGAAAAAGAAGAAAAATAATAATAATTACAAGACCATTTCTTGTTAATTGGTGAAAATAAAAATATTTTTTCGAGATAGTTGAGACCCATAGGATTTCGGTGAGATTTTTTTTTTTTTCGTAGTGTTTTGAATATTATTATTTGTATAATTTTTATGTATTTATTTAAATTAATTATTCTCTGTTGGTCAGGTTTATTTATTTGATTATTTGTCTGTGAATCTTACTTACTTACCTATTTATGAGTATTTTTATTATCATTATTATGTGTTGAAGATTGAAATATTTTTATTCTTGAGGATTTAATTGAGGAGTATGATGTTCTTAAGATATTTACTGTTACTTATTAAGATTATTATGATATTTTTATGCACGATTAAAGGCAAGTTTGTAATAATAATGAAGTATAAAAGAATTTAGAAGCTAAAGTTATTTTTAAAAAAGTACATTTTCTATTTTATTGATATTTGTTTGTTATCAAGAACTATTCTCAGAATGCAGTATTTTCATGATAATGTTCCTACAACTAGACATTTGAGCTGAAAATTAAGTTAACATTTATGTTTTTCATTTTATTTGTTAGAATTTCTGTTTTCAGTGAGCTTTGGTTCCCGGATTCTTATAATTTTTTTTAATTCAGTAAGAAATATGGAACTGTGCAAGGCTGTTGCTAGAATTTTGACTGATAAATATGATTAAATTTTTCAGTAAATTTTGTGATTTTAAGTAAGAAATTACATATAATTAAAATTTTTGAATCTATAAAATAATAGAATTAAAAGTTAATCCCATTTTAAGGTATATCTATGATATTTACAATTTCTGTTTTATTAGATAAAATTTCTGGTTAAAGTTAGCAGCTAAATATAGTAATTTTGAAGAAATATGTAATTGATATAAATCATTAACTTTGAAATTTATTGCGAATGATTTTACGATCAGGATTTAATAAAGAAAATAGAAGTGCTTCATTTATTCTAATGAGTAAAAATAAAAAAAATAAAAAATATGGAAGATCCTAAATTCGTACCGTTTGACCCGAGTTCTGGAATGAACATTTTGTCTTGGTTAATTTATTTTGATAAAACATGTGATAGGGAACAGAAAAATCTAGAATGGAAATTTAATTTTATTGCGCAATATTTGAAGGGGGAAGCGCAAAAAATTTATATCAATGACTGTTTAAATTGTACGGATTATGAACAAATTAAGAAAATTTTGATAGAAAGATTCATTGAATTAGACTTCCCGAGTTTTTCTGATTTTTCAAATCTGAAATTAGATAATTTAGACAATTTAGAAACTTATTTTCGTAAAAAAGTGGAAATTGGTAGGAAATTACATCTTAGTGAAAATATACTATTACAAGGTTTAACTGATGGTTTAAAACCAGAATTCAAAAACAGTATTATTATAAATCCTCCTAGTAGTACCATAGAATGGTACCGGGTTGTCAAACAATTCGTGGAAGTTTCCACCCCACTAGTTTCAAACCAAGAAATAAATCAACCCTCAGCTAGACAAATTTTTCAACCTTTTCAACCAACTAGGCCCTGTATTCAGCCAGTTAGGCCCAATAATACACCTAGGAATTGGATTCCCCAAAGGCAATCTCAGTTTCAAAGACCTAGAGTTTGTCAAAATAGTTATATTCAAAATTCATACCCTTCAAGACCTTGTAGGATATGCACAAATAGGGGTGTGAGTAATGCTTTTCATTGGGAAAGAGAATGTATTTTTAGGAATGAGGTACCATCCTCTGATACTCTTCCAAATATCTCACAAAATAATTCTCATAATGTTTGGCAATTAATTGTGTATGGATGTACAAATAATTATAATTTACCATGTGTTGTAGATACTGGCTCAACTATTGCAATATTGCCACTTAAATTTGTTAAAAAACTTAATGCTAAAATTGAGACTATACCCTCAGTTACCATTGGTCAGGCAAAAGGATTTTTACATGTAAATAAAAAATGTAGTGTTCTTCCAAAAGTGGGTAAAATTAAAAAATATGTTAACTTTTTAGTATGCAATACAAATTTGGATTATGCTATTTTGGGTTTAAAAGAATGTTCTAAATTTAAATTAACAATAGAATGTAAAAATTGTATTGTAAGGCAGGGAAGGAAAATTATAACTAACAGTATATCCATACATAATGAGAGATCCCTTCATTTCAATACAGTAAATATGGACCAAGTACAACAAAACAGGGATCAATCTAATGAATTTGTAGCCTCAGAATATAAAAAAACTATGAAATTAAATACTGGTAATAATATAGCAATAGATAATTATGATAATGAAACACTGAATGCAAGTAATCATGATATAGAGTTACAATCTGCTCGTGGAAATATTATGAAAAATGAAGACTGTGTTGAATATGATCACGCAATTAATGTGCATCCTGATTATAGAGGTTCCATGACTCTTCAGAATTTTCGCGATAATTCGGATTCAGATTTAACTGGGGAAATAAATTTAATTCAAGATGTAAATTTAAGGGAATTAGTTCATATTTATAGTGATATTTTTGCAAAGCATAAATATGATGTGGGTAGGATAAATATTGAACCACAACGCGTTATATTAAAATCTGACCTACCTATATCTTTGAGGCCCTACCGAACATCTCCCCTAGAAGAAATAGAAATAAAAAACCAAATTCAATCATTGTTAGCAGCCGGACTGATAAAGGAAAGTAATAGCCCCTATTCTGCCCCTGTTACACTAGTTATGAAAAGAGAGGAAGGTAAAAAAACGCGATTATGTATAGACTATAGAAAATTAAACGCAATAATTAAAAATGATGCAGAACCCTTGCCCCGTATCGATGGAATTTTAGATAAATTGAGTAGTGCTCAGTATTTTTCAACTTTGGATTTAGCCTCTGGCTACTGGCACATACCAATACATCCATCCGATACAGAAAAATTAGCATTTGCAACCAATTTTGGACTTTTTGAGTGGCTCGTGCTCCCTTTTGGCATAAAAACTGGCCATCCCATATTCAATAGAACCATTAGAAGGATCCTTAATAAATATAAAATTGACTTTGCGTGCCACTATTTTGATGATATAATTTTCTCTTCCTCTTTAGAAGAACATTTAAACCATTTAGCTCAAATTTTTGACATTTGCAAACAAGAAAACATTAAACTTAAACTTTCTAAATTTGATTTTATTTTGGCCTAATTTACATTTACTTTCTAAATGTAAATTAGGCCAAAATAAAATCAATTTCTTAGGTTATGAAATCACTAATGGAACTATAACACCAGCAAATGCCAATATTGAAACCATCAAAAATTTAAACCCTCCTTCCAATGTGAAAGAGTTACAACGATTTCTAGGTTCCATTAATGTTTACCATAAATTCATAAATAAATATGCTGAAATTAGATATCCTCTAAATCGATTACTTAAAAAAGACACAATATGGGTATGGAATTCAGAGTGCCAGGAGTCTTTTGAAAAATTAAAAAAGTCTTTAATTGCAAAACCCATCCTCAAAATTTATGATCCTAAATTACCTTTACATATGTTTGTAGATGCCTCTCAGATAGCAGTAGGTGCCGTTCTAAAACAGCCTGATAAAGATAATTTCTTACATCCTATTGCTTATCATTCTAGAATTTTGAAGAGTTATGAGCAAAATTATTTCATAACTGAATTAGAATGTTTAGCTATTATAGATACTCTTGACAAATTCTATCATTACTTTCATGGTGTCAAGTTTACAATTCATACGGACCACGCATCTCTAGTATGGCTAAAGAGTGTTAAAAACTTAAGAGGTAGGCTTTTTAGATGGTCACTCAAACTTAGTATGTTTGATTATGAGATAAAATATGAAAAGGGTTCAACAAATGTCGAAGCAGACATGTTGTCACGAAATCCTGTTTGTCATTTTAATCAACATATTAGTTTATTGCTAGATAGGAAAGGAATTATCGAGATGCAAGACAAAGACAATGTTTGTGACAAAAAATATAAAAAAGAGAATGGAATTATTATAGTTCAGAAAAAGGGATCCAAAAAAATTGTTGTACCAATGTCATTAAGAAGAAAATTTCTCCATATTGCTCATGATAATTTTGGACATTTAGGGATTCAAAAAATGCTTAATTTAATATCTCCCAACTATTATTGGCCTAATATGACAATAGACATTACAGAATTTGTTAAACATTGCGATACCTGTCAGAAAAATAAAAAACCAAAACAGAAAAGATTCGGCTTATTACAAGCTATGCCAGCCACAGATCAACCTTTTGAATGTCTTTCTATTGATACTGTTGGTGGATTTAACTATTACAACTCAACAAAAAAATTCTTACACATAATAATAGATCATGCAACTAGGTTTGTTTGGGCTTTTCCCTCCAAAAATGTTACCACTGAAACATACACTAACTGCTTAAAACAAATTTTCAATATCAAAGCACCTCAAAAAATACTTAGTGACAGGCATAAATCTTTCAGATCTCCACGATTTAAGAAATTCCTTAGAAATCATCATGTTCAACAGCGTTTTACATCCGCACATCATCCTCAGACCAATGGAAAGGTAGAGCGCGTTAATCAGACTATAGTTACCAGGCTTAAATGTAAAGTTAATTCCACTTCTTCTAAAATACCTTGGACTAGATTATTAAACCAAGTCATCGAAGAATACAACAATACGCCCCATTCTATCACCAAGTTCCCACCTGCCTATTTATTTTATGGTCAATTGCCTTATGAATCTCCTTTAAAACAGAACTATTACCCACCAGTAGACAAAGCCCTCAAAATTGCGAAAGCGCGAACTCATGAATTTCACCTTAAAAGTAAAAGACTCTATGATCGAAATTTTGTCGAATGCCCATTAAAAATACAAGACTCTGTAATTTATGAAGAATTTAAATACCCTAATACTCGAAAATTAGAACCTACTTTCTCTGGACCATATAAAATTATAAATAAACTTTCTGATGTAACTTATGAAATAGATAAATTTAATTATGAGACAGGTCAGAATTCCGTTATTGTGCATGTTTCTAAATTAAGACCCTATTTTTCACCCGAAGATTTTAAACTGTTTCATGAGCAATCCAAAAAACAAACAAATCCTCAGATACAATCACAATCACTAGATCAAACTAAAGTCAAGACAGTAGATTAAATTTTAATTCTTATTCTTTAAATATTTTATCACCATAATTTTCAACATTATCAGGTATGTTCTTGGTGCGCAACAAGAATATTACTTGCTTTTGGGAGTTTTTGGGATTAAATTGGGCTCCTTATGCAGGCATAAGGTGTACACTTTGATTGTAAAAGCTTTCAAATTGATGTTGATAAATTAAATTTAAGTGTATTTAAGTCTAACTATATTTACTCATTTATTGACATTAGTATTATTCTACTTATTCAGCAGATATTTATGTTATAACAGTTATAAAATCTGATGATTCTACTCAAACCTATAACATAATATGTGATTTTCAGTGATTGTGAAAACTACAGATATTAAAAGTTTTTCAAAAAAGCACACTATTTTTATTTCCATTTCTCAATTAAGAATGACACCTTTTATTCCTATTTGTATTTTATTATTAAAGTTTATAAACCATGTGTAGATAAAACATTATTCTACATTTGGCATTGAAAACTTATAACCAAATTTGACAATTTTGTAAAAGAGTATCAGAGAGGAATTATTGTAAGGAAATACTGGTTGAGAGTCCATTTTCTAAATAGTTAGATTTAATTTCATTTGGATTTTGGAATTATTATGATTTTTTTTTTATTTATACTTTCGGCTAGCAAAAAATACTTTCTTATGCTATTAGAAGATAAGAAAATTATTTAGTTGCTATGTAATTATTTTTATCCTCAACCAATATTTTCCCTATCAATAATAAACAAATTGTGATATTTTCTTTTGATTATACTCTTGTTTTATTATTATTATCATTATGATTTCTATAATGAAGTTTAGTATTAATTATACTCTTATTGAGAAATATTAGGATATGGAGTCTTATTATACTATCACTTATTATTGTTGTTATTGTTATTATTTAAATTTTTCTATATTATTTATTATTGATATTGAGAGTGATGCTATTTATTATTAAAAAAATTGATATATTATTGAAAGAAAAATTTGATTGATTGTTAAAAGATGTTGGATCCAACATAACATAAAAAACAAAGATTAAAGTAGATTTGGAGATCTTTAATTAAAGAGACTGTATTCAATGAACATTGGAAAAGACTTTTATACACAATGGAAAGACTTTTTTCATTTGAAGAACTTTATTTAAAATAACCTATGCATTAAGTTATTGTAATTATTTAAACTTCCATGAGAACGAATTGTTATTGTTTTTATTATATTTTTTTATCTCTTGCTTATTTATATTTATAACTTATTTACTGTTATTGTATGTATTATCTCCTATGCACTTACAAATAGTAAGTGATATTGTAACAGTATTGTATCTCTTTCAGGGAAATGCTCCTACCTAAATTTAATTCAGATTAATTTCCTCTTAACTATTTTATTTTAATCGCTAATATTTTTTATATTGCGTTAATTCTCTTTTCTTCCATCTCTTGGCTTCCTGGGTTTGACAGTTTTATTCCAAAATTGGACTTTTCTAAATTATTATATTTCTGTTGTCTGAACTTGTAGTTTTATTTAACTATCAATTTCATACAAATTTTCGGGGAGGGGGGGGGATAATATTACAAATTTAAAATTTTTTCGCCAAAACTAACCTTTATACTACCTTAATTTTCTTATAATAATGTTCCGTACTTACTTCAAATTATTAAATTAAAATCTTGTTTCTAGATCTAATCTGTTAATCTGTATGCAGACGATATAAATTCTTAATTTGCCTTAAAAAACATTATTCCAGTATGCGTAAATTTAAAAAGATGGCTCTAAATTAAAAATATTCTTAATTAAAACTTTATTTCTTAATATTCCAAATAAAACTGATTTCTTCTATGTTTTTATCAACCCTTTTTAAGAAAATCTTATTAAATTTATTCCAAAACCATACCTTTCAAAAAATATCATTATTTTATTTTATCTATTTATTTATTTTTCCGCCGTCAACCTTTGATGTGTGCATTAATAAATTCATTTCTTTTCTTTTTCTCTTAAAATTAATCATTTATAAAAATCGTCTGCCTAAGAAATTATGAGTCGATTATAAATTGGTTAAATAATATTTTTTTTTAAAAATAAATTTATCGTCTGTGTAAAATAGTCTCGTATCTGGACAAGAATTCTGTTTACATAAAAGGATGATGGTTTGAGATCACAGAAAGTTCTAGAATTTTCTTTTTAGTTTTAAAAGGTGGAAGTCTCGAGATGAAAAGGGGAGAGATTCTGGAGTTCTTTCGTCGATGAGTACGGCTGGTTGAAGTAAATGATGGAATATTTTTTGGACATTTCGGTAAAAGATCGTTTGCAAAAAGGAGTTTTTCCCTCTATAATGACTACAGTTGAATAAATAAACTTACAGCCACCAATGATTTATTGGATATTCTACATTTATTTATTTTTTATTTTTTTCCTCGCTGGCCATGACTTCTGTGCAAAGAACGGGGACCCTGGCGATGATGTTTCTGGCTCCTAACTTTAAAATGTCACATATATATTGCGGCACAAACGTATCTTTACAATACTGAATTAAAAAACAAAGAGTATTACCTCATATTCGCTTACAATTATGTCGCCAAGATAATTGCAAATTTTAAAAAGTCATATATTGGTAACATTATGTTAGCAGAAATTCCAGGTAGTAAAAATAAAACTTTATGTAGTTTAATTTAATATAATATTTTCCATAGCCCATTCGGTAATTTTTATAAGAATTCCGTTTGTATGAGTGACAGTGAATGTAAAAAAAATATTTTCTAACTATTTTACCACTTAAAAAATAATGTACGTTGTCCTCTAAATAAGTGCCCGAATACAATCTTAATAATACAAAGGTTATCCTTAATAAGCTATATTCAAAAATTTACTAACAAATTTAAATGCTTTTTAAGGTCTTTTAAACCGTACCAGATTAAATGTACGAAATATGATCGATAATTGTTTAAATGAAGAAATTATTACTAGTGAAAGTGTACAAAGGCTCCAAAGCGTAGTACAAAGGGTTTTCATCTCTAGAATCGATTTAATGCCATCAGACACAACTCTTCCCTTTTCATTTAGAAAAAATAAATTTATTATTCGTGTTCAGTTTTCAGGGATCAGATTTCTCCACTTTTTTTTGCACACCAAAATAACCTTAGAGAAAATATTATTTTATTTAATCGAAAAATATTGCGATTTATGAGAGCAATATTTCTCCAATATTTTAATATTAGCGCAAAAAGTGAAGAAATCTCTTCCCTGGTTTTGTATCACGATTAATAAAGCTTAAGAAAAAACACTGGATTGTGTTGGTTTTTATTTACCTTAACCAGTTATATGCTGTGATGTCTCGAGTACATTTTTTTTTCTTTTTTTTTCGTTTTTTCGTTTTTTATTTTTTTATTTTATTTTAATTTTTTTTTTTTTGAAAATTTGAAAGTACAAACCTTGCTCAAAAATAGCACAACAGATAATGTAGTGCATAAGAAAATTCTTTGAAAAAAACTAGAAATGCAAACAAAAAAAAGTGTCCCAGAATCAATATGAAAACTGATTTCATACTTATTATAGATAAAACTGAATAGAATTTATATTTCTTCTAAGTACACTTTTTTTTATTTTCGTAAGCTTGAAATATAGCAGACTCATCTAGTATATTCGCTTCCGTTAAATTATGACGAGTGCAACTAAAATGAGATTTAAAACGCTCAGCGAGTACAGGCACATCAACAAAAAATGTGCCTTCATTTAAAAAGTAAATATCCAAATCGATTTAGTTGAAAACTCAGTCCACGGCCAAATGCCAATAAATAAATAAATAAATAAATAAATAAATAAATAAAAACAGGTGAGTCTTTTAAATAAAGTGTTTGGCTATTTTAAATATGAAGTAATTTGTTTTCCATTTACGGCAGTTAATCCTTTCTAATGAATACATTCTTTTAAAATTTTCTTTTTCTTTTAATATTTACAATTAAATGTAATTTTATGACATTATTTCCAATACTTTTTCCATCGGTAACTGTTAATTATTTTATTTTCATTTGAAAGTTATTTTTTCTGTTTGTGATAATCGCATATAGATATATATATATATTTCAATTTGAAGGAAAAAATATTCTTTGATCACTTAGCAATAATTTATAATAATAATCTTTTCTAAAATGGGCAAAAAATGTCTCTCAAAAGGCTTTGAATCTAAAATAGAAATAAATCCTAAAAAAAAAAAAAAAAAAAAAAAAAAAATGAATTTTAAAAAATGCAGTCTGCAAATTAGGAATTTCTAATCTATAAAATGATTTAAAAATGTTTAAATTCTTATGTATAGCTTTTGCTCCTATAAAACTTTTTTAATGGACCGATTTTGTTCAATTTTCACATTAAATATATTATAAAATAATTATTCGATTTAGAAACTGCTTAGATCAGCGTGTTTATCAAACATTTCTCTATAATAACACCGATTTTCATATTTTTGTGTGTCGTAATTTTTTAAATTAGTGAAAAAATAACCTAGGTCACAAAAAATTCAATGTCGGCGGCGGTGACAGCGTAAGTTACTTTTTTCAGCATAGAGAAATTTCTCTTAACATACAATAGATTAGAGTCAGGAATTCTTTAAAACGAATTTTTAAATAAAATGTTAACTTGTAACATTTACATATTTTTATTTATATATTCATTTATTTTTTGTAGATTTTTAAATAAAACAGAGAGATTTTTAAAGTTCATAGTGCGTATTTTGTAAACAAGTGTTTAGCATAGAAATTCTTTCTGTTTAACACTAAACATGCGTATATTGAGGAATGTTATAATGGCATTACACAGACAAAAATAACTTTAACTCATTTCTATTCATCAAGCATCTCAATTTCACCATACCACATCTTGGATAATACTCCTTTCCATTTCACGGTCCTAGACCCTGAACGCCTTGTGTGGCAAAAATATCAACTATTGTCTAATTCTTACCCAATGCTAGACTAAAAGTCACTTCAAAAAGGGAAAGTTCTATTACGCATTATGAGTTGGTGTCATACTCCATTCTCCAGACTTCCGTAGTCCAGGAAAAAGTTTTTCTACAAGACAATGAGAGTTAGCGAAGTAACGAAACAATAGGCGAGGTTACAGCAGAAAAAAAATGGGCCGCAATTACGGCAGAAAACACCTTTTCTTTTTTCCGAACATGGCATTGCTGTTTAAAAAGGAAATGCGGTTGTAATTTATTTCAGTTATCTTCCATTTCGATTTCTTTAGATGAATATAAGTTTTAGTTTCAGTTGTTTTGTTCATTTCTCGTATTCTTATTTTCGTCTCACTACAGATTTAGTATGTTTTAGCAATTTTTAATATCAATTTTATGCAGGAATATTAGCTGGATTTTTAAAATTTAGATATTTTTAGTAAGGCTTTAAATCGTAAAATTTTCTTCGTCTCATTATAAATTTAATAAATTTTAGCAGAAATTAATATTGAATTTATGTAATGGTTAGTTTTATTATTCAGCCCTTTTTTTGGTTATTACTAAGATGGCTTTGAACGTAATATTTTTTGCTTCAGTTTAGTTAAAGCAAAATATTTCAGGTTTTTTTTGTTTTTGCTCTTTTAACATTAAAAATTTTTGGTTCAATTCCAGTTTTAGTTTTCTCAGAAAGAACAGGCTTTTAGGATTTTCCTTCGATCAGAATGAATAACAGTCTTTTCGGATTTTCCGTTTTAGTTCAAAGCCTTGATTCGGTTTCAATAACTAATGAAAAGCTACTTACACACTTTACACAAAATATCGGAATGTTTAATCATGTAATCTTTATTTTATGTTAGTCAAAAAGGTTTCCATAATACTACAAAAGTTTTCGTTGTAGAGAAAGGTGGGGCATGTTGGGACATGGTCCACCTTGGGACATCTCAATTTTCAAGCTTTATTTTGCAGTCAAAAATTAGCACACTTAAGTGTCAATGTATGATACTACAGACTATTTTGCTATGTGTTTTGGAATCGCTAGTGTTTGCTGGCAACAAATAACGCCATTATATTTGTTTTGAATGAGGTTGAGTAACAATAATAGGTGTTTTGAACAATAAATTTTTCATTAAAAAATGAAATAATATAAGTGGGAGTATGTTCTGATGAAAAAAATTATTGTTATTTTAACAGTAAAAAATAGACTGTAATGCTAAGCTTAACAATGTAAATGTTTTTATTATTTAAGTGTTAGATGGGACAGTTTGGGACACTCAGTTGTCGGGCACCTTTGGACATTCAAAAAATGTTGAAAAGACCAAGTGCAGCTTACAGATAGAAAAAATATGTATACACACCAAGTCAGAATTTTCATCAAGCAGTGAGGATGAGGCAGTTGCAGTAGCAAAATTGGTAAAAATTATCTCTGGAAGGAACTAGTCGTTGGGAGCCACCGTAATACTTACCCATCATGGATATCCATAATATATGAAAATAAAACATGTGAAAACTATTTATACAATGCATCGCGATTCCAAAATAAAATTTAAACGTATATTTAAATATTATTAATATACATAGTACTTCTCTATTAATGAATTACTGATGAACTAATTTCGAGAAATTAGATAAAATGCTAAACTACTCAAGTAGTACCGAAGTGCGTAAAAGAAACATCCTTATAACTCCAAAAATAACAATCATATTAACTAACAGTTTACTGCGTTGGATTACGCGTCTCATTTCCAATTAAAATACATCTCTGGATTGAAATTTGAATAAAATACAGGGTCATGAAAAATCGAAGAATGTGGAATACAGGATTACAAATATCTTGGCAACTAAAAACCCGATTGATTTTGTTTTTTATGCAAAATATGTGTTATTTTATTGATTTTCACGTCCACTCCTTAAAATAAAATTTCGAAAATTTTTATATACCTTTCATTATAATGAATTTTTTGAGAGTCCGAAAAAAAAGTTCCGGATAATCGAGGTTACTGATATTAAATAGGCTTCGTCCCATTCTTACATACTAAGTGCATACAAAATTTCAAGTCTCTATTTCAATTTGTTTGTGAGATAGAGCTTTTACAGATAGACAGACAGACTGGCGGCAATTTCTTTTCTCTAAAAATAAGTTTTTTGGAATCTCCACTATCTTAAACGTGTAAATCCGTCAAAAAATGTCGATTTTCAAAGCGATTGTAAGATTTACCCTATACTACGTATGATGAGTAAGTAAAAAGAATATAAATGATCTGTGTAATGACAGTAGTGATGAATTTAACTGTTCATGTGATGCTGATTTTTCTACAGTTTGCAAACTTGCTCAAGATAGGTATAGAAAATTACAGGCAAAACCACTGTGGGATAATGTGAATTGGTAAAGTTTGCGGGAAAACAAAGCATAGTTAAATTTGCAGGGCATGTTCAAAATGTTGTGGATAACAGAAAATATGAGATATTCATTTTGAGAAAATGGGATCAAGAGTTGTCATTAAAAAAAATCCTGATAAACATGATAGCTTATTTGTGTGTTAAAAAATGTTCTTTTAAAACCTGGCACTTCTAAAAACAAAATTGGTCAAACATGTGCTTTATTAGTATTTTAAGAACATTATTTTTTCGCATCAAATACAAAATCTGTTAATGAAAACATGCCTTACAATTCAAATTATTACAGCGTTTCAGTGTTTAAATTATTTCCTGTTCAACTAAAGCTTTATAAATAAAACTTCGTTTATCAATTAAATATAAAATTTTTGTATTTTTTGATTAAAACTAGCGTCCCAACCAGTTAGGATGGTTGGGATGGACCCAGTTCGGGCAGTTTAAAAGTTTTTTGTCTTGTTTTTACTCCTTTTCTATGTGAGACATTAGATTATTATGAGATTTATTTGATGGAGAAATCTTTATACTTTATATATAATTGATTCTAAAATAAGAATAAATGTTAATAAAATTACAAAAATTATTTACTGAAACACGTCCCAAGATTCCCTATTTTCCTCTGTTATAGATAGCTCAATATGCACATTCAGGTAACTTTCAACTTAATGACAATCTTACAGTCTGTCTGAGAAACTTATTTAGCCGTGGATGTAGAGGCAACAATTATGTATTTTAAATTTCAAATGATTCGGTAGGTAGTTTTTGCTCTATTATATGCGGACAGATGTACGGACTGAACAAATATTAATTATAAATAGAAGTTTTCTTATACGTTCATTAAAAACGTTTAAACAAATATATATATTAAAATATTTAATTGCTAAAAAGGACGTCAAATACTAATAAAATACATTAAAGGATCTTAATAATTTGACATGTTTCGATTGAATTTACTCAATCATCATCAGAAAAAAGAAAATATACAAATAAACATAAAGATGGAAAATGACAATAAACTGTTACAAATGAAATTTAAAAATAAATAGAAATCACGCGCGTTATATTTTAATTATGTTTCACGTTGCTTAATTTAATTTTAAATTATCTGACAATTCAACCCAAATAATTGGTATTTGAAATTATTTGCTACGTATTTACATATATAAATTATGAATGCAGCTAAAAAGAGCAAATGCTAGAGTTATGTATGAGTGCCTTTTTTGTTATAATTATGAACAAAGCATGAGAAAAACATTTGTACAAAAAAATTAACAGAACTTTCACAGATGTACTCACTGTGTACGTAACAGCTGTTATGTATCTATTAATAAAGATGCAGCGAAGATACAATATAAATATAAAAATTATCAGTTAAAGTATTAAAATAAAGGATAACATTTAACCCACAAATGTATAACTTAGAAAATGATTTAGCGCGCAATAATTTAATTTTAAAATTTAAAAAGTTATATTTAAGTGAATTAACTTGACAAAAGATGAGCGTCAATATACATTATATAATGTTATATACATTAAATTTTTAAATCAGGTTGTACACGTGTGTTATGTCAGGAAAGAAATATGGCTCCTTATTAATGACAAATATAAATACAGTAATCCATTGACATTCGCGATGGTTAGGTTCCTGAAATCTTCAGCGAATGCCAAAATCGCTGTTGTTGAGATTATCTTCCCGTACATATAAGGATACTAGGTTCTAATTTTTTTTTAATTGGAAAAGCGCAATTGAAGTTCAAAATATATATCTGTTAAGCATTATACATTATGATTACACGTTTTAAATAAATTTGAATAATTATAAACATATTGTACAATATGTATTTGCTACTGTATATGGTGGAAAAAGTTTAGTGATATGCGATTTTTCGGCAGAACAGATTTTATATGTTTGCGAATTTCCAGGTCATGGCCTCGATTTCAAGATTCCCTCGATTCCATAACGTGTCAATGCTTCTGGTGAATGTAACATAACCATTTAACACCATTCCCCACTCCATATAAAAAAATTCGTATTCAGCTATTTAACCAAAGATAATTTTTTTAACATTCACGACTTAAAGGAACTTTTCCCGTGATGGTGATTGCCTGAATCAGTCCAAAGCACCCGGATGTTGATTTTGTAACACCATTTCAACATCTGCCATGATTTTTATGTCATAAATCAAAAGTTATATATTTTTAGCCCCTTTTTTTATTAATAAAAAAATCAGAGTTTTGATTTTATATATTGTTAAGAAATCCCATATTATAGTACATTAAGAAAAAATTGTAATGTTAATTTATTAAATACTAGTGACCCGCCCGTCGTTGCCCGGGTCCGTATTAACAATATTAAACAAACTTGAAATTTGTATGATTTTATCATTAACTCGTTATATGCAGAAATGCATTGTCTGAAATACGTAGCCACTGACTGTGTGAAAAATCTGTTTTAAAAACAACCACTAATATTAAGCTCTAAAAATACTCAAAATGAGCAATGAAAAACGCGGGAGGGAATATGTATCTCACGATTGCATGGTTTTCGTGTTAAAAAGTTGATATTTACCTGTAAAAATCACTCTTAAGTCACGTAACTAATTATTATTTTCACATACAAATCCCAAGTGAAATATTTTGAATTTTAAACTAATTATATCACTCTTAAATCCGACTATACCATGAATGAAATCGATACACGATGGTATCTAAAAGATTGGTATATAGTATTATAATTACAGAGCTATTTAATAAAAGTAAGTGTTATTTTTAATCAAATCTTGCGTAATGTTCACTCTGTGTATAAATTCCTAACCTTAAACTTTTGTACCGTAACCAGAACTTGTCTGTAACCTAACAGCGACTTAACAGTACCCTACCGTAAATTAAATATAACAGAAATGTAATCTAGCCTTCACTTTATTGTAACATATTCTTATTCTAACCATAACATAAATGCAATTTAACTTTAATCTAACTTTAACCTAAATAATATAATAGAAAAAAACCATTTTAAAAAATTACTATTTCTTCGTAAAATATGTTTCAGCTGTAATTCATTTCTTTCAATTCGTTTTATTAATACAAAATTCCTTCCTCGTGCTTTTGTTTGAGACATTAAAATTTCAGCGATAAATGGTTTAATATTGCAAACCTTTTTTTCGATTTACTTCACCTCCACGTATCATTTTCTCCATGGTGTACAGCAGCTGTGATTAAAAAAAAAAATCTCATTTAAACTGACAGTTTTCCAGTCTATGAAATTTAAAGGTCTGTCCAAGCTTTTTTAATTATTTCTCCGAAAATTTTATGCCACCAATCAACCATAAGAAAATGAAAGGGAAAAAAAGCGAAAAAAGGCGATTTTTTATGAGAGTGAGTTTTGGAATTTAATTAATTATTCAGTTAATAAATAGAATTTTGAAATTCTGAGCTTCAGGTGCATCAGGAGAGACATTGGGCTACTCTCAAAAAATTTTTGAGCTTCGTACGTGCTGTAGATTTTGCTAGCCATCGCAGACACACAGACACACAGACAGACAGAGCGTTTTGTTTTTTTATTAGTATAGATTAAATTTGAAGTGAGAAAACACATTTAGAATTATGTTAAACAGGCAAAAGTTGGAAATATCTACGCTATAATGATGCCTAAATTTTAATATGTCTATAGACGTTTTTGTTAAGTTACAAAAAGATTGTTGTATGTTGATTACGTTTTGATGTTTCTCTTTAAATCCTCTCCTTGGTTAAAAACAAGGCTGAAAAAAAATCTACTGTGTAATAATGTCTAAATTTCAGTAAAATTAGATTTTTTTTTTTTTTTTACTTGAAAATTAATTATAACTACGATTCCCTCACCCTATTTATTATACTTAAAGATATTTTTCTCTTATATTTTAATGAGAAAAAGATGTGAATAAAAAATGCATATGAGAATCGTAATCTGTTTCACCTTTTCGCTATTTTATTTACATATATGGAATAATTTATTTGTTATCAGTAACGAAATGCCATTGAAAACCACAATAAATAAATAAATAAATAAATAAAAATGTATACCTCGTAAATTAATTTGAATTTTAATTTGAGACTTTCTACGAACCATTCGGATCAATCCAGATAACTGAATATAATTTCACCACTTATTGTTCGATATTCTAGAAGGAAGAGGAGTAAATACAAACAAATTTTGTTATAGTGTATTAATCTATTAATTCATAATTAAATTATAAAACTATAGTACTGACATTGAAAACGCACAACTATACACATTTTTTAACAATTTAAAACATTAAAAAATGTTGAAAAAAAATGAATAAAAAAAAAAAAAAATTCAAGCTTTACATATTTGAACTAGGTTAAAGCCAAAGTCTTAAAGAATGATTCTGCACCGATTTTGCGTTTCTTGGATCAATTCCTATTTTCAATCCATCAAAACTAACGATTACCTTTTTCCAATTTTTACTTTCTTTTAACCTCAATAGAAGAAAGTATTGGGATCAATATTTTTTTTCGACATCCCGTTTTAAACGGATTCATACATTTTAAGGTTCAGAGATCCCTCAAAACATGTTTATGCAAAATGTCTGTCTGTCTGTCTGTGTATCGCTATTGTACCATCGAAAGTGTATGAAGTTATGGATAGAACTGAACAAAAATTTTGTGGATGTTTTTGGCTATGGCCGGCATGTCCGCCCTCCCCCCCCCCCCCAAAAAAAAAAAATGCCTGCCCGAAAGGGACGCTGTATTAGTGATATCTGTGCCATTTTCATTATTATACCACCAAAACGTTTATGAAGTTATGCATAGAATTGAACCAAATTTTTTGTGCATGTGCTTTGGCTATGGCCAGAAGGTCCTCCTTCGATTTGTAAATATTCCGAAGAAAGGGGGCGCTGTGATAGCGATATCTGTGCCATTTTCATTACTGTACTATCGTAAAGTGTATGAAGTTAAGCAAAATACTGAACCAATCATTTTATGTACGTTTTTGGCTATGACCAACAGCTTCTCCAAGAATTTGAAAATACAAGTCAGCCGGAAGAAATCGTCGTAGCGATTTTTATGTTTTTATTATTGTTATTATTATTATTAATAATATTATTATTTTACTATCGAAAAGTGTATGAAGTTATGCATCAATTTAAACCAACTTTCCTTTTTTTTTCTTTCTTTTGCTATGACTAGCAGGTATTTCTTGAATGTGGAAATATCGCTCGGGAAGGGACGCTGTAATAGCGATTTTTTTTCAATAATTTTCTCAACTTTTCTAGTTCTGTTGACCACTAACAGCTCATGCAGTGACGGGAGGGAGCTCACGTATTGACACACCCGCTATTAGCAAAAGGCTGATGTACAACATTTTAACGAATAACTAGTGATTTTATTAAATTTCATGATCGAGATTAACCCATTTTTACTCCGATTAACTGACTAAATCAACAGTTGAAGTTGAAAATCGAAATTTGTATAGTATTGAAGTAATAATCCCCGGCTACCAATCTACTAATCACCGGCTTGGACATTTTTCACTAAGTTGGTTCTACGCTAAGTTAGTAATGTGAAAATTCACGTATTAAATATTCTTGAACAAATAATATTAGAGTATTAATATTTTTAACTATTTTTCTGAAATATTAAGCTGTATAAGATATAAGACAGAGGAATGCTTTGGAATTGGCACATTCAACTAATTTGTTCAGTTATTAGTTTTATCTTTGATGACAAACTCTCGCTTACACACTGTAAAAAAAAGGGTCGATCTACTAAAAAAATTTAGTGAGCCTTGTAATTACTAGAAAAATTTTAATAATCTTACTCAGTTACAAGAAAATCTGTAAGAGTTATTAGAAAAAAGTTAGCAATGAATAGAGTTAATAGTTTTATATTTTTAATAGCTATTACTAAAACTCTTGGTGTGATCGTGATAGTCTAGTGATCATAGCACAAAACTCCAGACTGAAAGGCCTCGGGTTCGAAGCTCGACACCACCAAGACGTACCGAGTGTATGCAGTGTAAGTATTCGTTAAGGAAAGGGTTATGAAATCAAAATTGCGCAGGTGGCAATGTTTGATGCTGCCATCTGTTGAGGCGTTGCCGGAAATCTACCGCTGCAAAAATTGCGTTTGGACTAGCTGTTAAGAATCCGTGAGTAATGGTTACTAAAAATAATTTTGGAGCTGTTACTAAAATTTGCTGGCTGGCTCATACTAAAAAGTTTTAAGTTAGTTATACAAAAAATTCTTTTGTTCAGTTTACAAAAGAAAAATTTGTTTCATTTGCAAAAAAAAAAAAAAAAGTTTGGAATGGTTATTAAAAAATTCTGTGGAATACAAATTTACTAAAAAATGTTTAGTAACCTCATGAATTTTTTTTTACAGTGCGGACATGTAGATCAAATTAAAAAAGATTTTTAAGACTTCATTAACTTTTACCTACTTTGAATATGAATAAACTAACATTTCTTTCAGTAACAAATAGAAATTGCCATTTTTTAAAGTTTATCGTTCATTATTTTATTTTTCTTCGAGAACCAGAAATATTTTCATTAATAAAGGAAGTGTTTTTATCGAAAACTAATAACACAAAAAACAACTGCATTGTTTGGAATTTTTTAGCGTTAGAAACGATTTATAATGTTTTTTTCAAACAGTATGTAATTTATTTTGTGGTGTTTTGTTATTATTATAAAACCTTTTTGTACAGCATGATTCATTATTTTATTAATTTAACATTAAAAAAGTAAATATTTGTACAATACCAAAAAAAAAAAAAAAAATTATATAAGACAGGTGTTTAGAAGGTTTTGTAAGTGCGTGTCCTAAATTTCTCCGTTTCACGAAAACAAATTAGTAGAAGGTAATAGTCTTTTAAATATGTTTTAAAAGAGTTATATACAATATATGGAAATTAATGACCAGATAGTTTGAATTTTAGACATTTTCTCGAATATTTAAAAATATACTCGTCGAATTCTTCTGGAACTTGAGGATTATAAAGAGTATACTTGACCTCATACTTATTAATGTTCGTTTCATAAGGAAGACAATTAGAGGACTGACAAAAAAATCAACAAAAATAAAGATATTTGGATCAACCACACTGTAAAAAAAAATTCAAGAGGTTACTAAAAATTTTTTAGTAAATTTGTATTCCACAGAATTTTTTACTAACGATTACAAACTTTTTTTTGCAAGCGAAACAAACATTTCTTTTGTAAACTAAACAAAAGAATTTTTTGTATAACTAACTTGAAAATTTTTAGTATGAGCCACCAAGTAAATTTTAGTAATAGCTTCAAAATTATTTTTAATAACCATTACGTGGGCCCGAAGGGCAGGATCCAGACTTCTAAAGCGGAAGATTTTCGGCAAACCGCAATAGATGGCAGCACCAACCATTGCTACTGCTCCGACAATATATTCATAATCCCTTTATTAACGAGTACTTACACTACATATATTCGGGGCGTATTTGGCAGTGGCCAGTATCGAACCCGGGACCTTTCAGCCCGTTACTATAACCACTATGCTATCAAGGCCACACCAAATGAGTTTTAGTAATAGCTATTAATAATATAAAATTATTAACTCTATTCGTTTCTAACTTTTTTCTAGTAATTCTTACAGATTTTCTTGTAGCCGACTGAGATTACTAAAAATTTTTTAGTAATTACAAGGATCACTAAAGTTTTTTAGTAGATCGACACTTTTTTTTACAGTGCACTGCATTAAAATGCTCGGCATGATGCATCGCTGCAGAATAAAAATATGCAGATATTGTACAATATGTCACTGATTTTTGAAAGAATAGCACGTGTATTCATGGAGATATAGTGATTTTTTTTAAGTTAAAAAAATTATTTCATGTTTTTAGCTTGTATCATGCAGGATTTTCTATCAAATTTAACGCCAGTTTCAGAAAAATTGGCAAAATGTTGGAGAAACAATGTAGTGTAATTTGAATATACATATATTGAATATTTCATGAAATATGAGTAGTTGTATGAAATAATTTTTAATCTGCGCATGCGCGAACGATAAAAACGATTCATTTACGTAACATCACAATAAATTCCACGGGCCAACTCATAAAAAAAAAAAAAATTCAGTCAAACATCGTGAAAATTCAGTAAGATATTCACGACAGCAGCGAGATGATTTTTTCTTTCTCTAAAAGCAGCTGAATGATAAGGGAATTTCCACAAATTGTCATTTTTTATTAACTGAGTTTTTGAAACAAGTCAATGTTTAATGAATATCAATGAGAAGATTTGGAACAAATGTTTCGATTTTGATACTTCTTTCTATCATAAAATAAGTTTATTCTGGTAGTTGTCCAAGACGAACCAAAGCACATCAATCAAAAATGAAAATTAAAAAGTAAATTAAAATTAAAATTGACAATTTGGGAAAATCTCTGATTATTCAACTGCTTTTAGAGAGAACTAAAATCAACTCACTTTTATAACCAATATCTTACTGAATTTCCATACGATATTTGACTTGTTTTTAGCACTTTTTCCAACGAAGTTGAAAAATGTTTATGCATTAGGTTTGTCTGTCCGTCTGTCAGCGCTCTAACTCTCATAAATATACTCGGATCGCCATTAAGTTTTTATATGTTATTGACATTTACCCTAGCACAAACCCTATTGAAAATGAAGTTTCTACCAAGATTAATTTATTTATAGGGAGAGTCAAAAGTTAAACGTTGCATTACGGCCTATGGGAAAAATCGCTTCAAATAAATTTTAAAGATGTTACACCCTGTCAATCATATTAAAATTTATATGCATTTTCAAAATGCATTAAAATATGCATTCTGTATAAAATGCGGTGAAAAAAAAGCTATTATTCATTTACAGAGACACGCAAAAAATTTCTAATACATAATAATAAAAGGGGGAATTGTGTGCGACATATTTTAACTATATTAAACTATTTCATACATAATAAAATTGATATATATAGATGAGGCTTAGTATAAGTTATACGATACAGTCATGCATAATATGAAGTACATAGGATTTACAGCGATACACAAAAGATTTCAAATAGTACATTCTTTCCGAAGTAGTACTGTACATGTATACATGTACAGTACTTATATATCCGATGAAGGGTGATGGATGAATGAAAAGCATTTTAATTATGATTTGTGCGTTTAAGTTTCACTAAATCTATTGATATTATATGATGTGTATAAACATTATAGTTGATATACAATGCAATTTAAAAGAGGTCGCAAACGTTACTGAATATGAGTTTAAATTACTCAAAGGTGGTTTTTAAATAAGTTATGCAATTTTTCGCTGAACTGCATTCACATTACTAAGAAATGTTTGTAGAGTATAGCTAAAAGAATGTACAAGGCCACGCAAAGAATTGAATACATGGACGCCAGGAATGATAACTTTTGAGAATGTGATTTTAGTAGTTTTATGAATGTTTTAGTTTAAAATAAATTTTAACTTATTATTGACGTATAATAAAGGTACAAGATAATCTATAGGGTTAAAGAAAAGAGTTCAAGTATGTTTCCATAGATTAGTATAAATTTCTGAAGAAAAAATTTCAACTTGCTGGATATTTTCTTACCAAACTAAATTTTTTCATTATAGTGTATATCAACCGACAGATCAAATACAGGGCTGTTCAACAGTATTGGATTACATATTTTTCTATATTCAGTTACAGTATTCACCTAACTGACGAAGTTTTGTTAGGGATTTCATGAAGTGTTGGAAAGTGCTTCATAATCTATGCTTAATGCATGATTTTTCTTGCCTAATATTTTATGAATAAAAGCAAAACATATTCATAAATGTTGTACTTTTGCGTGTTTTGCAGTTAAATCTTTCATCCTTACGTGAAGCCGCCATAGGGCTGGATTTCAAAAATATCGATTCGCAAAAAAATAATCATTTTTAGTTAAGACCTTCTTCTCATAGCCGATTAATGCTGAAATTAAGTTACAATCTATGCACATCGTAAGAATTTTAAATATATGAAATTCCACGCATTAGGTCTTGAGGTAGGACTATCGCTAAAATCTCATAAATTCCTTAAATTGTGCAAAATTCAGCTAGCAGCCCCATCTGTTTTTGGCTTATTTACACCAAAATTTAATTAGCAACAACTTAAGTCAACGTTTAATTGAATTTGGAATTTGATAAAAATCCGTGCATTTGGTGTTACAGCTATTGTGAAATTCGTGAAAATTCCAGTGTAGCAACAACACTTATTGGTCGACTGACACCAAATCGTAATCAGCGTCAATTTATATCTAAGAATATCTGAATCTGGATAAAAATCTATAAATTAGCTCTAGAAATAGAATTAGGGACCATTCATAAATGATGTCTGGATTTTTTTCATATTTTTGATTCCGATATTTTGGAATTTGAAATAAAATTTAACATATTTTGCTTGAAATCTTATGTTTATGAACACATAATATTTTAATTTTAAAATAACTTCATACTTTGTAATTTAATTCACTGAATTTTAATTCTTTCATTTTAACCAAAATGTGTGATGTCACATTTCTTCTTATTTTCTCCACATCCTTCTCACAAACTATCACATGAATCCCACTCCCCTCTTCAAGCGTGACATCATTTATGTACGGACCCTTGGTGCAGAAATCGTCAAAAATGTAGCACAACAGCGCCATCTGTTGAGCTATACATATCAAAAACTAATCAGCAGCAGTTTATATTAATGTTTAACTGAACCAAAGTTATAAAAATTCCGTGTCTTTGAATTAGTTCTTGAATGTTTGTCACCTGTAGGCAGACAGAGTGACTTACAGACATTTTCTAAATTACTCAAAATTAAACATCAAAATCTGTTCAGGACTTTTTAAAACTTCTAAATCCATCGAAATATGGCAGTCGAAAATTCTGACGTCGAAAATTTTAACGAATCCAACACTTTCTTGTTATATAGATAGAATAAAGTAAAAATGTAAGTAGCTTGTATTTGTGCAACAGGAAAAATTTTAAGATTAAAACATCTTTTTAACTTTTAGAAATTTAATTTTTTTTCCATAGTAATAGATTTTTTGAAAATTCTCTCTAAAAATTCTCAATGTATAAAGAAATTTAATTAAAATCCATAATTGAAATTGAATTAAAACGTACAATTGCAATTTATCTAAAACGTAATTCAAATTTAATTAATCTTTTAATTGATAATTTAATTTTGAAAGTACGCACATATTGTTTTAACATTGGAAGAGCACAAAAGAAGTCATTTCTTACCAAGCACATTAGGAAGTAGCTTAATTATTTTTACATTCACAAACCAACTTTAGATAAATAAAAGTGTGCAAAAAATGCATAAAAAATGCATTACAATTATTGTATTATCACATGTCATTGAACATCAGTAAATTACAGATAATTGTAGTCATTCTTCTTTCGGTCATTAATGTCTCAACATTTGCTCGCATTTAATATTGAATAGAACGATTATTTAACAATCATGCCTTTTAGAGAAAGCTATAATGGGTGCGGTACATTTTAATGTGTTTTGAACTTTGAACTTGGGTGTTTCTATGGTACGAAAGGGGATTAGTATCTCAAGGCTCCGAAAGCTTAGTACATTTTATTTGTATCATAAACAGCGTTAGTTCAAGGTGAAAATAAACAGATTTTATGGCAGCTTTTTTAAATATATTTTTTAAATTATTTCCTGGAATTTTTTCAGTTTTTATTTTTAGATAGCTTTCATTACAAACAGTAGCTATTGCAGCCGTCCGGAGGAAAGCACTTCCGGAAAATTTTGGTATATTTTCACCGATCATGACCCCCCCCCCCCCCCAGACATCAAAATCACCCTTCGTCCAAATGTTGACTTATATACATGATTTATGTCATAGAATAACTCTCGTATTTATAAACTGATTTGGACGAGATTGATTGTATGCATAGTATACCTGCCAATGTCTCGATCGATGTTCGTTGGCCAGCTTCATCCGCCATCTTGTTTCAAAATGACAGCTGTTTGCACCGTTCATGCTTAAATATTACTAGTAAATCTGCAGATCAGGAGCCTCAACGTCAGCTTTTCACATCATTTTTTTTAAACACTTTGGGTAATATTCAACTTCCTGCAAACTCTAATTTAAAATTTTCAAATTACGTAATTATTTATAAGAATAAAATAAGAATAAGAAGTTTTCAGCCATCAAAAGCGTTAAATTAAAGATTTAGTTATGTTAGGATATTCTGAAATTTTCATGATCTATTATTTTTGTTTTTTTATTATAACATAGTAGATTTCTTCAGGGGGGCTCCGCCCCCCTGAACCCCCCGTAATCTCATTAAACTTAAATTTGTAACTTTCAATCAACTTGCTAATGGTTATCGTATATCTTGTATTTCTTTATACATTTTTATTTATAAGGATAAGTAACAGTTTTAATAAGCATTTTTCATTATACTCATACTTCATTTTTCATTATATACATACTGCCCACCACAAACACTTAATCTGATGTATCAAGAACTTTTGAAAGTGTAAACTCAGTAATCTAGGGTTTTACAATTTTGTTTCCGAAAAAAATATGTTTTGATTGCATTTTGTGGCAGTTATCGCGGTCAGACAGACTGAAGGCAGAAAACAATAAATTTTGTGTTGCCAAAATAAACCTTCACTGAAGTTTAGGCAATGACGTCATTATTCATGAGTTATTGATATCCATGTTTCTAATATTTTTTACGACTACTATAAAATACCTGTTTTATTTCAATTATGACGTCAAATTTTATCAGGTGAAATAATTGTTAAAAATATAATTATTTTTTATTTCTTTTACTTCTAATTATGCCCCCATTTTTGTCAGAAAAATTCTTATTAACGAAACAAATTTCCGTGTTTAATATTTAACAAAATACTATATTTATTTTTATTTTTATTCTGACGTCATATTTATTTTTTTTTAGTTTAATTTTTTGAATGGAAATTGCTCAATTGAAACTTATTGCCGTTGAAAAAGTATTCCATATTTTGATTTTTTTTTTTTTTTTTTTTTTTTTTTGGCAACGATAAAGGAAATTGGTTAAATTTTATCTAAAAGATCGCTATTGATTCTGCATGAAAAAGAAAAAATTTTGAATTATTAAGGAAAATATGTGAATAAAATTAATAAAACATAGCCTATGTTCTTTTCTGGTCTATGTTATAGTTATGCACAAAGATACAAACACATTAATTCATCAGTTTTGACGTTGACTTCATTCAAATTTATAACATTATAAAATTAAGGATTATGATGAATGCTTGCTTAGCAACCATTAAGAGAAAATAAAGAAAATTAAGTAAATACGTTTGAAATAAGTAAATCTCTAAAACAAATTAGTTTATATTATTGGAACAAATTTATAAAAAATTTCCAAAATTTACAGTAATAATTTAAAAAATCTGACAAATTTGTAGACAAAATTTCAAAACAATACGAATAAATTAACCGGCAAATTTCAGTATCCATTTATCATTGAATTCCATTAATAAAATGTGACATTTTCTCTCAAGAAAAAAGAAATTAAAAATCATTGGATTTGCCATAGAAAAGCATTATTGCGCAAAATAAAATATTCTATATTTTTCGAACGAATGAATCAAATCGTACAAAAAACTATACAGCATAATCCCAGTGCCTCACTAACATACCCTTTTAATTTCAAGCCAATCGGATGTTTTTTGCGGTAGTTATCGCGGAACAGACAGACTGACAAACTGACAGACATCCAGACAGACAGACAGACTCAAAAAAATTTCGTGTCTCCAAAGTAAGCCTTCACTGACGTTTCTGCAATTAATATCCATTAGCATTAAATTCTCGCCAAGCTTCTTGACACTTGATGAAATATTGCGAAATTTGGAGATAAAAAATAAGTGCTTACTTGTATATAGGTTATCAATTTGTCGCAATTTTCGTTCAGACACACTATTGACAAATATTTTATTATCAGGTTTGTTGCACTTTAGCTTCCTAAAATTTGAGTTAAATTAGTTTCCAGTAAAACTTTTAAAACCAAGAAATATGAAAGCTACCTCTTCCTCTTTCTCCCGGCACTTGGCGAAATGACTTTCTCGATGTATTACAGTTATATAAGAGTACTTCGAATAATAAATTAACCCAAAAATATGAATATGGTACATTAAAAGTAAAAATAGAAAAAGAAAGCAGTCAGAAAATGTACTCCAGACGTGGCAAATGAGAAACATTCGTACTAGAACTAGTTTAACAAATATTCAGATCTTGGTGCAATAGCTGTTGCACTCTTCTGCAAAAATGCATTTTGTATAGAAAAATTATTACGATTATCTATATTAAATTCAGTTATACGAAAAATTTTAGAACTCCATCTTAAATAGGACTTCAAGACCATGGAAATCTCGAATCATAAACTATAATGATATATCACTTATTCATTACGCATGATAGTATGTGAATAGAATGAAAAAAACTTTTAAAATATATTTTTAAGTTTACATTCAATTTTCATGAAATATGAAATTACTCGAAATATTCTGAGATATTGTATTCCAAGCCATTCCGTTGCGTAGTGTCTCCACTGTTATATGAGAGCAGTCGGACAGATCAGACAACGAATGTAGGTGCTAAGTATTTAAGTAATTACTAACGCCTCTAAAATTAATGCTAAAAATTCTCATAATATTTTTTCTTTATATAAATTGAAAGATTGGCTAAATCAGCGGTTTTCAATCTATGAGTCGCGATCCACTGGTGTATCGCGGTGTGTGTTTTAATGACTGATGGAACAGTCGAGGTTTGCCAGAGATATACCTTTTATGTCCTCTGTTTAAAAAATGTAGCAAATACAATATTTTACATCCGCAATAAACCGAAAAGTTAAGCTTAAACGAAAACTTCGTGAGAAGACAGTGATTCCTTAAACAGTCAATCAATATTACAGTGTGCTAAAATATTGAGTGAGATATGTCTGTAGTCGCGCAATCGTTATGGCAAACCTGAAAAAAAGCCTCAATTTCCTTCTATATTAATACAGGAGTAGAATATCCATAATTATCTACATCAATTTTGAGGTGTTCAAATTGACATAATGGTGCGAACAAGCTTTTTTTTCTACTTTGATGTCTTTGAAAAGTAATTGCAGAAACAAACTGCTTGTAAGAAAGTGACTTAAGAGAAGTTTGGACCTTTTTGCTGAATCGTCACTCCACCGCTTATACAGGGTGTATCTAAACTTTTGAGCATAACTTTAAGGGGTAATAGTACACATCAAGGCAAATATTATTAAATAGGAAACCAAGGGTCCCAAACGTTTTCCGGAGGAGATAGCCGCCATTAAAGTTTAGGGTCCAAAATTTCAAATAATCACAAAAACGAGAAAAATTGGTCAACTGATTTGCCGTTTTCACTAAAACTATCCTTTATGTCCATATTGTCTTGAAAAAAAAAAATTATAAAGATAAATTTCAAAAAATGCCAATAGAGGGCGCTTTAGATTTTGGAGTAACGTACAACTATTTTTTACCGTTATTTTTTGTATCGCATCGCATTAAATTCTTTTAGAAGCTTAGACATAAACTTAAATTTTGAGCTGAAAATCTGAATTGTTGGGAACGTTTAAGTACCGCAAACTGAACTGTGTTCAATGGGGGTGGGGAGGTTCAAATTTCAAATGATTATAAAAAATGTAAAAATTGGTTGATTCGTTTTCGGTTTTCACTAAAACTATTCTTTATGTCAATATTTCTTTGAATATAAATTTTAAAGGTAAATTAAAAAAAAATCAGTTAGAGGGCGCCTTAAACTTTAGTGTAATCAACAACTATTTTTAACCATTATTTTTTGTACCTAATTAAATGCTTGCAAAAGCTTAGACTTAAATTTTGAACTTAAATTCTGAATCGTTGAGAAAATTTAAGAAGCGCAAACTGAACTGTGTTCAGGAGTTGAAATGTTACCCTTCCCACACCTCGAACTCAGTTCAAATTTGCGCTACTTAATTACTTACAATCATTCAGATTTTGAGCTCAAAATTTATGTATAAGCTTTTACAAGCATTTAATTAGATACAAAAAATAACGGTTAAAAATAGTTGTTGGTTATTCTAAAATTTAAGGTGCCCTCTAATGGAATTTTTTTAAAAATTTATCTTTAATATTAAATTTCAAGTAAATACTGACATAAAGAATAGTTTTAGCGAAAAGCGCAAGCGATTTGACTAATTTTTCTGTTTTTTACAATCATTTCAAATTTGAACTTCCCCACCCCCATTGAATACAGTTCAGTTTGCGCTACTTAATCACTCTCAACGATTCAGATTTTCAGCTCAAAATTTAAATTTATATCTAAGCTTCTAAAAAAATTTAATGAGATGCAAAAAATAAACGTAACAAATAGTTGTTTACTCCAATGTCTAAAGCGCCCTCTATCGGCATTTTTTGAAATTTATCTTTATACATTATTTTCAAGATAATACTGACATAAAGAATAGTTTTAGTGAAAACTGCAAACGAATCGACCAATTTTTCTGTTTTTTTTTAACCATTTGAAATTTTGGTCCCTAAACCTTTATGGCGCCTGTCTACGTTTGGAACCCTTAGTTTCCCAATTAATATTGTTTGTCTTGATGTATACTATCACCCCTTAAAGTTTTGCCCAAGAGTTTAGATACACCCTGTATACTTTGCAGAGAAAAGGGGGGCGCCAAAATTCATGTTTGCCACGCCCATAGAACGCTGACCCGGCACTAGTAAGGTTAGCTACTACGTTGTTGTCTTTGACTGTAAAACTAGGTACTCTCTGCCATTATTCTTTTGATTGCCATTATTCATTAAAATTTACAGTAGTAATTTTATTGAATAATATCTTAAAGTGATAAATTTCTGTTTGATTCATTAAACAAATCATGTCACTTAAAATATAATAGAATAAGATTTCTAGAAAACTACTAGAATGGGAAACTAGAATGACTACTAGAACATGAAAATTATTTCCAATTTTCATGCACTTATTTTTGGTAGATTTCGTATGAAATTCTACCTATTGCTGTTGCTCCTGTGTTGGAATTTCTGAATTTTTTTTCCAGATCTACATCACGACCCCTAGACTCCAAAGCTACCATCAATAAAAAAACTTTATCCATCTATATATCTACCTACCTATCTATCTATCTATCTATCTATCTATATATATATACAGTCGAGCCTCTATATAACGAAATCCATCGTTCCAGTAAAAAATTCGTTATATAGAGAAATTCGATGTATAGAGTATGATGTTAAAAATAGTATTTAATGTGTAAATTTTGAACAAATATTATTTTTGATCTTTTTAACTAAGAATTTGAAATGTTTAAAAGTATATATTAACCTAACATTTTATTTCTTACTTATTTAAGTAGTTTCAAAAAAGAGAAAAGACATTTATTTGAAAGCTTAATGAAAATCAAATGAGGAAGACTTACATAAATTTCAGAGGAAGAAATCTGTAATTTTTTGTTGTTTTGATTTTAAAATTACAATTGTTACGCTCTCAAAAAAAATTCTCAAATTTTAGCAAGGAATGAAAAATTGTAGTTGATATTTTCCTCCATTTGAAGGTCTCTCTTAGGTGCTCTCATTGATTCCTCTCTTATATGTGTAACAATTCAATTGACTGTGTTTTGAGAAGGATGTTGAAAGGTGTGTGGGAGGTGGGATGAACTTGTTAGATTTAAAGAATAAGGAGAGAAGTAATATTTATAAAAAAAAAAAAAACCTCTCCACTGAACGATAAATTAAAAATAAGTGATGGAAAATTGATTCCATATGATTTCGAAGCTTTTTTAAAACTGAATAAATTAAGATCAATTTATGAAAAAATTCGTTATATGGAGATAGATATTTCGCTATATAGAGTCTGTTTTTAATGTAATCATGCGAAAAGGGGACCGTTCTTACTAAAAATTCGTTATATGGAGAAATTCGATGTATGGAGTTTCGTTATATATATATATATATATATATATATATATATATATATATATACACCACTTTTTTATGGACACAATAACTTCTATAATTTTGCTTAAATCTATTCAAAACGGATACATAAAATCAAGGGGCATAAAATCTCGTTCAAGTTCGTTAATGGGAGAAATTCGGACCAAGGGAGTAGAAAAAGGGAGGGTTTTTGTGAAAATCGAAAAAAAAAAAATAACTTCTTCATTAAAATGGATATAGAATCAGTTTAAAGTTTATATTACTTCTAAAAAATGGTCCAAACGTTGACGCATGACAGATTTTTGACAAAATTAAAAATGGGGTTTTGGGCGAAAAAAATTCATAACTTCGTCAATTCTCAAGATAGGTCTACAACTTTTATACTGGCAAATTTTTAATTGGACCAATACTTATAGCAAAAACAAATTAAACAAAAATAGAAGTTGTAGGAAAAATCGTATTATTCAAAAATCCAAAACTTCTTATATTCTGACTCATTTTTAAATTTATTTTACTCTCAAACACATCTAATTTTCAGGTTCTCTTATCTAGGAACTATATAATATGACGTATTTGCCAGTTTTTTAGATAAAGGAAGAATATATTTCAAAAAATGCTGCAAAAGGGAACATTTTGAACAGAATTTCCCAAAGCGATCGAGATTGAAAAATCAAAGAAGTTTTCAAGTAACAAATTGCTTATTTTCTGACTCATTTTTTCTCAAATGTATCTAATTCACAAATTCTCTTATTTAGAAAATATATAATGTACCATATTGGTCAGTAATTTTAAAATTCAGAATTAAAAAAAAAAAAAAAAAAAAAAAAAAATCTGCGAAAATGGGCATTTTGAGCCGAATTTCGCTTAAGATGGTTCCGATAAAAGCAGCTGTTACAGAAAAACGAAATTAAAAATTCTTCAAAAGCGGACAAATAAAATTGTTAAACTAAGTTTATCTCTAATTATATTTTGTCTTTTGTCGTTGAAAAGAGCACATAACTTCGAAATCTATCGCCGCCTGTAAGCCTAGCTGACAGAGATTTTTAGTGCATGTAGAAGCATTTTCTTTTTAGGAATATATATGTATTTACATTTCGATGACAGATTAGAAATTTAAGTTTTTAAAGGTAAGTCCCAATCATTTTTGTCCATTTATTTGCGTTGATTGGAATTTTAGATTAATCTCTTAACTTTAACAGAAACTTTTTATTTATTTATTTATTTTATTTTGTTTTGTTTACTTTATTTACGGAATACAAGGGCTTAGAACCTTATGTAGTCTTTACGTTATGCTTTTTTCGTATTAGAATCTATCGATTGTATTTTTCATGGAAAAGGTTATTGCTAAAAACATGCAATTTGTATGACAATGTCATGCAGTTTTAATTTACATTATTGATTTTATTACTAATAGTAGTATAACCTCGAACCTCGTATCGAACCTCGTTAACTTGAACCTCCAGGGGAATCAAAATTTTGTTCATGTTAACAGTAATTCATGTTATCAGTATCAAATCTTTGTATTCGTCTTTATAGGGGACTGTGAAAACAATTCATGTTAAAAGTAATTCACGTTAAGCGTGTTCATATTAACGAGGTTTGACTGTATATTCATTCAGATCTCGCATGTATTCTTTAAAAATCAATCAATAAATAAAATAACTATAATCTATGATTTTTTCGAAATATTTTCTTTCCAAAGGCTTAACCCTTTCCGGCACACTGTTCCCGGTCTGAGATACCTAATTTTAATTCCAAACTTGCAATCGGCGCCAGTAATATTTTAGTAAAATTTTGCTTTTACAATAAAAGCTTAGATTAAGGAATTCAAAATATTTAAAAAATTCGATTGTGAATTCCGCTGTCAGTCGATAATTTCTCACTTTTTTACAAATTTTGCCCGTGCCTGAAAGGGTTAAAATAGTTAATACCCTTCTCAAAACTATAGTTGTGCACTTAATCATTATATTGTGATAGAAGATTATCTTCCTTATATTTATTTGTTCATTTTTTTAACCTGAAAATGGTATGTATATAGCATCAAAAACATCTTCCTAAATATATCTGTTCAAAGAGTTTGATTATGACTTTTTTATACTTAAATAATGTTTTTTACTTGTAAAAAACAAGTAAATTTTATCGTGATTAAAATCTTAATAGTTTCGTATATGAAATTGTGAGAGAAAGAAAGAAAATCGCTTTTAGGAATTGTGTAAAAAATCTAAACAATAAGCATTTGTTTTTCTTGTAAGGCATTGGATAAAGTTCGATTTTCGAGAACCTTTTTTGATTATTTTAATTTAAATCCATCCATGTGTTCCACTGTTATACTTCTTTGAAGCGATTTTTCAATGCATAGTACAAAAAGAATCAGTAATCAAGGATAGAAGCAATAGATGGCAGCAGTATCAAAAAACATTTACCAATAAATTGTATAAATAAAGAAATAGGTCCATTTTTGGTGCTGCCATCTAGTGCGGTTGTTCAAACTCAGATTAACTAATTTAAAATATCTTTTTATTTATTTGTTTATTATTATTATTTTTTTAAAATAAAAACTAATTTATGCTGTAACTATATTTTAAAACTTCCTTCTGAGAGAATGAGAGAATGTTTTTCTTAAGCATATAAAATTTTCTTTTGACCTTCTTGTGCACAGCTGTTGTAAAGTTAGTCCCATTATCACATATAAACAGTAGAATTTTGTTACAACGAATGTCACTTTAACGAATTTTTCTGTTTACGATATATTATTTGGGTTCAGAAAAAAAAAATCCTATTTCGTTATACAAAATAGTCACTGTAATGAATATCAGTATAGCGTTTTTAATTAGTGAAATACTCACATGAAATTCGTTATAACAAGATGTTGCTGTGTTTTTAAATTAGACAAATGTGTATTTGTTGCTGATAAGGGTGTATCACTTTTAGAATGCAATCTCAAGGCTTCAGTATTTTGTTTCCTTGTTATTTCTCTTACATTATTATTTTACCTTAAACTACAAAATGCAACTAAAATGATTATTTAATGATTGAATCATACATTTCAAAACATGATTTGAAATTAAACAAGGCAATCTACAGAAGAAACTCAAAGATTGAAAGAGCAAATTTTTAATAGTAAAAATCGTTGGATTTACTTATTCATTTATTATGTAAAACATCCAAGTAAATTGAAAATAAATTTTTTAGTATGCATAAGACTTAAAAATATTTATTTTACGTTTCCTCAAAAAAATAATTGCCAAATAATGATAATGATAACAATTTGTGAGAAATAATAGGGAAACAAAATGGCGGCTCGCGGCAAGATACTGCATCTGGATCTGTTCCAAATGTTATTTACATTTGTAAATTTTTATGCTTAAGGTATTTTTTAACGCTAATATATATATATTACGCTAACGTATGTGGCACAACAATCACAGTTATTTGTTAACTGTTTAATGGCAACGTCCAAATCAAACGAATCTAATGGTTACTGTGCCGTAAAAAATATAGCCTTCCAGAATCCTTCCAAATTGTCATTTGGTAAGATTTAAGCTGTGGGGAATTGGATTTATTTATGTTTTGTTCCTTCGCTGCAATTATAGAGCTTCAAAATATCATTATTTTTATTTTTTCTGTTCTTTTTACTGAAAAATATATAAATAAAAGACATGAATTTTAAACATTTCAGTTTCAAATTAAAATTGTACATTATAAATGAAATGAGTGAAAGGATTATATTATTATATTTTAAATAATTAATGAAATAATAAAAAATGCCTCGAGTACAATGTTTGGCGATTTATTATCTGCGCCAGGCTAGCTTAAAAATACTGAGTTTTTGATTTCTCGGCACAGATGTCATATATGCACCCCATTGGAACGTTATTTTTCTTACGTCAATACGGCAAAAACTTCTTTTTTAAATACCAGTTACGTACATATTTTAAAACTAATTTCTATTATTTTAAAAGGAAATAATAACAAATAAAAAAAGTTTAGCTAATAATTATAGAATAAAACAATTCATGTCATTTTAAAGAAAAAAATAAAAATAAACAAACAGTTTAATTATAAATAAATAACAATAGTCAGGTTACCATGTGAGGCACATATATTTGCCATTTTGTTGCAATCTCGCCAATGTGTTGCGTATATGACATCTGTGTATATTTTTCAAACAGAATCTTCTAATTTGGCAAAAAATTGAGCAATTAAAATAAATTATGATTAAAAGCAATATGATTTAATGCGTAGTATACAGTAAAAAGGGAGACCAAACTAGTCGCCAAGGGCGGCTAATATCTTTAATTTTAAGAAATCTTGCAAGTTATTTTAATTAATTAATAATTAATTTTTGAGTCAGTTTTATAGTGACTGCTATGTTTTGAAATATTGAATCCTTCCAGATGGAAATTGGAAAGTAACTTTCCTAGACTCCAACAAATATAATAGCACTGCATTTATTTTACTAAAAAGTTTCAAGTTCTAAAAAAGAAGTTGTAAAATAAGAAAAAAGGAAAAAGAATATTTTTAACACTTACCAATACAGTTGAAAAGTGTTTATAAACTCGGATTGTTAGTCCGTCTGTCCGTCTGCCCGTCTGTCCGTCTGTCCACGTTCTAACAGACATAAATATGGCATGTTAGGTATTGTTTATGAAGTGTGTAGCATTAATAGTTCATGTACAGTATCACTCAAAAGAATTTAATTACATTATGGTTTATGGGGAAAAATGATTGCAGAGTATTTTAATAGCATTACTCTATTTCAAATGTTTTGAAATTGATTTTCTGACGAATTTCACTGCAAAATGCCATTTTGAGCAGCAGTTCCTAAACTTTTATGGTACAAAACCCACCTTTCAGTAAAAAAAAAAAAAAAAAAAAAAAAAAAAAATCGCGATTCATATTTTAGTCAAAAAAATAAAAAAAAATCGCGACCCACCCAAGATAAAGATGTATATCGGTATAGCAATTTTTGTGCAATCTCTATACGCTCAGTTATCCTATCGTACGAAAAACGTAAATTTTGTTAGACATTATTTGTCATAACATGTAAATTGCGCGAGTAAGTCGTCATCTAATTTTGTAAAAATAGTAAGAGAAGAGAAAGATAGGTAAGACTGACTTACCTTCATATTCTTTTGTATCAGGACAGTCCATCAATAGCATCATTTTGAAGTATCCATTTGTCGTATGCACTTGCTAAAATGTAAAGTATTTTCATTTAATGAAGACACTAGGGATGGGCATTATTTATCGTATTAGGATAAATAACAGTGTTACTACGCTGGAACCTAATATTGCATTAATATGTTACTGAAAAGTCCCTGTTAAATAAATAACACATGGTTCTTAATGACAGCATCTTCCTTCACTTGTTTTAATCATGATTTCATTTTTCATACCTCTAAAATAAGAATAATATTCATTAAAAACATCCGTAATCGTTTCTTTTGAGACGTTTGCCGAACAATGTTGAATTCAGGCACTTTTCTCAAGAGGGATTTCTGTGCTCTGGAAGAGGAACATTATAGAGTTCCGGGAGGTAGGAGAGAAGCATTGCTTTTTCAGACCATTGAAAACCCAAAATTGCGAATCTTCCGAGGAAACATCTCATTGTTCACCGACACCCCTCTTCCCCGGACCATCCCTTGAATTCAACACTAGCACTCAGCATGACCCTATCTTCACCCCTAGTTATGACCTGCTCTCTTAGATATGTGATGCTAATTTTTTTGCAGTTTATCAATCACTATGACTATTAGTGAATACATGCATGAATAGTAATAACTTACACCGTTAATTAAACACTTTTTCTGCTTGGTGCCTGATGATAGGTCACCATCATGACACACTTTCTCCTATTTTAATAGTACAAAATACTACAACACCATATCTAGAGCACAAAACACCGAAATTTTTAGATCAGGAAAATATCTGAAAATTTATTAGAAAAACTTCATGCTTGAAATGTTTTCCTCGATAAACAATATATTGTAATCAATATATAAATCTATTATATATAATACATAGATTAATGATTCAAAAATAATTAAATTCTGTTTAAAACATCCCAAAACATGTAAATCGATTAAAAGTCGGAAGTCTAAAATCATAAATCATTTCTCTTTAGTAAAAATATGAAGGAAAAATGTGCGCAGAAATGTATATTCGACATATCCCAAAAATTGCTTTAAATGCAATCTTATGTTGCAAATGCATTTTAAATTAATAACGTTTTATATTTTAAAAAGAAAATTCTTTTTAAATGCTGCATAACCTAGCGGATATGATTGTTAGATTTTGTTAGTATATTTACCGTTGCGTAAATAAAAAAAGCAATTATTTCTGCCTTTTCACCCCGAAAATATAGCAAAATTTGAGTTCAGAGATTAATTTTATAAAAAAGTACCTTTTTTTCCTACATACTACTACTAGTACTGAAATGCATTTATTTATAATTTAGTGCCTTAAGAATTCAATTCTCGATTTTAGTTGGAAATTCTATTTTAAAACTAACAAAACAATATTTTGTCACATTCAAATTAAATGCTTGAATCAATGCATTTTTAATTAATTAGCTCATTTAAAACGTCTACATTCAGGGCCGTAGTAAGGTGTTTTGAGGCCCCCCCCAAGAAACAAATTTTGGGCCCCCCCCTCCCCCCACTTTAAACTGAGTTTTTTGAGAAATATTTAAAGTTTCATTGTTATAATTTGAAATTCATATTGAAGTTTCTATATGAGTTTCAAGTTATAATAATGTAATGAACAAATTTAATAGTTAGCATAAGTATTTTAAATCATTATTAAAATTATTATAATTTTCATAACTTTGCGAAAATACGAAATACATATGCATTGCTTAAAGATCAATTAATAACGTTAAAATAAAATTTGTCTAAAACAATTTTACAAATAAGCACATGATGCTAAGATTTTATTACAAAGTATAGGAATTAAATAGATTATATAAACACATAATTCCTGCAGTTTGCTATTTAAAGGGCTATTTCAGTTACGCGAAAAGACCCATTCGCTAATGTATGGAAGAATGGAATAGAATACTATGTAGGCATGGGATTCTTCCACGGATTTGCGATTTTCCTGATTTTTTGTCATTTTCCGCTTTTCTTATTTTTCATATATTGAAAGGATTGCAGAAAAAACACGACTTTCGGCAAAAGATCGCGAAAAAAGCGTGATCTTCATAAAAAAAATCGCGGAATAAAAAACGATTTTCGTTGAAAAATCCCCCAAAAACGCTATTTTTGTCAAAATATAGCAAAGAAAACGTTATTATCGTCAAAAGATAGCGAAAAAATGCTAATTTTTGTCAAAATACCGCGATTTTTGTCAAAATAACGCTAGAAAAACGCGATTTTCGTGCAAAAAATCTTGAAAAAACACGATTTTCGGCATAAGATCGTAAGAAAAACAAGATTTTCTTCAAAAGATCGCAATAAAAACAAGATTTTCGCCAAAAAATAGCGAAAAAAAAGAGATTTCCGCTAAAAATTGCCGAGGAAAACGCATTTTTCATCAAAAAATCGCGAGAAAAACGCGGTTTTCGCCAAAAGATCAAGAAAAAAATGCTATCTTCATAAAAAAAAATTGCGGAATAAAAAACGAATTTCGTCGAAAGATTCCGAAATAAATGCAATTTTCGTCAAAAGATCGCGAAAAAACACTATTTTTGTCAAAAGGTCGCGAAAAAATTCTATTTTACGAAATACGAAATAAATACGAAAACAGCGAGAGAAACGCAGTTTTCATCAAAATAACGCCAGAATAAATGTAGTTTAAAAAAACTAAAAAACACGCTTTTTAAGTATATCAAATAAGAAAGTGAAAAATAATCCGTACTATAAGCTGAAAACGAAAATAGATGAAAAATACTATATTACTATAAAATCATTGTTATTATAGAAATCAATTAATAAGCAATAAATAAAATTATCGTGGAAAAAAGGCGTGGAGTGCTCCATTTACCATGCTCCATCTATCAATTCTTAAGAAGCACCCCATGCTTTTTTTTCACGATAATTTTACTTATTGCTTATTGATTGATTTCTATAATAACAATGATTTTATAGTAATATAGTATTTTTCATCTATTTTCGTTTTCAGCTTATAGTACGAATTATTTTTCGCTTTTTAGTTTGATATACTTAAAAAGCGTGTTTTTTAGTTTGATATACTTAAAAAGCGTGTTTTTTAGTTTTTTTAAAAACTATATTTATTTTTCACTTTTTAGTTTGATTACTTTAAAAGCGTGGTTTTTAGTTTTTTTAAACTATATTTATATTTAATACGAAAACCAAATTAATCGGTTGGATAGTTTCAGAGTAATTGGTGAACATACATAGAAAAAAAATACATACGCGTCGAATTGATAACTTCCTCTTCCTTTTCTAAAGCCGGTTAAAAATAAAAATTGTAATACGGAAATTTTTTTTTAAATTTTACATAGATGTAAATAATGTCAGGAGTGGGGTTCGAACCCACAATCTCTTTCGAAAAACAGAGCTTCAATCCGGCACCTTAGACCGCTCGGCCATGCTGTTTACACTCCATTCAGTGAACGTATTCAACACTTTTAATTAGCGAAAAATCACTAATTTTATTAGTTTTTACCTAATTACTAAAAAAGTACTGAACCAATTTCGATGAAACTGAAGTGGTACCAATTCGAGAGCATCGTCTTTCATTTAACAACAAAACCAAGTTAATCGGATGCATGGTTTCTGAGTAATCGGTGAACATACATAAAATAAGGAGAGTTACAAACTCACAGACATACAGGTGAAGTTAATAAAAGAGTGGTAAAAACGCGAGTATCATAAACAAAATCTCGAGAAAAACGCGATTTTCATCATAAGACCGCGAGGAAAACACTACTTTCGTCAAAAGATCTCAATAAATATACGATTTTCGTTAAAAGGTCGCGAAAAAAATGCTTTTTTTATCAAAATATCGCGAGAGAAACGCGGTTTCGTCAAAATAATGCTAGAAAAGCACGATTTTAATTTTAAAAAATCTCGAGAAAAACGCGATTTTCATCATAAGACCGCAAGGAAAACACTACTTTCGTCAAAAAAATCGCAATAAAAATACGATTTTCGTCAAAAGATCTCGAGAAAACCGCGATTTTCCGCATAAGATCGTGAGAAAAACCGCGATTTTCGTCAAAAGATAGCAATAAAAACGCGATTTTCATTAAAAGATCGCGAAAAGAACGCAATTTTCCTCAAAAAAGATCGCAAAAAACGCGATTTTCCTCAAACAGATCGCGAAAAAAATGCGAATTTTCATCAAAAGGATTGCAATTATAACGTGATTTTCGTCAAAAGATCGCGGAAGAATGCAAATTCCGACAAACGATTGAAGAAAAAATGCAAATCTCGTCAAAGAATCACAGAAAATTTGATCCAATAGTAATGTTTTCAACAACTTTTTTTCGCAGCTGAGTGACAAATTAAAACATTAATTTGCCATGTTTGAATAACTAATGTTTTAAGTGAAAATATGTTAAAATTTAAATTGGACAACTAGATGTGTAAAAAATTGCATCAGAAGTATGAACTTAAAATAGAAACTTTTATTTAATAACTACTTATAATATTTACATAAATGGATTCACTTAGACCATATCTCACTCCCAAATAAAAAGTAAATAATATAAAACAGGATTCAAACAAAAATACTGACAATTTTGCTGCGAATAAAGTAACCTTCTTAATTGTCTATACGTGCGCTATTTAAAATAATTTCTCATTTTCCGCTTCACGCGCTTTTTTTTTATAACTTTTTGGACAAATTAGTATTGTGCAGTTAATGTGAAGAATGACCTATCTCCTAAGAACATAATATTCAGATGTTTCAAAAGAAAATACCCTTTTGTCGCTAGCAACTCTATACACAAAAACTCATGGCCAAAAAGAGAGGGGG
Organism: Maratus speculifer; assembly: GCA_964019185.1. Classification (NCBI taxonomy): domain Eukaryota; kingdom Metazoa; phylum Arthropoda; class Arachnida; order Araneae; family Salticidae; genus Maratus; species Maratus speculifer. Next base: position 182,178,665 of record OZ025290.1, read on the forward strand.
GAAAATCGAGTAAGAAAATAAGGATTTCCAGTTTCTTTATTTTTGAAATCTAAACAAGGTTTTTGATAAAAACAGAGCCAAGTTAAGGATATGGGGCCCCCGGAGTAAACATCATTCTGTAGCCTCCCCCCCTCCTAGCTATCTGTAGATTTTTTTTGTGAATAATGCAGAAGTGGCAAGTACAATAAATAAATAAATAAATAAATAAATAAAAATAAAAATAAATAAATAATAATAATAATAATAATAAAACATATTGTATGCAGGCATAAATTTTGGTACTCAATAGGGCTCACATCTATATATTAGAGATACCAAAAATTTGGTCACAATTAAGTTAATTTTAACAAATTAGTTAATAGTCACAAATTAAGTAATGGTTAATTAAGAATATTAATTTGATAATTATAGAAAAAATTATAAATTGGTTGACACAAATATTTCTTTGCAAATTTTCACTTTGCTTACTTACGTACATTACGTCTAAAAAAGAAGGCTAAAAATTGGTCATAATTGATGATTTTAACTTACCAAGTTAGGAGGAAACATTAATAAAAAATTTCTTTAAAAAGCTATACGATACTATGTTGTTATAATTAGGGCCTGACTAAGTAAGGCCCATGCAGGGCAACTGCATAGGACGTCGGGTCTCCGGATTGAGGGCCCCCCCTCCCCAAGGGCAAAAAGAATTTTTTTGTTATGGATACTTAATAAAAAAGGCCAAAAGTCACCAAAATTCTTTATTTATCTGTTTATTTTAATCTTTATGGGGCTCTTTTATCATATCTCCTCTGCTTTCGAACCTCATGTCCCCCCCCCCTTCTCCCCTCAATGTAACAGTTACATCACAAGTGTATTTACATTTTAATGGTTCACATTTATCCTTATATTTCCATAACCGAAGAAAAAATGCATTCAGTAGTTTCTTAAAGTTATCTCTTTTGTGCTATTCTGTATACAAATGCGAATAGTACTTGGTACGAAATTTACATTAGACAGACAATTAGTATAAAGTTTAGTTTTAGACACTTTGTTTTATTCAAGAAAAAAATCAAAAAGGTAGAAAGGGGGCCTCCCCGAATTACGTTTACCCCAGGGCCCCTCACAATCTAAGTCGGGTCCTTGGGCCCTGGTTGTAATAAAATTTTAATCATTTGTTTTCTAATGATCTAGTTCGTTTTCTGCGTATGTGGAGGGACTACTGGAAACAGAGAGGAAAAGGGGAACCACACTCCCTCTCTAAATCTGTGAAAACTTATGAATTTTGACCACTTTTGGCACATTTTAAGCATTTGGCACCCTTCAATGGAAATCCTAATTATTGGGGGCCCCCTTAAATAGAGGCACGTGGTGGAACTGCCCCGCATGCCCCTGGATAAGAAAATGTGGATTTGAAAAAGTAAAAACACTATTTAAAAGAAGTATTTTCTTAAATTTTCACTACAAATAAACTTCGGTAAAAAGGTCGATAGAATCGATTAGGGGCCCCCTGGCTTCGTCGGCCCCCCCCAAATGGGGGGTATGGGGGGCGGTCGCTACGGCCCTGTCTACATTCAAACTTCAGATTGATTTGAATTTAAAGCAGCAATCGGAAACCAACCGACGCGCGTAACCACGGGGGGGAGGGAAGTGCCCGGACAACCCCCCCCCGCTTGCGCAGACCCATTCACAATTATTTAAAAACTTTGCGTCCCCCTCCTTATTAAAACACCCTTAAAAACTCTTATTCAAAAAAATCTCACATTTATACACTCTAAGATAAAACCCCGTCTAAAACGGAATTTAAAACTGTTTTATAGGCTTCCGTTTTAGAAGGTTTTGCTATATAAAATAAAATATTGTTTGTATTCAACACTGTGGGTGCAATCTCTGGGCACCCACCCGTTCAAAAAGCTGGTTACGCCTATGCAACCACAGTAGAAATTATTCCTTAATATTCACTAATTCAATATCTGTTAGATTTTCCACCAGTTTTTCAATAAATGTAGTTCTTTTCTGCTAGATTGTCCACCAGTTTTTCGATAAATGTAGTTCTTTACATTACAAAAGAACATTTTATCGCTTCGTAATTATTGTTTATTTTCAAATGTTTTGTTACAAATTATTTGACAAGCTTAAAAAGTGCTGAGTAATACACATTATCTGAAGATAATTTTGTTATCGTTAACGACTTTTGATTTAAAGTTTCGTTTCCTGTTTGGTTTTTATTCGCGGTTGTTGAAGAGAGAGGATAAATAAAAAATGATTTCGTCTCTCTTTTATTAAATATCAGAAAGATTGAATTTAAGATTGGTGGATTTGATTTCTAAAGGGCTCTACTGGGGGGGAGGGGTTCACCCCTCAAACATACACCTTAAAATTTCGCTCATTTAGTTCTCTACCATTTTTAACATGACACTCCCCCCCCCCCCTTTCGGTGACTCACCTAATTTTGTTCATTTCTTCACTTCATTTCAATCTTTAAAAGGCTATAACTTTGCTTCTATGGGAGTTAGAACGGAGAGAAAACTTTTAGCATAGCTAACTTTTACTCGTCATTCTTTTTCTTATTTCAATTTTCCGGTTTTTTCCTATAGGACCATTTTTTGGGAGGGGGCAGGGGGGGGGGCGTTTCTCATTTTTTGATGTAATATGTCTATCGAAAGCTTATGCTTCATACATTACAAATCTAGTATAAAAAAATTTCTCCCGTTATTCTGGGTCACGTTACGGACCCATAATGGGTTGAAATTTAAATTTCTCAAACCTCTTCGAGGTTTTTTGCCAAATCGGTATCTGAAAAAAATTGTGCCAATGTGATGTGTATACGACATCTGTGCCATATAAATATTATTCAGTCTTTTTTTATTGCAATTTTTTTATGTAAAACAATATGCATTATTTTTCATGCACAATTGCGCATTAAATGAAAATTGTAATGTAATTTGTGTAGTAATACTTTATAATAATGAATAAAAAAATAACATACTATTTAAAAGTATTTCCTGCACAATAAAATGTTTCCTGACGATTACAAAAAAATATGTCCTGACAATTCAAAAAATAAAAACGTAATTGTCCAAGTTTTCACTTCTGTCGACACTCCCAAAATGTCAGTTTTTTTTTTTTTTTTTTTTTTTTTTTTTTTTTTTTTTGGGGGGGGGGGGTAAATTTTGTGGAAATAAGTCTTATTTTTAATTTATGTATGGGTCCATATAAAAAAGCACGAGCTATTGAACTTTGGAACCATTTTAATAGAACTCATATTCAAAATATTAAAATAATTGAGAAAAAATTATAAAAAACATATTTTTAATTTAATCATTTTTTGATACTAAGTAAATGCAATTAAATTTCTTAGAAATTGAATCTGGAATGTTTAGATAAGATTTTAATATTTACAAAATATGAAATACAGTACAACATATTAGGTTTACAGCTTTCTGAAAAAAATAAAAATAGTAGGATAAAATTTAAATGAGTTCAAAGTATTAGAATATTTTATTTTACACAACAATATTACTTTATTCATATGAAGTAAATGGTAGTTAATATTTTGTAGCACCCTCTTTTGCTTTCATAACAGAGTACAATCGATCTTGCATACTATAGATATTTGCTATTAAGAAACTAGACGGAGAAACTGAGTCTGGAAAAAATTTCTTTCTCTACCATCTGTGCTCTCTCATAAGTCTCTCTGTCCTATCAGTTAATACTTGTTTTATGTTTTGCAGCTGCTCTGGTAGTGGCAGCACGCGTTGATTTGCTATAAGAAAAATTCAGTATGCATTTCATCTCAGATTTTAAAACATCAACGGCGCTGATTGAGAAAACGCGGTATATGGAGGATAGATTTTTGAGAAATTCGTTTTCCTCTGTTTGTTAAAGATAGTTTTCATAATATGTTTTCTTGTACTTTCTATTTTTCCTTCTTTTGTATTTCCTATAGGATACATTATTTTATATTCAAAAATATATGTGCCTATAGATTTTTTCTTAAATGTTGTTGCCCCACCAGTGGCCGAGAGATTCTGCCCTCAAAACTAGTAGACGGTAGGTACTGGATTAGAACAGAACCCAATCGCGGCAGTCAGCCTGATCATTCGGAGTTTTCCATGGTTTTCTCCGAACTTTGGATTTCCTTGCGTAAATACTGGTTGGGTTCTCTTAAAAAGACCCTCCGCCCCACGGAGGGCATCCCCTTAGGGCTCATATCCCATGTGTTGTCCGTTTGGGAGCATATTTAGCAATTGTTTATTGTACCTGTTACAAAAATAACAGGATGTTGGAACCTGTTACCAGCGCTACTGTGGAATGATGTAACCTGTTAACCAAAAATAACCACATTTCCCACCTCTAGAAGACACAAAACTATGGACACCGTTTGAAAAAAGAAATATTGTATTAAACTTCATTAAATATTTATGGAGCACTCATAAAAAGCTCCTTTCTCTGTTGTTACATTTTCATATCTATGAAATACATAAAAAACCATTATTATCACCATCAAAAAAAGGAAACAAATATGAGTTAAATGTGTGTATAATAAAAAAAAAGTTAATTGTAATTATTTCTTTGATAAATTGTTCATTCAGTTATATTTCCACAGTTATTTTTCATTTATGTCATTTAAATCAGAATTTATGATGATGTAAACTTGCATTGATTTGTTTACACCATCACTTTCGTTTTTGAACATTAATGAAGCTGTAGATAATTTATTTCATCTTCCCTGATTGTGATTTCAAATTTACGATGATGGATGAAATTAGTTTAAAAACTTGATTTATTCTTTTCTGAATCTTTATTAAGAGTTTAGTTGCGTAATATCTTTCAACAAGTTTTCGTACGTAAGATACATTATCAACAAAAGCAAGAATCGGTAATCTCAATATGTGTCTGTGAATAGTAATTTAAACAATGCACAAACTACAAAGATAGTTAAAAATACGTTTAATTGTTATGAAAATATAACTTTATAATCAATGACATTTCTGGTACTAGTGTTTACCAATATGGGAATATGTATTACTCGGAGTTTGTTTCATTACTAAACTGTTCAAGTGTCAGTAAGTGCAGTAAGTCAGTAAGTTCAAGTGTCAAACAGTCAGTAAGTGCAGTTTATCAATGAGATTTTTGGTACACTTTTAAAACTAGAGGTGGACACATTGCACCTTTTAGGGGTGAAAGGCTTGTCTCACTGGTGACACCCCTAGGGGAATTAGAATAACACCCTTAATTAGGGTGAAAAGATGGCACCCCTAATCCAGAGTACCCAATAATAAAAAAAAATATAAACTGACTTTTGGCCCGCGAAGGATTCGAACCCACAACGTTTGATTGCAAGATCAACGCTCTAACCATTCGGCCATCGATCTCACTTTCAAAGGCTCCCTGAAATGTTCAAATATCCTGAAATTCAAAGGTTGCTTTGCATAAAAAGCTCGCCAATAGTTAGCCATCCGAAGTTCTAAACGAAATTGGGATAGCGCATGCACGGTGATAGTCTGCGTAGGGAGAAATTGCTATTTTGATCAACCAGTGACGGCGAGTTGAAGGGGAAGGCTACACGTCACAGAGCATGCGCAAATGACTAAGGAGTGAAAAGCTTCCAACGGTATGCATTGCTAATTAGCGTGAATTAACCAGTGAGGAATCAAACGGCACCCTAAAACATTTTCAAGCTTGCGCATGTCAAATGGTAGCATCTTTTCACCCCTGGGCGCCAAATGCAACTCGTTTGTCTCCTTTATTTTTAACAGTGTATTTAACTTGTATTCCAAGAACTTTTCATATAACGATAACAGCAAAACTTCATGTAACCGAGGAAGGTTATATGGGTTTTTGCTGTTACCTTTACATGAAAAGTTCTTGGAATACATTTTTACTAGAAAAAGCTTAGTAACTTTACAGTTTTTTTACAGTATGACGTATGTATTTCTTAAAATTTTCAAGGTCGGTGTGTGATATACGCTCTTCCTATTTTCTTCATAAATTTTTTTACGAAACACCTGTGTGCTTTAAAGTAATCCAAAATAATCCAAGGAATCAAGCTTTGATGAAATAAAAGTTTAATTAAACACACGGAACACAAATGACAGGGACGAATACAGCAAGACTTGAACACAAACACACAAACAATTAAATATATATATGTAAATATCCGGATTTCGTATTTCTTACAAGAACTTCTAACTACTCTTCTTTCACAACAGATCAATCTCGTGCACGAAGCACATACATATCCCAATTTTTTGAATAATATTTTTATTCTGTTTACCTGCATCAGACATTCGCAAGTCTACCTCTTACCTCCGCACACACACCTCTCTCTCTCCGCGTTCGTAACCCCTTTTTCTCCCACACTCTCCTCCGCTGGTCACGTGACCCAAGAGCGGGCGCCGATAAATAAAACAAAAAAACACATCATCAGTCATTACACCCCCCACGCAAGATTGAAAATATGGTACACACTTATTTTAAATCTGAAATTCAACTGATGATGTTACACTATTTAACAATGATTCCCCAAATTATAATATGTATATATATAAAAAATAACACCACAAATACAACCGTATCCGGAGAAGGCACGTCTTCCGGGATTCTTCCTATCTGCTAATATAAAATAGAATTAAATTAATACTTCATATACACAATATAACATACAATTAACAAAAGGCAATACACAAAACTTAGTAAACATTAAACAGGACACTAAGAGCTGCTGAAAAAAAAATGTATATTGTTCCACACTCTTCAAGGAATGTTCAAACACTGGGTGCTTCAAAAGTTGTTGAATGTCTTACATAGTGTCCAAGCGTGATAAGGCATCAGCATTAATTAGTTTGGCACCCGGGCGGTGCGAAATCTTAATATCGTACTTTTGTAAGGCTAATGCCCATCGCTGCAGTTTTGAAGATTGAGGGGCATTTTTGGTGATAAAAGTTAATGGATTATGGTCCGTAATAAGTTCCACAGGTGAACCGAAAATCCACGTTTCAAATTTTTTCAAACTCCAGATCACTGCATAGGCCTCCCTTTCAATTGTTGGCCATGCCTGTTGAGTTTTGGTGAGTTTTTGACTGGCGTAACTTACTGGATACACTACTCCATCTCTTCTCTGCGATAAACAGGCTCCGATGCCGATTGCAGATGCATCACACTCTATGATGAAAGGTAACCCGATAATAGGAGTATGCAGACTGGGCGCTTCGATGAGACCTCTTTTTAACGCGTTGAACGCCTGGTCATGCTCTACTGACCAGCACAAATTCTCTGGACTGTCCTTTTTTGTCAGTTCAGTGAGGGGATATGCTGTTTCAGCATATTTTGGTATATAATCTCTATAGTAATTGCACAATCCTAAGACACTTTTTAGTTGCTTCTTGGTTTGAGGCACAGCTAACTTACGGATGGCCTCCACTTTTTCCGGATCGGTCCGATGGCTGCCGGACCCAATGATATGGCCTAAGTACCTTATTCGGGGTTTTGCAAATTCACATTTTTTCAAATTGACGGAGAATTGTAACTGTGATAGTTTGGAAAATATCTTCTCTAAATGCACCAGGTGTTCCGCGAACGTTTCGGAATAAACTGCTATATCGTCTATATATGCTCTAGCAAAGTCCTGGTATTCAGAAAGCGCTCTGTTGATTTCTCGTTGAAACGTCGCAGCAGCATTCCTCAACACAAAAGACATGACCTTGAAGCGATATTGAGCTCTATGAGTCTTAAAACACGCTAATTTTTGACTCTCTTCTTCTAGTGGTATGGCCCAGTAGCCTTTGAGTAAGTCCAAAGTGGAAATGACGTTGGCCCTGCCAATATTAAATAATAGATCAGTAGAGTTTTCCATAGGAAAATCATCAACCTTGGTGATTGCGTTCAGTGCCCGAAAATCTACGCAAAGTCGCAGCGTTCCGTCTTTTTTCATCACGCACACTACCGGATGCGGTGCTTCTTCATCACTTTCTTCAATCAAACCTAATTCTAGTAATTCTTGAATTTGTTTGTCTACTTGAGGTTTTAGGGCCTCTGGAATTCGATAAACATAAGGTTTCTTCTTCTCATTATCATTTAGTCTTATTTTGTGTGCACCAACTTTTGCTATTTGTATTTTCTTTGAAAATAATTCTTTATATCTAAGCAATAAATCTAACATCTTTTCTCTTTCTACGTTTTCCAAATGATTTAAATTTACTTCTTCGATTTTAAAATAGTTCGAGTTATCCTTTGTACTAGGGGTGGGATGGACTTCCCCTAATTCTTCTTCATTCTCAAAAATTACTCCCACTGCTTGTACCCTAGGAGTAAATTTCCTTATCTTATTCACGTGAACATTTTTAATGTTTCCGTTCGTTAACCTGACTTTGTAAGAATCGGGATTACACCTCGCCACTATTTCGGCTGGCCCTGTCCATCTAGCGTAAAGTTTATTGCTAGAGTCTGGGATTAATAAATATACTTGCTCGCCCGGTCTAAATTCCTTATAAATTGCCCTTCGATTCGCATACTTCGCATACGCGCCCTGTTTAACCTCCGCTACTAGTGAAGCTTGTTCCGCCGCCTTTTCCAAGTTAATTTTTAGATCCTGAAGGTATTCGGTTGCACTTTTCCCGAGATTTATAGGTAGTGGAATTTCACCCGACCATGTGGATTTTAATACCGCCAATGGCCCCCTGGCCTCCCTTCCATACATCAACTTAAATGGCGACACCCCCGTCGTACAGTTAGGAATCTCCCTATACGCAAATAATAAATAAGGGATGTGTTTATCCCAATTTTTAGGATCGCTCCGAATAATATGGTGCAACATGCGTTTCAATACCTGATTATACCGTTCAACCAATCCCGAACTTTGTGGATGTCCCGGTGTTGCAAATCTAGGAGCCGCCCCTAGCCTAGCATGAAATTCCTGCATTAAACCTGATACAAAATTTCCCCCCTGATCACTTGCTATTACGCGGGGTATCCCTGTCCGCATAAATATTTCTAACAGCGCATCACAAGTAGCCTTAGCCGAAATTGTTCTTAACGGAACCGCTTCGGGCCACCTACTGTGTTGGTCAACCAAAGTAAGTACATATTGATGTCTACGCGCCGAAGGTGGTTCAATTTTCCCAATTATATCAATATTTACAACGTCAAATGGGAGCTCCGGTCTTTCAATCGGAAGAATCGGTATCTGATCACTGGCCCTCTCCCGGCTTCGCAACTGGCAGTCCTTGCACGATTTACAGTACTCCTCTACATCCCGTGACACGCCTGGCCAAAAAAATGAATATCGAATTCTTTCTTTCGTTTTCCTTATACCGAGATGGTTCGCAAAAATTGATTCATGTGCAATCCTTAAAATTTCCTCCCTCCTAATTTTAGGCACTACTAATTGCATGACTTGATCTCCCGAAACCTTTTCCCTATGATAAAGTAAATTATCCACCATAACAAACCCATTTTTCCCTTGTTTTGCATCTTTAAATGCCCCCTGTAAAGATTCGCAATTCTTTTGTTGCTCCCTGTAAATGGTCGTTTCCGAATGCTGATTCGAATTTAAATCCTCGCAATCATTTTTCGTTCCAATACAATTAATAATCAAATTCTCTTCAAAAGATTCATTTTCAACCTGCAAACATAAATATTTATCACTCGTATTTTGTTCTTTTTTCTTTTCCAACGATAAATTTTCATCCCCCCTTTTCGATTTCGTCTCACTTGTTGGTGCCAGACTGTCGGGTATTCTTTTCCCTTCTCCAATTTGCAATGATTGTAATAACTCATAAACCTTCGGAGTAATAATACATGAACTACATAATTTATCTGTCACTGCAAATAATACATCCACACTGTTAAATAAACAATTTGATTCACTCATGTTTAGAGAAACCGGTAATGTTACAAGATCAGCAGTAATTTGCTCGCCAAAAGCTGAAATCAACTGAATTGATGAATTTTCATTATTTTTAAATGATTCTGGTATTTCATTCGAATTTATAACGGGAATCTCAGCAGCGCTGTCAATTAATGTTTTTATTTTTTGTTTCCCCACCCAAATTTCATCGTATTGCAATGGTTGAGTACTTATTGCGTCATTTTCAAAGCATAAAGCTGTCACTTTCGCTATCAACCTTTCGTCTTTATTTTTTCCGGTAGAATCTTTTTTCATTTGATAATGAGAATTTCCCGACCTCTCTTTTTCTTTATTATTAGGACAAAACCGTAAATGAACGATTTGACGGCACAATTTACACACAGACTTTTTCCTATCATTACGCGAATTAAAATTATTTCTTAGATGCGGTGGAATATATTTGCCAGATCCGAAATCATCAGAACCGCGACAATTTGTCGATTTATCATATAACTCAGAAAAGGTTCTACCTTTTGATGTAAACCAATTATCGCATAATTCCGCAATTTCCCGCGCTTTTAACCAATTATCTAATTGTTTTATTTTGACATAGCTTCGCGCCTCTGAGTCTAACGCATCCATTAATCTATCACTAACTATTAATTCATTAAGTGCATCAAAATCATTTACCTTTCTAAGTTCGCAATAAAAATCCCAATTCGCTCTTAACCTAGATGCGAACTGCATATGATTTTCATTTTTCGCCCTCTTTGCCGAAAGAAAATTTTGAAGACAAGCTTCAGGAGTGGGTTGAAATTCTTTTAAAATTAAAGCTTTAACCTTTTGATAATCCTTCATTTCATCTGAATTTGCATATACTAATAAATGCGCAGCTTTTTCCCCTACTAAATTAAACAGTATTTCAACTTTCAAATATTCCGCGACATTCTTTAATTCAAACGCCCTTTCGAGCGAAGAAAAAAATAAATTCCACGATTCAGGTTTGGTAGGAATCGCAATAGTTAAAGTTTTAACGCTTTTAATTAAAGCTTCTAACGAATTAGTTTTGGGATTTTGTCCATCCCCCCACCATCAGAATTTCTGTTCTCAGACTGCAGTTTAGCCATTTCTAATTGGTGTTTGATAACTTCTAATTTCGTTTTTTCTAATTCTAACGCTGTTTTCTGCTCAGAATTAACATATTCTTTTTCATTTTTAAGGGCCTCTTCCTCTTGTTTCTCTTTTGAAATGCGGTCTGATACCGTTGTAACAAGGAATTCTTTTACAAAATCGAAATCCTTCTCGTATTGTTCGCTTCCTTCGATTAATGCCCTTAAATCCACTATTCTATGATCTGGCTCTACTTTTAAGCCTAATTCTGTGGCTATAATGACCAGGTCTTCTTTTTTTAACCCTTTAATGCTGAACATATTCTTTTTTTTTTTTTAAACTATTACTATCTTTATCAATAATTATAATCACTAAATAATATAATCATTCATTATAATCATACACTAGAATGTACTCAGAACAATACTTGTTTTCAATTCTAATACGATTATCTCTTTAGAATCATTGCAAACACATTCATTAATCTAATATTCATGAACCTTCAGTTAATAAACAAAAGTTATAACTTTCAACTTTATTTCCAAAACTATAAAAAGTAGTTTCACTTACCACTGGTTCTTGCGAAGAGAGCGTGTGATATACGCTCTTCCTATTTTCTTCATAAATTTTTTTACGAAACACCTGTGTGCTTTAAAGAAATCCAAAATAATCCAAGGAATCAAGCTTTGATGAAATAAAAGTTTAATTAAACACACGGAACACAAATGACAGGGACGAATACAGCAAGACTTGAACACAAACACACAAACAATTAAATATATATATGTAAATATCCGGATTTCGTATTTCTTACAAGAACTTCTAACTACTCTTCTTTCACAACAGATCAATCTCGTGCCCGAAGCACATATATATCCCAATTTTTTGAATAATATTTTTATTCTGTTTACCTGCATCAGACATTCGCAGGTCTACCTCTTACCTCCGCACACACACCTCTCTCTCTCCGCGTTCGTAACCCCTTTTTCTCCCACACTCTCCTCCGCTGGTCACGTGACCCAAGAGCGGGCGCCGATAAATAAAACAAAAAAACACATCATCAGTCATTACACGGTGTTCTTAAAAAAGGACACTTTTTTTTTTTTTTTTTTTTTTACTGGCACCCAAAATATTTAATCATTTGCAGATGTGTAAAAATAGTTTCAAATGCATTTGAATGATGTTATACTATTTCGAAAATAATAGAACTGATATGCATCTATGAAGTATATACTAAAAAATACATTTTTCACAATATTTAGTGCAAAGAATATTTATTATTAATTTACAGGGCCTCACAAAAGTATTCCACTGTGAAATGGTATAGGGGGGGAATGATTGGAGCGCGTTCTAATTATATTAATCTGCTTCACATTTTATGAAATTGATTGCTGAAGCTTACTGTAAGTTACTTCTTGTATAATAGAAACCCAGATGGTATTTACAGGGAAACACAAAACATTTCGGGTATTATATTGTATACTATTGCATCAAGATCTGAATATTTTTAAAACTACTTCATTATAGTAAATAACGCATCTCATTTGCTACGCTTGACGTGCAATTTCCAACTTATTTTATTAAAGGTGCGTCGCATACTATTAAAGGTTATGAACCGCTGTCCTAGATAACCACTAAATATTTTATTGAATGGTGCTTTCTTTTCCTAAATATCGAATAATATGAAGTTTCTCTTTAAATGTCTTATGATTAAATTTCATAGAGAGATCTCTGCTTTACTCATTTTAAACCTTATGCCATGATACCAAATTATCGTAACCTATATAAAAATCTGAAAATATTTTTGAATTATAATCTGAATTCTGAAAGCAAAATGTGTTCCATCTTTGCTGAGAAACCTTCCAGCTTATATATCATCAAGATAATCAAATATGTGCGTTAAGATAATGAAACGTTCATGTGTTCCATACTTACCAATAATCCTTTCAGTGTGTTGTCAACATACATTTAAAAAAATATTCAAAAATTAATTTCATTCTGGTAATGTAAGTCACACTTACACAACTGTTAAAAAAAAAAAAAAAAAGGTTTTTTTTTTTTTTTTTTTTTTTCCAGAGAAGAAGAAGATTATTATTTTTTTTAGATGCAAAACATATTATGCTTTTCTAGAATAGTATTGATATTAAAATACGATTTTTAAAAATGCATATTGAAATTTTTAAGGTCACTCAGCAAGGTTTAATAAAGTGTCTAATGTAGAACATACACGTCATTTATAAAAAAAAAACTTATGGTGAACCTGAGTAACATTTATAGATTTTGTACTGATCCAACTATACCTACGGTAGTTATATATATACGGTAGAGTGTGGATATGCAGAATGATCATCTGTATAACACGAAGTAATATCATAAACATTTCTGAACAATGTTAAAAAGTGTTAATAGTTGATAACAGTTTGTTTAACACGTATCCTGCATACATTTTAAAATAAAAAATAAAATATAATAAAAAGAAATAAAAAGCGTGGTATTTTCAATATCATAAAAAGGGAAAAAAATCACCTCACTATTTTTTCAATCAAAATCTAGATAGATAAATCTCAAAACATTCTTTCGATTCTGATGCATCTGGCAATAGAAATTTAAATTGTAAAAAGCAGCCGTAAAATAAAGAATAACTATCGAGGAAATCTGTTACGCGACTCAAAAAATTTCAAGATATTTATGTTCAGTGAAACATTTCTTGTCTTGGAATAAAATATATTTATTTTTGTATTTCTAAATGTTTGAAAATTCTTTGATGCCAGGAATAAAGTTGATATAAGTGTCAAAAAACATGAATTATTTTAGATGTGGAACAGTGAGATTAGGAGTTGATACTCTCAATGGAAAAATGGCGAGTAGTGTATAATACTTCTGGAATTTTTCATCTTTTTTGTGACTCGACTACTATTTTTGTTTCGATCCGTTGGGAAATTTAGAATGCATTGCTTTGTCGTATGTAATTAAATCTTTTCTTTTAGTTGCGAGCTGGGAAAATATTTTTCAGTAGATGGGATATGTAAGATATACGATATGAAATTGTAAACATTTCGAAGTTCATTACAAAATACAAAATACAGTTGAACATAAAATAGCGATCTAAAAGGAAACAAATTCTTACAAGTGTTAACATAAGTGTTGATATAGTTTGGATATAAATTTCTCATCTTAAGAGGGCGGTGGACGTTTTAAAAAAAAACTTTTAATTTTCGTAATAGCAATTTGAAATTTTCAGCAAATATAAATTCCACTATAAGTATATATAATACATTAAAAGAGTTTTCCAATCCTATTATCATTTTAATTTCGTAAATAAATAAATAATAAAACGAAACTTCAATTGATCCTCGCGTCATAACTTTTTAGATAGTTTTTCGATTTTGAAATTGAATCATGTAAAACACTATTACAAACAAATCTGAACATCGATTTTTTAATCTCTTTAATAGTAAATTTTTTAGAGATATTTTAGTGACGTCTATGTCGAATTTCGTCAAATTTTTACCTTATAATAAATTAAAAATCAAATTAATTGTCTTATTAAAATCTATTTTTAAACTGCATGCGCAATTATACATATATACTGATGCATCTGACAATACAAATTTAAATTGTAAAACGCAGCCGTAAAATAAAGAATAACTGTTGAGGAAATCTGTAACATAACTCGAAAAATTTCCAGACATTTATGTTCAGTGAAACATTTCTTGTTTTGGAATAAAATATATTTATTTTTGCATTTCTGAATGTTCCAAAATTCTTTGATGCCAGCAATAAAGTTTATATAACTGTCAAAAAACATAAATTGTTTTAGATGTGGCGCAGTGAGATTTAAAGGTGATACTCTCAATGGAAAAATGGCGAGTAATGTATAATGCTTCTGGAATTTTTCATCATTTTATGACTCGACTACCATTTTCTTTCTATCCATTGGGAAATTTAGAATGCATTGCTTCGTCGGATGTAATTAAATCTTTTCTGTTAGTTGCGAGCTGGGAAAATATTTTTCAGTAGATGCGATATGTAAGATGTATGATATGAAATTGCAAGTGTTCCGAAATTCATAACAAAATACAAAATTGAGCTGAGCCTAAAATATCGATCTAAAAGAAAGGAAGTTCTTATAAGTATAAATGGTATAATTTACTCATCTTCCACTTTAGTCAGCCACTTAGGCTGACTGAAGATGTCATAGGAAGGACGAAAACGTTGTCAGTTTTAACTCTCGGATTATACAAACTTTTAGTGTGATAGTGACAATTGTATTTTATGTATATAAAATTATTTTTAAGATTGTTTTAAAAGATCTAAAACTAATGCCTATAATTGGTATTTTTAATAAAGTAAATTATATATGAAGGCATTATACTTGTGATTGTGGTTATCTACAATTTCCTGAATATAAATGGTATAGCTTGGATATAATTTTTTTTATTTTAAGGGGTCTTGTACTTTTTTAACTTGTTGAAAATCAACAAAAACTTTGAAGGATTAATTTAGCGTATCTCCATTATTTTTTTTATGTATAGACAGGGCATTTTGGCTTTTGATTAAACAGATTATGCTCTTTAATATAATAACACTAGATACTGACTAGTATTTTACAGAATTTGTGTATTTTTTAAATTAAAATAATCTCTTTTTTTCACTCTGTAAGTCATTGCGCGCACGATATCTCGAGAACATATGCATGGATTATTATGAAATTAAGTGTAGTTATTAAACAAATATGTGTGTTTAAAATGATCTACTTTTAAGTATTTAAAGTGGTACCGTAAAATGGGGTGAATCGGAACAATTTTCAACTTTAACGTTAAAAAAGCAACAACTGATTTTTTTATTTTTTTATTTTTCTACTAGAAACTTCGGTCTTGTTTTGTTCTTTACTTTTTAACCAAAAACGAAACAATTTTACTGTTTATATATATATATTATTTACTTTTTTAATGGTGTTCCGATTCACCCCTATCTGCGGAGTGAATCGGAACAAATGTTATAATCTTTATTTATTCGGATTCAAACTTTAATAGAGTTAATAAAAACATGTAATAATGATAAGGGAGGAATAGGAACACGTAGTTTTTGTGAAACCAAGCCTTTATTTTATATACAAGTAAAGATAATCCTTTTTAAATATAAGAAAACAACTTTGAAATCAAGAAAAATTAAAATTTATTTTAGGAAATTATATTCGAATTGCAGAAGTAGAATTTAATACAAATTCAGCCCTATTCTGTGTTATTCTTTACTAGTAGTCATTGGGTAAGTGAATATATTGAGTAGCCCCAATCGCTGTATATATTCATACGATCTACTAATACGTCCTCATCCTTAGTCCTTAGTACTGTTTGTATCCCTCTCTTTTTTTAATTGGTTTTTCATTTTGAGATGTTTGTGTAATGTTGTGGATGTCAGAGAATAATTCTGTGCAATTTTTCTTAGTAATTGGCTATTTTTAAATTCTTTTATTGTGTGTTCCATGTCTGTTGGTATAAGTGTAGACTTTGTTGTTTATCCAAATAATTTCTTAGCACCTTTAAACTCTTCAAGTAATTAGAACAAACAAAATATTGTTACAATACATATTCATACATATTTTTTCATATATTGCATGAAACTATTACTGTACATAAAAATAAACCATGGGAGAAAACACGTTCCGATTCACCCCGTAAATCTTAAACGTCTGATGTTGTAAGCCATTTTTAATTTTTTCATTATGTAGTTTAGAAATAAGTAGAATTTAATACAGCATATCGTTTACAGGTCTATCATCAATTAAGAATCTCGTCTCTTAGGTTTAGAATATGAAAAATACTGCAGTTACATACAAAGTTTTGAAGACATTGAAAAAATGATATTTTTGAGGATCCACTTGAAGTTTTTTTATATACTCCAGTAGTGGTACCAACATGTCAAAACTGAATTTCCCAACTCTTAATGTTATAACCTTCTTATAAAAAAAATTGGCAACTAAAAATATCATCAAATATATTTATAATGAATTTATTTGTAATACCGGGAAGTTTCGTTCCTATTCACCCCATTTTACGGTAATAATTTTAGTTATGACTAGTTTTATTGATTAAAAATATAACTTTTTGATTTTTTTAAGCAAAAATAGTGATTTTTTTATAGTTAATGAAATATTTTTGATGTAAGAGTAGGTCATTTTAAAAATATGTATATGCATATTATATACATTAAGTTTCACAAAAATCCATACATACGTTCTCAGGATATCATGACTTACGGAGTGAAATAAAGAGATGTTTTAAATTCAACAGTACACAAATTCTGCAAAAGACTATTCAGTATCTAGGGTACTATATTAAAATACATAATTTGTTTAACCGAAATCCAAAATTTATGTTTATACATAAAAAAATAAAGGAGTTACACTAATTCAACTCTCAATGTTTTTACTGATTTTCAATGAGTTTAAAAAGTACTAGACCCCTTAAGAAGGATGGTGGATGTTTTAAAAAAATTATTTTACTTTTCATAAGAGTAATTTGAAATTATGTGCAAATATAAATTTCCTTATAAGTATACATTAAAAGAGATATCAAATCCTATTACCATTTTAATATCTCAAAAAAAAAAAAAAAAAAAAAAAAAAAAAAGATTTAGTATGATTTTTCCGTTTCAACTTTTTAGATGGTTCCTCGATTTTGAGATTTAATTACGTAAAACACTATTACAAAAAAATCTGAGTATCTTTTTTTTTTAAAAAAAATCTCAAATAGTAAATTTTTTAGAGAAATTTTAGTCGAATTTCGTCAAATTTCTGCCTTATAATAAGTTAAAAATCAAAATTAACTGTCCTAATAAAATAGATTTTTAAAACGCATACACAATTCACTTTTAAGTAAAGCCAGAACTATTCCTTATCAGTTTCATGAAATTTGATCAAAAATTAAATGGCAAGAAGCATTTCAAAAATAATTTTTAAAAAAGTTGGAGAATCAATGATGTGAAATAACTGATTTTAAGTATATTAAAAAACCGAAAAATGCCCGAGAATAAAATTAAAAAACCGTAACTTTGCGACATTTAACAAGCTGGTAAATTAATCGGATTTGAATGCGGTTTCATACAAAAGGCGTAGTATAAACTGGAGAATTAAAATATACACAAAAAAAAAAAATCTCGATTTTGGGATCGACTATTGCTCAACAATATATCCTACATATATAAAATTCTAATACAAAGAATTTATAAAACGACTATTATAGATACATTAAATATATATATAAATTAAATGAATTAAAATTTTTGAAGCATGAGTTTTTGCCTAAAAAAGTAAAGAAATCTTATTAAAAGCGTTTATGGTCTTTTTAAGAATTTGTCTTTTATCTTACAATTTTACACCAGCTTATTTAACAATTTAATATTTCCTGAAATATGACATAATAAAATACTAGGAAAGACGAATTCTGATTTTTCAGAAGTTAGTGTTGTCCCGATTAAATATATATATATATATATTTGTAATAAATAAAAAAAAAATTCGCCATTTTTCCCGCCTTGAGTTTGTTCTAACGTTTTATAGGAACATACTTTTATTCTCAGTTTCCGTAATGTATTAATATTTTTAACGGCTAAAGTTATTTTTATTTTATTTTATTTAACTTAGCATAATCTATTGATTATTTTCTTAAAAAGAGCTAGACTTTCTTGAATGCCAATATCTTATTGCGAAATCTTAAATTCGTTACACAAATCCATTTTCCTTTTTAGAATTAAAAAAACATTTATCGAAATTTTAATTTTGTTTTATTATTTAATTAATCGTCTGCTAGGAAATTCATACGCTTTTCGTGGGCAAAGTACTCTACAGTTTACGCGATTCGTTAAATAATCCGTGCATGTAGTCACGCCCATTAGCCAATATTAGAGCTCGGGTTGGATTACCTTTACCTTGAAAACGACCCTAGTGTTTTTTAAAAGCCTTACGTAAAAAGGGGAGGGGTTAGGTTAGCTTAGAATTTTTGAGAAAGTCATTTTGGCTTTGCGGAGCGGATAGAGTGATTTTGACCTTTCCAGTACCAAGATTCACGTATCTTCTCAGAATAATTTGGAATATTTGTGGAGTGCAATGTATTCTCGGAAGTCTCTTCTTATTCTTTTTGTGGTGATACGGGCTTACAACAAATTATCTATTATAATTTTGTGGAGATTGAAGATGTTTGGAATAATCGCTTAAAGTGCTCAAAAAGAATAAAGAACTAAAAACTGATTTCTTGCATGATTTCTGGAGAAATTCCCATACACGACATCTCCATTGCTTTTAACTCCAGCCGCTAAATCAAGAGGAAATTTTCCTATGACCAATGACCTTCATAGCATGAATCGACGACAGTTTCTTTTCGTCAGACCGTCAGTTGTTATTCCACGATAATCTGTTTATTATTTAATATATATATATATATATATATATATATATATATATATATATATATATATATATATATATATATATATATATATATATATATATATATATATATATATACATATATATATATATAAGTACAGATAGAACAAATCATGTTTCAGTTTATGACTTAAAACATGCGCTTTTATTTTATATAAAATGACGTCATATGCCTCTGCTGAAGAATTCTACATTTGCAATCCAACCCGAAATAACCCCTCTATAGAAAAGTATATACAGGATGTCACTATATAAATAGTGTATCATCAAAATAAAATAAAAAAAAGAAATAAAAATGTATAATATTATAAAAAATTACCTCACTATTTTTCAATCAAAAACTAGAAAGATATATCTCAAAACATTCTTTCGATCCTGATGCATCTGGCAACACAAATTTAAATTGTAAAAAGCAGCCGTAAAATAAAGAATAACTATCGAGGAAATCTGTTACGCGACTCGAAAAATTTCCAGAGATTTATGTTCAGTGAAACATTTTTTGTCTTGGAATAAAAGATATTTATTTTTGTATTTCTAAATGTTCCAAAATTCTTTGATGCCAGCAATAAAGTTTATATAACTGTCAAAAAACATAAATTGTTTTAGATGTAGAACAGGGAGATTTAGAGGTGGTACTGTCGATGAAAAAATGGCGAGAAATGTATAATGCTTGTGGAATTTCGTTTTTTCGTTCATTTTGTGACTTGACTACCATTTTGTATCTATCTATTGGGAAATATAGAATGCATTGCATTGTCGGAGGTAATTAAATGTTTTCTTTAGTTGAGAGCTGGGAAAATATTTTTGAACAGATAAGATATGTGAGAGATATGAGATGAAATTGCAAGTATTTTGAAATTTATTACAAAATACAGAATTCAGTTGATACTAAAATAGCGGTTTAAAAGAAAAACAAATTGTTACAAGTAGAGTTAATGATATAGTTTGGATAGAAATTTCTTATCTTAATCAATTCTACATATATAAAATCCTAATACAAGGAACTTATAAAACGACTATTACGGATCTATCAAATGAATATATAATATAAATGAATTAAATATGAAAAAATGAATGGAAATGAAATGAAAAAATAATTAAATAAATGGATATATAATAGAAATGAATTAAAATTTTTGAAAGATGAGTTTTTGCCTGAAAATTTAATCAGATCGTATTATTAAATGTTTACTTTTTTTAAGAATTTGTCTTTTACTTTATCATTTTGCACAAGCTTATTTAATCATTTTATATTTACTGAAAGATGATGTAATAAAATACTAGAAAACAAGACTTCCGCATCCAGTTAAAAGCTATGCCGTCAATTAAGGAACTCGACAAAAAAAAAAAGGCTACCCAATGATTAATACGCGTTTATTTGTTTGTAAAATTATTATAGCTCTATAAATATAAATATAGTTTATAACAGTTGCAGGTTTTATCAGAAATAATTCATTAATACTTTAGGCCAGAAATAAACAAGTTGGAAATTGTACTTCAAGCGTAGCAAATGAAGTACCTTCACACTATAACGGAACATTAAAAATATTCAGATATTGGTCTAATAGTTTACAGTTCTTCCGATACAGTAGAGTATCCGGAATCTCTTGTGTATCCCTGTAAATGCTATCTGTTTTCTATTATATAGGAAGTAACTTGTAGTAATTCTCAATAACGTATATCAAGTTCATAAACTGTTAAATGATTAAATTCGAATAAAACGCGCCCCAAGCAATGTTTCCCTTATAATATTATGTAATGGAATATTTTTGTGTGGGGCTGTAACTGAATAACAAATATTCTTTGGATCACAGATTGTACAGAATGTATATTATAGTATATATTTCATAGATGCATATCAATTTTATTATGTTCGAAAAAGTGTAACACTATTAAAATGCAATTGAAACTTTTTCCCCATTGACCGTAATGTAACGCAGTATTTATGATTGTCTCTGTAATTGAACTAAACATCTGATTTTCAAATAATTTGAAATGACTCGTCAAAGTTATGTCATAATTATATATTTTACATTTTAAACGATTCGATTGGGTAGTTTTTGCGTTGTTATATGCGGATAGACAGACGAACTGATCGACAACTACAGACGCTACTTATTTACATAAACACGAACGCACCTAAAATGAAAATGACTTCTTGAAAAAAAATGACGTTGTTTAAAACCCAAAACTACACTGCCTTAAAAGTCTTTTCAAAAATGCATTTATATAAAGAAAAAATGATATACTTTTCTATCACAATCTAGATAAATGCCACCCAGTCCATTTTCAGGATTCTGATGCATGGGGAAACGCATTGAAACACAAAACGGCAAAGCACTAGTAAAATAAAAAAATAAAATTTCAAGAAATATGTTACATGTTTTACAATTTCCATGCGTTTATGTCCGGGTGAAGATTTCTTGTTTTCAGATAAACAATGATACATTTTGGAATGTTTGAAACCTCAAATATTTGAATAAAGTATATGTAAATGTCAAAAAGCTTAAATTGCTTTAGAAAAGCAGCATCGCGATTTCTATCGAATACTGAAAAAGGAAAATCTGTAAGTACTGTTTAGAGTTTCGAAATTTCGATTCTGTTCGAGCTTTGATTGCCATTTATCATCAGGTGCATTATTTCATATATCAATAATGGCTAAAAAATGGGAAATAAGATATGTAGAAACTGTTTACCTAAGTCTTTATTTAGATAAAAGAGAAATTCCTACAGTTGGATAATCTGTAACACTGATTTAAAACTCCGTCGTTCAAATTCTCTCTCAGCCAAAGAAATATATCATAGTTGGGCCAGAAATAGAAATTTTAAAACCATTTAAAGAAAATAGTAGAAACTGGTGTAAATCAATAAGAATCCTGAAAAATGTTTAGAACACCAACAATTTTTTTTTTGTTAAATGCGCTAAGCTTTTCGAAAGATTTGAGCCATTCTTCGCAAGGCGCAAATAAGCCATGCTTCTAATATGAAAGCAACAGAAATACTGAAATGAAAGATAAGGGGAATGGTAACAAGCTGAAGAAAAGCCAATAGGAAAGCAGAAATCGGCAGCCAGTGGAAAAGCAGAAGACAACAGCCAACGAGAGGCCTAAAATTAATTAATACAAAAAAATAAATTATACGGCACTGAAAAGGTTTTTCCAAGCTACAGAGAGCATTGATGAATCAGATTTATAATTAACAATAACTTCATGATTAAGATAAATAGCTAAATTTTCAGGAACATATTAATTCAGAGATATTATTGGCATTAAAGATAATTTTAGCATTTTGAAAATTAAGTTTGTGGCTTAAATTCCAAGAGTGCTTGGCAATACAAAATTTAGAAATTTCTTGATTAATGGTATAACGAGAGTGTTTTTATAAACGGCTTTGGAGATTTCGTTAGTTTGACCAATATAAGATAAATCACAGACATAACAAGGAACATTATAAATTCCCAATTTATGAAGACCACGAACAGGAGATTGATTGGAGAGGAATTTGAATTTATCGACAGGTTTGAAGACAACGTTAAAATTTAAAAGTTTAAAATTAAAAAATTTTAGCAAATTTGAAATATAAATGAGTTTAAAAGGGGAGGACGACCTAATTATATGGTTTAATTTTGACACATTTGGAAAGAGTATATTTATTACATGGTCAATTGAATTTCTTGACAACGTTATTGATAACACAAGGAATGAAACCTTTTTTGACAGTAACAGTTTTTAAGCAATTAAATTCATCCTTATGATATACAGAATCTGAACAAATTTTGAGAAACATTAAGTTTTTTTTTATCTGACAGGATAATTTGAGAGAGCATGAGGTGGGTTTGAGACAGAAAAAGCTTTTCTATAAACACAAGTATTAAAAGAAGATTTACATTTGGTAACTAAAAAATCAAGGAAAGGAAGTTTATTACATTATTTTAACTCAAAAGTAAAATGAATATGTAGATCAATTCTATTGATTCTCTGTCGACTCACATATCCATCACACCCTTTTATCGACCCACATATTCACTGAAAATGGCAACCTCAGTGACACCCAGACTTCAGTCTCAAATTGTTAATATATATTTATTCTGAAGGAGTATAAAACAAGTAAATTAATTTCGTTCAACCCTTTCGGGTCCGAATTTTTTTCCATTGTGAAAACAAAATTATTTTTACTTTAATAACGTTAATCATAGCTATCCAAATAGACATACTTATGTTTAAAGATTATCTCGTCGTCTAAAATACAACTAATGTACTTATTTTATGTACCATTTAATTCGTATTTATATGATAATAAGGTATGGAAGAATTTTTGGAGAAGATCGTATTGCAACAAGTTTTAATAGATATTACAAGTTTTTAATGTTTTTTGTGTTCATGATAAATAATTTGTTCAGAAAAGTAACTTAAGAGTGAAACTAAAGACTGAAATATGTATATAAAACATAGGAATCGCCAACGGCGCAAAAGGAAATCAAGTTAACTTTTGTTATTTTTTTTATTTCTAAGCGTCAAAACATAAATGAAGTCATAATAAGAAAGACATAGAGCTGCTATCATTTCTATATGTAGAAAGTAACAAAATAATTGTTAAAACAAAATAACATTCGACATGTACTATTGATGTACTATTAATAGTACACCAGACCCGAAAGGGTTGAATTAAAATTTAGTAGATGTCTAGGAGAAATATTGTTAATAGTTCGTTTTAAAAATGATTCTATATATTCTTCATAAAATGAGCAGGTTATGTCAGTCCCAAAGCATTCTTCTACCTCATACATGTCGATACTTAAAAATTCTCGGTCAGAGCAAACATCTGAATAACATATCTTTTCTTCAGGGTGAATCAGACAAATATTCATTAAAAAATCTGTTTTCTGACCAATAAACGTATAAATCCGTCGAAAAAAATTCGATTACAACATTTTCTTCTGTTATACATCAAAGAAAGTAAAGCAAAAAGTAAAACTGAAAAGCTAAATTTCACAATATAAGTGGAATAAAAAATCTGTCTTCCTCTTAGAAATCTAAATAAATGTATTCCAAACGAAACCCTTTTCTCAGTTTCCATGTTATATGGCAATAAAAATTTGCATGGTAAAATACAAAACAGAAAATCAGCCAGTAAAATATAGAATTATTTTCGCTGAAATCTGTTAGAGGTCTCGGAAAAAATTTCAGGCGTTTGTGTCGACAGAAATATATTTTGTTCTAGGAATAAATGCTTATATACATATTTTTTATTCTGTCATTGTTTTAAAAATCTTTGGTATGGTGAATAAAGTGTGCGTAAGTGCCAAAAGAACAAACTGGTTTAGAGAATAGCAACTGAGATTTAGATATGTTACTCTCGATGGAAGAAAAGTAAAAGATGCATAAAGTTTACGAAATCCCCCCCCCTTTTTTTTTTCTTCTTCGAATATCTTTTATTGAACAGTTAGGGAGTTTCGAATGCATTGTTTCGGAAAATTTAATTACTTTCTGTTTTAAGCAGTTTGGTGGTATAGAGAAAATATGTTTTATATACAGAAATGCAGTAAATTTGGATAATTTATTGACAAATGTATATGTTGTCATATGTCAGATATAAACATAAAATAACTGTAGGTCAGAATTCATATTTTTTTAATTAAATATTATCAAATATGGAATAAATCGCTGCTAATATTTCTATAGAATCATATTTTATGCATTGTTTCTCTCTATTCTAAAACTAAAGCTGCCACAGCCGCTGACACTAATTTTTTATGACTTAAGGGTATTTTTTCGCTAATATTAAGAAAAGTACTAAACACAGAAATATGAAAATTGAAAGTATTATTTAGAAATTTTTCACAAACACACTGATGCATGCTATTTTCAAATCAAATATTTAAAAAATATATATTTAATGTTAAATTTGGTCAAAATCGTTCTATTAAACAGTCTTACAGGAGCAAAAACTATGCACAGGAATTTATTCACTTTTAGATCATTTTATACACAAGAAGTTTCCTGTGTGCAAACTGCAATTATTATTTTTTAATTCGACTAATTATTTGTCGTTTTATTTCCATTTTTAATTCAAATTATCAGCATTTTATGAGATTTTTTTTACATATTTTAGAAAAGGTTATTACCTTAAGTTGTTGACAATTTGCAAAAACAACGCGAAGAATATTTTGTTCAAATAAAAAAAAAATATTTACGCTTGACAGTTATCAACAATAAAAAAAGCCTTACAAATTAGAATTAAATGATTAAAAGACAGAAAATATTGTCATTACGTCATAAAAACTATATTTACACGTGAATTTTAAATGAGAAAGAAAATATTACAATTATATATGCATTAATATACGTTAAAAGCCGTAATTGAAGGAACTTTCGTCATTTGCCATATAATAATCTTGGCTTATAGTTTAAATTTAAAAAATATTTATTTCACATTTCTGCATAATCTTTTAAACTATTGTGGCCAATTTTAAGGTAGTGCAAATAAGAATATTTTTTTTCTAGCAGCAAAAGTATTTTCACATGAATTTAAAAAGGGAAATTTTTTTTTAACATAATAAAATGAATATGCTTTAAAAACAGTAAACAGGAGATAATACGTTATTTTAAAAATGACTAAACAATAATATGGCAAAACAAATGAAATTTGAAAATATATTTACACGTGATATTTATTTGCTATTTTCAGATGGTCTTTTAAACAATTCTTGTGAATACCAATATAGTGCAAATAGTATTTTCATTCTAATAAGAAAAGTATTTTTACGTGAATATTAAAAAAAAGAAAGAAAATTATGGAGATAATTATGTCACATTAAAAAAATCTTATTTAAAACAGCTTTATTACAGAGTCGTTCAAAAATACCGGGACACAAAGACTGTTTGCTTAGTTCTGAATTCATTCTATATAAGCTTAGTTTCAAATGTTTAACTGATGATATTTAATCAAAGACGAGAATAGCCATCGGACTTTTTAAACGGAAAATAATTCAAACTTAAAATTCCAGAATCGAAAGGGAAAGAATGGAAACCCGTTTTCAAGAATGTAGCAACTGGTTTTTTAATTACAATTCAATATTCCGTAATCTTTTGAAAGCCGATAAAATTAGCATGTTTTTAGAGTTTGCTGTGTCTGGACGGGTATTGACGAGCGTAGCTCGTAGGGGGAAGATCCCCTTAATGTTAAAAGAAAAAAAATAAGTGCTTTCAATCCTCCTTATAATGGACTTAACTTCTTCTTTTCTAGTTAATCAAAATAAATGCATCACAAAAAAGCTTTTCATTTTTCAAACACCTGGCACTGGAAATTTTCATTGTAACATACAAAAATGGAAAGTAACCGTAAAAAGACTATTAAAAATATATGCCACACGACTTGAAAAGTTTTCAAACTTTTATGCCCAGTGATTTTTTTTTTTTTTTTTTTTTTTTTTGTAATTTTTAAGGTTTTGTACTTAAAATGCATTGATGAAACCATTTATAAGAACACGTATTTATCTCAAAATATAAAATATGAACTTTAAAATATCCAGGTTTATTTAAATGGCAATTAAAATATTCAACTACAGATGTTAACAGCTAATTTTATTTAAAAACATCTTATTACTTTCAAGTCTTTAATCAGGCTCTTCCTCAGAGAGTATTTTCTTTATTTGTACAAATTCATGATTTTGTTTTGAAAATGAACGAGACACATGGTTTAAAGATTGAATTAGTAGTATTTTAGGTGAACGATAAAAATAAATATTTAATTGTTGTATCATAAATTTTAATATGTCATTATATCAAATTATCAAGATTTATTTTCAGGATGTTAAATCATAAACTCGGTATATTATACGATAGGAAATCATTACACACCTGATTGTTTTTGCGTAGGATTTCTATGGATTCTCTGATAATGGATAAATAACGATTGGTAGTTGGGAATATGATTTTCATATGATAAAAATCTATTGTGATATTCTGATTTAGATATAAATGAGAGAGAGCAGTAGATGGGCGACAAAATTTATATCTGCTTTATGTTCTTTTATTCTTTTTTTGAGTTTCCCATTGGTTTTCCCGATGTATTATATTAATTAATTGCAATCAGTTCTAAAAGAAATGGTATATATATTAGCTAATTGAGCTTCAGATATTGGATTGATTTTCGTGCAAATTACTTCTTTTAATTTCTTCGATTGACAGGTTATTAAATTTATATTGTGTTTTAGTAGAGCATACTTTAATTTTTCATATAGACCAGGGAAATAGTTAATCTTTTTTTATATCATTTCTTTATGATTTACTTTTTTGATATTTTCATGAAAATTAAATTCATCAATGAGTTTATTTATGAGAATTGTTGAAAATCCGTTTTTTTTCAGCGATATTTCTGATGGTATGAAGCTCTTTTTCTAAATATTTATCTGAACATACATTAAAAGCAAGTTTAATGTAAAAACTTGTAAGCTGCAATTTTATATAAATATGGGGATGAGATATTATATGGGATCGTATTATTTGATTTGATTAGGTTCCTATAAAAATTTCTGCCAATGCTGATGTATTCTTTGTTTTTAATTAAATTAACGTCAAGAAAAGGTAAGCTTCCAACTTTCTCAATCTCAAGTGTAACTGATCTCAAGTTACTGATTTCTTTAAGTCCATAAGAATTGCAATTTAGAACCTTTTTTGCAGCTGCAATCGCCAAGTGGTAGCAACATCACAAAAAATATAGTCCATGTTGGAGCATGAACTATCATCATCAGTTTGCATCCATTATTTTTGAAATCAATTTGGTATTTTTTGAGATCGCATAGAAATCGTAATTTAGTAGCTTTCTATATCTTTTATGCGCACTTTCATTCCTTTTAAATTCTGTTTTTTTTTCGTCTGTTCTTATATAGAATTTACATCGTATAATTAATTATCATGCGAAATTTCGAGTTTCTAGGTTCTTCAGTACAAATCACCTTTTTAGAATTCTAAAAATGACTAGAATTATAAAAAACATATTTTTGCTCTTTTACTCTTTTGAAGGTTGTGGCACAGACATAACGTCACCTGAGAATAAGATGGTTCTATCTGGCCAAAAATCAATTTCGAGTTAGAAGACTTTGAAAATCAGCATGCTGTGTACGTGCAGTAGGGTGGAACGAAAAAAAATATTTTTTAATTTCAATATGTAATAGCGATAAAAAGTTGCCTAATGCCTTTGTTAAGACAGTATTAAAATATTTTAACAATCATAACATATTTAGAGGTGCCGCAAAGGACTTGAATATATGATTTTTAAGCAGATTTTACGAATTTTGATAAATTTGGTTTTGTAAAAAAAAAAAAAAATTAAATATCAACTGTCCTTTTCTAATTTTTAAATAACACACATAAACTACTTTACAGTAGATATTTATAGCTTTATACTGCATGCCTTTATTATTTATGTTACTAAATCTGCACTTTTTAACTTCCATTTCTTTACATTTTAACAGTATTTCATAATAGAAAGGATTAACCCTATTTTTAACTTAAAAATGCAGCAAAACATTTTTTAGTTCTGAAAATTAACAGTCAAAAGGAGAATAGTACATGGTTTGAAGTAACCTTGATACAGGCAGTATATTATTGCTGCTGTAGGGTGGCAAAAGAGTAAGGGATGCATTTAGCTGTAGCAATAGTCTGGTCACATGTTTCTCTCGTAAGTCGGCGCAAGCAAATGGATCGTTTGAGTAACAAATCTTTTTATGCTATTCTTTTTGGATTTTGTTTTGTTTATGAATATGTCAGCTTGAATATTAGTGGTAGTCATGGAGGAGAATAGAGAATATAGGCTTTTCCCAACAGAACTTAGCCCCAAAGTATTGCCCGATGCATGGCGTGGCGCTAGTGATGATGGATTGACATTCGATCACATGACCTATTTGACTAGTCTCTCGACTAATCTGCTCGCGGGACGTAGGGGGCGCGGGATTTCATCTTCTCCTAAACCGCCGAAAATGCCAGCCACACTCGGAAAGACTTTAGGGACAAAAGTGGAAGCACCGTCTTTGTTCTCCTTCTACTATTCCTATCTGCATGGTGGTAGTATTAAATTTATTACTTAATATTTTAACTTTAGTGTGACGGCAGTGTCAGAACAGACGAGACAAAAGTTAAAATGCCCAATTTTTGGATACTCTAAAGAATTAAGCGATTTAAATCTTCCAACTTATTACGACATTATGAAAGATTATCTTAATATTTTACATTAGCTGAAACCAGAAAAAAAATCATCAAAAGAGCCAACTTTGAATGAAATATTTGATATTCTTATTAAGAAAGTTTAATCTATTTGGTCGAAAGCATCTATTCCTGTAGTATGTCATACCCGCATGTTAAAAATGGTAAAAACCTATCACGATAAATAAAGAAGTATTTTAATATTAAAAAGTAGAAAAGGTACATAAAGTTTGATTTAATTGCAGCAAAGTTTTTAAATGAAAACAAACGTCTTTTTGATGTAGCAACCTGTAAGTGCAAAGCATTTTCTGTCTGTAAGTGCGAAAAAAGAAAAAAGTACCTAAACTTGAACAAGATTTTTTAATTGACCAAAGAATTGGGAGAAAAATGAGTAAAAGTGGAGTCAATAAAGTTATTTCCAAGATTTTAACACAAAGAGAATAGAAGAAGCAACAGGTAATACAAAAACAAAGTACAAGTACAATCAGAAATTAGTAGTTAAGGCTGCTAGAAAATCTGAAAATGATGTCCTCAATGAGATCCTGAGAAAACATCTAAAGGAAACTTAACATGCAGTCCCAAAAATTACGTTACCTCTTTTTTGGATACAACTGCAAACGAGCAAAGGGAGTAGTACTTCCTACAGTAGCAAGTGTCTGTGACCGATCTGGGGTTTCTGTCAGAGTTGCTGCAATGATCGCAAGTGCTGCTCTTAAAGATGTTGCAATGATTACAGATGAGAACAAAAGGTAAAGTAATTGATAAGATGAACATTCAAAGAGAGAGAGCCAAGAATCGGACAAAAGAGATAGTAAGAAGCCTCAACCAAATTGGAGAATATTTAGGTCTGTTTTTTGATGGAAGAAAAGATAAAACAATTGTGAAAGATAAAAAAGGGAACAAATTTTACAAAAAAGACGGTCATAGAAGAACATATTTCTTTAGTAAAAGAGCCCAATTCATCCTATCTAGGGCATGTAACCACTGCATTTGGGAACAGGCGAAGCTATAAAAAATAGCACAATAGAGTACTTTAATGGTAACAATCATTTTAACATATCAACTGTAACTGCTATTGGATGCGATGGGACAGCTACAACTGGCACTGGAGTTAATAACGATGTGATTACTTTAATGGAAAAAGATCTAAACATACAACTGCAGGGGCTGATTTGTTTGTATATATCAATCATTTGAACGTATCAACTGTAACTGCTTTTGTGTGCGATGGAACACCCACAAACATTGGAGTTAATAAAGGTATGATTGCTTTAATGGCAAAAGATCTGAATACACAACTGCAGTCGCTGATTTGTTTGTTCCACTGAAATGGATTGCCTTTGCGCCACCTGTTTCGTGAAAAGGACAGAAAAACAAAGGGTCCTAATGAATTTGAAAGGGTTTTAAAAAACTTTTACATACTATTTTAAAAAAACAGTGTTTGGACAACTATTTGCAAGCAAAAAAAAGTAACTACAACTGCTAAATTCAAACTGATGTTACAGCTTGATTCTTTTTGAAAAAAGCTAATTTATTTGACTTTTACAAAAATTAATGCATAAATTTACCTCAATTGAACTTAATATTATTATTGTTATAGTAAAGAAGCATCTATAGATTGCTATTAAAAAGAAAAGTTGATTTTTAAAATGTACAATTACAACAGTAAAAATAAAATTATAATATTATGTTAAATTTGGATTTTTTTTTTTTAAATCCCAATTTTTAAGGCTCTTGCGGCACCTCAAGATATAAATTTAAAACGAAAACACTTCGTAGTTTTATCGTTAAGATACAAAGGCAACTTTTAATTGCTATTACAAAATTATTTTCAAAAGAAAATATTTTTCCCTATACTTTCGTTCCACCCTAACGTGCAGCTATTAAAGTTTGACAAAATCTTTTGGCATTGATAGGTTCATATGTAGGTATAGATAGTAATTCTACAAAATCAAAGTTTTTAAATAACATTTTCATGGATTTTTTTACATTTAAAAAATTTGATAGAACCATATTTTTCTCAAACGTCGTGTTATCCTCAGAATAAGATGGTTCTATCATGAAAAAACTATAGGTTTCTTGATTTGTGTAACTTTTTATAGTTTAACAAAGTGAAATCTCGTTGAATAATTCGAATAAACTTCAGTGGATAGTAATATATTAAACCATCATACTAATTAAACCATCTTCACAAAACTAATGAATGTACGTAAGTTAAATATATTATTTAACTGAACATAAAATAGCTTAAATATTTAATTTTATTAAATAGGAACCCAACAGTTTTCATTTTTTAGCTTGCTATTTCAGTGGGGGAGTATGAAAATTAATACAAAAATTTGTGATTATACGCTGTAAAAAATTTGGCCGTTAAAAAACGGAAATAGTACTGGTAATCTAGACGCCAGTACTACTTCCGTTTTTTAACGGAAAAAAAATTCCAGGGATAGTTCCGTTTTTTCACAAAAAAATATTTCCGTTTTTTAATATTTCCTTATGTAAAAATGTTCGTTTGAAAAGTTAAAAGAATTTTTCAAGGACAAACTAACATCTTTGTGATTTTTATTCTTTACTTTACAAAGGCCTGTTAATATCAGGGACACATTATATACATTTAATTTAAAGAACAGAGAAGAAATGTTACTAACCTTCCATGGGGTTCGAACTCACGACCTTGTCTGTCGTAGCCGGTAGTGTAATACCATTACGCTATGATTTCATATAGCGCCATTTCAAATACCTTTACTTATTTTGGATGCATTTCATGAAGTAAAGACAACATTTCTATGGCGGGTTTATTTTTGTAGAGATAATATTTTTTTATTAAACGGACAGTTCTAAATCAAGTTTTACAGATTTTTTTCTATAATTTCTAATAGTTAGCTTTTTAATTTTAGCTTTATAAAAAAAAAGTTTAACCTTTAAAATATTACATGCATAAATGAAAGTCTTAAAAAATTTTGTTTCCTTCTTTTTTGGAAGAGTTTTAAAGCTATTTAATTCATATTTATTTATTTATTTTATAAAAGGATACTAACACACTTAAAAAAAAAAAACATGTATTTTAAAAAATATTTTGTATGACGATCTATTGTAAACTCAATAAAGATAATTACTATGGGTTATGGATTATTAAAATTAATTACATTTATTGATTTTTATAACTTAGGTAATCGCCAAAATGATAATAATTTCGGTAATATATTTCGATATATTTTAAATTTTAAGAGCAAATTTCTTAATTTGAATATATTAAAATATGTATGTATTAAAATTAAAAGTAGATTTTTTTTTCCATTTAAAATTTCTTTCGCACTTTTTATATCATGATATAAATAAATTAAACATATTTAAAAATATACTGAAAAAAAAAACTTCCCTTAGCTATCTCAAACTTAAAAAGAATTAATAAATCTTATTATTATTATTTTTTTTAATTTGTAAAAATATGCTATCTTTTTAATATACTTTAAATTTTATGTGCGAACTTCTTAATTTGAATAGATTAAAAAATATATATATTAAAATTAAAAGTATATTTTTTTCCACTTTAAATAACACACGCACTTTTTATATTATAATATAAATAAATTAAACAAAATCAAACTGAAAAAACAAAAAACTTCCCTTAACTATCTGAAACTTAAAAAGAATTAAAAATA
The DNA here is from genome assembly GCA_964019185.1 of Maratus speculifer. Taxonomy (NCBI): domain Eukaryota; kingdom Metazoa; phylum Arthropoda; class Arachnida; order Araneae; family Salticidae; genus Maratus; species Maratus speculifer. The sequence goes on from OZ025290.1 coordinate 182,211,914, forward strand.
ATAACTATTATTATTATTATTATTTTAATATTGTAAAAATATGCCACCGTTTTATAATTAAAACAGAAAAAATAAGAGAAATGTTGCTATGTTTTTCTATTTGTCATACAGATGGCGCCACGACACTTATCAGTTAAAAATACTGATAACTTGTGTTGTTTAAAACGGAAGATGTTCTGTTTGCGGTGAGATTTACGGAACAGTTACTGTATTTTTAATCTCAAAATAGCAAAAAACGAAAATACTGCTGTTTTCTTGGAAAAATCAAACTATTCCGTAAAATTTTAGGGAAAAGTTTGTGTATATTAACGGATATTTTTTACAGTGTATTGATAAATGAAATTGAAATTAATTATAAATGAAATTTTTCGTATTACAGTCAGGTATACTGAGGTATACTCTTGATCGAAAGAAAAGACTATATCTCCAAGGAAAAAACTTTCTTGTTCTTTTTAAAACAACAAAATAAGTTTGATACTCTTTTGTTAGTCAAAATTTTGGAATGTTCCATAAACCATGCTTTATTTTATGTTACAGTTAGGCTAATTTCTCTTGAACATATTTTGAAAATAAAACCTTTCATCTCTCGGAAACTACCTTAGCATGCTCTGCAAGTCTTTTATTTTATCTTTGTTAATGCAATCCTTCTTTCCCTGTGCTACTTTAGAATTTGATAAAGTCCTTTGTGTAAATGATGTTACTCTTCGTAGTTTGGAGGGGCTTCATTGCAAATTCACTGCTGTGAAATTCTGGTCACTGTCTTAAACTCAATATATTAAAGAAGTTGTGTGAATCATAACTATATCACCTTGGTCTACGGAACGAGATTATAGGCAATTTTTTTGAATATCATAGAGCAATGTCCATAATAAGTTGATGAAATTGTATAAGTATTGCAATTGCATAAAATGTCATTTGTTTTCTATTCTTAGGAACACAACTGTCACAATATAAAATTAAACTATCAGCATGTAGAAAGTCTGTCAGTATCTTCCGAACAATCGCTGATACAGCTAAGCTTATGTCATTCCCATCTCTGCCTGACATGTAGTCTATCCAAAAACAACAATATGCTTTCCTTTCTTTCTTCCATGTTGCCTGTGCTGTCCTGTTACACAAGTTAATTTTCTTTATAGAAAAAGTTGCTGATATCACTTTTGGGACATGTTATAACTTTTCTAATAAAAGCAAATGACTGACTTATCAGGGGAATTTCTGCCATCATTTCTGAAAGTTCTGGTGGATTCAATTCTTTTTTGTGCTGATCATAATTAAATTGCATGTCATTATTAATTTCTTTCTTGGTTTTAGCATGTTTATACTCCTCACAGTGATCACACCTATCTTTTTTTTTGGTTTATTGAATTCTATTTTGAACTGCGAATTAAATATGTGCCTATAACATGAAAGTTTCGCTGGCTCTACATTGCTTTCTTTGCATTTCTGAAAATACAAGGCATACATTTTCTATAAGTTAAGCCCTGATTCTAAACATGTTTTTTTAGTGCTTGCTCAGTTGTAGTGTGACTACATCTTGGGAAAACTTTCAACATTGCCTTTTATTTTATTTTTATTATCATTTGAGACTATTATGCTTGGAAATTTGCCTCGAGTATTTTGTTCGCAGCTGGACACAAGGTATTGTTAGTAGGATGTACATAACTACATAAAGGCACTTTTAACTTACGAAAAACCTATAGTCCTACTATCAATTAGGATTTGTAGGAATTAATTTTATTGATTTTTTAAAATTGTTTTAGCATCAAGAATATCTAGAGCTGGTGTTTCATCAAAACTGTCATCCATTTAGAAAATCCTGTGGGAAGAATCCCACAGGATTTTCTAAATCTAAATGAAATAGGATTAGTCCTACATCCCTGCTTGGATGAGATCCTTTAATAAAATTAAGCACAATTCTTTTTGCATATCGACGTACTAAAATCATATTTAAAAGGATTTTTACTGATAAAAAAATTCCTCTATATTTTACCGAAAAACGATTTAGTTATCGGAATAATATATTCTTTCACACAAAAAATAAAAGATTGCCGGTTTTCACTATATATTGTAAAATAAAATAATAATATATTATCTTACATGCTGTCTGAGATTACTTTGCACATAGAACTTTTTTTATTCTGACTGCTTTCAACAATTTCTGATGGAACTATATTATTCTCTTCCGCAAGCGGAAGTAAATTTTATATATCGAAATTTTAATGCAGAAATGCATTCATTGATACAAAAAGAACATTCCTATGCCAAAAAGTCGATTTTTTTCAAAATGTCAGTTAGAACCTTATTATTCTCAGGTGACGATAAATTGCACTGCAAATTCGTGAAACAACACTAACTGAACACGAACATAATAATTAACACTTCTAACAAAAATCGTTTTCGATTGTCTTGTGAATGTGTTGTGAAAGTGTAGTGCCAGGAAATAGATTGTGCAAAAAATGCTGTTCAAAATTACATATTTTTTTCAGAAATGCAGTTATGGATATTTTTGGCATAAATTAATCAATTCACTCAATAATCTCATGCAATTTGTTTTCTATAAAACAAACTGTTTCTTATTTCCTTTTTAAAATTACATTATTTTAAAGACATCATGTAGAAAGTGTTTTGAAAGTGTTTTTATATGTCTTATTTTATAGTATTCAAAATTGTGTGGTGTTCAGTGTTCTCGCTGACATTTGACCAACGTTAGTAATTTGGCTAATTAATCATAAAAAACATTCGCCAAATGAAAAAAAATGTATCCGCAAAATAGATTCGCCGTGTAACAACAACAACAAAAAAAGTATATATATATATATTTTTCATTATGTTCTAAAATAACCCAAGTTTTTATAACTGTGACAGCGATTGTTATTAATTTAATTTAATCTATCCGCTACAAATACAAAAAAATATGTATATAATAAACTAGCTGACCCGCTCGGCATTGCACGGTTCCGAGATAATAATATTGAAGGAACATGAAATGTGTGGTTTTATTTCTAACTTGAAATATGTGATATTACGTAGTCTGAAATACACAGCTACTGACTGTGTGAAAAAATGGTTTAAAAAATGAACAAAAAATATTTAGCGGTAAAAATGTTCAAAAGGAAAAGGACTGCAATGGGAAACGGGAGAGGAACTACTAAAGTAATAATTAGAATTTTGAAAATTTCTATGTCAGATACATCAGGATACACTTCGGGGTACTTTCAAGAAAGTTTTGAGCCTGGTAAGTGCCGTAGATTTTGCTAGCCATCGCACAAAAACATACATGCACACAGACAGTGCGTTTAGTTATTTTATTAGAGTAGGTTACTGCGGATATTTAAAATAATTCCTTTACTGCTAATTCATTAGTTTTATGGTTTTTGCCTTTTTTACATTTAAAAATAGATAAGACCATGATGCGTACAAAAATCTGTAATATTGAAAACATTGATAAAAAAAACGATGCTGAACGCACAAAAAATCGTTAAAAACCACATCGAAAATCGTACTGAAAATCGCAATGAAAAAAATCACTGAAATTGAAAAATCATACCAGACAAAATTTAGTTAATTAGGCTTTGAAACAATTTTATTTTTATGATTCTCAAAAATAGCCTCAAAATGAGAAGAAATACTAAAAATCGCAACAAAAATTCGTTAAAAGTTCCAAAAATCGCCGCACGCATTCCGAATAAACTTTATTGAAAAGAGAAAAAAATTACTATATTGAGTGAAAAGAATGAAACCGTATTCTTTTCACTAATATGAGAAAAATTGCCTCGAAACATAAAAAAAGCGCTAAAAATCGCCTAAAAAATTAAATTAAAAAATTCCAATCAAAAATCGGGCTTCGAAGTGCAAAACTACATGTATAGAGGTACCTTCCCTCCAAATTTTGTATCTCTACATGCAGCGGTCTCTTCAAAACAGCGTTGACACACACACACATACTTGTCTCTTTATTATTATAGACTAGCGAGCTACGCCCGCTAGCTGGGCCACTTTTTCCAAACGAACCTCGATATTAAGCAGTATATAATAAGCAAAAAAATTCATTTAATAAGCAAGTCTTGGAGTTCGAATCCTGAAGCACAAAAAAAGTAGATTAAAGAGCTATGGTTGTTATGCGCCCATTATCCCGTTAAAAATATGTGATTTCGCACAGTGGGCGCTACGTGCCCACCGTGCAAAGGCGGCCCACCGGCCTACCACCCACCGGCGCTACGCGCCATGGTCGCCATCGTCCCGTTAAAAATATTTGGTTTTGCACGGTTGGCGCTGCGCGCCCATAAGACATTTTCTCGTATTTTTTGGTTAATCAGAAGCAGACTTTTACGCAGATTCTGAATATGTAATCAGTTTTATCTACTTTAAAAACTGTCTGTATGATGGTTTAAGAAAAAATGCGCAAAAAAAGTTTCGGTATTAAAAACTGCAAAAGACTGCTATTAAAAAAAATAAGTAATTTCATTAATATCACAAACAACATAACTAACAAATAATTTTGGCAGCTAGTTTTCCGTTTGTACTAACAAAAATTATTATTAATCGCGTAAATCTTAGGTTACACAATATTCGTGTATGCTACCAAAAAGAAAAAGTATGAAAATAAACCGTGTTTAACATTTTTTACCAATTAATTAGTTCTTTTTCAAAGAACCGAAACGAAAGAAAAAGTCGTTTTCCCGGGAGAAAAAAGAGGTTTTCGGCTGCTTCTTCTTTTAGCCAAAGGGGAAAAGTCCAGGCTCTTCACCGCAAGGTGGCGCAGTGTTCTGCCTCAGAGCTCCGTTTGAGCTCTGTTTGGGAAATTAGACGTTTTCCGTTCCGATTCCCGACCGGTTTTTAATTAACTTTTTTAATTTTGGTCCCTCGGTCTCGAAAATGCCCGAAATGACTTCCCCGGAATTTTTCCAATCGAAAGACACCTCTCGCGACTTCCAACTCGCCCGCGTTGCTAACTGTAATCGGCTTCAAGCAGACAGACAGACAGAGGCGCACGGATTTTATTAGTATAGACTAGCGAGCTACGCCCGCTAGCTGGGCCACTTTTTCCAAACGAACCTCGATATTAAGCAATATATAATAAACAAAAAAATTCATTTAATAAGTAAGTCTTGGTGTTCGAATCCTCAGCACAAAAAAAGTAAATTAAAGAGCTATGGTTGTTATGCGCCCATTATCCCGTTAAAATATGTGATTTCGCACAGTGTGCGGTACGGGCCCATCATGCGAAGCCGGCCCACCGGCGTTACGCGCCATGGTCGCCATTGTTCCGTTAAAAATATTTGGTTTTGCACGGTTGGCGCTGCGCGTCCATAATACATTTTCTCGTATTTTTTGGATCATCAGAAGCAGACTTTTACGCAGATTCTGAATATATAATCAGTTTTTTTCTACTTTAAAAACTGTCTGAATGATGGTTTAAGAAAAAACGCGCAAAAAAGTTTGTTTATTAAAAACTGCAAAAGACTGCTGGGTCATTCCATGTCAATTCAACCCATTTTTCCCCCATTTGTAACCCGACCAACAGGGATTTGGATGAAGCTTTGTGTGCACACTAATTCAATCATGAAATGATTCCATCAGGAATTTTTCTTCCCAGACCTTATAGTTTGAGAGATATGGGGGGGTCCAATTTTTGGGTTTTTCTCAAATCGCACATTTCTGAGTCTGTATTTTGAGATTGCAGTTCCATCTTCAAAAAATTGTTTCTCTGGATCTAAAACATGAATCACCCTAAAAATATCACTGTAAGAAGATAAAAAGATGCAGATTTTAATAAAAAATATTTGAAAAATTTACTTGTAATATTTAGGATAAAAAAAGTCAGCCAAAGTTGAGAGTAATGGTTATTTTTCCAAATTTTTGTGACTTCACGAAAAAGGCTGTACACAAAAAGGCAAATTAAATTTCCAATTTCTTTTTGTTTTAAATAAAAGTTTACACTTTGAGCTTTCTATCTATGAAATAAAAATGATGTGTTTCGCATGGCTTATGCAAAAATTTTGGGTACTTTCCAATTAGCCAGATAAGTGCTTTATTTTTATATATGACATATGCACACAAAAAAGCAAATGAAATTTCCAATTCCTTTTTGAATTAAATACAAGTTTAAACTTTGGGCTTTCTATTTGTGAAATAAAAATGATGTCTTTCGCATGGCTTATGCAAAAATTTTGGGTACTTTCCAATTAGCCGGATAAGTGCTTTATTTTTACATATTACATATGCACACCAAAAAGCAAATGAAATTTCCAATTCCTTTTTAATTTAAATACAAGTTTAAACTTTCGGCTTTCTATTTGTGAAATAAAAATGATGTCTTTCGCATGGCTTATACAAAAACTTTGGGTACTTTCCAATTAGCCGGATGCCTGTTTTAATTTTACATATGTACATATGTATAGATCTATATAAATATAGATGTATTATACATGTACAGATTTATGTATATATACAGTATATTGATATATATATATGTATAACACTGGTGCGCGTCTAACCGAAAAGTACCAATTTTTGCCTTGTTTTGAAAATTTGCACCAATTAAGGGGGGAAAAAATCTGACTAAGTTTAGCTGTGGTACTTAAATAATTAGTGAAGTTTCTATGAGTTATTGAATTTAATGTTATTTGATACAAAAACAAATTGGAAATTTCATTTGTCTTTTTGTGTAGAGACTTTTTCATAAAGTCACAAAATTTCGGAAAAATAATCATAATTTTCAACTTTGGTTTACTTTTTCGGCCGTATATAAATCTCTATTAACTGCCCTAATTGCTTTTTTCACTTGCTTTTTATGCTGCTTAAATGGATCTGCACATTTATATTGATAAAATTCATATTTCATTAAGAGCCAAATTTTGTGATGCTCACATATATTAATCAAACGGTTTTCACTTAATTTTTGTCTTATAAATTCAATAGTCCTAACTAATAAAAGTTCTTTTTCTGAATAACAGAGATTATCAATGTAGTCTATTTCTCTTTTATTTGAATAGCTGGTTTTGTGACATTCTAAACCAGTTAATATTACAATACTGCAAGCCTGAAGACTATTAGAAGATTAATATCAGGCTCCATATTAAAGCAATAAAGTAAAAAAATATTTATCACAAACTATAAAATATGTAACAATCAAAATATATTTTTAGTAGCACAGTAAAAGTTAGATCATTCTTCTATGATAAGAAACAAAATAATGACAATAATTTGATTAAAATGATTTCAAAACATATGCTTTCACTACGAACATTACCCTGCCTTTATCAGAAGTTCAGAAGGTGTTTTTACAAGGCAGGTGCAATTAAATCTTTTAGACTATAGAAACAAATTTAAGTTCTGTTAAACATTTGTGTACTTAAACTTGCCAATATAAATATTTAAACTGATTAAAATTAACCAAGGAAAGGAAATACAAGGTTTTGAACAATTTTAAACACAAATAATTAATATATAAGCATTCGAAAGAAAGAATGGAAATGTGAGGAGAAAAAATTATTCCCATTATTAAATAACTAAATGAAATGGACCATTCACTAAATTCAATGGGGAAACATATTACAGTCAGATTTTTTTTTAATCAGAAAAAAACAAAGCCTAAACTTTACTTTAAAAAAAAAAAAACATGCATCAAATAACATTAAATTCAATAACTCATAGAAATTCCAGTAATTATTTAAGTACCACAGCTAAACTTAGTCAGATTTTTCCCTCTTAATTGGTGCAGATTCTCAAAACAAGGCAAAATCTGGTACTTTTCGGTTAGACGGGCACCAGGGTGATACATATATATATCACTATACTGTATATATATACATACATATGTACATGTATAATACATCTGTATTTATATAGATCTATACATATCTACATATGTAAAAATAAAACACGCATCTGGCTAATTGGAAAGTACCCAAAATTCATGGATAAGCCATGCGAAAGACATCATTTTTATTTCACAGAAAGAAAGCTCAAAGTCTAAACTTTTATTTAAAACAAAAAGAAATTGGAAATTTCATTTGATTTTTTGTGTGCATATATAACATGTAAAAATAAAACATGCATCCGACTAATTGGAAAGTACCCAAAATTTTTGCATAAGCCATGCGAAACACATCATTTTTATTTCATAGATAGAAAACCCAAAGGGAAAACTTTTATTTAAAACAAAAAGAAATTGGAAATTTAATTTGCCTTTTTGTGTACAGCCTTTTTCGTGAAGTCACAAAAATTGGAAAAATAACCATAACTCTCAACTTTGGCTGACTTTTTTTATCCTAAATATTACAAGTAAATTTTTTAAATATTTTTTATTAAAATCTGCATCTTTTTATCTTCTTACAGTGATATTTTTAGGATGATTCATGTTTTAGATCCAGAGAAACAATTTTTTGAAGATGGAACTGCAATCTGAAAATACAGACTCAGAAATGTGCGACTTGAGAAAAACCCAAGAATTGGACCCCCCATATCTCACAAACTATGAGGTCTAAGAAGGAAAAATTTCTGACGTAATCATTTCATGATAGAATTAGTGTGTACACAAAGTTTCATCAAAATCCCTGAGGGTCGGGTTACAAGGTCTGGTTGAATTGACATGGAATGACCCTGCTATTAAAAAAAAAAAAAAAATAAGTAATTTCATTAATATCACAAAGAACATAACTAACAAATAATTTTGGCAGCTCGTTTTCCGTTTGTACTAAAAGAAATTAGTATTAATCGCGTAAATCTTAGGTTACACAATATTCGTGTATGCTACCAAAAAGAAAAAGTATGAAAATGAGCTAAAACGATTAATACTCACATACAGAATAAATATATGAATAGCCAGTTACATCTGAGATCCTCAAAATATTTATTAGCAACACTATTACCTCTTAGTGAACATATCTTGCTGTGCTTAAATAGTTGTACTTATTATATTAATTAAACAGTGTTTAATATTTTTTACCAATTACTTCTTTTTCTCTTATACATTCTTTGACAAATTGACGGGAGAAAAATAGGTTTTCGGCTGCTTCTTCTTTTAGCCAAAGGGGAAAAGTTCCTGTTCTTCACCGCAAGGTAGCGCAGTGTTCTGTCTCAGAGCTCCGTTTGACACCTGTTTGGGAAACAAGACGTTTTCCGTTCCGATTCCCGACCGGTTTTTAATTCATAACTTTTTTAATTTTGGTCCCACGGTCTCGAAAATGCCCGAAATGACTTTCCCGGAATTTTTCAAATCGAAAGATACCTCTCGCGACTTCCAACTCGCCCGCGTTGCGAACTGTAATCGGCTTCAAGCAGACAGACAGACAGACAGAGGCGCACGGATTTTATTAGTATAGAAGATATATATGCATATGTATAAAAAAACGAAAAAGAAAAAAAGCAAAAGCAAAAATTGAGCGCTAGCAGTTTGGCGAATCTAATCGCTTGTTTACTCGCCAAACGAAGAATTTAGTCGCAATTTGGCGCGTTGACAAGCGACAGCGAGAACACTGGTGGTGTTTACAATGTGTTGTTAATTTGGTGACAAAGTTTTGTGCTGCACAATTCTGCTGTAAGAAAATATTTCTAGCAACACTGTTTACAACATTATTTTCACACAATGAACAACACTATTTTTAGAACACATTTGCAGATAGCAACACTTTTGCAACATATTAAGAACACATTTATAGTTGGTTGGTTGGTTGATTGAAGTATTATGGTACAATTCCCCTTTGGGAAATGCTGCGCCAAGAACAAGGTACGGAATAATGCAGTTAAAATGTACATGTTACATTAAAATGCAAGTTAAATAAAGTAAAATGAAAAAAGCAATGTGATGATACATGTATTAAAATATAATATATACCAGTCAATGAAATAAAAATAAAAAACTTAAAAAATATATAAACTAGTTAAAGTCTTAAGAACAGTAAAAGTAATGAGACATCAACACGAAACATTAAAAGCCTAAAAATATATAAAAACTAGTAGATTTAAAACACAGATAATAAAAAACAATGTTAAGTTAATCAGGTACATATTCTTCAAACATAGTGTTTTCATTGTCGTCAGAGTCATTGCTGTAAGATTCAGATTCTATTGCCTCTTCCACATACTGCTGTAACTGTTTGGGGTTCTTCGTATTTTTAATAGATAAGCCAATGTCTGATTTTTTTCCCCTTTCCCCACAGTCTTCCACTGTGGAGAGGCAGGAGTTGATATTTTCTTTTTTTCGGATTGAGCACAAGATTTTATTTTTAAATTCTTGTTTAAAAATTTAATTGTTTAACTTTTAAAAAAGATTTTATTTTTAAATTATTTTTAAATTTGCCATTATTATTTTTTTTAAATGACTTTTTTCGAAGAGCATAGGATTGCTGAGGTATTTTTTAATTGATCACAGATTTGGTCTTAGTCTGGGGTGCAGATGACTTTATGGATAGAGCAGCGAATTTCTGTCGCCGACTTTCCAGGATGATTATTTTAACCAGTTCAGAGGATGTTAACCAGCATTCTAATGCTGGGTTCCCAGAACATTTAGTAGGAAGAGAAATATCACAGGTTTCTTTGATTGGAGTGCTGGTGGATTGTGTTATTGTTGATTTACTTGGTGGAAATCTGGTATCAGTCTGCGTACTAATGTGCCTTACGGATTTTAATGGTTGTTTGCGTAAACTAGAGAAAAAGACCCCCAACAGATGGTGTTCTAGATTCAACAATTTTGCGGGCTTCTGATATGAAAGTTTTTGGGTAATTTTAACAGCAATGATCTCTTCTTCCCGAATCCAGTTTGGACAAGAGCGGGAGTAAGCTGTATGGTCGCCTTTGCAATTAACGCAGCGTTCAGCTTTTTCACATGTTTTACTATCATGTCCGACTTTTGCACAGCATGTACAAGTAGCAGTGCCACGATAGGTATTATTTGTATGTCCATAGCACTAGCATTTAAAACATCGGAGAGGGTTAGGAATGTATGGTCGGACGAGGCAACTTAGGTAGGCAGCTTTTATTCCAGTTGGTAGATTAGGGTTGTTGAAAGTCAGAATAATGTGCTTTGTGGGAAGCACTTTTTCATTTTAAGGAATTGTTATACGGCTTATACCTATGATAATTTGATCTTTTAAATTTTCCAAGGGTTCTTCTTTTGTAGAAAATAAAAGTTCTGGCTCAGATATTATTCCATGACTGATATTTACTCAACAAACACATAACTGATGGGCCACTAGAGGCATCGTTAGCGGTGGCCCAAAGTGTTTGATAACGGCCCGCCATCTTTGGCCGTAACGGCTCCGTTAAAAAACTGTCACGCCGGCCAGAATGCGGACACAAGATGAGGCCCACAAATGTGCCATAAACGTTTTTATCAAAAATATCAGACAGCCACAAATTGGCCACAATTATTCTTTTAAAGGCCATTAAAAATAAAGGCTGGCCAGGAGATCACCCTCACCCAGCCATTTGTGTTTGTAAGAATTAATATTTAAGCATAAATTCAAAATTTGTTCTATAAAAAATGTTTGCTGGAAAATTATTTAAATGATAAACTGTCTTTGCATGTAAAACAAATGTATTAATAATCTTTATGTATAATTTTCAAAAAAGTTATAAATTTACAAATTTTTATCTTAAATTTTTTCAAAACATATAAGTTGAAAATGAATTTATTTGTTTATTATTTAATTATATGTTTTAAAATTTTACATTCGAGACACTTAAAAAAGCATATAAATTTATTTACCTTGAACTTTTGCAAAAATTTTCAAATCACAACACTTGGCATAATAAATTTATTAATTTGTTTATTTATTCAATTATACATTTAAAAAAATAATAATATGGTTTTTAAATCGTTTCATGTCATATACAATTAAAATTATTAATTGAAAAAAATAAACTAATTAATTAATTCGCTATGCCAAGCATTCTTTTAAAGTTTTTTGAAAAAGTTCAAGATAAGTGAATTAGTAATTTTTAAGTTAACCTAAATGATTATTAATATATATAATAGTATTTTTCAAGAAAAAGCATTTATCTTTTAAACAGTCTATCAATAAATATTCTTTATAGAATCGATTTTGAATTTATGCCTAAATAATATGTGTAATACTAAACTTAGTTATGTATGTTTTATTAAAAGATGTGCTTTTCTTTCTTTTTTTCTGTTCTTTTTTCTTTTCTTTTTTTTTTTCTTTTTTTTTTTTTTTCAAAACTTATTGAGAATTTTGTTGTCATTATTTTATTATATTTGCCCATTCATTAAAGTCTAATTAAATCATAAAGAAATTAGTGAAATATTTCTCAACCATCTTCATTTTATAAATACAAATTTTCCCACAAGTATTATTAATAAAATAATAACAATAATAAATAATATAAAAATGCTATTTTAGGTTTACATATGTCCTTAATGACATTTTTTTAAAAATCCCTTTCCGTTTTTTTATTTTGTTTACCATCGAAAACCATTAGATTTCTCAAAGTTGATTAATCAAATTTCCAAATAAAAATAATAATTTAAAGAAGAGTTTACGCAATGCATTCTAACATTTCTTCTGAAAAATAATTTTAGATTTTTTTTTTTTTTTAAATATCTTGGTTATTTTAATGAGTTTTTCTTCACTCTAATTTTCCTTATATTGTATTAAAATTACTCAGTTGTTTAATTTAATGACATTTTCCATAAGGAAAAATTACAATCCTATATCAGAGTGGATAAAAAAAAAAATCTTTTTCTTTCAAAATCGCATTTAAAAAAATAATTTTAACATTAAATAAATTTATTTAAAATAATCTAGAAGAATTACGATAGTGATATAAATAAGTCGCAATGTTTAAAACTAGTTACTTTCTTTAAAATTACTAATTAAAACTTCAACAGTTGGGGGGAAAAAATAATAAAATCCATATAATGATACAACTGAATGAAAGTTTTCAGAGTAATAATAAAAAAAACAATTATCCTACCAAACAAATATACCTTTAAAAAATTCGAGTGAATTTGCGAATTCTTACATTTTGCGTCGTATAAATTCATAAAATGACGACTTTTTAACTTTATATACTTATTTTTTATAATTCTATTATAAAAATACATTAAAATAGTACAGAAATATTTCAAATTAAACTTAATGAATAGGCAAAGAAAATATTCAGACTTACAATATTTTAGTGTAATCCCACTGCGAAATTTTTAATAATCGTGTAAAACTTTGATACAGAGTCCTCATAATCCAGTCAACATTCACGAAGTGATTTCATGCCATGAATGATACAGCAAAAATTTTGACCCCTGAATGTCACTGGTGGCGTCCTTGAAAAGATCCCTTCGAAACAAACCCTTTCTCATTCGTTCCCTCGCTCACGTGTAAAGGACCGGACACATAGCACTAACTTCTTGTGGTCAGGCTTCGCTATTTTTTATGTTTCGGGTCGGCGCTTTGATGTATAAATTGCTCTTTCATAGCACTGAATCTGACCTTCAAGAAAGAAATTAAACTCGAAATCAGTTGACAGCTTTATGACTGAAGATTGGGGGAGATAAACTTTCCCTTCCTTTGTCGATTCGCAGGGACGTAGCTTTAGGGGGGGGGGGAGGGGTGTAAAATACATTCACACACACACTCAATTACATATATTGATATAATATTTTTTTATAGTTATATAGTTAAAGGTACCTATAACTATATAACTGTCTATTAACTATAAATCTGTCTAAGACATGTCTTAGACAGATTTTACTGTAAATATGAATTATATCTTATAAAATATTTAAAGATATAATCTATATTTATATAAATAACTTTTAATAGTGTTTTGTTTTTACAAAAGATTTCGTTCAGCTTTTAGATGACTGCGAAATTCCCTGTTCAACAACGCTAAACATTTATACAATTTTTGAGTAATTTTTAAAGGGAAAAGGCATTAAACTGGCTAGTATGATAACTAGAGCGATTTAAGTTTTCTATTTTCTTATAAATTAATAAATTATTTGATAGTAAGCGGTTGTGGTCACGTGACAACCGTTTTTCTTTCTGTCTCACTGTATCATCTTCAGAACATAGATTGAAAATGTCCAGTTAAACAATATTTGCTGTTTTTTTTTTTTTTTTTTTTCCCAAAAAATATAAACTATCTTTCGATTACACAGTTTCTTACTATCAGCTCCTGCAATTTCATTCGTTTATGAACAAATATGAATTTAAATAGATGCTGTTATTAGATGTTTCTTCAAATTGGAATTCGTTCAACGTTTAAAGGGTTTTTCTTTAAAATAAAATTTTTTGTTAGTGTATCCAGTGTGACATATTGTGCTTTGTATATTAAGGAAAATATTTACAAGTGTATTTCACTCCAGAGAGTTTATAAAAAAACATAGATATATACATTTTAATACTTAATTTACAGAGAAGATAATTTTAAAATTATCTTCTGTAAATTAAATTATTCCTCCTATATAGGGAGAATTATTAGCACTATAATCTCTCCCTTGTCTCCGCGCTTGCAGATGCGAATAAATCAAAATACATTCTTTCTTTCTTTCTTTCTTTCTTTCTTTCTTTCTTTCTTTTTTTTCTTTTTTTTTTTTTGATAACATGATTTTTTATTTTTTAGAATGATCTTTCCTAAAGAAAAAAAAAAAAAAATGTTTTGTATCACTAATTAATGGGGGTGGGGACTGAACGTGGACTGTTTTAGGCACAATCTAAGGCGTTTTTCTGTTTTAATATTTATTTTAAATTATTTTACTATATTTTAAATATTTATTCATTTTTTTTAACTATTTTTTATGAATAGTGAATGTAAAAGTGTGCCGGTGAAGAAAAAACTTGGAATTCTGTATATATTTTGGGGACAATTCATTTTATATGTAAAAATATTTTCAAACTAAATAAAATATGTCATCTATTTTATTGTTTTAAATATAAATCTCGTAAATTATGCATATGCTTATTAAAACCCAGATATAAAGTAATTTTTGAAAGAAATGAAATTATACATTTTCTCTCTTATTTTTATTTTAAAATTTTTATGCATTTTCTCTCTTAAAATAAAAATGCTGGTCAGTTTATATTAGCCCTCTGCTTTCTAGATGTTGGAGGGCCATTACCTTTTTGCCCGAAACCGACCTCTAAGAGTTTACCGGCAAAGTGAATGCAACAGTTCTGTCATTGCCGAGCCGTTAACGGCTCGGCAATAGCTGCCGCAATTAGCGGCGGCTCACTTGTGGTACAGCATTGTTTTTGTACAAATGGCCTTAACTCCTTTTGGCCACGACGAAACCAGCTTAAGGCCTTAAGTCGAGTGTTAGTGGGGTAGTTTTATGTACCTATATAGAAACAGAAAAAAGTACCTATTGTAGAGCTATTTGAAAGAAGTTGTGACTGTTTGTCTGAAAAGATTTCAACAAGTAAATCCCCGGATTGCAATTTCTTGATAGAATGTCCATCCCCCCAAAAAATTGAAATGTTTTAGCAATAAAAAATGGAGAAGTTTTTTTGAAAGAACAATGAGATTGGCTATGAAAGCACTGAATGACAAAAAAAGTGAGAATGAAGGTTTCTGGACTGTTCGTTGCTCTACACTTGGGAGAGAGTTAGAAGGAAATAAAGCTTTTTCATCCATAATTGAAAATATACAATTCAGACTGCGGCCGCACCACCCACTAACGAGCCCAAAAAGGGGACGCAATATTCGTGCAACAGTGCTAACCAGGGCCCATACGGTCACAAGACAACCCTATGCCAGTCTCCATCCTTAACGAGAAGACTAGTAGTTGCTCGATCACTTGATTCCTAAGGCCAGTGACAAAAATCAGGTGACTAGCCAATTGATGCATACTGGAACAATATGCCCCTCCCGTCTACCTGAAGCAGAGGCGAAAGCAGTGTGTTGGTTTCCCTCAACTGCCAGGATACCCTTTTCCAGGGATACGGGTCGCCGAGCACGGCAAACACGTGGGTGGTTTACAATACTCCATAAGTCGATATACAGGATGATATCGTCTCATACAGAACTGCCCTCACCTCCAAAGAGGAAAGCACAATGGGAGTGAAACAAAGATGAAAGGATGACAAGAGTAGTAAGAGGAAAAGGAAAAGAGAAAGATCACTCAGGTACCCTGGGTTGTGAAGCCTGTGAATGCCTACAAAATGTATCCCCCTAGGGATGAACACATTTATAGATAGGAACAATTTTGCAACATATTAAGAACACATTTCTAGACAGCAACACTTTTACAACACATTAAAAACACGATCACAACGCAAAAAACGTTCTGTACATGAAGTTTTCTAATTCACAACACATTAATGTGTTGTAAATTTGGTAGAAAAAAGTTTTCCAAAATGTATTGATTGTTGTGTTTTGAAAATTCGCAGTATTGTACACGATGTTTGAACAGGGACGGTCATCATTAATTTGTTACCATTTTTTTCTAAATCGGTTCAACAGTTTTAGGGGTTAATGTTTAACGCCTTGAAAAAAAAAACAGCACTTCTTTATAACATTAGTAGAGGAAAAGGATTGTATTGTGAATTTTGACTAATTAAAGTAATTAATATATTAAGAGATGGATTATTCTGCACTACTTTTACAAAATTAAAATAAATTTGTGCAATTGTAATGATTTTTTTAAAGAAATAAGTTCGTTCATGTGGTGTTTTAAAATAGATCAAGATCATTCTCAAAAGTCATTTTTCAAATTTACTATGCTTTACATGAGTTTTAATTAATGAACTCTATACAGGGTGTCCCAGAACTTCGTGTACAAAGTTTGAGGGGTGGTAGAGAACATCGTTTGGAACCACAATTACTTAGGAAAGCATGGACGGAAACGTCTTCTTAACTCTTTCACAGACAGTGGTTTTTATATGAAAATACAAATTTTTTAACACGAAATGAACAAAATGATTTAATTAATTTTAAATTAAATTTAAAATTATGTTTCTTTAAAATCAAGTATCTTAGTAGCTATTAGAAATTGCTGAAATGTGGAAAAATATGGATGACATCAGAAATCGCGGAAAAAAGTATTTGAAAAGAAGAAAAAAAATTCCTTTCACATACATAAAAATTGGAAAAATCATATTAAAATTCTGGTGTCAATGTTCATTTTGTATTAAAAATTTTGTTGTTTCATAGACATACATTTCGTCTGCGAAAGGATTAACAAGTGAGAATGACTTTTCCGCCCATACGTTCCTATGTAATCGTGGTTACCAACGATGTTTTTCTACCACTCCTCAAAGTTTATACACGAAGTTCTGGGACACCCTGTATATTATTGCAAAATGACCCCTGATTGCGCGAATTTTAAGTAATGATTGCATTTATTTGAATAAAACTGAACAAAATATTTACATCTGTTTTTTTTCAATTAAATACTTATAATTTAAATGGATTTTACGACTTTTTGGCATGGTGATTAAACTCTCTATCACTTATCTTTAATAGCCCGATACCACAACGGAACCAGCATTTTAAAATAATTTCTTGTCATTTAAATTGCACGTGTTTAAAAGGTTTTACGCATTATTAAATAAATTTCTTCGCAAATCTCACTGTTATTTAAATATTACAACATTTTAGAAAGAGAAGTACTTTGATCTATCTGGAAAGGGTCAATGTTGAAATA
This sequence comes from Maratus speculifer, assembly GCA_964019185.1. Taxonomy (NCBI): domain Eukaryota; kingdom Metazoa; phylum Arthropoda; class Arachnida; order Araneae; family Salticidae; genus Maratus; species Maratus speculifer. The sequence goes on from OZ025290.1 coordinate 182,229,519, forward strand.
AGTTAAAATTTTAACATCTAATTTCCAGCATTGACAATAATCTTTATTATTTTATAATTTAATCAAATCATGGCAAGGTAATATAGATATATCAACAGTACTAATTTAAGTTTTTGAGCCGAACTTAAATAAACGCAATTTAAAATTACTTTTAGCAAAGATAGCATTTTCGTTTATCTACATAGTTAATGTATAAGGATATAAAGTAATTGAATAGATATTCTGTCAATGGGAAAATACACCAATTAAATTTATCTCATTTATACAATATTAAAAAACTTACTAGGATTATAAAGAAAAATAAATTACTTTAAGTTAATTACTAAATGTCATCAGTAATAATGCTAAATTATAGAAACAGTATTGTTTGTGTTTTCCTAATTAGCAATTATTTAATTATAGAATATTTGACGAGAATAATATAGGAAGGATTATTGGTTAAATAATCAAAATTACAAAAGCATTGCCAGGTTTTAATTTTAAGAGATGTGTGAAAATAAAGGTATTTCTTTCATTTTTCTTACACTAACTCTATTGCAATTATTTTTAATGCAATTGAATCGTGACTACATTTAAATGTCAATTAAACTTTTAAAAATCGTGAGCCGACCTTAAATTAGCTTATTTTAAAATCATTTCTGAAGTTGATTTCTTTTTTTTTTATGATTTCTATTTTGGTATTTCATTAGAATTCTATAAAGATTCAACAAATAAAATTAACGCAGGATCTATCCTTTGAAATATTTAAAAATATTTATGTATGAGTCAGATTAAACAATTAGAGAGATAGAGTACAATTTTGTAGTTTAATGTAATAACTTAATATTTTAAGCGATTTCACTAATTTTATAGTCTGTGATGCGTAATTGGTCTATTTTGTAGCAGTTTAATGATGATTACATAAATTGTAAAGCAGCTTAATTGGGGATTACTGTTAAATAATCAAAAGAGTGAATAAATGTATCGTCGGATAATTAGTTTAAAAATAAAAATTTCCTAATCTATTTTAAACAAGAAGAAGCGTATATTTTTGCTAAGATAAGTGGCGTTAGTTACACGCCACGTTTTATAAATTTTTAATTTGACGGAAATATTGTTCTTTGATTTCAACAACTTAAAATAAAAATATTTTTCTAAAATATATAAAAAATGTCTCTCATAATGCTGAAAATTTGAATTTAAATTGGAAATAAGCAAAAAATTAACCAAATTAATAATAATAATAAACTAAATGCAGTTTGCACACCGAGAGCATCTATTGTATATTTTTAGGAAAAAAAATGATTAAATTTCTATATATAGTTTTTGCTCTTTTAAAACTTTCTAGTGGAGCAATTTTGGCTAAATTTAGCATTAAATAACTCTTAAAATAATCCTTAAATTTGAAAATTGCATACATCAGTGTATTTATCAAACATTTTTATATATTAATACCAATTTCCATACTTTTGTGTGCAGTAGTTTTTAATATTAGCGAAGAAATACCTTTAACAAAATATCATTGTTTGCGGTGGTGACAGTATTAGTTTCTTTTTTTTTAATAGAAAGATTTTTGTTTTGCACAACTGGAATTTTTTATTTTTTGACAGTACTTAATACGTTCTTCGTTTCAAAGCTTTTTTGATTGAAGAATTTTCAAAGATGAATAACTTTAAAGATAGTAATAAATATTTATTATTTTAAATAAAATGTGCTTTATAGCTACATATTATATTGCGCTATATACGTGTGCCATTTGAAAAAAAAAAAAAAAAAAACAGATTTCATTTTTAGGCAAGTAAATTTAATTTTAAGAAAACGATCCATACTATGAAAAAATTCTACATATTTTAGAAATTTCGTCTGTTTAAAATTCATACTATCACTAGAGTTCTTTTAGAAGCAGTACATATATAACGTTATTATTTTGATAATGGAGGGTGTCTAACAAATGATATGGGAAGATATCTGTAGGGAGGGGGGGGGGTGTCTTTAAATCGTTATAATTTTTTATCCAACCAAAATTATCTCTTTTTATTGATAACATCTTTTTTACATCAATATAATATGTTAATTTTTTTTATTCTATTATCTTTTATAATAGAAGTACAAAGTTATTGTTAAATCCACTAAATTGCTATAAAAATTATTTAATCACAAAATATGGAATACCACAATGTTTAGCATTTCAATTCTTCTGAAACCAATTGCGATGTATGTTTAAAATGATATTTGTTGAGTTTACTGGTAAATGGACGAAACAGAATATTGTCAAAATGTTTTGTTAATAAGAAGTCTGCCAGCCCAACATTAATACCTGTGTGAGTTCAAATGCGAAGATATTATTAATTTTGAATGCATTATGTAACAGAAAGCTATTATTAAATAGTTTTAAATAGTATAAATTTTTTAAAGTGTTGTTTGGTATGAAATTTTTCATATGCCAAGTGATATTTTATCGGCTTCTTTATGTTCATTGAATCAATGCACTATGCAAATAATAAATGTATAATCATATCTATAATTATTCCAAACAGAAAAATTTAAAAATAAAAGAAAAATAATTTGATTTTTAGGCATTGATAATTATATCATTTTGAGGGGTGGGGAATGTAGTTAAGAATAAAAAGAAGGAGACATACAATGTTTTGTCTATCAGATGCGAGTAAAGTATATGAAGAGTTTATTATTTTAGGGCCTTTTTAATAGAACTTACAATAATGGTAAAATATATTTTTTTTCCTTTTACTGGTGTTAGTTTACCCAGGTAATATAATATTATCTCTAACACTAACAGGAGGGTGTCTTTGTTCTTAAAATGTGGAGGAATTACTACTGCCGAAGTAAACTTCCACCAGTAAAAATGGACATTCGTTTCAGGCAGTATTTTGGATTGGAATTTTCAATTAATGAGGTGTTTAAAAAAAATCTGATTAAATGTACTGGTGGAAGTTTGCCTCGGTCGTAATGACCACCTGCGAAAGCGGTTACAGTTGATGCTTCAGTATTTTAGGGATATGTCAGTTCCTCTTTCTTAATAGCTCTATGGGGGGGGGGGGTGTTGAAGGAATGATAAAGTATTATATCATAACGGGGGGGGGGGGGTCCAAAATTATCAAAAAGTTGTCAACAATATATATATATATAACCCTTTAGAACTATTAGTAAGCCAATTGTAAAACTCAGGTTAATTCTTCTTTTTCATTACCTTTTTATGTTTATTAAAAACACTGTTCATAGAAGAGCAACAAATCGTAAATTACGGTTCTAAAAATCGTTTTAAAGTTTTAAACCCTTTTAAAATCCACTTTACATTCTCTTCATACAAGATTTCGTTTAGTGCCATAAATTATTCATTTTAAACAAAGGAGAGATTTCTCTGAAAAATGTATAGGATGTTTTCCAGAAGCTTCAAAAGGCGAGTTTATTCATGGATAAGGTATTTAAATATTTCTGAAGCAATGTATTATCTAATTTTGTTTCTTTGTGTTACAAATGCTGCATGATAAAAACAATGAATAGAAAAATAGGACTTTAGCATAAATAAAACATTAATGCTAAGGTTTTTTAAATATTCTTACAAAAAGTATTTTAATAAATTTCTTTTTTATATTTTTATTATTTTAAAAGGTAGTTAAAATGTTTACTTTTGATTAATACGTATGCTAGCGCATGAATTTTACTTTAAAGCTTTAATAATCAGGTGCGTTTTGATATTCATTAACCGTTGAAATTTGTTAAAAATACTGTTAATTAAACCCTGTCCTTGTTCAGCACACGATTTCCACATGCGACATAAAAATGGCACCATTTGCGCGACAATTTCCTTAATCTTTTTCTACAAAGAAAAAAAAAACATTTTTATTATGAAATAATAAAATAAATGCGCAATTTTTGAACCAATTTTAATAATAATAATAATAATAATAATAATAATAAAGAGTAAGAAAAATCATACGTTACACATAGATTATGAAGCACTTTCCAACGCTTCATGAAATCTTTAACAAAACTACGTTATTTAGGGAAATAAGGGTATAAAGCCAAATGCAGACAAATATGTATTCCAGTACTATTGAACAGCCCTGTATTTCATCTGTCAACTAATATACATAATATATAGTGGGAACTTTTAGTTTAGTAAGAAAATGCCTAGTAGCTTGAAATTTCTCTTTCAGCAATTTATATTAATGGATGGAACCATACTTGAACACTTTGTTCAGCCTTGCAGTCTACTTGGCTGGTACCTTTATTACACATCAAAATTAATCTAAAATTTATTTTAAACTAAAACACTTTTAAAACAACTGAAATCACATTCTTATAATTATCTTTCATAGGCGTCCATGTACCCAATTCTTCCCGTGGGCCTGTATATCATTTTATCTTTATTCTGCAAACATTTTTTAGTAAATTTAATGCAGTTCAGCGTAACAATACATAGCTTGTTTAAGAACCACCTTTAAGTAATTTACGCTCATATTCAGTAACGTTGGTGAGCTCTTTTGGATAGCCTTGTATATTAACTATAACATTTATACACACCATATAATATGAAACTTATACACGCATATCAAAATTAAAATGCATTTCATCCATTCATCAGCCATAATCGGATACATATACAGTACTTCGGAAAGAATGTACTATTTTAAATCTTTTGTGTGTCCCTGTAAATACTATGTACTTCATATTGGGTAAGGCACAGTATCGTATAATTTATATTAGCCTCAATGAATACATCAATTTTATTATGCATGAAATAGTTTAATATATTTAACATCTGTCATACACAATTCCCCCTTTTACCATTATCTAATGGAATTATTTTGTGTGGCCCTGTAAATGAATAATAGCTGTATTTTCACTGCATATTTTATATAATGCATATTTTAATGCACTTCGTAAATGCATATAAACTCTAATATGTTTGACAGGGTATAACACCTTTAAAATTCCTTTGAAACTATTTTTCCCCATAGGGCGTAATGTAACGGGAAACTTTTGTCTCTCCCTGAAGATAAACTAATCATGGTAGAAACTTCATTTTCAATAGGGTTTGTGCTAGGGTAAACGTCAATAACGCCCTAAAACTTCATGGCAGTCCGAGTATATTTACGTGAGGTAGAGCGCGGACAGACGGACAGAAGGATAGACGGCCAGACGGATAGACCGACAGACGGCCAGGCAGATAGACGGACAGACGGACAGACAAACCGAATGGATAAGCACTTTTCAACTTTGTTGGAAAGTGCTAAAAAATACTGAGCGAGAGTATCAAGAGCAGCAATTAAAGAAAAAATTATAATGACTTTCAAGCCTTAAACTTTAAGGCTTTTTCAGGATCTTTTTTTCTTTTTTGGTGCGAGATTTTAATATCCATTAGGTCTTTTGCATTTATTTAGATTAAAATTTAATTATATTCTACTTGATTTATATTTTTTTCTATAGCACCGATTGTAATAACAACTGGAAACAAATATTGATCGAAATATGACTTTATTTTCGACTAATTCGTTACAACAAAAAATAACTGAACTGTTAGACATATTTTTTTAATAGAAAGGAAAAAAAAGTAAGTATTGGAAAAAGAATGAAGCTGTAAAAATCATGTATAGTGCTTGTGATTATGAGCAACATCATAAAGAATTCTTCTTATTAATATAAGAATAAAAACTACCCTTATTATTTTTTCGTGCAAAAAATACATTGTTTGCATAGCAACCGCAGCCGTATTTGTTTAATCTTTACGAGTTTTATTTATTACTCTTTTGCCTATAATATGCGACATAAAATATAACAGTGTTATAACGCACATTTGAAATCTCACTAACAACAAGTATTATCATTACTAAACATAATAATTTTTACTCCGCCAGTATATCTGTAATCGAGAGGTCTTGCTCTTGAAACTGGTAGATGGGAAGTGCTGGGTTCGAATCCCATAGCGCCCGTCACCCTAATTGTTCAGAGTTTTCCGCTGTTTTCTTCTAACATTGGATTTCCTTAACTAAATACGGGTTGGGTTCCCTTAGAAAGATTCCCACGGAAGGAATCTCCACCCCCCCCCCCTTAGAGCCTATGTCACGCGTTTTAATAACTGGCTGTCATAAAAATAACTGTTTCTGAATGAACTGGATTCGCCTGTTTCTTTCTATTTCAGTAAAATCATGCATGAAGAGAGAAACAAAGAATGTCAGGATGTGGGTTAAAAGAACAATTGTTGCATATCTCGCGGTTTTTTTTGAAAATTCCATTACCTATCACGATTTTTGATTACTAATGTTAGTCTTAAATAATCTATTATCAAATAAAGTAAGTATTGCTATTCAAAAATAGTGTTTTTATCTATATAAAAAACTCCTAGATATCTAGATAAAAGTTTAATTTGCAAGACTTTAGAGAAAAAAAGAAATTCCCATCTTTATAAATGGTTTCGCGTCAAGTGCAGTTTTTTTTCAAAGGACCAAAAATCTATCGCTCATTATCGAAGTCGCGTAATAATAGTTAGCATATTAAATGTAATATTTTATTTTATCAATATAGACTACATTCAAGGTACAGGAAGAAATACGTGAATTTAATTGAATTGCATATTTACCACGGCTATATGCTTTTTTTAAAAAATTTCCCTAGTATATAAATTCATTTTTTTTAGAAAACTAACTATTAAACTTATATTTGAATTTCATTAAATTCATTTTAAATTTGAGTGAATAACATTAAAAAGTACAAGGACGCAGGTTTCAAACTCGCCTTATCCAGAAAATCAAAGTTTTTGAAATAACGAAAAACCTCTGACTGTGTCCGTTGGTTGTAACCTGGATTTCAAGTAAATGTGTCATTAACGATCATCCATTATTGACATTTAATCTTATAATTCGGCGATATCTTTTTGGTCGATGGTATATCCAAGTAAGAATTATATAATTTTAATAAATTTTGTATTCAACAGCTATTACACCAAAAACTGAATATTAATAAAATTACTTCTAGTACAAACGCTTCTCATTTGCTGCGTTTAATGCACAATTTCCTACTTGTTGTAGCGTGTAATTTTAATTACAATATTTCAGTCAATGCATATTTCCCCATCTTGCGACATAGTTTCTCTTCTGTTTATTTTAATTTTCCATGTGTTCAATGAACAACAGTTATTACAATTTATTTTCACAGTTGCAAAAATAAATATATTCACACGCTTCATTCATTATTCAACCTGAATAAATTTCTTTTAAATATCTGTGTACGCTTATATACTTTTGTCATGAATTTCTAATATACGATATACTGAAGAATGGGAATTTTTCTCGTACTTAGTTGAGGTGCAAATGCAAATATCTAATGTTTCTCTGATGTGTAATCATCCGAAACTTCAATTAATTGTCTTCCAACTCACTTTCTTCTAATCTTTCTCAGGGGTTTAATCCAAAACTAGTATATCGGAACCGACATCTCACTGGAAGTAATGTTCGTTTGGTTGAATTAAAGAACCAATTTTCACCCAGCTGTGTAAAGACAATTTGGTTAAAGTCATTAGTTTAGGATGTTATTTATTAATCTGGAAACATGTAAAATGATAAATATTTCACACTAATAATGTTTAAAGTATTAGCACATGATGTAATATATTAATATACTAATTTAGAAATCAAATAAATCTATGTTAATTTTCTATTTTTAAAACTTTGCAATATAGGTGAAAAATATTTAAAAATTTGAAGAATATGATTATCTTACTCACATAAATATAGTCGGATATCTATATAAATGAAATATGTTGTTGAGATTTATTATGGCACAAAAGTAAAGTATATGAGTAAGTTTACAGGGGAACTTGCATTACCGTTGCATTACCGTCTACGGAGAAAAAGTTGTTTGTATTATATTTTAATGATGTTAAATTATTTAAAACACACTAAAATTAACATGCATCTAAAAAGTGTGAATTATATTTACTATAGATTAGGGTGTGGGGAGTATTTTTGGTTCATTTACAAGATTATTAAAAATTGTTCTCAGAACTATCTATGAGCAATAATTGATTAAAGTGTGATTTGTGCTTTTAAATGTAATTATTCTTTTTATATTAAAAAATAAATGAGACTAATCTAACTTCTTTTATTTCTTAAGTTGTTTCATACCTTTTAAAATCTCTTTCGACATTGAAAAAGTGTTGTAATTTTTAGTTTTCCACAACTTTCTAAATACTTATAGAAATTACATAAACCTCTGTAATATTTAGCGCATTTTTAACGCTTTATAAAGCATAAAAATAACTACATATAATATAAAATAATAAAATGAACAGTTCAGTGTGCATTGTAAACAATTTTCCGATGGTATGTTACAATCTGCACGATAATTTAACTTATAATAAGAGTATATAAATCTAAATCTTCTGTTCAAATGAGCTGTAACCCAAATTTCATAGAACACAGTAACATTATTGAGATAAGTTAATATTTTTGTTATTTTTTAACCATTAAATAATTTTATTCCCTTTTTAAAATTCAATTGAAATTTTAAAATAGTTTCTGCCAAAGAATTTATACATCATTTATTCATTCTATAAAGTATTGTCTAAAGTTTATATTAGCATATTCTTGATGCTGATATGTCTGTTTTAAGCTTGTTATCATACGGATTGTGAAGTACCATGTGAAATTTTTTGCAAGAGTACAGCTTTTGTTGTTAGAGCCGAAATGATTTTATATTGTTATTTAATAATCTATGGATTTTAATCTTGTTTTTATGCAGTATTTGTACACATTTTATACCCTTTTTTTAACACTCATTACTTTACATTTTTACAGATTTTAATTGTAATATTTTTTTTGTCTTACAACTGTTTTTTGAGTTTATTGAATCTTTTTAAATATTTTTATATCATTATTAATTAAAGTTCATTGTTTTTGCTACTTTATTTTTGTTATGAGGATTTTACTTTTTTGACTCTTTAAAATATTGTTCAATATTTTAAGTTTAGCTTCGCGTACTATATTCCTGAAGGGAACTTTGTTCCATTAAACCTCAACTAATAAACCAACCAACCTATTCCATACCCTGTTTTTGTCAAGTATCTTAATATTCTTTTAATTTGAATTAATGAAGTTAGCTTAAGGGGTTAGGTGGGTTTTAAAATTTCAAAAAATCTTTTTTTTTATTGTCTTATTAAATAGTACAATATGTTTAAAATATTCTCCAAAATTTTTAAATCGATCCGAGTAAAATTCCAAGAACTAGACCCTTCGGAAGTCCCGCCCATTGGGCCACGTCGGTGTAGCGCACCGCAGGTGTACGGAAGCAGCTGTCTATTGATTGTTCTTCTCGTTTGCTTATTGTATATAATTCAAACGTAACTTAAACTGCTCAAATATTTCATTTCTTGGTTGCCTCCTGATCTACGAGGTTTCTTTAAGGTTATAAATGTTTGTGACTTTTTGCTTCTGTGAAATTAAAAGTGTTACAAATTTTTATTCATCATGAGTAAAGTGACGAGATCTGATCGAATAACTAGTGGTAGAAGAAAAGATAGACCAAGAAAGAGAAAACAATCATTCAATCCTAAAAATCCTGAGGAACATAATGAATCTTTCATTAGCACGTCTGCGAAAAAACTTAGAAGCCAAGATGAAAATCATGTGCCAGAAGACGGTACTTTGCAGTATGCAATCATCGACTTTTTTTTAGTTTTTTCAACGCTATCTTCATTTGTGAAATGCTCTAATATTATAAACGAAAATGGACAGGACAAAATATGCAATGGGAAAGTAGATTTTAAACAGTGTATGAAATACGGCCTTGGTTTCAAAATTTTCGTGGAATGTGAAAAATGTCAGCCTCGATACATTTTATCGTGTCACAAAATTGGAAACGCTTACGAAATAAATCGTAGGTTTATTTTTGTGATGCGAATATTAGGCTTAGGACTAGCCGGATGTAAAAAATTCTGTGGCTTGATGGAAATGAGTGCTTCTTTCTTGAATAAGTCAACATATGATTTTTATGTTGATAAAATTTACGGATGTGTTGAGACGGTTGCTCAAGCACTTTTTTCATCGGCTGCAAAACAAGAGAAAAAATTAACGTGTGATGAAAATAATATTGATGATACGACAGATGTAACTGTATCAGGTGATGGCACTTGGAAAAAGCGCGGTTTTTCATCATTGTACGGTGTGTCTTCGATAATTGGATATTGTAGCGGAAAAGTTTTAGATATTTTTGTAAAATCCTCATATTGTAAATTATGTGAAGCCTGGAAAAAAAAACTAGGCACAATAGAATTTGAAGAGTGGCAGGCAGATCATCTCCAAAAAAACGAATGTAGTGCCAATCACCAAGGACCAGCTGGTAATATGGAAGTTTCATCAATCGTTGCAATGTTTCAACGCTCTTTTGAAAAATATGGCCTAAGGTACTCAAATTATATTGGTGACGGGGACTCTAAAACATACTCTGGAGTTCTCAATGCCAAACCTTATGGTGATGATTTTATTGTTAATAAAAAAGAATGCGTAGGACATGTGCAAAAAAGGATGGGCAAACGCTTACGTGATTTAGTCAATAAAACTGTCGAAGAAACAAAAACAAAGGCCGGTAAATCTATTAGAAAAAAAACTCTATCTGGCAAAGGAAAACTTACTGGCAAGTTAATTGATAAATTAACAATTTATTATGGACTAGCTATAAGAAGAAACTGCAATTCAGTACAAAATATGAGAGACGCTATTTGGGCAACTTTTTTCCACTATACCTCCACAGACAAAAATCCACAGCACGATAAATGTCCAGAGGGCCCTGACTCATGGTGCACTTGGCAGCGCGCTTCATCAATGAACACTCTGTCATCATACAAACATGACTATGATTCATTAACAAGTGAAGTTTCATCAGCTATGAGACCCATTTATGAAGACCTCAGCAAAGAGGAGCTCTTAGAGAGGTGTGTTGGTGGATTCACTCAAAATAATAATGAAAATTTAAACCAGTTAGTTTGGAAAATTACTCCTAAAATACTCCCTGCTGGTTCAAAAATAGTTGGGATCGCTGCATATGTCGCTGCTGGCACATTCAACGAAGGGATTTCAGCTTTGTTGCTTTTTATGCATGGCACGGACTTGAAACTTGGCCGAAACAGCCATGAGTATGCCCAGAAAGAAGATGAAAAACGCATACTCATTGCCGACAGGAAAGCTGACATTGAGACTCGTGAAGCAAGAATTCGTCACAGGCAAGAGCAAAAGGATGCCCTAGACATTGCCGCAGCTGCGGGTACTCTGCTTTATGGTGCTGGAATCGATGATTCTATGTAAGTTGAAAAAAAAGTTTTTTTCTTGCATGTAAGTTCAACTTAAAACTTTAAACGTGTTTTTCTCAAAACTTCATTTTTGAAGTCGGTGGACACGATTTCTCGAAAAGTTATGGACCGATTTAGTTCAAATTGTGTAGACATCTTTAAAATAACATTATCTAGTTATTGAACGAAGGAATTTTTTTTTTTTCATTACAACTTATTTTTTTAAGCCAATAAATGGCGAAATTTTGACCAAAAAATGAGATTTTTTTTTTCAAAGTTTGAGAAAAAATGAAAATTATATATATATATTTTTTTCCCTTCGTTCAAATACGAGATTTATATATGTACTAACGAAATAATTTCCGTTTTTTAATTTTAGATGAACCAATAATAAGTTATGCTGTCCACGGCGAGAGCACTTTTTTGTGAGACACCCAGGGAGATGAGGTCTCAATGGCTGAATTTTCAACATTTTTATATAAAAATTTCAGGAGACATTGTTGAAATATGTACCTTTGATATGCCATATTATATTTTTTAAATATATGATTGTTTATATAAAATAAAAAATCGTAAAAATACCTTTTTTTTGTACCTCTGAAACCCACCTAACCCCTTAAAGAAATATAGCTGGTAATTAAAATAAGGAATTGACCCAACCCCGATAGACAAGAAAATCCCAGAATATTATAGTAATATATCTAAATAGTAATTTTATTTATAAAAAAAATGAGGCAATAGGAATATTAAAATGTCTATAATATTAACTTAAAATAATTTTAAATAAATGATCCGTACATCTTTGGCAACCTGATACAATTGTGCATTAAAAAAAAAACAAAAAAAAAAACAAAAAAAAAAACGAAGCTTGTGAAACATACATTAAAAGAAAGATCGAGGAATCCCCTAAGATGACTCGAAATATCTTCAGGCATTTAAATGCATTTGGGAATCATTCCTGTGTTAGCTGTAGGCAATGAAATAGTTTACGTTTTTTGGATATTCCGAAATTCTCCGATAAAGTCTGAAAAGCACATATGAGTACCAAAAATGTTAAGTTGTTTTAAAAAGGTTTTTAGATTTAAAAATTTGTAAAAATCGTTTTAGTAACAGTGTTAACTTTGTCTATGATGTAAATTTAAATAATCATAGAAAGGTAACATAGAAATTACAACAAGTCATTTTTAGATTTAAAAAAAAAAAACTGTAAAATAATAAAAAATTCCGCCTCGGCTTACAGGCGGAGGTAGATTTCGAAGTAAAATTCTAATTTCACCCATAAAAGTGAAATCAAGATTAGAGATAAACCCACTTTCTTTACTAAGAATGAGCTGTAGTGACCTAAACTTTTTATGAAAATTTTAATATACACGTATATACACACGCATGTATTTCAAATAGATTTAAAAAGAGCGAAAACAAATTCAAATCAACTCAAAATGTTAGTTTATGCTAATATTTTCATAGTCGGGTTCTTATGTTTCAAAATACGTATTTTCAAACTCACATCACGTTACATATTGACTTAGTGACATCTATTATATTTCCAATATGATGTAATATTTACATTTTTTTTTAAATAAAAATTATTTATTTCATTTTCAGTTTTCATGTTGGAATCTTGCTATAAAAAAATTATGACGAAAGATTTATTATTTTTTTTTTAAATTTTCAAACTATATTTTCATTTTTGAAGTAGAAAATTTGCAATAGAAAAGTAATTATTGAGGTAAGAATTTTATTTTGTTTTTTTAATTGTTGGCAACTGCTATAGCGAAAAATGTTTTTTTTCCAGCCATTGTTCTGTAAGAGCTGATTTTAACAAAGCCATGTTAAGGCAGCATTCAAATTTTTTAATTCTCCCCATTTCTACACCCTTGGGCCGATTTTTCCATTTGCAATCCCAGCTGAGATATTAAGCATCTCAACGTATTTGGCAAGTTTGTAGACGCTTCCTGCATAATTGCGACTTTTATCGTGCGGACAAAATTTAGTGAATACAAACGTATATATATATGTGTGCAAACATTTTAAGTGGGGTAGGTTTTGGATTCCTGGGGTCATATAATGAAAAGCAATGAAGAATTTTTTTAAAAATCATACTATGTCAATGTTCGACCGCAATAAGTAATATTTCCTACGAAATCTACCTAAACTAGTCGTTGGGGGCCATCGTAATACTTACCCATCATGGATATGTATCTGAAAATAAAACATGTGAAAACTATTTATACAATGCATTGCAATTCATAAACAAAATTTAAATATTGTTAATATACATAGTAATGCTTTATTAAAGAACTGCTGATGTACCCATTTCGACAAATTATATAAAACGCCAAACTACTCAAGTAGTACCGAACTGCGTAAAAGAAACATCCTTATAACTCCAAAAATAATAATTCTATTAACTAACATTTAACTGCGTCGGATTAAGCGTCTCATTTCCAATTAAAATATACTTTTGAATTGAAATTTGAATGAAATACAGGGTCATGAAAAATCGAAGAATGTGGAAAACAAGATTACAAATATCTCGGCAACTAATAATCCGATCGACTTTGTTTTATATGCAAAATCTGTGTTATTTTATTGTCTTTTAAGTACATTCTTTAGAACAAAAAAAATCTAAAATTTTTATATACCTTTCATCAGAACGAATTTTTCGAGAGTCCGAAAAAAATAGTTCCGGATAATCGAGGTTGTTGATAATAAATAGGGTTCGTCCCATTCTTACATACTAACTACATACAAAATTTCAAGTCTCTATCTCAATTTATTCGGGAGATAGAGCGTTTACAGACAGACAGACAGACAGACAGACAGACGGACGGACGGCAAAATTTTTTTTCTAAAAATATGTTTTTCGGAATATCCACTATCTAAAACGTGTAAATCCGTCAAAAAAATTTTTCGATTTTCAAAACGATTGCAAGACTTATCCTATACTACGTATGATGAGTAAGTAAAAATCGATATGGCATCAAAGCGTTCATTTATCGTGCGAGTCGTTAGAAATGCTTTTTGCTTTTAAATGTCTCTAGTTATTAAGAAAGAATCGAAGGCTATATAGTTACAAAACTAAATATTTTTATTGGAATTATTGAAACAATGCTGAAAGACATGATTTTAACTTTATACACATAAAATGAGTCAAAACTATACTGATATCATAAAAAGCAACTTTTGTTTATTTGTTTGTTCGTAGCAGTTAAACTCTGGAAATACAACACCAAATTAAAAATAATAGTGGTAAACTGAGGGTGATAGTCTGTGTTGCAAGAGTGGCTACATTTTATGTCAGTCGCAAAACTCTGAAGAGGGGGGGGGGGGAGTACAGGAACAAAATGTTCTAAAAATGCAATTTTGTGATACTAAAGGTTCTAGAAACTTGAAATTCGTCATAGCAGTTATTTATACGTTATAAAAGTAGTCTAATAACATTTTTTTCTAAAACAAAATTGAAATTTATTGAAATTTAAAATGTTTGAAAATGCATGAAAATAGTTCTAAAAACGTTCTAAATTACAAATTCCATGGAATTGTTCAAAAAAGAAACTTGAAAATTAATAGGTATTTATTTATGAAATGTAAAAACTGTCTCAGGACAGCTTATACAAAATTCCAAGTTTAAAATGTTTAAATGAAAGAAAAACTTTCTAATAACGTTCTAAATTACAATTTCTATGCAGTGTCAGGATATACCAAACCTATTCAAAAAATATTGGTCACAAATTGATGGGGATAATCCCTGCCTCAACATAGGCTGTGTTTTACTTCATTCCACTACCATAAGCTGTTTCAGGAGAAAAAGACGCCCTTAAGGCCCCACACTAGGCTCAGAAAAAGACCCGGATGATAATGTAAATCTATGGGAAAGTTCTTTTCAAATATCTTGCTCAAATTTTAATATTTTTACATGATTTTTTTGCAAAGGATGGCTGAGGACGATCTACACCCGGCCTAGTTTTTACTTTTTCGATTTTGCTTACATATTTTTTATATTACGATAGTTTAAATTTCAGAACCAGTTTAAACCAGTTTTGAAAGTTAAAGCAATTTAAAAAAAAAAAAAATCTGAAACCAAAACTGAAAAAGTAAAAACCAGGCCGATTGTGGATCGTCCTCAGCTACCTTGTGCAAAAATATTAAAATTTGAGCAAGATATTTGAAAAGAACGCCCCATAGACTTTACATTACCATCCGGGCCTTTTTCAGTGTCTGGTGTGGGGCCTTAAATACGCATAGTAACTCAATAGTTCATTTTAATTTAGAATACATAAATACTAAGGTACCCTGGGGTAATAACGCCACGTTAAGGTTCTACCAATTTTCACGGCTCAGTTTTAGTTTGTATTTTTCAAACAAATATATGATTTGATACAGCAACTCATTGACTATCTATATAAAAAAAAATAATTTAACAGACATGTATTCATAAAATGTAATGGCGTGATTTCTTGACCAATGCTATTTGGCGTTATTACCCACCTATATGGGTAATAACGCCATGCAAACAAAACTATGAAATAAGATGGAATAATTGCATGTAGATTGCCCAATTCTAAAAATACAAACTCTACAAAATAGAAATTGACAAATTGTATTCTAAGCTATTGAAAATGTTTAATTTTTTGTGAAAGTGTAAAAAAAATAAAGGTGTGGTGTGGGAGGGGAGGATGAGACAAAAGAATATCAGACCGCGAGCTTCTTTTTGCTTAAAAAGGACCGCTTAACCTCTTCGCTACTGGCGATTATTACAGTATTTTTAATTATTACTGAATTATTTCTTGTCTCGTTTGACTTCAGAGCAAGGTTTTTGTTTTATTTTCATTAGCTCAAATCTTAGAATTCGAAACATATTATTCTTATATCTAAATTTTATTTATATTTAAGTATCATTAATAAAATGGGACAAAACTGATGTACCCATTTGGGTACTCAGGGACTGAAGAGGTTAAATAGAATTATTAGAAACATTGCACAGTTTTAACTGTGTTTATTTGAATCAGTATTTAGGATGTAGCTCGGCCACTGTGGGGAATCAACCGGAGTATTAATGCCAAGGATTGGCGTTATTACCCCGTTATAGTTATTGCGCTGTACATTTTAAATTACAAACTATCTCGAGAAGATATCCAAAATTTTCAACAATATTTTGAAAGTCCATGAAATGTACTACAAATTTATGTATTTAACAAAGTATTTCCGGATAAAAAAAATAGTCTTCACATGAACAAAACGTATCTCGCAAATTTTAGATCAAGCGTTAATTTTAGTTGCTTGTAAAAACAATAAGACCTAAAAATGAAACAAACTAATTTGAAGCTGTTTTTTGCGATTTATATGACTCAAAACCCTTCTGCACAGAGCACATGGGTGTCATTTATCAGATTATTTCATAATTATGCAAAATATTAGCACTTGGCGTTATTACACCAGACCACCTTACTAAGAACAACTGAAAAAAAAAAAAAAAAAAAAAAAAAAAGGTTGAAATAAGCAAAGATCAATAAAAATGTTCTAAATTCTGATTTCTATGAAATAGTTAAATATAAAAATTTGAATTATGATATCGTAGATACTTTCAAGAGTAAATACTTACTAAAACAGTTACTAAAAAATTCAAAATTTAAAAGAATGATATGAGCAAAAAGCGTTCTAAAAATACTAAATTAAGATTTCTATGTTTTAAGAAATGACGTTTATCTCCTAAATCACGATGTAAAGTGATAGTTCAACAAAATGGCTATTATTTTGAACATATTACAAAATGAAATTCTTCAATCTGTTCGGATAAACTTCATCTTTCAAAATTGTTGCAGAAATACATAAAAACCCTCTGTAACTTTGTGCATATTTTATATTTGACCCATTCGTAGCTTTAAATTGCTTCATACTTTTAGGGTAGGAGTAAATTCATAATTATTTGGTTAAAGCTGAATAATTAAATGAGAAAAAAGATATCTTTTTTCTGTAAAAGAAAAATAAATATTGTACCAACTGAAGAATTCAATTTGTTCGAAAGTTTATTAATTTCTTACTAAACTCAAAATTAATTACTCATATCTGGTTTTAAACAGTTTATTCTGATGAGTAAACTCAACTCAGGTTCTTTCGAACATTAATAATTTAACAAAACACAACTCCAATAAAAACCGTAACATTTTTTCACATATCTCATAAAAAACATTCTAATCAAACTCAAAACAAAAAGAATATTGTTTCACACAGCTTAGGTAAAAGCTGAAGAAATAAAACAGATAATGTATTTATCACAAAAAATCGTTTGCACAGAAAACTTTTTACATTTTGAAATAATTAGATATATTTTGGTTATTTCACGAAAGAAATCGTATAAAACGTTGAAAGATCCTCAAAAAGAAATATTGGCTATCCATGAAATCTGTTACATGACTAGAAAAATCGATAGACACTAAAATGCTTTGGGAATCTTTTTCTTTTTATATATATCTTGGGATAAGCAGCAAAATATTTTACACTTTTGCATATTTGAAACTTCTTCGCTATCGGCAAAAAGCTTGCATGTTTACTACCAAAAGTCTTAAACTATTTTACAAAAACAACATGGACATTACCACGTGTCATTATTCAGAGAAAAAAAATTGTAAGTAATGTTGAAAGTTTTCTGAATTTTTCTGTTTACGTATCTTGAATGTCACTTATTTTCGATCCACTGGGAGACTCGGCGATGCTTTGTTTTGTTATGGCCAATTAAATAAACTTTCAGCTTAGTAATGATCGTTGCGATAGAAAAAACGATTCTTAGAAGATAAATTGACAAAAAAGAATGAATGCCAGAGCATACTGATAGAATATATTTTGTTGTAATAAACAATATTTTAATCATGCTCAATGTTTAATTTTAATCATGATCAATATTTTATTTCAATTTAAAATAAAAATTTAAATTCGTTAGAGGTAAACAATTTTGTAAACATAAAAGATGTAGACTGTTGTTAGAAAAGTCTCAGGCAGATGTAAAACCGAAATAATCTATTTAAAATCAATGAGACTGCCATATATTTATTTGATTATAATAAGAATATAGATCGATTTAGCAGTGAAATATAGGAAAAAGGGACTTAAAACTTGGGTTCATAAAAAACAAGAAAAGTTTTGCTAAAGTTATATTGTATATTGCATGCTTATTGCCTGATTCTTATAACAGAAAACTTAGAAAAGTAGAAAAATGTCAAAATAAAATCTGATAAATATTCGAAATGTACTGTAACGATTGTTTTCAAAGAAGGCAGTTGTTTCCATCACTTTACTCAAACAGTCTTCACTGTGTTACGTTCTGTTAGAATAAAACCATCAGGTATACCTTTAAATTTAATGTTACATATATATTTAAATAAAAAAAGTAGACTGAAACCGAATTGATTTTATTTCATTTAAATGCATCCTCCAAGTCCTCCAAAGTATCTCCTTTACGGTTTACTGCAATTTCGAACGTTTAAAACGAGTCCTTTATAAGCGGAATCACCAAAATTGGATGAGTTCTGGAAGATTTTGTCAAGAGTAAACTAAATCAAATATAATCAAAATAATCGTTTAAAAAACGTCTTTTATCTACAGAATCACGATGTGAAGGTCAACAAAATAATATTTCAACATAAAGTCTAGTAGTTTAAACATATTAGAAAAGGAAAATCTTACATTTTTTCAGATACATTATTTTTTTCAAAATTGTTACAAAAATACTTGAATACCCTCAAAGCTGAATAACTGAATGAGAAAAATCAACCCTTTGGATCACCGTATTTTAGATTTGCAGCACACCCAAAAGTTAATAGTTCTTACACGTTAAGCTTTAAAACACGATTTTTTTGTTGTTCCCACTTTCCAACACACCAGTTAATGTAAATTGTTCATTAAAATTTTTACAGACGATGATTTCGAGTTAATTTATCATACCAAAGTTTTGCTTATCATTTCATTAGCTTCAGGTCGACATTGCAAAAATTAACTTATAAAATTTTGTCAAATTAAAAAAAATTGAAGAATTCCGAAAGTAGATTTTTTTAAAGGTAAACTTCTAAAGGTAACTTTAAAATTTATGGACTGTATTTATGATAAGTATACGAATTTCTGTTTATTGTAGATGAGAAAAAGTATATTTTAGACGATAATTATTTTAGTTTTAAGTTC
The DNA here is from genome assembly GCA_964019185.1 of Maratus speculifer. Lineage (NCBI taxonomy): Eukaryota > Metazoa > Arthropoda > Arachnida > Araneae > Salticidae > Maratus > Maratus speculifer. The sequence continues at coordinate 182,248,975 of OZ025290.1, forward strand.
TAAATTTTTTAATTTTTTACATGCTAAAAATGATGTATTCTAACATCTGAATCGATATTTTTCAAATCGAAGTTGTTCAGCCCTAAAGGGTTAATTCTAAAAAAATTATTAAGGAAAAAAAAAGAAATACTGTTCCATATTTTTATTTCATGCATCATGCATTCAATATCTTAATTTATAAAAAAAAAAAAAAAAAAAAAAAAAAAAAAAAAAAAGGAATAGAAATAGTAAACTTTTAGCAAGTTATCCTTAAAACACTAGATAAATGACCTTCAAATCCTTTTACGCCTACCTTGTATTTCATGAAGGAAATCGTATTCATAAACTATACAACGTTGAAAGATCCTTAAAAAGAAATATTGGCTATCCATGAAATCTGTTACACGACTAGAAAAATCCATAGAAACTAAAAGGCTTTGGGAATCTTTTTCTTTTTATATATATCTTGGGATAAGCAGCAAAATACTTTATGTTTTTGCATATTTTAAACTTCTTCACTATCGGCAGAAATCTTGCATGTTTACTGACAAAAGTCTTAAAATGTTTCACAAAAAAAAAAACTTCGACATTACAAGTGTCATTGCTCAGAGAAAAAAAATGTAAGTAATGTTAGAATTTTTCTGAATTTTTCTGTTTGCGTATCTTAAAAGTCACTTGTTTTCGATCCACTGGGAGACTCGGCGATGCTTTGTTTCGTTATGGGCAATTAAATAAACTTTTAGTTTTGTAATGATTGTTTCTGTTGGAAAAATAATTCTTAGAAGATAAATTGATATAAAACAATGAATAACACAGCACACCAGTACAATATATATAGTTGTAATTTGTAATAATCTAAAATAAAAATTTAAATTGGTTAACAGAAAACAATTTTTGTAACTATAAAAAGTTACAGTATAAAATATTATTTTATTGCAATGAAGTAATGCGAATAATTTTATGATTATTTTTACTTCCCATTGCAATAAAGAACTAAGTAAAAATTTGGTGCATTAAATTACCGGAAACAATATTTATTTAATGAAATTTTTCTAACAAGATAGTATGCAGAGTAAACGTCTGTGACTTGCCAGTGATAAAATAACTAAAGAATATTCTAAAGTAGAGTTGTGAGCAAGTTAAGTGTTTTTTACGACATTAAATTCTATGGTACACTGAAAAAAAAATCCGTTACATTTGCGGCAAAATCTGTTGGCATCAATGTTGCTCGCAGTTTTTGCCGTAAAAATTGGAGTAAAATGCGATGTATTTTTTTTATTACATCTAATTGTAGCGAAGATTATCGCTACATATCTTTTCCCGTTCATAAATGCAATAATTATTACCCTTTAATAAATTCTTAGATTTATTTTAGATTCTCTTTTCACTAATAAACCCATTTGTTTAAATTAATTCTACAGTTAATAGTTAATTTTTAGCTTTCATACGCCCACTATTAGAAGTTATATCTTTTTATCTTTTGGAGCTCTCTCTAGAAAACAATAATAGAACTTCCTTTCTCACAAATCTCTGTTGTGTCTTTGAAAAACATCTGTCCAACAGATACCGCACTTATTAACAAAATAAAGAACATTCTGGGCTTGGTTCATCATAATCTTTTATCCGTTACATTTTTACTAACATCTGCCTTCCACACCCTGTTTCCAATCTCACAATTAATGCTTTGAGCTAGAAATACTTTTATTTCGGTTTATCCTGACTGTGCCTTGTTATCTGTTCAATTGCCCATCTGGATAATATATTTTTGGTCAGCAAAAGTCCAATGTATATAACGGCCTGCTTATCTCATCTACTTCCCAGGCTTAAAATATTTCTATAATCCTAAAAGACATTCGCGGGTGTGAGAAAGTTTCTAGGTAACCTAACCGCAAAATTTAGCCGAGTCTGAAAGTGTGGTCTGCCAAACTAATATCGCCAAAATCTTTGTATGAAAAGCTTTTTACGCCTCTTGGCGATAAGCGATATGACGCTATGTCGTCACTTCACTGTTTGCCACCAGATTGTCAAGATGTAGCTCGGTTGAGCTCTGAGAATTCCCTCCCCGTTATGGGGGGACTTGTTCGTGTTAACTCTCACTAATAAATGTGTCGTTAAATATGCAAGTCTCTCGTTCGGAGTTTTTTTGTGTGCTCCCTTTTCTTTGGTAAATCACCTGGGCCGATGATAAACACCTCCACACTAATGTTACTGCAAATTTTATGGCAAAAGCTGTCGGCAACATTGTTGCCAGCAGTTTTAGCCGTAAATGCAACGCACTTTTTTTTACATTGTATATTAAAACAATAGTATTTTTTAAACTTTAAAATTACGTTAAACCAAAATAAAATATAAAATTTTTAGGAAATATATAATTTAAATTAATTTAAATTTTAAATTTATCTAATATAAAATAAAACCTGTTTGGTATTTGACACATTTTTCTGATAATATATATTTTTTTTTAACTCAGGGCATTGTGTCGATATTTTAGTGCTTGTATATGGTATAATAAATGGTTTTCTTTAAACCTATTTGCGTATTACGAATCGATTTTATAACTTTTATCAATAGTTTCGATATAATAGATCTTCTTGTTGATAAGATATTACGTTTTAAATATATAAATCATGTAAAATTACGATTTAGATTTTTTTTTTAGATTTTAAAAAGAGATGCACAAAAGTGAGTAGATAGGAATTTTTAAAATCTCAATTATCTCTAAATTTCTTCTTAGTAAGAAGACACACATAAATAGAATATCACATAAAAACTTATACAAAAAAGGGCTAATATAACTTTTAATATACTTTACTTAGCACATCTCAAGAAGGAAAAGAACAAGCAGCATTTTCTATTTGACGAAGCTCACGTAAGCCGCTTACATGTTAAAGTCAAAGTCTATTTTTTAAAAATTCCTGTTTTTTACGGATTTACACATTTTAGGGTTGAGAGATTACTAAAACATGTTTTACTAAAACATTTATTAGAGATTACTAAAACATTACTACATGTTTTTCGTAAATGTCTGTTTGTAAGTCTACGTGTCTATATGTGCCATAAACTTTGTAGCCGTTTTATATCAAGAACAAATGCACCGAATTTAATATAAAATTATATTTAGTTTGCACTTGATATAAATTGTTGCTGACATTTCTCTTTTGTATAAATCTCTCAGCACATGTCACTACTATGCTCCTTTTTGTGCGATTTTTATAATAGCTCTTTCTGCAGAATTAATGCACAGAATTTCATCAAATTTCAGATTAAGTTAGTCCTTGACATGAATTGACGATTTTTACGTTTTTATGTAAATTGCTCAGTAAGTGGCTCACCTATGCTACATTTTTAAGTTTTCCACAACAGGTGTATATCAAGAACGAATGCACGGATTTCCGTCAAACTTAAGATTCGATTAGTGTTTGACATGAAGTGATGCTGACTATATTTTGTTGTAAATACCTCCACGGGTGGCGCTGATGTACTGCATTTGTTGCGATTTCTAGAACAGTACTATGTCAAGAAATAATGCACGCATTTCAGTCAAATTTCAGGTTGAGTTAATATTTGACATGAATTGATTTTGTTTATTTTTTGGTGCCAATCGCTTCACAGGTGGCTTTGATACGGTGGATTTGTACATCCATTGATTAAATCATGATTTTGCTGATAGTCATATCTTAAGAACTAATGCAGGAATTTCATATTTTTTGAATCCTCATGATGGAAACAAATTACCATTTAATTTTGATAATGTGAAAGGGAATTTCGAAATTGTAACATGCATGAGATAGACGAAAAAATTTGGAATCGCTACATCCGCCTAACTAATTTATGTTGTCAAAAAAGTAAGAGTTAAGAGGTTAAATACTTTCTTTCGTCAAAATTCGAAAACATGTTTTAATGTTTTCGTTTTGTTACGTTAATGTTTTCGCCCACCACGTTCTAAAATTGAAAATCAGAAGTTAATTTTTAAAAGCCTAAGACTTCAAATCTCCCCTCATACCATGCATGATCACAGTGAAGTCACTGCAAGTCACTCTGGTCATATCACATCTGTGACCAAAATGCAACCACTCTGTGACGTCACATTGTTACTTAGATGTGAACTTCTTAGAAAATTTAAAATAATTACGAAAATTCTCTAAAACATGATGTTTGCTGTAAAATTATGTTTTGTTTTAACAGTTAAATAAAAAAAATACGTCACTGTAAAGTTATTTCATGGAGCGTTCGTCACAAATATGTGACCACCACATTTTAAAATCGCAATGTGACAAAAAATGAAAAACTTTTGAATCAATTTTTAGCTGATATGTCGAGCAAAAAATGTTTTCAAGAGAATTATTGTGGCGCTGACTTGGATAAAATGATTCCAGTATATAAAAACTTTAATTCAAGGTGCCTCTGTGCCTCTGACGAAAACTTTTTAATTTCATATAACATAAAATTTAATAAATTCGCCAGAAACACATTTTTTTTAATTATACGAATTTTATCTCATTAAAAAATATTTTAGGTATACGTACCTCGATTTATCTTTTATAATGATTTTTATAAATGATTGTTTATTATACTAGCATTATCTCAAAGAGTATTGAAGCATTTCTGAATTTTCAAGTTAACATTTTCTATTTGAAGCTTTTAATGTGCACGTAGAAGGTGTTTTTAGTGTTTATTCGTATACCTATATTTTTCTTTATAATTTGCAATCAAGTCATATGTTGTTAATGTTTAACTACTTTAAATACCTATTTTTAAAAAATCTACTTCTTTCAGACTTTTAAAACAAAATTGGCATTTCCCGAAATATAAATATATATTGAAAATTTTATGTAAATCCCATGACATAGTTAATTATTCGTATTTCCAATTTTTGTTTTAGAAGTATGTTTTTAAAAAAAGTTATTTTACAAGATTTTTTTCCTACATTTAGTTAATATGAAAAAAATTACCGATTGAAAAAAAAAACTTTTTATTCTCTATAACATTTTTTTATTTTTTAAGAAGATGTATATTTACTACGTTTGATAACTTTACTTAAAATAAATATATTGTTATCATTAAATTTACCTTCACACATTTAAAATTTTTAAACTATGTTTTATCTAATAAACTCTAATTGTTAATATTATTTACAAAAATAAATAAATAAATAAATAAAAATAAAAATAAAAATAAAAATAAAAATTAAAAAAACCTTATGAGTACTTTTTAACTCGAATTGTTTTGAAACTGGGAAAAAAAAAAGATAAATTACCAAATTCATCAAATAAAAAAGACTAGACTAGAGACACTCTTATAAAATTATTGTGTATTCAACTTTCAAATCTGTTGTATGCGAAATGAAATTAACGGTCATGCGCACTAAAGAATTTATGACTGTTTGCAGACGATTTTTTACCGAAGAATAAACACAAAGTTCTAAGGTGCCAGAAATAAGTTTACTGGAGGTATATAGCAGTTATTAACGCATATTGAAACGGATTTAAAAATTTAAACAAGAAAATCCTCAAAGGCTCCTCATTTTTAGCTGAGATATTAAACAAAAAATAAGTTCAAGCGAATTATTGTGGCGCTGACTTGGTGAAAATGATTCCAGTCTGTGTCACAATAATTAATATTGAACTTAACTTGCACGGCCAAAAGCAATTTGGATAGAAAAATGTCAACAAAAAAATAGGTACGATTTTTTTTCTTTTTCCTGTTTGCTTTATCATTATTATTAGAAAACTTTTAGTTAGCTTTTCAAAAACATGTTAAAACGTAAATGTTTCATAAATTTAATAGTCTAATACATTATTTATTTTGTTTATATAGAAAACTTTACCATCAATAACTCGGATCAGTTTATTAAAATTAGTGATTTTAATTGCATTTTAATCTAATTTGTGTCTGTATTTAAAATATCTGGTTCAAACAACATGTTTCTATAAATACAGCCACATATGGAAGAGTATTATATTCAATTAATAACTAAACATTTAACGATAATTAAAATCTATACTAATAAAAGAACAAAACGCTCTGTCTGTCTGTGTGTGTGTCTGTGTGTCTGCGATGGCTAGCAAAATCTACAGAACGTACGAAGCTCAAAATTTTTTTGAGAGTAGCCCAATGTCTTTCCTGATGCACCTGAAGCTCAGAATTTCAAAATTCTAATTATTAAATGAGTAATTAATTAAATTCCAAAGCTCACTCTCATAAAAAATCGCCTTTTTTTTTGCTTTTTTCCCTTTCATTTTCTTATGGTTGATTGGTTGCATAAAATTTTCGCAGAAATAATAAAAAAGACCTTTAAAATTCATAGACTGGCAAACTGTCAGTTTAAATGAGGATTTCTTTTAATCACAGCAGCTGTACACCATGGAGAAAAAGATAGATGGACGCGAAGTAAACCGAAAAAAAGGTTTGCAATATTAAACCATTTATCGCTGAAATTTTAATGTCTCAAACAAAAGCACGAGGAAGGAATTTTGTATTAATAAAACGAATTGAAAGAAATGAATTACAGCTGAAGCATATTTTACGAAGAAATAGTAATTTTTTAAAATGGTTTTTTTTCTATTATATTATTTAGGTTAAAGTTAGGTTAAAGTTAAATTGCATTTTTGTTATGGTTAGAATAAGGATATGTTACAATAAAGTGAAGGCTAGGTTTCATTTCTGTTATATTTAATTTACGGTAGGGCACTGTTAAGTCGCTGTTAGGTTACAGACAGGTTCTGGTTACGATACAAAAGTTTAAGGCTAGGAATTTATACACAGAGGGAACATTACGCAAGATTTGATTAAAAATAACACTTACTTTTGTTAAATAGCTCTGAAATTATAATACTATATACCAATCTTTTAGCTACCATCGTGTATCAATTTCATTCATGGTATAGTCGGATTTAAGAGTGATATAATTAGTTTGAAATTCAAAATATTTCACTTGGGATTTGTATGTGAAAATAATAATTAGTTACGTGACTTAACAGTGATTTTTACGGGTAAATATCAACTTTTTAACACGAAAATCATGCAATCGTTCGATACATATTCCCTTTCCGCGTTTTTCATTGCTCATTTTGAGTATTTTTAGAGCTTAATATTAGTTGTTGTTTTTAAAACCGATTTTTCACACAGTCAGTGGCTAAGTATTTCAGACAATGCATTTCTGCATGTAACGAATTAATGATAAAATCATACAAATTTCAAGTTCGTTTAATATTGTTAATACGGACCCGGGCAACGCCGGGCGGGTCAGCTAGTATTTAATAAATAAATCCTTTTTTTAGAATAAAATTATTTGCAAACATACTTTTAAAAATTTTGTATCAAGGAATGTTATGAAACATGGGATAGTTTTATTGTTAAAAAATTGCTTCGGCTCTGAAGAGAAACTTATAAGAAATAGGACAACAAAAAGAACTATTAAAAGAAATCGTGGATATGTAATAATAATAATAATGATTGTTTAATGTATTTTTCAACCCAAGAAATGTTGTAAAATTTATAAAAGAAACAATCATAGTGTGCAAAAACATCTCATTTGATAAACATTCTTATTGGAAAATTTTCAAAGTATAAGAACTATAAGTCTGAATGAAAATTTAGAAGTTAATCTATCAATAAGAGTTTAAATATAATCGTGCTTTACAAATAACACAAATACTGAAACGGTATAAAGCTAAAACATGCAATAACTATATTTTATTAATTATTTTTCATTCTAGACATCATTATTATTTTATTTTCTGAATGATTTTATTAGGTAAATTTTAAAACATCGATTATATGCACTATTAATATACATCACGATTTGAATGGCTTTCTTATTTATAATTACCCTCTAATCTTGTAAATAAAATATTAATAACTATATTTAACATGTTTGAGGTTTTATTTTATGTCTATGGTCGGAATTTTCATAGGGTAGGTGTGCTAGCAATAGACGCTCTTTCAGAAATAACCCCCCTTTCATGTTTTATGGTTCATAAAAAATAAACAATAAATATTTTGCTTTAATTATTTTTTTATGATTTCCCTTTGAATGTATTACAATCTGGACTATTTTTGACAACTTTTAATTATACCAATGAGGAAGCAGAAAATAATGTTTCAAAGTTCCACTGATTTTCAGTGAAAATCTTTATGAATATGCTAGGAGCTACCTTTATTTAATAAATTTATGTATTCTTTATTTTACTATAAAATTTGAATTTTTTCGTTTGAATAGTAATAGCAAATTTTGAATTTTACATACTAATGGCCATTTAAAAAATGCCCTTTATTTTTAAGGTTTTAAGAGGGGTGTTCATTATTGGGATAGTTAATTGGTCATTTTTCAATAATGGATACCCCATATAGATAATTTCAGTAATGTTTATAGTGCATGACATATTTTGACATAACTGAAAATCTAAATAATCAAATTTAGTTTTTTAATTTTAAATGCTAAAATGGACACAAAAGCAAAATTATTATTTAATTATGTTATTATTTAATGTGTATATTTTCATAAATAAAGATGCAATTTTGGCAATCAATTATTAAAGTTATTTTAATCAATAAGCTGTTTTTAAATATGTTTTTTACTGCAGGCAAACTTTAATGTAAAATTATTCCTTCTAAATATCTGCAACATGCCCAAAAGTCAATTACTTTTACAGTGAGCCTAAAAATAAGATTTTATTTACTGTTACTATCTTCCAACATAGCAATTGTTTCCAAAATATAATTTTTAGAATTCTCAACATACTTATATAATTGGTACGAGTTATAATTGTTTTCATACCAAAGTTACGTTTATCGATGGACTAGTTTCAGATCATTGTTAGTAAAATGTAAATTTAAGCTTTGAAAATTTTGTAACATTAAAAAGCTAGAGATAGCTAGGAATAAATAATTGCAAAAGTAAGTTTGTATATTTTATAATTTTTTATTTGCATATTGACAATATTAATGAGAAGTACGTCATTTTCTGCTTATCACAAGTATAACAAATATCCATAATTTATTATTTTTATGTTTGAATTTATTTTTTTACGTATCTAAAACAATATTCGATCATTTGCAGTTTCAAAATTAAATTGCTTTTAAAATAGTTGTTTGATTTAAAAACTGTGTCAACATATTTAACATATATGTTTCTACACCTATAAGCGCCCTGACCGTGTTTTTCAGTCACATAATTATTGAATTTAAGGCGCAACGCTAGTCACAGAAAAAGACCCGGATGATAATGTAAAGTCTATGGGAGCACTCTTTTCAAATATCTCGCTCAAATTTTAATACTTTTACATGAATTTTTTTGCATAGGATAGCTGAGGACGATCCACAACCAGTCTAGTTTTTACTTTTTCAATTTTGGTTTCAGATTTAAAAAAAATATATACTTTAAATTTCAAAACCGGTTTAAACCGGTTCTGAAATTGAAACCAACATAATATAAAAATATATAAGCAAAATTGAAAAAGGTAAAAACTAGGCCGGTTGCCGATCGTCCTCAGATATCCTATGAAAAAAAAAACATATAAAAATATAAAAATTTGACGAAATATGTAAAAAGAACATACCCATAGACTTTACATTATCATCCGGGTCTTTTTCAGTGACTATTGAGGAGCCTTACGTTCTGATTTAATACAAAATTTATATTAATGTCTTTTTTTGCATCGAATAAAATAATAACTATTCTATGACAAGATTATAATGACACTTCGTGACATTTTTGTGAATATTTTGTGATCTGTGACGATTTTGTTAATAACTTTGTGATGGTGGCTACATTGCCAGTGTTGTAATGTTACACTGGGACACAATTATACAGTTATGAACATTGATATATAGTGTAAAATCATTTACATATTTTACAAAACTTTATTACATTTTGATTATATCTCAATTAACTTGAGAGCTGCTATAAAAAAAAGTTTCTGAATCAAACTGTAGTACCATACACACTTTATCAACACAAAATATGTTTTGATTGCTAATATTTTATGAATCATTAAATATTGACGAAAAAACCTGAAGGCCTCTTAAAATGTTAAACAGAAATGTTTCTTTCATAATTTTAATACTTTTTAAAAAACAAATAGCTAAATTTCAAATAATTGTGATAGATCGAATAGTCAATTGTCTTAAATATTCCTATTTATTGCAACAGAAAAAGAAATATGTAACAAAGATTAAAATCTGTATGGAATTGCAGTTTGATTCAGTAACTGTCTTTTGGTGCTTTCTTTTTATAGCAGCTCTCAAGTTTGAATTGAGGTATATTCCCAAAATATAATAAAGTTTTGCAAACGATGTAAATGATTTTATCAATTGATTTTATCAATGTTCATAACTGTATAAATGTGTCCCAGTGTAACATTAAAACACTGGAAATGTAGCCACCGTCACAAAATTAGTAACAAAATTGTCACAGATCGCATAATATTCACAGTTTCAAAGACAATTTTGTCACAAATGACACCTTTTACACATTTCAGTCACACCGTGACTTCACAAAGTGGTCACAATGCGACGTCACAAACGAGCTCTAAAACGGCCATAACGACTTCACATTTTAGACACTGTGACTTCACATCGACTGTCACAAAGTCACAATGTGACTTCACAACGACCTCACCGTGACGTCACCACGTTTTACGGGATATATACCCGTAAGACATGGTGACGTCGTTGTGAAGTCACATTGTGAATTTGTGACCATCGATCGTCGATGTGACGTCACGTGATTTCGATGTGAAGTCGCAGTGAACAAAATGTGAAGTAGTTATAGTCGTTTTAGAGCTATTTTGTGACGTCACATTGTGACCACTTTGCGAAGTCAATTTGTGAAAAATGTGTCATTTGTGATTACTTTCACATTAACATTGTGACGAAACTGTGACAAAAGGGACGATATTTAAATTTTCAGAAACATGTTTTTTAAACTAAATAACATGTTTTGAAGAATTTCCGTAATTTTCTAAAGATTTAAAAAAAGTCATATCTCAGTCACAATGTGACGTCACTGAGTGGTGGCATTTTGGTCACACATGAGATGTGATCAAAGTGACTCACAGTGACGTCATTGTAAAGTCACTGTGACCATGCATGCTATAAGGGGATTAACCCTGTGTATCATCGTGTTTTAGATCTCGCACTCAAAAGTCAATAGTTCTTACACAGTAAGCTTTAACACATGATTTTATTTGCTGTTCCGGATCCCGGGATTTTTTCCCTTGAATTCAAAACAAATGCGGCATTTCTCCATTTCCGGGAACGGAGGAGATAGCGTAACATACATACATACACATGGTCGGATTTTAATGGTATAGATTGTTCATTGAAACTATCAAAAGAAAATAATGTTGAGTTAATTTATCATACCCTTTGTTTATCATTTTAGTAGCTTCAGGTCAACATTGCAAAAATTAACATAGTAAATTTTGTCAAATTAAAATAGCTGGAGAAGTCCGAAAGTAGATTTTTCTAAAGGTAATTGTGTATGCTTTTAAATTTATTAGAAAATGGACAATATTTATGAGAAATGAGTCAATTTATGCTTGTTGTAAAGGTGGAAAAAGTACCTCTAGTTAAAAACTGCTTTAGTTTTACATTCTAAATATTTTAACTAATTTTTACATGCTTAAGGGGACAGTACACCTTTAAAATGGTCAAAAAATCGATTTTTCGATTTTTATTTCTTTATAAAGATAATTTTATTCTGAATAATTTGATACCAATATTTTAATTGTGCGATTCTTATTTACCGAGATATTGCTGAAAATGTCAACATCACTCCATAAGTTCCAAGCATCACGCCCCCGTTTCCGATTTAAATGCCCTCCGACAGCTGTCATGGCAGTTTGTTTACATTTTGTTGTCAGGTTTTCACTTTATTGCAATTTGGAAATTTTGCGAAAATGCGTTTGTTTTCTTCTAGTTGAATGCCGTAAGTAGCAAGAAGAAAGTTTTAAAACATATACTTTAACTTCCACTTTCACCAAGCTTGTTATTTACTTTCATGATTTTGCTCTGAAACGTGTTTGCAATTTTGATTATCTTTTTACTTTGTTTTTATCGCTAAAAAGTGCCTAAATTTAAACAAAACTGTTCTTTTCAGAACAAATCTTTCAATATTTTATACTGTTATTGCATTTAAAGTATTTATTATCAGTTCTGATGATGAATAATGTGAAACGTGCTTCGGGAACACGTCCAAAGAAGCGACGATTTAATGATAATCATCATTCGAAATCGGATGATAGTGTATCAGAAGGTGTTAGTTCATCTTATAAGAAACAAAATAGTAGTCAATTTGACCCTGATTTTGTTTCGAATGACAATTTAGGATACCGAGTTATTGATATCGATATTCTTTTCAGTAAATTAGCCGAATTTTTGTGCTGCAAAGACTGTGGATTCAAATATCAGAATCCCTGCAATATGGCCTGTCATCAGTGTTTTCAATTACATGTCTTGTTTGTGATAAAGTGTCAACCTTCGGGAATTCCAACATGATTGGCAAAAAGTCAAACGTGCCTGAAATAAATTGACTTTTTATTTATTCTATGAGATGCATAAGGCAAGGATACTGCAGCATGAAAACTTTTTGTGGAGCAATGGATCTGCCAGAACCTATTCAAAAAAGTGCATACAATAAATCAGTAAGAAAAATAAGCAATTCTGTAAAAAATATTGCTTCATTATCAATGCAGAATTCTACGAAACAGGAAGTAGAAAATAAAAGGCCAATCTGAGCTAACAGTTAGTGGCGATGGATCCTGGAAAACGCGTGGACATTCATCGAAAGTTGGAATCGTCAGTGTGATTGGTGCAGAAAATGGAAAAGTTTTAGACAGAGAGGTTATGTCATCCTATTGTAAAGGTTGTGAAACTGGTAAAAGATAAACTGGAGCAGAATTTGAAACATGGAAAAAAATCATGAAAAATGGTGTGTTAAAAATCATGTGGGGTCTGCGGGAATGATGGAAGTAAATGGTATGCTTAAGATATTCAATCGTTCCGAAGAACTCTATAACACAAAATATCTGAATTACATTGGGGATGGGGATGCTAAAACTTTCCTTGAACTTCAAAAGAGCCATGTCTATGGATCAAAAACTGATCTAAACAAAGTCGAATGTGTCGGACATATTCAAAAAAGAACGGGAAGCCGATTACGATAATTCAAAAATTCAATGCGTGGAAAAAAATTAGCTGATGGTAAGCCTTTAAGTGGCAAAGGTCGATTAACAGACAAATTTATAAACCAAGTGACAGTTTACTATGGAAAAGCCATAAGATATAATAAAAATTCCGTCGCAGACATGCGTAAAGCAATTTGGGCAATCTTTTTTCGTAAGTGTTTAACTGACGGTGAACCTTTGCATGATTTCTGCCCTGTTGGTTCAACATCTTGGTGTGAATACCAAAAAGCAAAAGCAAATAACACCCTGAAACAGTTTAAACACAAACACACAATGCCAGTACAGGTCATGGATTGTATCAAAAAAAACTTTCAAGGACTTGTCAGATCCAAATTTACTAAAACGGTGCCTCGGTGGGCGAACTCAAGACCCAAATGAATCATTTAATTCACTTGTTTGGAAAATGTGTCCTAAAACTTCAGGTTCAAGCAAATTAATTGCTGAAATAGCTGCGAATGAAGCAGTTGTAACTTTCAATGAAGGGCGCAAAGGAAGACTGCAAGTTATGAAAACTTTAGATTTTAATGTAGGACAAAATGCACTCGAAGCAGCCAGGAAAATTGATGAACTGAGGATTAGAGAAGCAGAAAAAACTGCAAAAGAATGCAGCTTAGAAGCTCGAAGAGCTAGATACATGATAAACAATTCAAAACTTGAAAAAATAAAAGATAAAGAAGGTATAGTGTATGAAAGCGGAAAGTTTTAAAATGCATTCGAAAGCTGCTTTTGTTCAATAAAAAATATTTTTTTCACTAAATATTTTAGTTTTATAAAAAGGCATATATTTTATTCACTTGAAAAGTCAATGCAATGTAAAATATAACATTAAATGAATTTTTTTTTAAAGGTAAGTGGAACGTTTCCTATTTATATAATTATCGTTGTTCACGCAAGTCTGTGTATTTTGTTTATTCTGCAGCGTTTTACAAATTTTTCAATATTTATCAATTTAAACTAGCATTTAATTTTATTTTTAATTCTGAATGTTATATAATTGTTTTGTTTTGTTCATTCTGAATTTTATATTTTGAAAATCCACTTTAATCATAAAACGGAATTTTCTCAAAATGTATTTTTTTGCGCTTTTGCGCATATCTTCAAAATCGTTTGAAGTATAGCTCCGAAATTTTTACCTTCCCTAAATGTTCATACAAAGATGACAAGGAACTAAAGTTATGCAGCTGTGTATAGTTTGAAAGAAATTATAGGGCTGAATGTGTGCAAAAATGAACGGCTTTTTCTCAAAATGAAGTTTTGCATGCTTGTGCATATCATATCTCCAAAACATGAGAAGTTGATTACTACAAAAAAGAGTAAAGCTTCAAAATTTTTATCCTATCTAAATACATATATAAACATGAAAATAAATTAGAATTATGCAGCTGTGTTTAGTTGGAAAAAAATTATAAGATTGAACGTGTGCAAAAAATAATGATTTCTGTTTTTTATAATTCAAAAGTAATTTCTATTTTTGTAACTAACCATTTATATAAAATTAAGTTTAAATTATAGTCTACAATATTATGTTTATTTTAAGAAAAAAATTATGCATATCGTATGAAATCTGCATGAGATATCATGCATGCAGTAAGCAATTGTTCAAAGCTTATTCGACGTCATTTTTTAAAATCATTTTAAAACCTACTCTTTGGTATTTTTTGCACATTATATATCCAAATTAAATATTTTTAATGCAGTTCAATATCATATAAAGATATTTTGAAAGTTCTGTGCATCTAGGGACATTATTATTTACAAAAAAAAATGCAAACCATATAATCGAATTTCGTATTTTTTGCGAGTCGCAAACATGTACACAAATTCCTACATTTTACTCCATTTTACAAGCTATTTTTTTATTTATCTATTTAAACAAGCATCAAATTTTATTTTTAATTTTGAATATGTTATATTATTAATAGTTTTATTTCTTTTTTTATGAGTTTTATATTTGTAAAATACATTTTAATCTTTAAACGGCTTTTACTCAAAATGATGTTTTTTACACTTGCGCGCGTGATATCTCCAAAACCGTTCTAAGTATAGCTTCAAAATTTTTACCCTGCCTACATGTACCTATAATAAAGAAAATGAATTACAATTATGCAGTTGTGTTCAATATGAAAAAAATTACAAGGTTGAATGTATGCAAAAATTCATCAATTTTTTTATTTTCTATAATTAAAATCTAATTTCTCTGTATCTAATTAGCCATTCATAAACATTCTAGTTCAAATTGTAGTCCAAGATATTATGTTTAATTTAAGACCAAATTTATGCAAATCGCAGGAAATCTGCATGAGATATCTTGCGCGCAGTGAAATGTTATACGTCGTAATTTTTTAAAAATATCATTTTGAAATCGACCCCATAAAAAAAATTGCTGTATTATATCTAAACTAAAAATTTTTAAAGAAAGTTCAATACCATTTAAAGATATTTTGAAATTTTTGTGTTTCCAGAGACATTACTCTTTTTTTTTTAAATGTACAGCACATGATACAATTTTACGTTTTCTGCGGCTTTTAAAGGTGTACTGTCCCCTTAAAATGACGTATATCTGAGACAATATTTTTCAAATCAGAGTAGTTGAGTCACAAAGGGTTAATATATATATTTTTTATTAATATCTATTTTTAATAGCAAGTTTTAAATCTCTCATATTCTATTCATATTTTAATATGAATACCTCGCAATCCAACGAAATAATTCAAAGTATGCCGTGAGGAATAGTATACTATTTTATGTAAAAAGCAAATTGAGCCTGTAGAAAACACTGAAAAGTGAGAGAACATAGACATTTGAATAAAGTTTGCTTCAAATTAAAATATTTAGAAACATAGCGCAAATGAAATAGGGGAAATTCAAGGGAGGCGTACTGAAATATGAAATATATGAGATAAAATGTAGGCTTTGTATTTCATGCGAAGTTAAAGAAACATTTTTTTTACGAAAATTCTAGAAATATGTAGACAGTAATGATATGCTCGGAAAACATTTGTTAAATGCTTTTAATCTACAAACTGTGCTTTATTCCCCCTTTTTTTAAAAAAAGATTTTAATATTTTTATGGCAAATACTAGCCGGAATAGTGTTTGTGAGTTTTGGAAAAAATGAGAACTTTACAAATATTTTATTTATATCATACGTGGTAGACCGAGCCGCAATCGTTATTATTATTATTATTATTTAACATTCATCCTTTTTTTAAATAAATACAAAATTTTATTACTAATTTCTATATAAAGATATAATTTCTATTTTCAAATAATTTTAATAATAAATGATGTCAATTTCTCTCTCCCTCTCATTTTTTTTTAGATTTTTTATACATTTATTATATTACTCTATGAAGAATTCTTCAAGATAAGGAGATCATTGTTAAGATTTTTTTGTTTTATTCTTCAATAGTTATAAAATATACAAATGATTTATTGACAAGTCATTCAACACTTTTTCCGTGGAATAGTATAGATGTGACAAGAAATTTCTTTAAGTAGAAATACTCGTTGCTTTGAGTCTTAACTCTAAAAAGAGAGACGCCTCATTTGTTATATAAAAAGATAATAAATATTCCAGTTTACATAAAGGAACTAAGACGGATTTAAATAGCCGTACTGTCAGATGTACACTGCATTACAATTAGAGGATCATGTGGTTTTAACAAAATTAGACAAATTTTTACATACTTATTTTACACGAAATAAATATTATAAAACAAAATACCCAAAATTAAACAGTATTAGAAAATAACTGAAGAAAACTTCACATTCAAATCAAAGTTTATGACGTCGAAAATTAGAAAAAAGAGATGAGTGAGGAAATCTGAATTTTGCAGAAACGTCTGTATCGCTGTCTAAAATGTAAAATTCAATTGTTCAGTTTGTGTTTTGAGAAAAGGTGTTTTAAAAATGTCACAACAATGTGATTTATCAGAATCCATGGCTTGGCGTATTATTGGGATAGTTGAATCAAGAGAAACACAACGAACCGTAGCGTACGCTATTGAAGTCGCAAGAAATGTGAATGTAAGGCTGTGGAATCATTTCCAAAACACATGGAATGATGGACATCGAAAATGTCGAAATGTCGAAATGTCGACAAGGGTAAAGTCGGCCATGTGCTACCACACAAACTGATGATCGATATATCCAGTAAACGGCACGTCGAGAGAGAATGAGCAATGCTACTCAGTTGCAAACACAGTTGTTCTTGGCCACAGAACGAAGGATGTCCAGCTAAACAGTCCAAAGCAGACTTCATCAGGGTCCAAAACAGACTTCATCTCTATACACGTAAAGCTATGATATTTATTTCGTGGACGTTACGCAGTTGTGCAAGCCAAAGAAGATGAACACTGAGCATCGAGTTTGAAAGCAATGTTGTTGGAGTCAAATTCTACAGAGTTTACAGATGGAAATTTCATTTAATCCTGATTCCGTCTAAATGTAAAATTCGATGTGTTTTGGTATCGAGAGAAAGCGCTACTTAAAATAATCCTGCATGTGTTCGTGAAAGATTACATTATAGACGAGATGTGTTAATGATTTTGTCTGGAATCAGAATAGGTGCACATATGGGCCTGCATATGTTTCGAAATGGCACTTTGACGACCCTAAGTTATACAGACAAGATGCCGAAATTTCATGTCACATATTACTTTGCTGTAATTGGCGATTCCTTTATTTTATGTATGATGGCCGCATACAGTTCAGTTGGCGGAGAACATGCTTAAAGTTGAAACAATGCAGCGTATTGAATACCGAACATGTTCTCCTGACCCAAATCCGATTGAGCATATTAGAGACACACTCGGACGATGTATTGTAGTGAGACTGGAGCCTACTTTTATTATCCGGTACTGGAGATTCCAGTTCTTGAGAAGAAGAACAGTGTTCCCCGAAATTTTATAATGTCCTCGAATGCATGAAAAACAAGTGTGCGAAAGTCCTATGCATTCGAAGGGACCACGCATCGTATTAAATATATTGCATCATTCCTGAACTGTACATTTTTGTCATTTACATATAACCAAATTGTTGCTCCAAATATTCTTTTCACATGCTATTCATCGTTTCAAAGAATTAAAATTCGCATGCAGATTTTTTTTTGTCTTTTTTTCTGAATTATGCCTTTATACACATGTTATTCTCAATTTTATGCCTATGCATGGCTGTTTTCGAACTGTTCTCTTCAATTTTTTACTTGCACCCCTAAATTTTTTTGAACAGTGCATTTTCTAAGTTTTCAAGTTGCTCTCAGCGATAGACTCTAATACGCTTTAAACTAGGAAATTAGCTATATCTTATTGAAACTGCTAGAACTTATAAAAGAGTTACGAAATATCAAAGCTAACTTTTTTGAGTTTCAGGATTAGCTGGCTTTTTTCATAGTGCTCAATTTGTATAGAAGATCTGTATCATGAAAATCACCTAATCATTTTTCGATTTAAAAGATACAGCATTTTCAGCACTGATTTTATTATAAGTGGTCAAAATTAATTTTATTGAATTCAGAATCTATCTAGATCGTTTTAACGCACTCGATATAGTACAAGACGCAAGTTTTGTGGAAATCGTTCCAGACATATTAGATGCCGTCTGCAATGAATAGAATCACGTGTCTCTTATTATAAATAATTTCATATTCATATAATTTTTAATTTATTTTATCATAATTATTGTTAAAAGTAAATAAATAAAAACATTTGAAATTAAAAAAAGTAAAAAAAAATGTTTTTACATCTAGCTTTATGATTTGTTAGACATGTATAATAGGGTAGTTCGAAAAAAAATATTTTTTTTTATTTTCAATGATGAGTAGTGCGGAAAAGTTAGCACTGGTAGCAACAAAGATAATTCGATCTCGCTATTTAAGCTTAATTATTCGAAATTTAATTATTCTTTATGAACTTCCCTTATTTCCTTTAAACTTACTTCATGCACACAGTTATTAAATATGTTTAACGTGTATTTACATTGTTTCAAGTGATAACTTCTAAAACTTAGGCTGTAGGAATGTACAAATTATGCTTCTAATAATTGTTGCACCCGGGTGAATTTAGACTTCGAAGAGAGAGAATTAATAGAGATATCAGAAATATATCTTAGATAATCATGTTATTAGAGAATCATGTTATTTTAGACAAATGAGATTTCAAGCAATGCTTTATATCTTCCAGATACTATTTGCATTACAAAACATTAAACTATGATCAACCTTATTTTATTCAATTATACTTATGAATGTTCAATATAAAGCTCATATTTAACTAGACTTCGTCAAGAATTTTGAATAATTACAATGTTTCTAGTAGTTGTTACGTTGAATTATGCTTTACTGAATTTATTACTACGAAATATATCCATACGGCTATACAAAAACATTGCATAATAGCTGTAAATATACCACATGATATATCTTTATCAAGTTCTTTTAAATATTTATGTCATTGGTTATTTTAATTATTACGTTTTCGAAATTTCTATTTTTAGAGTTTGCTACATTTTTTTTTGTTCGTTCTATTTTTGGATTTGATCTTTAATTTTAATCCTATATTCGGATGCTCATTTGGCTTTGGAGAACTTAATTACTTTTTGAATTTATATGAATTTTATGCTATATATTTGTATAGTATATATGTGTTACACATATGTATGTTTAACTTGTATATATATGTAAATATCAAGTATCTTTATGTAATTATAACGTATTATAAAAAATATAAAATAAAAGTAACTTTATGGAGGGTTCAATTACGGAATACTAAAAATGTTTGAAAACCTAAAATTTATCGATCTATAATGTACATACTTATAACATTTTTACTTTCTTCTATCTTTACAAGAAGAAAATATTGGATTCGTGAAAATTTTCGAAATCCACTTTCTGACGGATTTGCCCATTTTAGTGGTCAGAGAACCCGAAAAATATGTTTTCGGGTTTCAAAATATATGGCTGTGAATTTGCCTGTATGTAGGTGACAAAAATTTTATAGGCGCACTATTTCAAGAACTAATGCATATAATTTCAAAACACTTTATATTCTGTTAGAGTTAGACATTCATATGTACTAGATCTGATTAGTTTTTGGTGTATATCGCTCAACAGGTGCCGCTGCTATGCTGCAATATTTACAATTTCCACAATAACCATATCTCAAGAACTAATGCACGGATTTTCATAAAACTTTAGATTTAGTTAGTACTTGACATACATGATGCTGATTACGTTTTGGTGAAATCAGTCAGCAGGTGGCGCTGCCATGATGCATTATTTGCGATTATCGCAATAGCTCTATCTCAAGAACCAGAGAATTTCACAAAACTTTAGATTCTGTTAGACCTTAATTTAAACTATATGTCATTAGCTTTTGGTGTGTATAGCTAAACATGTAGCGCTGCTATGCTGCATTTTTTACAATTTTCACAATGGCCATATCTCAAGAATTAGTGCATGAATTTTCATAAAACTTTAGATTTAGTTATTACTTAATATAACGTGGTGCTGATTACGTTTTGGTGCAAACAAGTGGTGCTGCAATGTGCATTATTCGTCATTATCGAAAAAAGCTATAACTAAAGAGCTAATGCATGAACTTTTCTAAATCTTCATATTAAATTAGTTCTTGATATAGATTAATATCGTTTAATTTTTGATTTAAATCAACCTACAGAGGACTATGCTGCATTTTTCACCATATTTCGCAATAACTGTATCTCAAGAATTAAATGTATAGATTTTCATCAAACTTCAGATTCAGTTAATACCTGATAAAAAAATGATCCTGATTATTTTTTTGGTGTACATCACCAAACATGTGGCGCTCTTATGCAGATTTTTTCAAAGAATTTGCAATAGGCCTATCTAAAAAAGTAATGCACGGATTTTCATCAACTCTCAGAATCAGTCATAAGTTGACATAAGTTGTTGCTGACTAGATTTTGTTGTAAGCCACCTAATAGATGACGCTGCTATGCTGTATTTTTTAAGAAGTATTAAAATGCATAAGATAGAAGAAAGTTTTGGGATTGTCACATCTGACTAGTTTAAAATTGAATTCATGCAATTTACATCATAATTTTTGATCAACAACTTACATATTGCTATTTAATACAAAGTTAAATATTACTATCTTAATAACCTGTATTATTTTTTAAATACGATTCATATACTCATCTTTTATCTATTATAGTAATTGTTTTAAAATAGCTTATTTAATAAATATTTTTTTACATTTATATTTAAGCTTTTTTCTATTTTTTTAAAACTTTTAGTTTAGTTTAACGTATTTCATATTTTACCACTTCATTTTTAATGTTTATCAGTCATAATTCATTATTTAATCTTCAAGCTTCTACTTTCGATTTCTTTTTCTCTATATATACAGAGGACAAGATTTTGTTAAAATATTGTTTTTCATTCCGCACGCCATATTTATTTTTAATAAACATCTGCTTATTTAGCTGTTAGTTAATAGCCACATCTTTCACAAAATTTCTTAAATCTGCCTCAAACTTTGCCCTTTTTTAAATGGTAAGTCAAATGTATTGTATGTTAGATTTCTACCTGTCATTCAAGTTTTATGTTCCATTTATTTATTTATCTTTTAATATATCTTATGTCTTGGATGGTTATTCATTTTTTGGATCGCTCGATTAATTAAATATTATATATAATATATAATCCTTATTATACATTTCTGGTTTCCAATGTTGATATTTTGTTCTTTTTTTAGAATTTTACCAATTTTTTCATGCATTTGTGATTTATCATAGTGATATATACATATATAAATAAATATGTAAAGGTTTGAGTATGAATATCTCCGTACTAAATAACAAACATAGTATTTGAATTATTGTTTTTTAGCTCTTTCCAACAAAGTTGAAAAGTGTTTATGCATTCGATTGTCTGTCCATCTGTCCACGCTTTAATTCCTGTAAATATGTTTGGATTTTTTATGTAAATGATAGCCTATTTAGGTTCACAAAGGTATGTTTGGTATTGCATATAAATAAATATGTTCGATTAATGGTTCATTTACAGAGACATTCAAAAGAATTGAATTGCATATAGTGTATGGAGAAAAACTATTTGGAGAGTATTTTAATGACATTACGCTACTTCAGATGCATTGAAAATGATATAAATCACTGAATTTCAGTACGATCACGTTAAAACAGAGCATTCACAACATTCTTTATTAATTTACAAGGACACTCATAAGAAATTTGTTATAGCATTGTCTTTGCGTAATAATTTCTAGAGAATACATTTTTAGTACGTTCTTATAAATTTAATTAGATTTTTGCATATTACTTTTTATGTATAATTCTCTACCTCATATACAGGGCTGCACAAAAGTATTCGCATACCATTCTCCTTATTAAAGGAAATTGCTGAAGGGAGATTTTTAACTATTGTATCTATCTTCTAAATGAAGTAAATTTTGGAACGCATATTGCTAATAGATTCAAATCTCTATATCATAAAAAGGGCTACTAAAAAATCGATAATTTTTCGATTGTAGCAGGAAATAGATGAAATGTGGTTTTGAAATGATTATACATTTTCATATGGTGAAATGAGACGTAATATTTTTATTTTTAAATGGTGCAGTTTTGTTACATTATTTTGAATGTGTTGGAAAGTACTTCATTAATTATGCTTGAAGCATGATTTTTTCTTTCTTGAATATCTGCATACTAACTAACAAAAAATATATGAATTATGGTTTTTAAATTAAAAATTGAAAATTTAATTTATTCATTAGGAAATACTTACTTTTTTATTTTAGTAAACCATAAAAATCTCTTCACAAGGTCGATGTGTTTCGTTAATTCATATTTTTTATGCTCATAAATTATCGGAACTTTAGCTTCCTTTTCATTAAAGGAAGAACAACTTTTTGTTTTTGCAAGTCAGGTATATTTGAATGATTAATTTTCTGGGGTTCTTCTCCTTTAATCATTTCTCTTACGCTCTCTTTCATTTAATCATCCTGAATAACCGAGTTAAGAAGTCCGTCGCTTCATTCACGGCAGGCAATTGCTTCAAAGGAAAGCCCGGCCATTATTTTTGTATACTTAATTAATTTGTATAGCCGCCTGCATGATTCTATTAATTTTGTCCAAATTTAATTATGATCTGCACATAATCAAAGAATAAATTAAAACAATGTACAATTTATTAGATATTTTTAAAATCGAAAGGCTTAATCGTTTCAAGCTTCTTCTTCTGATTTCATTTTCTCTATACATATAGATGGCGTTACAATATTGTGGTTTATTTTTCACACCAGATAGCAGCAACATATTTATATTTATTAAATATCTGCTTGTTTAGTTAGATAATCGCTTATTTTCCCAAACTTTCTTAAATCTATCACCATCTTTGCATGTTTTTTGATCGATAATTTATAAGTCTTGTATTTTATATTTTCATGTTTCATTCAAGTTTCCTGTTTATTCATTTATTTATCTTTTAATGTCTTATGTTTTGGATGGTTGTTCATTTTTTGGATCTCTGAGATATTTTTCGTATCGTATATGATTGTATGATACGTTAGAAAAAACAAATTCTGTCATTCTAGGCTTAATACCGACGAAATTGGATAAAATAACATATTGTAAGAAATTGTACAAATTTGCGGGAGAAAACCCCTCAAACAGTCTAAAATTTAACAAAGTCCCGCATATGGTCGGAAAAGAAAAAGAATAAATGCATCACAATCCATCTTCTCTATAGACAATTTTTTAGACAAGCGAAGAATGGATGCGCCAAATTGTCACCGCTTTCAAATCACCGGTCTGGTGAAATTCAGAAAAACTCCCACGATCTGACCACGCATCGGAGAAGAAGTTGCACAGCACAAATGAAACCTGACTCAATCAATAAAAAAAATAATTTGTAAATGACATAACAAAAGTAAATTCTAAGTGGACAAAAAAACAACCGTTGGTTTTTTACGGGGGTCGGAAGGAGAGAGATGAGGGGAGAAGAGGCAGTCTGTGTTCTCGGAGGAAAATCGGAGACCTGTTTTGGAAGAGAGGGATTTCTCTCCTGGAAACAGTGCTTGACAGTTCAGCGATTTAGCTGAGAGTCAAAGTATATTACTCCGGATACTGGTGTATAAGAAAGCACCAAAGTCAGGTAAATTGAACGAAGATATTACCTCGTGACGAACGGTGATTAAGTGCGGACATTTGGATACGCATTGTGGATTTACGATAGAGACTGATACTCTTTTGTCAGGGACTATTAATTTTAGGTAGCTTTCATTACAAAAAGTAAAAAGCTACCTATTGCAGCCGTCCGGAGGAAAGCACTTCCGGAAAACTTTGGTATATTTTCACCGATCATGACCCCCAGACCCCAAAACCACCCTCCGTTCAAATGTTGACATATATATATATATATATAACCATATATATATATATATATATATCTGATTTTTGTCATGCGATAACTAACATATTTATGAACCGATTTGAATGAAACTTGGTATGTACATAGTACATACAAATGTCTCGGCCGAGTTCGTTGGTCAGCATCATCCGTCATTTTGTTTCAAAATGGCGGCCATTTTAAATTTTAAAAAAATTTAAAATTTAAAATTAAATGCGAAAAAAATAAAAGTTGAAAAATATTTTTCTTTTACGTGTTAGAACTTAAAACAAAGATTCTAGAACACTTTTTATTTTGTCTATATCTTAAAAAATGATTGAGTTATAGCACTTTGAATTTTTGTTATGGCTGACATTTTGAAACGATCTGATTTTTGTCACGTGATAACACGCGTATTTTTGAACCGATTTCAATGAAACTTGGTATGTACATAGTACATACAAATGTCTCGACCGAGTTCGTTGCCCAGCATCATCCGCCATTTTGTTTCATAATGGTGGACATTTTAAATTTTTAAAAAAAAATTAAAATTTAAAATTAAATGCGAAAAAATCAAAATTTGAAACATATTTTTCTTTTACGTGTTAGAACTTAAAACAACGATTCCAGAACACTTTTTATTTTGTCTATGTCTTACAAAATGATTGAGTTATAGCACTTTGAATTTTTGTTATGGCTGACATTTTGAAACGATCTGATTTTTGTCACGTGATAACACGCGTATTTATGAACCGATTTCAATGAAACTCTGTATGTACATAGTACATATAGATGTCTCGACCGAGTTTGTTGGCCAGCATCATCCACCATTTTGATTCAAAATGGTGGCCATTTTAAATTTAAAAAAAATTAAAATTTAAAATTAAATACGAAAAAATTAAAAGTTGAAAAATATTTTTCTTTTACGTGTTAGAACTTAAAACAACGATTCCAGAACTCGTTTTATTTTGTCTATATCTTAAAAAATGATTGAGTTATAGCACTTTGAATTTTGCTTATGGCTGACATTTTGAAACGGTCTGATCTGAACGATCCACAATGTTGCTTTAAAATGGCATACACTTTATGATATCGTGGAATTTGGTGACTCTCTAAATCGCTTAAAATAAAACCAGGTTGCATAAAAGATGACTAATTTCTAAAAATTCCTATTAATATTCAGTCTTGACAAAAACTAGTATTCAATCTTATAAAATCACTAATTTTATAAGATTATTTCCACTAATTTGAGCTTAATATTTTTGAATAATGTAACTTGCTTTAAAATAAATAAATAAATATATAAGTATATGAAAGCTACCTCTTCCTCCCGGCATTGTCGGTAGGACTTTTATTTCATCTAACTGACTTTATATTGAAACTAGAATCCTCACAACTAAATTATTAATGTTTGTTATTGTGACTTATGTAGCCAAGAGTTAATTATTACATTTAATAAAATGTTTCTTTTAATCATACACGAGTCAGTGCCTTATCGAAGTACCCGCACCACGCTACCTGGTTTTCACTGAAGGCTTTACAATACTTGATTCTTCACTGATATAGAATAGCGATACTAAATTCGGAAAGGCTGTTTGCTGCTTTTTCATGCAGTATTTGTGCATTTCTAAACGTTGGTTTTCAAACCTTAGACTCTTTGCAAAAAGGTTTTATTTGCTATTTTAATGTTAATATTTCGTTCTTCCTTAAAATTTTACCAACCTGTTCATACATTTGTGATTCACTATAATGAAATACACGTACATAAAATAATTTTAAAAACGTATGAATATTCGCGTACTAAAAAGCAAATAAGTATTTGAATTTTTGCTTTTGAATTTTAAAATTAAATAATTTATTCATTAGAAAATACTTATTATATTATTTTGGTAAACCGTATAAAAATCTCACAAGGATAATGTGTTTCTTTTTTCCTATCTTTTAATGCCCATAAATCATAGGAACTTTAACTTCTTTTTTAATAAAGAAAGGATGATTTTTTTTCTTTGCAATTCAGGTTTTCTCTTTATAATTCAGGTATATTTGCATGATTAATTTTCCGGCGTTCTTTTCCTTTAATAATTTCTTTTACGCTTTCTTTCGTTTAATCATCTCGATAAAACAACTGGAGGAGTCCGTTACTTCGTTCACGGCAGAAAATTGCTTTAATCATTTCTCTTACGCTCTCTTTCGTTTAATCATCTCGATAAAACAATTGGAGGAGTCCGTCACTTTGTTCACGGCAGAAAATTGCTTCAAAGGACAGACCGCCCATTCTCTTTGTATATTTAATTAATTTTATAGCCGCCGGCATGATTGTATTAATTTTATCCAAATTTAATAATGATCAGCACTTAAGCACTGAAAGCAATGTATAATTTATTAAATATTTTTAAAATAAAAAGTCATTAATCATCTCAAGCTTCTTCTTTGGATTTATTTTTTTTCTTACAATATTGTTTTCCATTTTTCACACTATAAGGCAGCAGTATAGATTCATTAAATATCTGTTTGTTTAGCAGTTAATTAAGAGCCACATTTTTCACAAAATTTTTAAAATCTGCCGCCATCTTTGCATGGTTTTTGATTGGTAAGTCAAATGTCTTGTATTTTAGATTTTTATTATTATTGAAGTTTTACGCTGTATTCATTTATTTATCTTTTAATATCTTGTCTAATTTTGTTGAATGTCTAATCATTTTTTAGATCTCTCATATTTTATTTTATTTATTTTTTGATTGTATGATACTTTGGAAGAAAGAAAATTTTTTTATTCTAGGCCTAATACTGACAAACATGGATAAAATAATGTATCTTTAGAGTGAACTAAACCAAAAAAATCTTCTGATGATTTTCTAATTTTTGTTATAATTTCTTATGAAACATTTCTGTTTCCACTATTAATGTTTTATTCTTTTTTAGAATTTTACTAACTTGCTCATATATTTTTGATTTATTTTAAAGATTATTATGCATATAAATTAATATTAAAATGTTTGAGTTTGAATATCTGCGTACAAAATAACAAAAAAATATTTGAATTACTTTTTTTTCAAATTTAAAACTGAAAACTTAATTTATTCATTAGGAAATACTTATTTTACTATTTTAGCAAATAAAGAATAAAGAAGCACATTACCCTTGTGATACTTTTAAAATTTGCTAAAATAATAAAATAAGTACTTCCTAATTTTAGCAAATTTTAAAAGTATCACAAGGGTAATGTGCTTCTTTATTCAATATTTTTGTATGCTCATAAGTAATCGTAACTTTAACTTCCTTTTTAATAAACGTAGAATGACTTTTTCTTTTTTGCAAGTCAGGTATATTTGCATGATTAATTTTCTGACGTTCTTCTCCTTTAACCATTTCTTTTACGTTCCCTATCGTTTAACCTTCCGTCTACCAGACGGGTCCATTGGACCCGACAGCAATATTTCTGGTGTCAATGGTAAAATGAGAAATTGTCGATTGACACCGGAATTTATAAAGGACTTGTCTAGATATTACGAATTCCTTAATTTAAGCTTTCATTGTAAAAGCAAAATTATATTAAAATATTACTGGTGCCATTTGCAAGTTTGGAATTAAAATTAGGTGTTGCCGTAGATAAATGGGTGTTTTGTCTGTTAGACGGAAGGTTAATCATCTTGAAAAGATAAATGTAGGAGTTTGTCGCTTCGTTCACGGCAGAAAATTGCTTCAAAGGAAAGATCGCCCATTCTATTTTTATATTTAATTAATTTATATAGCCATTGGCATGGTTATATTAATTTTATCCAAGTTTAATAATGATCAGCACTTAATCAAAGAATTAACGAAAACAATGCACAATTTATGAAATATTTTTTTAAATAGAAAGCCTTATCGTTTCAAGCTTCTTCTTTTGATTTCATTATCTCAATATATATACAGATGGCAACACTAAAATTTTGTTACAATACCGTTTTTCTTTTTTCACATCATAACGCAGCAACATATCTTTATTAAATATCTGCTTCTGTAGATATTAGTAGTTAGATAATAGCTATATCTTTCTCAAAGTTTTTAAAATCTGCCTCGATCTTTGCATGTCTTTTGATTGTAAGTCAAATGTCTTGTAAGGTACCCTGGGGTAATAACGCCACGTTAAGGTTCTAGCAATTTTCTCGGCTCAGTTTTAGTTTGTATTTTTCAAACAAATATATGATTTGATACAGCAGCTCATTGACTATCTATATAAAAAAAATAACTTAACAGATATGAATACATAAAATGTAATGGCGTGATTTCTTGAACAATGCTATTTGGCGTTATTACCCACCTATATGGGTAATAACGCCATGCAAACAAAACTATGAAATAAGTTGGAATAATTGCATGTAGATTGCCCAATTCTAAAAATACAAACTCTCAACTCTAGAAATTAGCAAATTGCATCCTAAGCTATTGAAAATGTTCATTTTTTTGTGAAAGTGTAAGAAAAATAAAGGTGTGGTGTGGGGAGGGGGGAATGAGGCAAAAGAATATCAGACCGTGAGCTTCTTTTTGCTTAAAAAACCGCTTAAATAGAATTATTAGAAACATTGCACAGTTTTAACTGTGTTTATTTGAATCAGTATTTAGGATGTAGCTCGGCCACTGTAGGGAATCAACTGGGGTAAAAATTGCAAGAATTGGCGTTATTACCCCGTTATAGTTATTGCGCTGTACATTTTAAATTACAAATTATCTCGAGAAGATATCCAAAATCTTCAACAACATTTTGAAAGGCCATGAAATGTACTATAAATTTATGTAATTAACAAAGTATTTCCGGATAAAAAAAATAGTCTTCACGTCACAAAACGTATCTCGCAAATTTTAGATCAAGCGTTAATTTTAGCTGCTTGTAAAAACAATAAGACCTAAAAATGAAACAAATTAACTTGAAGCTGTTTTTTGCGGTTTATATGACTCAAAACCCTTCTGCGCAGAACACATGGGTGTCATTTACCAAATTATTTCATAATTATGCAAAATATTAGCACTTGGCGTTATTACCCCGTCTGGCGTTATTACCCCAGGGTACCTTATTTAAAATTTTGATCTATAATTGAAAATTTATGTTGTATTCATTTATTAATCTGTTAATATCTTATGTGTTGAATGGCTATTCATTTTTTAGATATCTCAGGTTTTTTTCTGTTTTTTTGTGATTGTATGATACGTTAGAAGTAACTAAATTTTGTAATTCTAGGCCTAATATTGACAAAATTGAATAAAATAACATGTCCTTACAATAAAATAAACAAGGAAGCTCTTCTGAAGATTTTGTAGATTCTTCATAATATCCTATTATACATTTCTAGTTTCCAATACTAATGTTTTGTTCTTCTTTAGAATTTTACCAACTTCTTCATACATTTGTGATTATGTTAATGATATAACGTGTATAAAATAATGTTAAAACATTTCAGTATGAATATCTGCGTACTAAATAGCAAAATTATGTAAATCATTGTTTTCCAAATTTAAATTTTAAAATTTAATTTATTCATTTGGAAAAACTTATTATAATATTTTAATAAACCATAAAAATCTTACAAGAATAACTTGTTTTTTTCCATATCTTTTTATGCTAATAAATCATCGGAACTTTAACTTCCTTTTTAATGAAGGAAGAATGACTTTTTCTTTTTTCAAGTCAGGTATATTTGCATAATTAATTTTCTGGCGTTCTTCTTCTTTAATCATTTCTCTTACGCTCTCTTTCGTTTAATCATATTGAAAATCCAAGTGAAAGAGTTTGTTGCTTCATTCATGGCAGAAAATTGCTTCAAAGGAAAGACCGCCCATTCTGTTTATATATTTAATTAATTTATATAGCCACCGACATGATTATATTAATATTATCCAAATTTAATAATGATCAATGATTTTTTAAGTAGAAACACTTTATTGCTACAAGATTCATCATTTAATTTCATTTTCTCTATATACACAGATGGCAACACTGAAATTTTGTTACAATACTGTTTTTTACTTTTCTCAATATAAGGAAGCAGTATATTTTTTATTATATATCTGTTTAGTAGTAAGTTAGTAGCCATATCTTTTACAAACTTTTTAAAGTCTGCCCCAATCTTTTCATGTTTTTTGATTAATAAGTCAAATGTCTGGTATTTTACATTTTTATCAAGAATTGAATTATGTTCTGTTTATTTATTTATCTTTTAATATCTTATGTGTTGAATAGCTATTCTTTTTTAGATTTCTCAGACTTTTTTTTATTTATTTTGAGATTGTATTACACGTCAAAAGGAGCTAAATATTGTCCTTCTAGGCCTAATGCTAACAAAATTGGCTAAAATAACACATGTTTAGAGGATTTTAAACCTACAAACTGTTCTGACTATTTTGTAGATTGTTCATAGTTCTTATTATATATTTCTGGTTTCTAATGTTAACATTTTGTCCTTTTTTAGAATTTTACCGACTTGTTCAAGTATTTGTGATTCATTTTAGTGATATATAAGTACATAAAATAATATTGAAACGTTTCAGTGTGAATATCTGCATATTAACTTACAAAAAAGTATATGAATTATTGTTTTTTAAAATTAAAAATTGAAAACTTAATTTATTCATTTGGTAATTCTTATTAGATTACTTTAGTAACCCATTAAAAAAAATGTCACAAGGATAATGTGTTTCTTTACTTCATACCTTTTTATGCTCATAATTCATCGAAATTTTAACTTCCTTTTTAATTAAGAAAGAATGACTTTCTGTTTGCAAGCCAGGTATATTTGCATGATTTATTTTCTGGCGAGCTTCTCCTTTAATCATTTCTCTTACGCTCTCTTTCGTTTAATCATCGAGAAAAACCAAGTGCAAGAGTCCGTCGCTTCGTTCATGGCAGAAAGTTGCTTCAAAGGAAAGAGCGCGAAATTCTGTGTGTATATTTAATTAATTTATATAGTCGCGCGATTTATTTTATTAATTTTTTCCACACTTAATAATGATCAGAACTTAAATAAAGAATCAATGAAAATAATGTATAATTTGTTAAATATTTTTAAAGTAGAAAGACTTAATTATTTCAAACTTCTTCTTTTGATTTCATTTTCTCAATAACTGCAGATAGCAACGTTAAAATTTTGTTACAATATTGTTTTTATTTTTTTCACATCACAAGGTAGCAGTACATTTTTATTAAATATATGCTAGTTTAGTAGTTTGTTAATAGCCATATCTTTCACAAACCTTTTTAAAATTGGCCTTAATCTTTGCATGTTTTTTGATTGGTAAGTCAAATATCTCGTATTATAGATTTTTATCAATCATTGAAATTTCATGTTGTTTTCATTTAATAATCTTTTAATAACTTATGTGTTAGATGGTTATTCATTTTTTGAATAGCTCAGATTTTTTTCAATTGCTTTGCGATTGTATGATACGTTAGAAGGAGCTAAATTTTGCGTTTTTCGCATAACTAACAAAAATTTGATAAAATAACTTATGTTTAAAGTGAAGCGAGCAAGCTCTTCTGACAATTTCGTAGATTCTTCATAATTTCTTATTAGACATTTCTGGTTTCCAATGTTAATATTTTGTATAAGGGAAGGAAAACAACGTTTAAAAATGCACAAAAATGCATAAAAAGGTATCAAACAACCGTTTCGAATGTACTATCGAGATACTTCATAAGATGAACTTCTCCACTAATGAACTTGATGATTCACTGATGAAGAATCTCGATTGCAGATTTGAAACGTCTGTTTGCTACATTTTTATACTTTTTTGTACTTTGCAAAACGTTTCTTTTTTTATTCTTTTCTATTTTTCCATAAAGATTTTATTTGCTATTTGTACGCTAATATTTTGTTCTTCTTTAGAACTTTACTAACTTGTTCAGACATTTGTGATTCATTTTAATGATATTTACGTACATAAAATAATATTAAAAGATTTGTGTTTGATTATCTGCGTACTAAATCACAGAAAAGCATTTGAATATCTTTTTTTTTAATTTTAAAATTAAAAATTTAATTAATTTATTAGGAAATACTAATTATATTATTTTAGTAAACCATAAAAAACTCACAAGGGTAATGTACTTCTTCTCTTCATATATTTTAATGCTCATAAATCTTCGGAGCTTTTTAATAAAGGAAGCATGACGTTTTCTGTTTGCAAGCCAAGTATATTTGCACGATTAATTTTCTGGCGGTCTTTTCTTTTAATCATTTCTCTTACACTCTCTTTCGTTTAATCATCTTGAAAAACCAAGTGAAGGAGTCCGTCGCTTCATTCAAGGCAGAAAATTGCTTCAAAGGAAAGATCGCCCATTCTGATTGCATATTTAATTAATTTATATATCCGTCTGTATGATTATATTAATTTTATCCAAATTTAATCATGATCAGCATATAATCAAAAAATCAATAAAAACAATATACCATTTATCAAATATTTAAAATAGAAACACTGAATCGTTTTAAGCTCCTTCTTTTTATTTCATTTTCTCTATACATATACATAGATGTCAACACTAAAGTTTTGATACAATATTGTGTTTCATTTTTCACACTAAACGACAACAAGGTATTTATTTTTATTAAGTATCTGCTTGTTTAGTTGTTAGATAATAGCCTATCTTTCACAAACTTTCTTAAATCTGCCACTATCTTTGCATGTTTTTTGATTTATAACCCTCATAGCATGCATGGTCACAGTGACGTCACTGTGAGTCAATGCGGTCACATCACATCTGTGACCAAAATGCCACCACTCAGTGACGTCACATTGTGACTGAGATGTGACTTTCTTAAAAATCTCTAGAAAATTATAAAAATCGTCAAAACATGTTATTTACTTTAAAAAACCCTTTTGTTACAACGTCGCTTTTGTCACAGTTTCATCACGATGTTAATGTCAAAGTAGTCACAAATGACACATTTTTTACGAATTTGTCACACCGTAACTTCACAAAGTGGTCACAATGTGACGTCACAAACGAGCTCTAAAATGACCATAACGACTTCACGTTATGGTCGCTGTGACTTCACATCGACGTCACGTGACGTCACATACACAATCGATGGTCACAAGGTCACAGTGTGACTTCGCAACGACGTTGCAGTGACGTGACCATACTTTACGGGTAGTTACCTGTCTTGTATTTTAGATTTTTATTTATCATCCAAGTTTTATGTTCTATTCATTTATTTATCTTTTAATATCGTATGTGTTGAATGGTTATTCTTTTGGTTCCCTTTCAGTTTGTATATTTAAATAATTTATATAGCCACCGACATGATTATATTAATTTTATCCAAATTTAATAATGATCAATGCTTGTCAATAATTCAATGAAAACAATGTAAAATTTAGAATTTTTTTTTTAAAAATAGAAAGACTTTATTGCTTCAAGATTCATCTTTTGACTTCATTTTCGCTATATACACAGATGGCAACACTGAAATTTTGTTACAATACTGTTTTTTACTTTTCTCAATATAAGGAAGCAGTGCATTTTTATTAAATATCTGTTTAGTAGTAAGTAAGTAGCCATATCTTTTACAAACTTTTTAAAGTCTGCCTCCATTTTTTCATGGTTTTTGATTAGTAAGTCAAATATCTGGTATTTTAGATTTTTATGAAGAATTGAATTTTATGTTGTATTCATTTATTTATCTTTTAATATCTTATGTGTTGAATAGCTATTCTTTTTTGGATATCTCAAATTTTTTTCATATAGTTTACGATTGTATGACATGTTAGATGGAGCTAAATTTTGTTATTATAGGCCTAATACTTTCAAAGGTGGACAAAATAAAATATTTTACTGAATCAAACAAGCAAAAACTTCTAACAATGTTGTAGATTCCTCATAATTTCTTATTATACATTTCTTGTTTACAATGTCAATATTTTGTATAAGGATAGAAAATCAACGCTTAGAAATGCACAAATAATGCATGAAAAGTTAGAAAAAGTAGAAAACAGCTATTTCGAATGTACTATCGAGATTCTTCATCATATGAATTTTATCACTGATGAGCTTGATTCTTCACTGATGTAGAATCGCGATGTCAGATTTCAAACGGTTCTTTGCTATACTTTCATGCAGTATTTCTGCATTTCTAAACGTTGTTTTTCTAACCTTATACATTTTTGCACAAAGGCTTTATTTGCTATTTTAATGTTAGTATTTTGCTCTTCTTTAGAATTTTACCAACCTGTTCATACATTTGTGATTCCCTTTAATGCTATATACGTATATAAAACAACATTAAAAAGTTAGAGTATGAGTATGTGCGTATCAAATTGCAAACAATTATTTCAATTATTGTTTTTTAATTTTAAAATTGAAAACTTAATTTTTTCATTAGGAAATACTTATATTATTTTAGTAAACCATATAAAAATCTCACAAGCATAATGTGCTTCTTTTCTTCATATCTTTTTATGCTTGTATATCATCGGAACTTTAACTTCCTTTTTAATAAAGGAAGAATGGCTTTTTCTTTTCGCACGTCAGGTATTTGCATGACTAATTTTCTGGCGTTCATCTCTTTTAATCATTTCTCTTATGCTCTCTTTCGTTTAATGATCTTAAAAAACCCAGTGCAGGCGTCCGTCGCTTAGTTCACGGTAGAAAATTACTTCAAAGGAAAGACCGTTTGTATATTTAATTAATTTATATAGCCGCCGGAAGGATTGTATTAATTTAATTAAATTTAATTATGATCAGTACTTAATCTAAGAATAAATGAAAACAATGTATCCACTGCAAACATATGAAACACTAACTGTACATGAAAATCAACACTTCTAACTAAAATCGTTTACGATTTTGCTATTTCAATTATTCATGGTTGTGTTCATTTTAAAGATTGCAACTTTAAAGTTACTATCTTGAAAGTATTTTGAAAATGTTTTACATGTGTTGTTTTACAGTGTTCCAGTAAAAGTTTATAATTTGTTGTAAATTGCAAAAGTTTATAATGTGTTGTTAATTTGGTAACAAAGTGTTGTGTAACACAACACTATCTTAAGAATTTTTTTTCATCACCACTATCTACAACACTATTTTAACACAATTAAAAAAACTACTTTTAGAACACATTTCCAGATCGCAATACTTTTCAAAACATTAAAAACACATTTCTAGAGAGCGGTACTTGCGCAATATATTATGAACACAATTAAAAAACAAAAAACGCTTCACAACACATTAATTTGTCTTGAACTTGGGGACAAAACGTGTTCCGATTTATTTTTGTGTTTGAGCGTTTGCAGTGTAGTTTATTAAATCTTTTTAAAATTGAATCTTATTCATATTGTAGAACAAACTCAATTAACCGAGTTAACTGGGATCGTTAATACCTTGGATAATGGAAATCTTGGTTTGTAGAAATTGTTCATAAAAATTCGCTTTGCGTCAAAATTTAATACATCTTTAAAAAACAAGTAGCTTTTTAAAATAATAAAAATAAATATATAAAGTTATGTTTCACAACTCAACAAATTTAAAAAGGGAATCCTGCCCACTCTCTCCAGTCAAGTGGTTTGAGATGAGATTGTCCGATAACACATTCTACCACTTGATCAATAGGGTCACATGGCAGCTGGAAACAAAATCCTCATTTGTTTTCCGGCTTGATTAACAGAAACCTCGATTAATCGAAACTTGATTAAGAGAGTCTTTACTGTATTGTATAAATCGCTCTTTGAATTTTCATATATCGATAATTTTACGGCTCAATAATAATTTTCTCCTAATGAAAGGCTATTGGTATTTTAAAATATTTCTATACTCTTTTATTAAATTCAACTTAATTTTTGCATGTAAAAATGATATTTTGCAATCGATTTTTAACTCACTACTTGTTTCTCTAGATAAATATTACATACAAAAGTTTTTTCAAAGATATTACAACATAATATATTTAGTTCGTGATTGTAAATCACTAACTTATTTTTGTGGCATTTTCCGTTGTCTTTCAACAGTTAAAAAAATCAAATATTCTTCATGGTTACATCTGTACCAAGTATCGTACATAATTATATATACTACATAATCAGCGATTACATATTCATAGTTTTCACATTTTAAAAGCTCAATATTACTTACATTAAAATCAAAAGAGCTGAGCATTTTTTTTTACAGTTAAAGAATACACACTAATATTAAACACTTTAATAATATTTTTTTTTTAAATTTCTCTTTCTTTAAATTTATTATTATTTCCATAGATTTTTTGTGCAATATGCTATCATTTTAAGTGAATGCAAAAATTTTAATTCCTAGCTTTGTTGCAATTTTTGGGACACTTTTCGACAACAATGTTTCAGAAATTTAAAGATTGTTTTTTCGACAGTTCGAAAGTCATTTGAAAAGCAACCTATCAATCGTATCATAGCCAGTTATTTGCACTTAGTTTAAGATTCCAAATTTGGACCTTGAAACGTCTTTTCGGATTAAAAGTTTCTTTTTAGGTGTGTTCATAATTATGTAAATACGTAGCACCTATAATCGTCGTTCAGTCCGTCCGTCTGTCCGCATCTAAAAGAGCAAAAATAAATAAATAAACCCAAGCGAATCGTTTGAAATTTAAATATACAATGCTTGAATAATTTTGTAGTGTCATTTAAAATTTTATGAAAATCGGATGAGTAGTTTAATGATAGGATCAATCAGAAGTATTCAGTTACATTACCGCCAATGAGCAAAAAATAGTCTCAAGTGCATTTTAATGGTGTTACACTCTTTCGAACATAATGAAATTGATATGCATCTATGAAGTATAAACTAAAATACACACTTTATAAAATCTATGGTGGAAAAAATATTTGTTATTCATTTACAGGCCTATACAAAAGATTTCATTACATAATGCCATGGGGGAAGCATTGTTTGGGGCGCGTTTTAATAATATAAAACTATTTCACATTTTATGGAAGTGATAAATGTTGCTGAGGTTTGCTACAAGTTATTTCCTGTATAATAGAAAGCAGATCGTATTTACTGGGATAAGCAAACGATTTCGGATACTCAACTATATCCGAAGTAAAGTTTTCTATTACACAAACATCTGAATATTTAAAACATCCTTATAATACGAATGCACCTTATTTGCTACGCTTGGCTTGCAATTTCTAATTTGTTTTAGAATGTCATCTTGTGCTTCCACAATTGCCCATTTCAGCTAATTTTCCAGCATTTGCACCTTTCTTGCTGTTTTGGATAACTTTTAATTGTCAGTTAAATAAAAAAAAATCACTTTGAATTAATTCTCTTAAGAAGAAACATGTGCTACTCATAAAAAAGAAATATCGCTTCATGATTACAGAGTACAAATTAATACTGTTTAATCAGATTTAAATTTTGTTACCCCTACATGTCTTTCACTATATCTATTTACGAGCGAAGTTTTGTTAAGCTACCGCTTAATATTATACAAAATAATATGTAGGTCCGGCAAATAGATAAGTCCATCTCCCCTTAACTCGCAATCAAGTTGCAGTTAAAATAAATGCTGTGCTTGGCCGTTGTTTGATATTCATTGTTCAGAGGTTTAGGGTTATTTCCATGGAAGAGATGCGGTATTACTAAAACATGACCGGTAAACGGAGGTTACCGTTGTTCGGAGTGACCATAGTAGGAGGTTTCACTGTACTACCAATTTTTAGATTTTTGTATAATATAGATTTACGTAATGTTAGCGAATAAACATCCCCAGTCACATAAAATTCGTTTCAGATTTAGTTACTTTTTTTTCAGATTAGAGAAATATGACGCCATTTTTAAAAATTTTTAATATGTTAAGGAAACAATTTTTCTTTTAATATCTATTAAAATATTTGTTTTCTTTCCATAAATAAATAAATAAATACAATTTTATTTTTGAACTTTTGTATTTTTATGCAATTTGTATTTTAGCTATTAGGTTACTTTTGAAGTGTACAGTTTGAGGAGAAAAATATTAATATAAATTTTCCCTTCGTGTAAACTGGCATATGAATACTGCTAACATTTTTGCAGAAAACAAGATTGCATTTTCGTTTGAAAATAGTACGGTGTCTTTTATTTAAAAAGTATTTTTGAAGCACTCTTTTTATATAACATTGAAAGTTAAAGCTATATTTAGATGGTTATGCAATCATTAGCGAATGTAAGATTTTCTTTTTATGTAAAATTAACAAATTAATCTGAATATGAAATTAATGGCTGTGTTTAATCAATATATTTAAATTCTCGTTGTTTTACAAAACATTCTTACGTTTCAAAAATTTGAAAGTGTGATTCAAATCGAATGCAATAAAGAAAGAAATTAAAGAAATCTAATTTCATTCTTAAATCATCTTTCTAATGTTCTTTGTTGTTAATTTAATGCACGAAACTTCCAACGTTTTAAAAAAAAAGAATCATTTTAGAAATAATGTTTTGGATACAATATAATTTAAAGAATCAATCGATTTGAAAAGAAAAAATGAATATAAGAAAAATAATATGAATCTGCAGAAAAGTTTAAATGAAATTTGCAAATGAAAGCCCTATTTAGTAAAATTAAATTCATTTATGTTTTCCCCATACTAATTGAAACTCATTATTTAATTTAATTTGCTGTATAATTCATAAAATAATAATTCGAAGAATGCCGTGTTTGTTTACTATAAAAAAAGTGTTGAATGCAATATTTTAGAAATGTCTTGTAAATTAGATTTTTGTTTTAAGTTCAAAATAATTCATTTTTTTTAATTTATACTACAGTTTTTTTTAAAAGAAAGAAAAATCACGTGAAAGCATAGCTTATTAACTATTTCCCAATACTTTCAGAATTGAAAAACAAAAGCTTTCTGTTTATCAACAAAAATGCAATTTTTTATAGTCGATTTTTTAAATTACAGTTCTTCGACAACTTTGAACGTTTTATACATATATGAGTTGCAGTTTTGCCTTCCCCAAACACCTCATTAATTAACTGCTTTGGTCAGTGTTCTCCCACGGAAAGTGAATGACGTGTTCAGATCAGCTCATGGGTGTGAATTTGCTGACTACCACTTTTTATCAATTTAGCCTGGTAACAGTAAAAAGTCAAACAGAATCATTCTCAGCTGCGTTACGGGTAAGACGTTCCTATCGAGCTCCGAAAATATAGCCGAATGTTTCGGCGTATGTAACAGAATGGCCCCAAAACCTCCCTTCATTTTAAGCTGTAAATAGTCATTGTATCATATTGTCAAGAAGTATTAAAAATTATTTACTTCATCCCCTGTATTTCCTTATTTATACATATATGTATGTTGCATTGCAGCACATAGGGCGTGCAAGCATTTAATCAAATGCATTGTAATTTCATTCAGTTTGGTGTGAACTTATTTAATTCAATGAACAGCCAACACTTAGCCGATTTTGGCGCAGATCGTGACTAGGAGTTTCTCCATGAAAGTTTATGTTGTTATCTTTAGCTTTTATACTTTTATTAGCAATGCGTAATCTAAAATAGTTCCCACCATTCATTTTAAAATACTGGTCTTGATGTTACGAATCAAAATTCATGTTAGAAGAAGTTAGAATGAAAAAGCTATCGTTATGACCGTCAGAAAAGATTTTGCAAGTGGAAAAGCGAACAAATTATGAGTCTTCACCGAGTGCAGCGGTTTTTGTGGTAACTTTCTAATAATACAAATCATGACATCATCACGTGTCTAGCCAATGAAGAACAATAGAACAATACTGTCACGCATGAAATTTCTATAAGAGTGATTTTGCAAAGAGTTCTGTCAAAAGGAGCGTGAGAAGATTAGGTGCAAAAAATATCCCAGCGTGCAAAAGATCTTGGAATAAACTGCATAAAAAATGGTTTTTAAAAATATTCGAATTCACACTAAATAATAGAAATTCGTCAAAATATGATTACGCAAGTAAGGATTAGACTAATAGCTTTATATTTAAGCAAATTGAGTACGATAAAACAAATTTTAGAAAACTTTAATAGTATTAAAAATAGATATTATTAAAAAATACGAAATTAGTGCATATGCTGGTAATTTAGTTTAATAAAAAAGATATAAAAATAATTATCGTTAAGGAAAAGTTCATTAATAGATATATATATTTAAAATGCGATCTATAAATTTAAAAATCGCATTAAAAAAATAATTTTCTTTGAAAAAAAAGTGTTATACAAAAATTCCAGTACAAATGTGTATTTTCTTACTATAATGTAACTATTTATGTTGCTTAAATTCCGATTTTTAATTTTATCTTAAAAAACTTTAGAGTCCATCCTAAAATGAAGAAAATGAAGAAAAAATTAATCAAAAAAAGAAAAAAAACAGAATTTGAAAAAATTACATTTAATGGTCATCACATCTGTGACTTATTTAAAAGTAAATTGAGGTAAAATCCTTTTTGGCAACATTTTAGTTACCAAATTTTTACGACACTTCTTGTGAATATACTTCAGATGTCTAAATTCATTTTAAGTAAAATATTGGAAAACTATTCTTATTGTTATACTTCGAAACATTAAATTTTACCTTTTAAAGTGAAAAAAAAATCCGAACTATATTTTTAAAAAGCATAATAATGTTGAGAATTTTATTCATTATTTAAGCTGGATATAAGAAAAAAATTCGCCAAAAATACATTCTTAATAAAATTTTATATCACGAAATTTAGGCATAAAATAAATATTCAAATACAGTTAAAGCTCGAAAATCAGATATCGTCCGGACGATAACTAAACCGGAGTTACGAAAATTTTAGACTTTTGACAGTTTCAAATATACTGCGTTCAAAACTACTTCGAATACTCTTAATATTAATCATATATATTTATTACTGCCTTAATTAATAATTTAATTTTTTGACAAACAATATTTTTGTAAGAAAAACATTAAATATTTAAAACGTTTCTTTAAATTGATGTTTTCTATGGTAGAAAAATTATCTTTATAAACAGTGAAGTTATTTTTTCAGATGTAAATTCTAAAGCAGTAAATATTACTTGCTTATATATTTTTGGACATATTTAAAAAAAATCTTCTGTATTTCATAAGAGGGAAGAACATCTATTTCGTACATAAAGATTTGTTGTTCGTAAGTAAATATTAAATTTTTAGTCAAATGTATGCACTTGTCCAGTGTAACGTTATCTTTTATCGATTTCTCGTTTTCATTCCTCTGAGCTGCTGTTACACGTGGTTTTATTTAACTAATCCATCAACTTTCAATCTAAAGGTTTTCAATTCTTAAAAAAATTGCGGTTCAAAAAAAGGTGGGGAACTGCATCTCAAGTGTAGTGAATGAGGTGCGTTATTACTATATCGAGATTTTTAAGATACAGATCTTGATGGATAGCATACAGTATTTCGGATGTAATATATCGACCGAATTCTTTGGTGTCTTCCTGTAAAAACTATCCGACCATCTATTATACAGAGCCTAACTTGTAATAAACTTTAGCAACTTATATCAATTTTATAAAACACGAAATAGTTTAATATGATTAAAACGCACCCCAAACAATGTTTCACCCAACACTATTATATAATGGAATACTTTAGCGTGGCCCTGTAAATTAATAAAAAAATATTACTTGGACTACAGATTATACAAGAATGTATATTTTAGAATATATTTTATGTATGTATAACATGACTTAAATGCACTTGAAACCATCTTTTCCCTTTGGTTATAATGTAGCTGAATACTTCTGATTGTTCCTGTACAGTACAGTACCCTGACTGAACTATATATTTGATTTACATAAAATTTGAAATGACTCGACAAAATTATGTAATAACTATATATCTTAAATTTCACACTATTTGGTTGAGCAGTTTCACTCTGTTACTTGCTGATAGATGGACAGACAGACAGACAGACTGAATGATGACTATAAGTGCTATCTATTTACATAAATACGAACGCATCTAAATGGCTTTGATGCAGCATTTTTAAGGTTAAGCAGTATTCCACAATTTCACTTCAAGTGATATTCTAGAATGAATGACTGGCAGACACAGAAACTTTTTTATTGGAATTAGTTGTGGACTTTGAAAGAGAGGAAAATTTTAAATATGAAATAAAACATTGTGTCTAATTTATATTTAATACAAATTTAAAAAGCATTACCCGAATTTATTAAATGTGCAGTTTATTAGTTTAGCATAAATTTTATCAGCATCCCTTATGCAATGCATTACATTATATGAGCGTATCTAATGAATAATGAATATAAATCTTTAGTTTTTAATGTCAATTGACAACACAAAATGCCGCAGGGATTTCATGCCTTACCTTACATTTATTCATTTTAACCTTGGTATTTAAATATTTATCTTAGAATAAAAATAATACATATTGCAAAAGTATACTCACGTGTACAGCTTACATAAGTTTTTTATATTTTCTAAATATTTCACTATCTAAAGAGAATTAGAGTAGTAATTTTAAATGTAATATTCATTTGATTAAAGTTTTTCATTTATAAATAGTTTCTACCTAAAAGTGTTGGCATTAATAATTTCAAATAAATTTTTAAAACTACAAATGTTCATCAAAAATATCTGACTGTATCAAGTTAGTATAATGTTAGCTTAAAAATGATATATTTTAAGTGCATTGAATTATTTTAATAAAATAAAATGTGTCAGATATGTATTCAGTGCTAATATTGCAATGCTATGTACTGTAGTGTCGATTGGAAATTACTTCATATTTTTATACAATTATTTTTTTAATGTAATTTAATACCGTTTCATAAAACAATCAGTTGAGGTAAAATATTTCATCAAAATGTAGTTGGAACTCAACTTTGAAACACGAAAAAAAAATAACATTTACTGAAAAAAATACCATTTTCAATTACAATGTGTAGATAGTGAATTTCTAAATTTCTAAACTAGAAATGTAGATTTCCGAATTACATGAATAAGATAAACAAATAAATTGAATACACGAAATGATTGAAGATTTCTATTCTAGAGATTTCTAGGAAATGAAACGATACATTATATTGTGAATCATTTGATTTAGGAGATATGATCTCTTATTTCTTGAATTAGTTCATAAACTAGAATTATAAAACTCACTTCTTGTATTCGAATATTTTGGCAGATATTTCTAAATAGATTTGACCCTGATAGTATAAGAAAAACTCCTTGAATTTTAATCAAGAAAATTAAAACTCTCTGGAAAATAAACTAAAAATTTATGAGGATGATATAAAACTATTTTTCTACAGGTTAAATTTATTTTTTAGTTACTCGTGGCAGTTTTTTTGGTATTGGCTGAACCCAGTGTGGAAATTTAAAGAACGTGTAGCATATTGTTATTAAAAATGTATATATATGTATGGAAATATTTTTAGTATATATAAAACTTTAAAAAATGGTTAAAACTACATTAAATTACGTAAAAATTCTTTTTAAATTTCCTTTTATTTTTTTTTAAATTGTTCTACAATTAAGTGTCTATCGAAGCTAATGAAAGACACACAAAAGCGGTGCCGATTTTGTTGTTATAAAATTGGTTTTGAGATTAGTTTTCAAGCTATACATCTTATTAGTTATATTAATTTTGAACATACTATTTATTTAAAGTGAAAAATACACAAACAGCTTTACGTTTTTGATAAGAAAAACTTGGCTCTTTCAG
This sequence comes from Maratus speculifer, assembly GCA_964019185.1. Lineage (NCBI taxonomy): Eukaryota > Metazoa > Arthropoda > Arachnida > Araneae > Salticidae > Maratus > Maratus speculifer. The sequence goes on from OZ025290.1 coordinate 182,293,171, forward strand.
ACCGCAAAACCTTCTCTTGCAACAATTAAATAAAAACTGAAGTAAATTATTTTCATTATCCTTTATTTAATAAGAAATAATAAGTTTTTTTAGATTTTAAATATCGGAATATGTTTAATGTAGCCTAAATGATAAACCGTGAATTAATGGGGCCAATGTGAGACAATGTATAGGGCTAATATGAGGTATTACAAGTTGGCCATAATTTAACTAATAGTTTATAGAGTATTCTGTAGCTCAATTTAAAATAAAAAATGGAACTAAATTTTAAAAGAAGATTAAAAATGACGAGGGACGCGTGATTTTTTCAAAGAAAATAGCTCCAGAAGTCACCGCTAGAAGAACATTTAGCGTGGAGTAGATCAACAGAGTTTTAAAAAAATGCAGAATCAGTACTGAAATAAAATTATCTTTTATTTAGCACAATGAAATTACGTTTAAACGGACTGTTGTTTTTTGCGATCAACATATTGCATTCTGTGCGCAGAATGTAAAACTGCAGATACACTATATGACCAAAAGTGACCATCCACTTGCAATTTTAAACATTTTGTTAAATATTTCGAAAAATGGATGAATTATTACCTGAAACTCTCGGAATGTAAACTTAATAGTACAGGTGATATATTACCGTAAAGATTTTTACTCCCGAAGCCCTATAGGGGACCGTTAACAAATTGAAAAATAAAGCATATCTTTTAGATAACCCTTTTAAAACTAATGGAGAAGACTCGTTCAAACTGTAGATTACGATTAAATAGCTTATTATAATAAACTGTGTTAATATGTATGAGGATTGCAAGTATACTCATAGAAAAATTAAGGTTTTCATAAAACAGTTCCAAATTTCTCCAAGTTTTTTGTTTATAATTTGCAGTGTTCTTAATATAAAACAATTTTTTTTCAGAAATTTTGACAAGCAACATTCTGTACAATACCCTGTAAACATAATTTAAAAATAGTCAAAATTGTATGAAAAATGAGCAGGATTACTAAATAATTTTTCACTGCGCACTTGTAATTGCTATCAAAATTTCATTTGTATATTGTGTTACCTAAATGTGTAGCGAAACCTTTGTGAAAGTTTAAAAACAATACTTGAAAATTATGAAAATTATCATCTATAGAATAAGCTTAAAATACGTTGCTCTAAAATAAAGCAAAAAAAAAAAAAAAAAATTGTATTCAAATATATTGGTACATGCAATACAGTGTTTTCTATATTGGCACTAATCAAAGTATATAAATTACAGCCACTCATCTTTTAGCTTTATTTTAGAAACAAAGAATTTTGAGCTTATTCTATCAACGATAAATTTCAAAATTTTCGATTTTTTTGAAACTTTCACAGAATCTTCTATATGAATTTAGTAAACATATTATGCCAACTATATTTTGATTGTTTTCGCGTAAGCGTAGTAAAAACCTGCTTATTTTTCATACAATTTTTATTATTTTTCAATTATAATTACAGGTATAATGTTCTTTCGTATATTTTCTGAAAATAATTTTTTTTATTATGAACTCTGTAAATTTTAAGAAAAAAATCTTAACAAAATTTTGAACTGTTTTTATAAAAACCTCAATTTCTCTACGAGTATGCATGCTGTTCTGATAAAAATGAGCACAGTTTATTAAATAAGCCACTTAATCACAATATACAGTGTGAACGCTTTTGCTACACCAGTTTTGACAGAGTTGTCCGAAAGATATTACTTTTTTATAATTTGTTGAAGGTCCCTTACGGGTTTCAGGAAAAAAATCTTTGTGGAAATATATGACCTGTACTATTATATTTACAAAATTAGAGTTTCAGGATAATGCGTCAGGTGATTTTCTAAATAGTTAACAAAATGTCTAAAATCGCAAAAGACCGGTCTCCTTCGACCATTGAGTATAGTTTTTGGGAATCTCCCATACGGTTTGAATTATGTTATCCTTTAACATAGCCAGGTTCTGGAAAACTCCATGATAGGCCTCGGACTTAAGGTAAGCAATATAGTCAGAAGTCGCATTGTGTAAGATCCAAAAAAGGACGAGGGTGGCCATGCAGTTGGATGCAGCTGACTGTTTCTATTGTGAATGTGCTTCGTAGCAGCTATTTTATTCACAAATTGTTGTTGGAAGGGGCTCTACCTGCATCAAAATGATTTTATCTAGCCAATGTCTTTGCTGAACTGCCGGAATGACAAAGTTATTAAACACATCGCGATATTTCTCTGAGGTAGTAGGACAGGTTACTAGGGTTACAGGTTACAAAAATGGAACTATGATCATCCAAAATTCGGCATTTCTAGGTATTTGCAGTTTTTTTTTTCAAGTAAAAGTAGACCTTATATCCCCATAAGATTTTTCACGGCCATACCCATTCTGGCAAGAAAGATGAGAGCAAAAGTATATTGCATATCATGTTTGGTGCGCCGCAGATCTTGTACACGTCTGATCTTGTACGGAAGATTTTGATAATCTTACGTAACATTTTCCAAACTATACGCTAAAGAACATATATATACTAGTCCGGGAGCCGACCGTCGATTTATCTATGTATCGAGTAAAAGGACCGGACATACATCAAAATGTAGGTCTCAATGTGCACATTAAGAATATCACTGTCTGCCAGGTCCTATCCTGCCGGAGCGTAAGGCAGCCGCACTTTTATGACGTCAATTTTGAGTGTTTACCTATGTATCGAGTACAAGGACCAGACATACATCAAAACGTAGGTCTCGATGTGTGCATTAAAAATATAACTGGCTGCCACATACATCAAAATGTAGGTTTTAATGTGCACATTAAGAATATCACTTGCTGCCAGGGCCTATCCTGCCGGAACCCGGTGGCAGCCGCACTTTTATGACGTCAAGTTTGAGTGTTTACCTAAGTATCGAGTAAAAGGACCAGACATACATGAAAATGTAGGTTTCAATGTGCACATTACGAATATTACTGGCTGCCAGGTCCTATCCTGCCGGACCCCGGTGGCAGCCGGGCATTTATGACGTCAATTTTGAGTGTTTGCCTATGTATCGAATTCAAGGTCCGGACATACATAAAAGTGTAGGTTTGAAAATGCACATTAAAAACTTAAGGGTCTACTTTGTCCAATTTTACCGGAATCAGGTGGCAGCCGCACTTTTATGACGTCAATTTTGTGTGCTTACCTATGTATCGACTACAAGGCCAAGACATGCATCAAAATGTAGGTCTCAATGTGCACATTAAGAATATCACTGGTTGCCACATACATCAAAATGTAGGTCTCAATGTGCACATTAAGAATATCACTGGCTGCAAGGTCCTATCCTGCCGGACCCCGGTGGCAGCCGGGCATTTATGACGTCAATTTTGAGTGTTTGCCTATGTATCGAATTCAAGGTCCGGACATACATAAAAGTGTAGGTTTGAAAATGCACATTAAAAACTTAAGGGTCTACTTTGTCCAATTTTACCGGAATCAGGTGGCAGCAACACTTTTATGACATCAATTTTGAATGTCTACATATGTATCGAATTTAAAGACCATATATAAATAAATATGAAGGTTTAAAAGTGCACTTTAATAATTTCATGATCTGCCATGTCCAATTCTGCCGAAACCAGGTTGCAGACTCATTTTGTTTTCGTCAATTTTGAGTGTTTACCTATGTATCGGACGCCTAGCAGACAGTGATATTATTAATATGCACATTGAAACCTACATTTTGATGTATGTCCGGTCCTTGTACTCGATACATAGGCAAACACTCAAAATTGACGTCATAAAAGTGCGGCTGCCACCGGGTTCCGGCAGGATAGGACCTGGCAGTCAGTGATATACTTAATGAACACATTGTGACCTACATTTTGATGTATGTCTTGGCCTTGTACTCGATACATATGTAAACACTCAAAATTGATGTCAAAAAAGTGCGGCTGCCACCGGGTTCTGGCAGGATAGGACCTGACAGCCAGTGATATTCTTAATGTGCACATTGAGACCTACATTTTGATGTATTTGGCAGCCAGTGATATTCTTAATGTGCACATTGAGACCTATATTTTGATGCATGTCTTGGCCTTGTACTCGATACATAGGTAAGCACACAAAATTAACGTCATAAAAGTGCGGCTGCCACCGGGTTCTGGCAGGATAGGACCTGGCAGACAGTGATATTCTTAATGTGCACATTGAGACCTTCATTTTGATGTATGTCGGGTCCTTGTACTCGATACATAGGCAGACACTCAAAATTGACGTCTTAAAAGTGTGGCTGCCACCGGGTTCCGGCAGGATAGGACCTGGCAGCCAGTGATATTCTTAATGTGCACATTGAAACCTACATTTTGATGTTTGTGGCAGACAGTGATATTCTTAATGTGCACATTGAAACCTACATTTTGATGTATGTCTGGTCCTTTTACTCGATACATAGGTAAACACTCAAACTTGACGTCATAAAAGTGCGGCTGCCACCAGGTTCCGGCAAGATAGGACCAAACAGCGAGTGATATTATTAATGTGTACATTGAAACCTACATTTTGATGTATGTGGCAGCCAGTTATATTCTTAATGTGCACATTGAGACCTACGTTTTGATGTATGTCTGGTCCTTGTACTCGATACATAGGTAAACACTCAAAATTGACGTCATAAAAGTGCGGCTGCCTTGCGTTCCGGCAGGATAGGACCTGGCAGACAGTGATATTCTTAATGTGCACATCGAGACCTACATTTTGATGTATGTCCGGTCCTTTTACTCGATACATAGGTAAATCGACGGTCGGCTCCCGGACTATACGTAGTTACCCCATTTTACTACCTTACATATACATATCACAACATTCTTATATCTTTATTAAAACATATATTTAAAATAATTAAGCTTACTTTGAAAAAAATTAATTGGAAAAATATAATTCCTCTCTTTAAATGTGTATACGGGTAAGATGATATAACGCCGTTACTTTCTCGCCGTTGGGAGGAACTACATATTAGCCATGAACGACCCACGATAGCTAATGGGGAAAAAACACCCGTTTTCACACCTAATGTTTCGTAATCTGTTCGCCATGGCTGTTATGATTAGCAGCTCATTATTTACGGCATATCTCTGGTCGGATAGAATTGGCCTGAATTTGCATTTGCGAAAACGAAAATACCATGCAGCCATAAATCTTGTGTTTGTTGACATGTTTCATTTTATAAAACGGTGCAGTTTTGTTAAAATACTCTGAAAGTATTAGAAATTGTTTCATAATCCATGCTTTGTGAATCATTTTTATTTCTTGTTTATTTGGATCCAGAATCAAAAGATCGAAAGCGACTCTAACAAATTTAAAATCGTATCTGATAATGGATTCAATTTACCCGATCACTTTAACTTGGAAAGAAAGTTATTTAGTTTAAAATGAAAAAAAAAAACACTTCCGAAGACTAATGTTAACAATCAGGCATTTTAGATTGTCAGAAATGGAATTCAACAAAAAGTTTGGTTTATAGGCATTTATTTTTTGCTTTGTATCTTTCAACTTTACTTTAATTGGATGTTTGGACACAAGCCAATGCTGAAAAGACATAAAATTTTCATTTTTTATTTCTTTGTTCTAGCCCTTATATTTTACAATTTAATTAGGTATAATAACGGAATGCATAAAAAGCAACAAAATGTAAAGTATGATTGTATCTTTTTTTCATGAGATGAATATGCAAAACATTCATTGTAATTCTTTAAATGAGAAATTTACATTTTCTTTCCGATGTTTTTAAAGGACTGTCATTTAATTTTATATTTTAAAATATAAAATGAAATTTTGAATAAAATAACAAAATATATTATTTAAATTAAAAATAAATAAATAACATAATTTTAATGCACAATTTTTTTCTTTGAACAATTATTATTCCGATATAAAAAATATTCTGTAGATAAAAAAATACAAATATTGAATCATGTTGAATAATAGACTATATGAATAAAAGTGACCAGTCCCTTTTGATTTTAGACGTTTTGTTAAATATCTAAAAAATACACGAGGAACTATCCTGAAACTCTATCTGTGTACACAGAATAAATGGTAGAGGTCATATTTTTCCGGAACTATTTTCCCCCGTAACTTTACAGGGAATCGTCAACAAGTTGAAAAAGAACGAATATTGTTTTGGTAACCCTGTCAAAACTAATGTAGCAAATGCATTCAATTATTTTTATAAAATGTGTTTACTTGTATAAGGATGGCATGCATATTCGTAGAGAAACGAAGGTTTTCATGAAAACAGCCCCAAATTTCGCCAAGCTTTTTGCTAATACTTTGCAGAGTTCTTAATATAAAAAAAATTCTTTTCAGAAAATACGACGATCAACATTGTACACAATGCACTGTAATAAAAATATGAAAATTGTATGATAAATGAGCAGGTTGCAATAATGCAGCGCAAAAACTTCTCAGAAGTGCATTTAAAAATCCTCCAAAAGGCACATCATTTTTATAAATGATTCTTCAGCTCTGAAAAAATATACTAGTTTGGGAGGTTCCTAAATATAAAGAATTTTTTTTAGAACAGTTAGTAACTCTTAAAATGTTTCAAATTTTCGTTCATAGTGATATTGTAATTTTGTACATTAAAAAGCATTTACCACATTTTTTTAGTGCGTTCGTAATTATATAAGTATTTAGCACCATAGTCGTCTTCTGGTCCATCCGTTTGTCTATCTGACTGTTTATTCGCAACAGTTCAAAACCTACACATCCGATTGGTTTGAAATTTAATATATTTTTATATTACATATTTTGTCAGATCATTTCGAATGTTGTTAAAATCGAATCGAAATTTAAAAAGATATTAATAAAAGCTTTCTTTATTCAGTTCAATCTTATTTTATATAATTAATTAAATGGTATCATATGCTAGGTAATAATTTTAGCTTGTCATGGTGATTACGTCAAATTTAAGATGGAGTTATATTATTTCCTTATTACAGAATTTATTATAAAGAATTGTAACAAATTTTGCATAAGAGTGCAAAAAGTATATTATTCTAAGATCTAAATATTTGTAGGATGGGCGACTCCATATTGCAGATTAAAACTATTTTCAATGACATACACTAACATTTATTGATAACGAATAGACGAAACAAACAAAACAAAAGAAAAAAATAAATAAAACATCGACTTAATCTCCGCAATTTTTTACAACGATCTTTAGTTGACATGTATACGTCGTATATATTTAGCAGTTTTTTAAAAATCTATTTGGAACTTCACTTTTAAACCGTCGAAAAAAAATTCTGCTTTTTCAAAACATTCACCGCCGGCGTTGAAAACATTTTATTTCCTTATTTTTTTCTTCCTCACATAGCTTCGCTACTTTTCAATTCATTTTTAATCTCGAAACGAGAGTTCCTCGAATAGAGCAGCATAGAGAAAATACAGTTTGAATTCAGGTGTAGCAGAGAATATTTCCCACATACTTATAAAATAATTATAGAAAGAATGCACCTTATTAACACGTTCGCTGCCGCTTACGTGAAGATGTGATGATAGTCAATGCCGCACTGTAAAAGTGGGTTTTTTCCAGAAGCCGATTTAGTTTTTATAACAAAGAATCGGTAAAAGATTTTCTCGCGCCAGCGCGTTACTGGCTATTGGACATCACCCCACATCACGCGCTAGAACTTGAATGGCCCCTTAACGTCGGCGCCATATCATGCGCTTTCTCATGAGCAGCATCGAATGTGTTAACACGTTTGCCATACAAATTTTGACTTGTTTTCTTTTACAGTATACTTCAAGCTCAAATTTGTTTCAAATTTCCCAAAATTTCGATGTAAACTGTATTAATTTTTTTTCAAGCAAAGGAAAATTATTACTTAATTAAAATTTTTTATTTTAATCTTTTTTGTTTTATAATGACGATGCCATTATCAAAGATAACATAGTTTGTTGGATTTTCTTAAATTAAAGCAGATTCTTTTGTAAAAGCTCATCTAAAAACGAACAATATCTTAATTTGTTCAATGATATAAATATGTTTTATTACTGGATTCAACAAGATATTAAGCAGCTGAGATTAGCAATTAAATTATTAAAGAATACCGGCTTGAATTTCATCACTGATTTCATTTCCTGTTATTTCTATTATAAACATACAAAGGAAAAAAATAAATTAATGAATTTCATATCATCATTGAGACATAATGCAAATTTATCTCATTTGTAACAGAAACGAAATAAATTCCAATTATAAAACAAAGTCAATTTCTCCAAGTTAATAACTTAATCATCGGTCTTATATATTGGTACTACTTTGAATTCTGATTTGAAACAGCTTTATCAAATGTAGTGTGTACATAACCAAAATCAGCAACATACATATTCAACTAAGTTTATTAAAAAGGTAATGGCAATGAATAACAAAAAAGTATGAACGCATAGTCGTAATATATAATTAGTTGTTTAATATGTTATTTGCAATTAATTTTAACGAATCTAACGCAACTGCTTGAAGAAAATATTATGTGATGTTAGATTTCATGTTTTCTTAACACTTTGAGATCTGATGGTTGAATTTTCTACCACTTAATTTTTATTCCGAAATGTCACAGTGGCACTAGAAAATTCGACCAGATTGATTTAAAAAGGTTTAATGCATTTTTTCGAGTATATCGTTAACGGATTTTTTTCTTTGCAAAATACTGGTGCCAGTGTGACGTTTGGCATTTTGAAGAAATTTATCCACCAGAGCTCAAAGGGTTAAGTGGATAAACAAATGTTAGGTTTAAAGAAGTTTTGTAACTTTTTTTAAATTTTAGATGTAATGACTTATTTGTCTACTGAAACATTAAAAGCATTATGTATAGTTTTTTTTGTAGTGCTAAATATATTTAATTTAATTGAAATATCTATAGTATTGAATTCGTCGCCATACCCTATGTTAATCAATTTCAACATATTTAGGACGAATTAACATAATTTCGATCTAATTAAATTATTATCGGTAGCCTCTATTCATTTGCGGTCCAATCAGAAAATACGGGCTACTTCCAGACTACAATAGCTATCTATACTCTATCTCTACTATATTGAGGAGTTTTGGTCAAGTTAGCCTATGTATAACCTAAGTAGGTGTCATGCATTTAAATGCCAGATTTTTCACTTTTCTCACCTTGAGCTAATTGCACACTACACTAAATTCTTTTACTTATTGATAACATCTTTCAGTGTTCAGTTGTAGCTTGTCCCTATCCAACAACTTTTGAATATGGTGGATCTTGTATGGTGCAACAAGGAAGGTCCTCATACGGGCATACTTAGAAAATTCTGAAAAAAAAATACAGAGTATTATTCTCGCGTACATACATATGTTTATAGTTTTTTTGGCGGTATCACTTTTAAACCTTTGTAAAAAATTAATGAACATTTCGTTTATTTGGCGGTTTATCACCGGTTGGCGATGAAATAAAATTTCAAAAAATATTATTTTATATCAAATACTTTAAAAATGTTTCATGTTGAACTTGTATTTAAAAAATATTTAAATAACTTTAGTTTTAACAGTTTTAGATCATTTTAACTGTGGTTTTATCATATATATATATATATATATACTGAAGGTTAACTATGAAATATTATGAATAAAAAATATAAATAATTAAAATTGTTTCAATATAGAATTTAGGTCCAAATGAGCACTATTGATCCAACTTTGTTGCTATGGAAACAAAAACTTCTCCGATATTGAAATGCATTACTTCAGCATTCTTCATCTGCTCTTTATTTTGGAATACGCTTAAATATATGAAAATATTTGTTATATATGAAAGTATTTTTACAGTGATAAAATAAAGTAACTACAGCAACAAGCAAGATAAATATTTACTGCAAAAATAAAATATATGTATTAAACTGTTTTAATAGTTTAAATTTAAAATTTACAAATACAATTTACATGAATTTTAAAATCTATTGATAAATAATTTTAAGTTACATTGAAATCGTTTGCTTTTGGCGAGGAAATGTATTGCTCGCCAAATCAAGTGATGTGTTCGTTTTTCACGCCATATATTCGAAAGTATTTTATTTTTTAAAGACTATTTACTGTCATTCCCTCCGCTAAATTTGACTGATCCTTTATTACATACATAAGTAGTTTAATTAGTATTTAAAAAAAATTATATGCCCAGTATGCAGACCTTCCTTGTGAGCATTTTTCATACGGTTCTGTTCAAATAGCTTGTCTGTCGAGAAACTGCATAAACGCTACTGCCCCCAAAATCTATTTTCTGTCCTAAAACTGCGCGGCAACACACTGTAAAAAAATCTGTAAATATACAAAACTAGTTTTTGTAAAGCTACAGAAATCTGCAAGTTTACTAAGATTTTATCTGTAGCCTGTTATTATTTTTACCACTCGCATACTACAAATACATGAAAAATTTTAGTTTTACCTGTCAGTCAATCAGAAAGGGCTTCAGTGGTGACGTAAGGACTATTTACGCAGTCACAGAGCCGTGAAATGCATCCATTTGGAATCTGGTATTGATAAAAATATTTCTAGTTACTGAGTAAGTAAATTTTTATTCTTTATAAGTTAAATTTTATTATATTTCTGTTCTACTATTTGATTTTTAGTTATTAGCAAGCTAATCTTCCTAATTATTCTTTACATTTGTGCTTATTGCAAGTACGTAATTTCTAATGTTTTATGAAATAAATCATAGACACACGGCAGTGTGTCGCCAAGTTCACAAAGTAAAAAGGCGTAACACAGGCCGTGGGTTATATTACATGAAACATTTCGGGCCACTTTTGACCCACCAATAACTTAAATTCTATTTGACCTTATTGAGACTTATAAATAGAGAAAAATCAGAAATCATTACATTAAATATTAATGGTTGGTTAAAAAAATAAATTATTGGATTACAATGGGAGTTTATGGGAATCACGCGAAATACCAGAAATAGTGCCAGGTTGGCGTCACCTTTGGCGTGTATCGGGGCTGATCTTTGAAACTACCAAACAGATTTGAAAAGTAATAGTAACAAAATGATGGTATTTGTCCTGGTTCAAACATAGGCTATATCTTATGTCAGTGCCACTAACCTAAAAGGGAGTGCAGGAGCAAAAATGTTCTAAAAATGTGATTTTTGTGTTACTGAAGGGCCTAGAAACATAAAATGTGTCATGTTAATTACTTATAAGATATAAATGATTCCTAAGAGCATCTGCTAAAAACATACAAACTTAAAAGGGGTGAAAATCCACGAAAAACGTTCCAAAAACATTATAAATAGCGATTTTAAAACAATCTTAGCAAATAACGAACCTATTTTAAAAGTAATGATATTAAAACGATGGGGACAGTCCTTTGTCCAACATAGGTTACATCTTATGTCGATGCCACTAACCCAAAGGGATGCAGGAGCAAAAAACGTACCGGCGTGACAGATTAACGGCCTCTTTGAGGTTGAATACCTAATTTTTCCATCTCTTCAAATATCCTAATCGTATCCCTTTAGCAGATATTGGTCTACGCCGTAGGTTGTTTATAAGACGAAACTCACTAGCGGCAGCAGAGGCATACCCCATGTTTTCGTACACTGTAAAAAAAGAAAAAAAATCTGTAATCGTACAGATGTAAAAGTGCCGAAATCTGTATGGTTATGGGATGGAAACCAGACATCAGAAATTCCTGTAATTTCACTCCCCCTTCCCCCTCCTGTTCTCTTTAATTTGGACTCGTCCAGTGTGATGTGACATATGATTGGTCTCCTCTGGGTGCGCGTGCCAGCTTATTTTAAGTGTTGCTTTGCGACGTTTCTCAGTCAGTTCGCCTTAGCGGCGAGCTCAGTTACACGGTTTATTTTACTTTATTTTACGATGTGACTTTCTTTCTTTTACGTTTTACACTTTTTAGCACTGATGATGAGACTTTAGAAGTCCCGAAACATGTATGCTTTTAACATCTTTCATAATATTTGTGCTCTTTAACGTTGTTTATTTATTTAATTATAAAATTACAATTATCTAACTAAATTTTTATCCGTAATCTAAGTTGCAGTTACAAGAAAAATTCTTGGAATCCCGGTTTCCTAAAAAATCTTAATAACCTAACAGATTTTACGATTTTCAGTGCAAATTTGTATCTGCAATATGAATTTTTGTTGCTGCCATTACATAAAAAGTTCTAGGAATTCTAGTTTCCTAGAAAACTTTTAGTAACTTTACAGATTTTTTTACGGTGTAAAACAGCTTTACCAAAAGCGCACATTCTTCTAAAAATACCACCATCATTACAGCCGGAAATATCGACATAAAACGACAACGTCTGCAAATATTTTATATTTTAACTTGTTTTGCATAATTCTTGTTCTTCGTACAAGCCAGCAAATATCGACATTTTCTTCCTAGAACTGACAGTTTTCCGGTTTTAGATTTTATTGCTCGTAATTTTTGTTTTGGATTGCTAATATTGTTTTTGTATTGCGTTTTGGTTGTTTATTGTGTTAAATTTAATTTTTTTTTCGGAAAATGCTCTATCCTGTGGCCTTTTTGGATTTATTTTTTTTTTATCCGTTTGCAAATCTCGTATATAGTGTACAAAAAATTTCATAGAATTTTGTTGACCTTATTGTGCTATAGGATTCTGTTTACAGGGAAAGTTTAATAATAACCAACCTGTCCATTTCTACTATTATATGTTAGATTGGTCATAACGATTAATAGAACGCCACATGTGTGATTTTTTTTTAAATTCAAAGCATCTACTGTTGCTTTATTCAAGATATTTACTATCTTACTAGATATTTACTATTAGTTTATATTTAATGTACACTATATTGCCATTGATTATTGGACACTTGCGATTTTAGACATTTTACTAAATATCTAGAAAAATACATGAGGAATCATCTCGAAACTCTAAGTATATAAATATAATAGTATACGTCATACATCTCCGTGAAGATTTTTTACCGAAACTCCATAGGAGATCGTCAACAAATTAAAAAAGAATGAATATCTTTTGAATAACCCTGTCAAAACTAATGTAGCAAAAGCGCTCAAACTCTAGATTATGATTGAATGCCTTATTGTAATACACTGTGTTCATTTTTATGCAAATGGCATGCATACTCGCAGAGTAATTAAGGTTTTTATAAAAATGGTCCCAAATTTTTCCAAGTTTTTTCCTTATAATTTTCAGAGTTCTTAATATAAAATAATGTTTTTTTCAGAAAATATGACAAACAACATTGCACACAGTACCCTGTAATCAGAATTTTAAAAAAATGAAAATTGTATACAAAATGAGTTGGTTTACAAATAATTTTTTACTGCGCATGCGTCAACAATATCAAAATTTCATTTGCATATTATATTAGCTAAATGTATAGAGCAACTTTTGTGAAAGTCACAAAATCATAACTTGGAAATTCTGAAAATAATCATCAATTGAATAAGTTGAAAATCCGTTATTCTCAAAATGAAGCAAAAACAAGAGGGGTTGTATCCATATATTCATTGATTAGTGTCAATATAGAATACACAATACGGGATGTTACGACTACTTTTGGATAAAATCCCTCATTTTTTTGCTTCATTTTGGAAAGAACGGATTTTGTCCTTTTTCTATAGATGATTACTTTCAGAATTTTCAAGCCATAATTTTGAGACTTTTACAAAAGTTGCTCTATACATTTAGCTAACATAATATGCAAATGAAATTTTTGATATCTTTGACGCATGCGCAGTAAAAAATTATTTAGTAAACCTACTCATTTTTCATACAATTTTTATTATTTTTTAATTCTGATTACAGGGTACTGTGTGCAATGTTGTTTGTCATATTTTCTGAAAAAAATATTATTTTATATTAAGAACTCTGAAAATTATAAGGGAAAAACTTAGAAAAATTTGGGGCCATTTTTATAAAAACCTTAATTACTCTGCGAGTGTGCATGCTATTTGCATAAAAATGAACACAGTGTATTACAATAAGGCATTCAATCATAATCTAGAGTTTGAGCGTTTTTGCTACATTAGTTTTGACAGGGTTATTCAAAAGTTATTCATTCCTTTTTAATTTGTTGACGGTCCCCTATGGAGTTTCGGTAAAAAATCTTCACGGAGATGTATGATGTATACTATTATATTTATACACTAAGAGTTTCGAGATGATTCCTCATGTATTTTTCTAGATATTTAGTAAAATGTCTAAAATCGCAAGTGTCCCATAATCAATGGCAATATAGTGTAGAAGTGCCCTTTTCTAAATAAAACAAAGATAGCTATTTTTTTTAAATGTCGTAACTATTACGAATTTAAAGAAATACTTTATCATTCATCCTTTATTTAAGCTACATTGTAAATAATCCATAAAGTTACTTAACTTTTTCTAGGAAACTGGGATTTTGATAACTTTTAATGTACAGTCAATCAGGACAACTTTGAGCCAAGTACACTGTAAAAAAAAAATCTGTAATCTTACAGATATAAAGATTCTGAAATCTGTATGGTTACATTTATCTGTACACTGTTTAAGAAAAAATGTATATCTACAAAACTAATTTTTGTAAAGTTACAAAAATATGTAACTTTACAAACAAATCTACTAAAATGACAGTTACCTTATTAAAATTTTATCTGTAACTTGCGTCGCAGTTAAATAAAAAATTCTTGAAATTCCGATTTCAGAATTCCAAGTCTTTTTCGGAAAAATTCTTGGAAAACTTTTAGTAACTTTACAGATTTTTTTTTTTTTTACAGTGCTACATCACTTGCGTTAACGGCAAAGTTTTGGTCTCAAAATACAGATAGCAGCACTTGTGTGAGTTTGGCAACTCATTGGAAATAATTTTTCAAGGTTCTACCATGGAAAAATGAATCAAAGTTTCGCAAAGGCGGATCAATGTTACCTTAATTTGGCGAAAAGTTACCCTGATTGACTGTAACCAGTAGCGTAGCTATGTTTTTTGGCGTCCGGGGCCAGCAAGAAATTTTGCGCCCCCACCCCAATATAGATATATAACAATTTCTCTCAATTTGGCGCCCCTAGGCCTTGGCGCCCGGGGCGGGCGCTCCCCTTGCCCCCCCTTAGCTACGCCACTGACTGTAACGGTTACAGCAAAAGTTTATGTAACCGTATTGCTTACATGATTTTTTTGCGGTTAACGTTACATAAAAAATTCTAGGAATCCCAGTTTCTTAAAAAAAATCTCTAACTGCACAGTTAGAGTTTTTTTTAGAGTGTGGGAAATCTAAAAACAAACAATTTTGAAAAAGATAAATTAACTCAGATTACTATTATAAATATGCTTTAAAACCTCATTTCAAAGAGGGTATTTCATCAATTATTTGGACAATTTTCAGTTTGTTATGTTTTTCCAGGACAAATCTACACTGTAAAAAAAGTCTGTAATTCTACAGATGTAAGGCTGCCGAAATCTGCATCCTAACTAACATTTTGTCTGTTCACCATATAAGAAAAAATCTAAATCTACGAAACTAATTTTTGTAAAGCTACAGTAATCTGTAACTTTACAAACGAATTTGCAAAAATTACAGTTATTTTACTAAAATTTTATCTGTAACCTGGATTGCAGTTACATAGAAAATTCTAGGAATCCCAGTTTCCTAAAAAATTCTTAGTAACCTTATAGTTTTTTTTATTTTCAGTGTAAATCTGTATCCGTTACATAAACATTTGCTGGTGCTGTTACATAAAAAGTTCTAGGAATCCCAGTTTCATAGAAAACTTTTATAACTTTACAGATTTTTTTTTTTTTTACAGTGTACTAATTAATCTCTATCTACTGCTATGTTTTTAGAAAAAAATGAGAAATGAAACCGGAGTTGAATCGATTCCATTCAATGCTTTCGAATGATCTGTTCATGTATGACTGTGTATTTGAAATTTTTAAACAAGCTGTCACCATAAGCGTCACCATTAAAACATGCCATGGGCTGTGGAAGGTTACGGATGAGGAGCGGAAGAAATGTAATTTGGATACTTTAAGAAAAGATTTTTTTTCTTCGAAGTCAAAGCCTAATATTATAGTTTGAGCATAGAGATGTCAGATTGAACCTATTAGAAAAGGAAATCGCTATCTTTATCTGTATATTTATTTGGGTACTACTTGGTTATCACGTCGACCAATTTCGCCAAATTATAGAAATCGCCCAACTATTAGCCAAGTTACACAAACTAACACTTTTTTTAAACAACGAAAAAAATATATTTTAGTAGAGCATTAATAAAAACACAAATAAAAAGTCGAATTAAAAATCATTTGAAAACGTTACATACACATGTATCATGTTTAATGTCAATGTGAGTGTGACATTTGCGATCAACCATTATTGGCATTTAGTCTTAGAAATTGGCGACAGTAATTTGTTCGACGGTATAACCAAATAGTACCTTTATTTGTTCAAAATTGTTACAAAAATGCTTGAACTCACTGTATATATAAGATATATTTAGGTACGTACAAAAGAACATGTTTAAGATAAAAAATTATAAGTAACATGATTTTATTTTTCTCAAAATTAATACATACATAGAATTCGCATAGAATGTAACACAGTACATTTCTTTTATCATGCTTATTTTTAATTATTTTTGAGTTTATGTATATACACAGATACATTTTTAGGTGCGTTCGTAATTATGTAAATACGTAGCACTTATAGTTTTCGTTCAGTCCGTCCGTCCGCATATAACAACGCAAAAACTACCCAACCGAATCATTTGAAATTTAAAATGTATAATCATTAGATAATTTTGTCGAGTCATTTCAAATTTTATGAAAATCCGATGCATAGATCAGCTGCAGGCACAATCAAAAGTATTCCGTTACATTACGGTCAATGGGGAAAAAAGCTTCAAATGTATTTTAATCGTGTGGAGTTTAAAATATATAATTATTACATAATTTTGTCGAGTCATTTCAAATTTTATGAAAATCGGATGCATAGATCAATTACAGAGACAATCAAAATTATTCCGTTACATTACGATCAATGGGGAAAAAACTCATTGGAACACAATACAAGTTTTATGCATCTATGAATTACATATTATAATATACATTTTGCACAATCTGTGGTGCAAAAAACATTTGTTATTGATTTACAAGGCCACACAAATGTATTAGAGAGAACATTTTTGGTGCGCGTTTTGATTGTAATTGACTGTTTAACATTTTATGAGAATGATATACGTTGATGAGGAATACTACAAGTTATTTCCTGTATAAAAGAAAGCAGATAATATAGCGTATGATATACGTTGCTGAGGTGTAATAAAAGATAATTCCTGTATATTTACAGAAACATAAAATAAATTTCCCCCACTATACTGTATCCAAAGTACCTTCTACTGTAACAGCAAGATCTGAATAAGGTACCCTGGGGTAATAACGCCAGGCGGGGTAATAACGCCAAGTGCTTATATTTTGCATAATTATGAAATAATCAGGTAAATGACACCCATGTGCTCTGCGCAAAAGGGTTTTGAGTCATATAAATCGCAAAAAACAGCTTCAAGTTGATTTGTTTCATTTTTAGGTCTTATTGTTTTTACAAACAACTAAAATTAACGCTTGATCTAAAATTTGCGAGAAACGTTTTGTGATGTGAAGACTATCTTTTTATCCGGAAATGCTTTGTTAATTACATAAATTTGTAGTGCATTTCATGGACTTTTAAAATGTTGTTGAAGATTTTGGATATCTTCTCGAGATAATTTGTAATTTA
Source organism: Maratus speculifer (assembly GCA_964019185.1). Lineage (NCBI taxonomy): Eukaryota > Metazoa > Arthropoda > Arachnida > Araneae > Salticidae > Maratus > Maratus speculifer. The sequence goes on from OZ025290.1 coordinate 182,310,911, forward strand.
AAATGAACTGCGCAATAACTACATCGGGGTAATAACGCCAATCCTTGACATTAATACCCCGGTTGATTCCCTACAGTGGCCGAGCTACGTCCTAAATACTGATTCAAATAAACACAGTTAAAACTGTGCAATGTTTCTCATATTTCTATTTAAGAGGTCCTTTTTAAGCAAAAAGAAGCTCACGGTCTGATATTCTTTTGCCTCATCCCCCCCTCCCACACCACACCTTTATTTTTCTTACACTTTCACAAAAAAATTGAATATTTTCAATAGCTTAGAATGCAATTTGTCAATTTCTAAGTTTGTAGAATTTGTATTTTTAGAATTGGGCTATCTACATGCAATTATTTCATCTTATTTCATAGTTTTGTTTGCATGGCGTTATTACCCATATAGGTGGGTAATAACGCCAAATAGCATTGGTCAAGAAAAAACGCCATTACATTTTATGAATACATATCTGTTAAATTATTTTATTTTATATAGATAGTCAATGAGTTGCTGTATCAGATCCTATATTTGTTTGAAAAATACAATCTAAAACTAAGCCGTGAAAATTGCTAGAACCTTAACGTGGCGTTATTACCCCAGGGTACCTTATATTTAAAACTTCATTATCGTACGAACACACCTCATTTGCTACGCTTCACGTGCAATTCCCAACTTGTTATTTTTATACACTAATGAAATACATAAAATTTGACATAAAATATTAACGAGAAATATTATCGATTCAAAACAAATCTTGCAATGAATGGGCGAGCCAGAGTTATAATGAAAAGAACTTATGGGCTTTTTCATAAATAATAATAATCTAAATAATATTTTTGGGCAATCTAGTAATGAATTGTAGTTATCTTTTACCTCTTTTGTACTCTTTGATTCTTTGTATACTCAGCACATTAGTTACAAATGACGAAAGTGGATAAAGTGTAAAAATCTGAGAGTAACTCCCATGTTGTTCAATTTCGCAGAGATAGTAAAAGAAATATGAAACATATTTCACCGTTTTTATCTTTGAAAAGAAATCACGATGTACTTTTTATCATTTTTGTTGTTCAAGAGTTATCAAAATAGCATATCTGATTTATTCCGTGTTATTTAGTAATTTTTTAAAAAATTTTTTAGCTACAACTATTTAGAATTTGTTAACTATTTTGGGAGAATAGTTATTGTTCTTGGTAGAGAATTGGGAAATCTAAAGTATGGCTGAGTCATTTCATTGGTTGAATTCCGCAACTTATTTTATTCGTTTTCTGATTGGTATATGCTTAATGTCTAGAAATCAAATACTTCTATTTTTTATTTTATTTGTTTTCTGATTAGTTTATGCTTAATGTCTGGAAATAAAATACTTCTGTTTTTTATTTTATTCTTTTTGTGATTGGTCCATGTTTAATGTCCAAAAAGAGAATACTTCTGTTGCCACAATGACGAAAACAGCATTAAAAACTACAAAATAAATAAATAAATAAATAAATAAAAAATTAGATACAGGTTTCAAACAAGTTGCATTTAAAAGTTTTTTTTTCTTTATAAGACGGTGTAAAAATTGAAAATGTGCGATGATTAGAAGTTCTAAAATTTGCAGTATCGAAAATTGTTAAACTAAAATTTCATTTAATATTTGTTTATGATTGGTCCCGGAATATTAATGTGTCTCTAAAAGTCCAGACATATAGATATGACTCTGTTATTACGTAAGCTACGTTTATATCGTCGTAAAAATGATGTTTTTTTTTTTAAATTTAGAAATAATTTATAAGTCTAAAATTATAGTATTTGAAAATAGTATTTTCCAAATAGTCGTTGTGTTTTGTTAAATTACAGTTTCTTTGTTTTATTTTATCTTTTTAGCTACAAGTATTTAGAACATGTTTCTAAATTTATTTCTTTGTAAGGGTAATATAATTTATGTTTTGAATATTTTAATGGAAAAAGATATCGAAATTAACACATAGAAAACTTTCTTTCCTTACACTTTATTTCCAGACACATGCAATGCGAAGTTATATTCGGAAGTTTCAGATGTATCATAAAATATATCGCATCACGATGTACTAGTATATTAAAATTATAAAATTTTTATTACAATAATAAAGCTAAAGCTTGCCCATCATTACTTGCTAAAATACAAAAATAACTCTAGACTGTATGTATCTTCATTTCTAAGAACTGATTAATTGCAATTTTTTTCTCCGTCTGAAACAAGATCTGTTTATTTCAATATATAGGACTAGAAAACATTTGTCTATGTAATAAATTATTTTATTTGTTTTTTTAAATAATACTCAGGCATGTAGTTTCTTAATGGATTAACACGAGATGTCGTGATAAAAACTTGTTTTCTGGAATTATAAAATAACATAAAGAAAAAGTGACAAAAAAAAAAATGACATTATTACAAGTGGGAATTTATAGAGCAAGCATATACAGGGGTGTTATTGCTGTATTAATAAAATGAACAATTTTACTGAATGAATATGGATTATTGCATAAAATCGATGCTGTCATAATGGACCCCAGCGTGCACGTAAGGTACAATGATACACCAAGGAGGAAGAGGACGAGAAATTAAGGAATAAAATATCAACAAATCATTTTTTTTTCTTTTTTTAATATTGTGTGTGTGGAGAAAATTCTATTTCCTGTTCTGTATTTCAACTCACATAGACGAATAATACAGGATACAGAATGAAAGATGAATAGTGAATCAAATATTAATGAGACTTTATGAAAAAATTATTTTTAATATAATACTTACCAAAGTAGGACCAATGTTATTGCTTTCTACACGCTCATTTTAAGAATATTATCAGTTATTTTACTTTCATGTACCATTGCAAGAATAAAATATTGGATTCTGAACATTCTTTCTATCACTTTTTGATTGATTTATGCTTTTAAGTAGTCATGATCACGATTTTACTATTTTTAGAAAATGTCTGCGTGTGACAAAAATTTTGTGAGTGTGCTATCTCAAGAACAAAAAGCTAGATTCTGTCAGAACTTAATATAAATTGGTGCCGACCAATTTTTCACGTAAATAAAAAAAATGATGGTTCTCGATTTTTCACGTTTTCCGCAACAGTTCTATCTCAAGAACTAATGCACAGATTTTCGTAAGAATTCGGATTCAGTTAAGCTTTGACATGAGTTGCTACTGATTAGATTTTAGTGTAAATTACCCAAACGATTGCGCTTCTGTGCGACGTGTCTCAGGATTAAAAGATTTCAGTAATAATAATATCTCAGGAACTCATGTAAGGAATTTCATTCAAACTTATTATTCTGTTGCACTTTCACATAAAAAGTTCATTATAAGTGGATACAAAGCAAAACGATGAGTGGTTGTATCCAACTGTAGTAGTATGTGTCATATTGTGTATTCTATATTGGTACTAGTAAATGAGTATATGGACAGCTCCTTATTTTTACCTTTATCTACGTAACAACGGATTTAGAGCTTATTTTTTTAACGGTCACTTTCAGAATATTTGACCTATGCTTTTGAGATTTTCACAAAAGTTGCTCTATACATTTAGCTAACACAATGTGCACATGAAATTTTGATTGTGTTCACGCATGCGCAATGAAAAATTATTTAGTAAACCAGCTCATTTTTTATACAATTTTTATTATCATTTTATTCTGATTACATGGTATTGTGTACAATGCCGTTTGTCATACTTTCAGAAAAGAACATTATTTTATACTAAGAACACTGCAAATTATAAGCAAAATATATAGAAAAGTTTGGGGCTTTTTTAATGTAAAAAACACAGTTTTTCTATATGTATACCTGCTATCCACATAAAATTGAACACAGTTTATTACAGTTTATCTCCAGTTTTAAAGCTTTTGCGTCATTAATTTTGACAAGATTATCCAAAAGATTTTCGTTCTTTTTGAATTTGTTGATGGTCACCTATGGAATTTCGGGAAAAAATATTCACGGGAATGTATGACTTGTACAATTATGTTAACACACTTAGAGTTTCAGGATAATTCCTCATGTATTCTTCAAGATATTTAAAAAATGTCTAAAATTGCAAATGGCCGGACACCTTTGGCCATATAGTGTATAATACCCAAACGTGTCGCATTTATGCTCTTTGGATTGAAAATTTTGGTTTGAATTATCTAAGTGAATCGGTGCCGAAATATTATAATTTGTTTGAAAAATGCGATGATTCTATCTACGTTTTAAATGCACACATTTCAACGAATCTATACTTTTGGAATTCACATAATGGACATAGGCTGTTATTTAATATTGGCATTTTGATAGTTAATTTTGATTTACAGTGATGTATGGAATAGAAGAAAGTTTTGATATTGACGCATTCGGTAAAATGTATTTTGGTATCATAAAAACAATCACAATTTGTTTGAAACCACTTACTCAAAAATGCTTTTATTTCTTCATCTGTTGAAAATATTTCTCCTCCCAATACTTCATTACGAGGATAGAAACAACTGAATGTCCGAAAATCCGGATTATAGAAAATTGTGTTGGTAAAGTTAGTGCACTTCTTTGAATTACAAGGAATTTAACAACATAATTACTGATAATAAAATTTTCATTTACTTTTTAAAACGCAGAAATCATAATTAGATTCTCTTATTTGCAGAATTTACAATATTTTCTATAATTAAACAATTCAAAAATAATAATAATAATAATAATAATAAATCTTAGAATTGCGAAAACCTTTTGCGTAGGTTTTAATAATATGTTTCATTCTTTATTAGGAATGTTGAAAAAGAATGTTTACTGGATTGTACTTACAGTAAAATTGTACAAAACTCTGAAATTTACACAATAAATATATAATTTTTATACTTTTTTTTGGCTCCTTTAGTTAAAATATTACTTTAGGATACCAAATAAATATTATTTCAGTAAACTTATTTAAGAATTATACAGGCGTAAAGTTTGAAGTCCCGAAGTAAAAAGCGTTTGTAATCTATGAAAAACGCAGTGCAATGAATACCGTTTTTTAAGGTTACAAAATTCTTGGAGGAATGATTTCTCATTTTGAATTCGAAAATTAGAAAGCAAATTGGGAAATGCAAGTATAAGATTACTGTTAAAGTAATAAATACAAGTAAGAGTAAAGTATAAATACAAAATAAAAGTAATACGAGTAATAACAACACCATATTAACATTTGAATAAATTTCGTTTCAATTCAAATACTTTCCAAACAATGTAGATTAGAAATAACTCGCATTTCGGGACATATAAAATGCAACATTTAAACACCACAATTTATAAGTTATAATTAATATTTGTTACGTAATTTTATTGACTGTTTCTGTGTTTAATATTTAATTAAATTTCAATGAAATGTATCAAAATTAAAATATATTAGTATAATGTCACAATGAACCGTAATCTACAATATGTTCGATTTTCAAAAAAGAGATTGCTATTTCAATACACATATTTCCATGTAAATTTGAAATAGATTATTAACTCAGAAATGAAATACAGATATTTCATGCAAATAATATAGTAAATTAATTTTAAGAACACATACTGGACAATTGTACCATTAAAATAATTATTAAGAATGTGTTTGTTAAAAACACATAATCTTGCTCATTGGCACTCAAAAACAAATATTATTTTAACAATATTTCTACATTATTTTAAATTATTTTTAGATATTATTTTTAGAAATTTTTTTGATATTCACTGGAAGACAATAGTGCATCATTACATTCACATTGTTAATGAAGGTTCAAGAAATTGTCTCTCGTGCAAGAAGCATCCATCTCTGAACTTTTATTCATTTCACCATCCTATTTTCCTGAAGACGGCTGCAGAAGACGGCTCGAAACGTTGATTTAATATTTTATTTTAGTTTTAATTATGCAAATTTTTGTTAAAGTTATTGTTTTTGTGTACCAATAAGCAAGATTTTGTGTTTTTAACAAATACATTCTTAGAAGTTAATTTCAATTTAGAATGTAACAATTAAAATATTGAGTAGGTTTAAAATCAAAAATAAATTTACTTAGAATTTAGTTATAATTAAAAGTATGTCACTGAGTGCAAGAAACGAATAATAACAACACCATATTAACATTTGAATAAGTTTCGTTTCAATTCAAATACTTTCCAAACAATGTAGATTAGAAATAACTCGCATTTCGGGACATATAAAATGCAACATTTAAACACACGCAATTAAAATTTCAGTTTTGAATACAACGTGTGAAGTCGTAAAAATCTCTGATGAAAATACTTTTAGTATAAAAAGGGCTGAAAAACACCACAAAGCCGCTACACTTAAGAATTACGATTTTGAATATATTTAAGTGAAATATATTCACTATATATTTAAGTGTTGAAAATATATGATATTAAATGTGAATGAATTTGTATAATGTTGTTAAGAAATCAGCTGAAACATAATTTGTATAGTTATTTTAAAATTTTTATAATAATTTTAAGACATTATATATATATATATATATATATATATATATATATATATATATATATATGTATACATATATATGTATATATATATATATATATGTATATATATATATGTATATATATATAACCATTAGATTACAAATCAACATCAATTGCTCTAAAAATTAGTTAATGCCAAATTATATCATACAGAGGAGTTGTCAGAATTAGAAATAAAATTGGAAATGTGGTATTTAGCTCGTTATCAAGGGAAATACTAAATAGCCATATTAATTGCGATTAATTCCTGAATGGAAATCAGGATAGACCTAAAAATAATTTCCATATTGCCCGATTAATCACAAATGAGAACTCATTTCAAAGAAAAATATTAGAAAAATAATTAAACTGTAATTGAATATTGATAAAGATAACTTACAATTGTCAATCGCGACCATAATTTCCATTGAGAACAGGAAAAAGAAAATAATAATATAATTGAATTAATATTGATTAAATTAAATTGAAAAATCATGTCAAATGGAAATAATTAGAGAAATTAAATTATATAATAGGTTAACTTACAAATAACAATTTAGACCATATGATAGCAATACAATTTTGCATTCAGTCACATTAGACAGTTAATGTGCAAGTTAAAGTAGTAAACAGTTTTTATTAATATTAGATATTTATTATTATCATCTATTATTAAAAATAATTAATTACAAAACACAAGTAGACAAATTTTTTTTTAACATAATAAAAATAGTTAAACTCTTTAATACTAATTACAAGTTTTAAATTATAATTATAGAATTAATTGAATAGATTTATATCGATAAATTTGTACATGTGAGATAGATAAATGCAGATTAACTGCTAAAGCATTGGTGTCGCCATCTATAGTTGCTAAAAACAATTAAATAATGCAAAAAAGTATTTAACTATAAAAACAAACACTTACAAGTTACAATATTTATATTTAATACAAAATTGGAAAAAACATTTAGGTTTTTTTTTTTTTTAAACATAAAACGGTATTTTTTATTTGTTTAAACTAGGGTTTTTTTGGGACAAGCCGAATATATAAGCAACCAAACTACAGTGGATTAAGTTGATAATAGAAGAAAAAATGTTTTATTTAAACAGTTATCCCTTTACATAAAAATAGACCAGGTCCCACTGTATAAAAATAGAAGAAGGAAATTAGAGAGAAAAAAATAAGAAATATCTTTAGTAATATTCAAAAGATTTTAAAAAAAAGCCAGAGGATGTAATAATAATATTCATATAATCTATTGTATATATATATATATATATAATAACTTTTTTACTATTATGTACACACTTCAAAATGTTGCTCTAGTTTGAACCAAATTTTGGTGCTCAGTAGCTGTTACCATATAATGGGGAAATCCAAAATTTAGAGCTTCCTATTTCAACCTCGTTCCAACTATTGGAACTATGCTTCAACAGGAGCTTAAAATATTGGTTCAAGATTTTACCATCTTACAGTGGCAGCTATTGAGCATCGAAATTTGGTTCAAACTAGGACAAGATTTTTAACTGTATAACCTTTAAAAGTAAACGGAATTTTATAGTATAATTTTCAAGAAAAAGCTATTTATCATAAGTTTGGATCTCACAACTAAACAAAATTTCAATTACGTAAAAAAAGAAATTTTTGAAATTTCGAAGGTGGAAAAATTGTAAAGGATTTGCCGCTCTCTTACAAAGGAATTTAGTTTTTGCAGTGCGAACGTTTTGTACGATGTTTTTCAGTTCATGAAAGTGTCTTCTTTTCTTTTCTTGAATTTTTCTTGAATTTTTTCAAGTATGTTTGGGTCAAGTATGGTTTAGAACTTATTGTTATTGGTTTTCACTTAAATTTTATGCTAATAAAGACAAGTTGGTCAAACTGCGAAATATAAATGTAAGATTTAAATTCTGGCGTCAGTGAGTATTTGCGCCTTCGAGGAATAATAGGTCGGAATTAACGCTTCCAATATTTGCTCACTACGTGCTTGAGAGATTTGAAATCTAGAGTTATGTGAAAGAATCTGTCTTTTACGTAAGAAAATATTTTGACATAATTCAATAAAATCTTGTGGCAACCACGGTTTCTATATTAATGACATTTTACGTAAGTTTCAAATTTGTGCAACAATAAAATGATTTCAGTAATAGTGTTGGCTTGACATAGAAAATCTACTTGAATATAGTTTGAACAGCTATCCTTTTACTTGTAAGTTCAACTTTCGATTTAGTAATTTTATATTTTCCTATTTTTTAACATTTGATTTTAATATTAAAGGAAATTTATTTAACAGTTGAGTAAGCTAAATTTAGAATGTCCATGCAAACGTCCTACATCATTTTAATTTGAATATATAGTCTTTTAATCTTTAAATTTGAGTATATCTCAATTACTTCTTGGCAGCACCATGGATTTGTCTCAAAGGACGCCTAATGCAATGATGGTTAACCTCAATCGAAGCACCACGGTTTTATTGCAATAAACCCATTTAAAGAGCCACTATTGTACCGTGTCCACCCCCGATACGCCTCTTTTCAAAAATGTCAAAATTAATATTAGAGTGAACACCAGCATTTGATAACACCAGGATTAATAAATAAATGTTGCGATACATTAATAAAATAAGGTGGAAGTTATCGAGAAAAAACTGTCGCTCCAAAAGCAATCAGAATATCTTTATTTCAAGATTTTATTAGTTATCCAGTGCAGATATTCAAACGAGTAGCATTTTTCGTTTTCATTCAAGCGAACATGTGTTCAGACTGAGACTAGAACCCAGAACTCAGAAGGCAGACAGAGAAATCGAAGTCATAAACACTTTAAAACTATATTTTAAAGAGATAAAAATCAAATTGAATGAAATGTGTAAAAATTAATTTAAATAACGCAAAAGAAAAAATTCGATTTCAATTGGATAAATTTTCTGTTGTTGATTTGTCGGTTGTAAATTCAGATTGATCGTCCTTTCGCGGCTAGATTGGCAGCAATGTTTTAAAATAAAATTACTGCAACTTTTAAAAGCTTCATTTCACAATGAAATGGAATCGTGTTTTCGCTATACCGGGTGATTCATAATGAATGGGCCAAAAAGAATAGCACAGTGTGACTGCCGTAATGAATTTATTCAGTCGAAACAAATTTATTCTGCAATTACAATTATACAAGTTTTATTTGGCAACAGGGAAAAACCATCGAATGACGAACTCGCCGCTAGAGGCGCTGTTAAACAATGTGTCGTTCATGCAGGAGAAAGCGTACCGCGTTTTCGAATATGCCAAAACCTCCTCAGTAACTGTTGTGCAAAGACATTTTCGCACGGAATTTCGTAAAGAACCACCGCATCGGCATAACATAAGCAGGTGGGTAAAGCAGTTCAAGGATACCGGCAGCGCTGGGCCACAGGATTTGACATGTCTTCATTGGCCGTCGAGATTACCAGATCTAAGGCCCTGTGTTTCTTTCCTCTGGGGTTCCGTTAACGACAAGATGTTTGTGCCCCCACTTCTTCAGGACTTACAGGAACTGAAGCAGCGGATAACTGCAGTGTTGAACTCCATCACAGGGGATATGCTATCACGAGTGTGGCAGGATCTTATTACAGTATAGACATTTGTGGTGTCACCGGAGGGACACATATTGAACATCTGTAAGAACTTGAATAAATGTAGTTTTGAGGTAAATTTGAATTTTCTAAATATATTAATTACAAAGTTCACAATCATGTGTTCTTTTTGTCCCATTCATTATGAATTACCCTGTATTAATGAGTATCTTAACGAATGTTACATGTCAAAAATATTTTTCACTTCGTTCGACGAAATCTATTAATAAGTTTTTAAATGAAACAAACATCAATAGCGTTTTCGATAAAAAGAAAATGTCAATACTCTTGTGGGAAATTTCAAAAGTTATTGATCTCAAATTTCTCCTTATCGGATATTTTCCCACTGAAGTTCAATTTAGTATCAGGGAAATGTGATAAAAATGATCGGAAAATAAATGATACAAGAATAAAATATAACAAGTAAAAAATATAATCTAAAATATAAAGGATTTTATTCTTTTTGTTTACACACGGTTCTTTTATATTTATAGCGTCCTTGTATTTTTTACAACTAACGAGCTTTTATAAATACAAATGAGAAAAATTCTGTGATACATGATGCAAATAAATCTGTACAATCTTTCGGAATCTTAAATTATTTTTTGGGTTTATGTTACTTGTTTTACTTAAAATATACTTTTTGTTCTGCTCAATATTACAAAATTAATAGCAAATTAGTGTTTAATATCTTTTTTTACGTTAAAAATAAAAAGATCACGACCAAATAGGATAGAGTTTATGTTAAACAAAGATAATTTAAAGGAAAAACTAAAAAAGCCTTGCAGAATCCTAAAGGAATTAGAGAATTCGAGCAGTGAAAGAATTAAATATGATAATTTTGAAAAGTATATATGAATTCTATTTGTATGTCTCTATGTGAATCTGGTCGTGCTCTAACTTATGTAAATATACTTGGATTTTCTTGTGATTATTTTTTAAGTTATTGAGGCTTAGAATAGAGCGTTTGGAACGGAGAATGAATCGTGTAGGTAATATATTATAATTCATTTGCAATTCTATATAAATTCATCCTTTACATTATACATCATAGTTATATTAAATTTTTTTTGCCGTACACTTAATTAATCTTACAATATTTCAATGCAAACATATATCAATCGATATCTATCCGTCTGGTAAACAACAACACACTTGGTTAAAAGATTGTAAGAAAAATAGTATAAATGTTCAAATTAGAAATCGTATTTTTCACTTTTTAAAAACACTGTTTTTAAATCACCCGACGCCAAAAATAACTACTATTGTTGAAAAACATCCGACTGTTCTTGGTTGACATAAAAATACCGAAAATGGAGTTGAGTTCTTCTTTGCTGTTAAATAAAAAAACAATTTTCATTGGCTCATAGGCGAATGTCTTCCAAGGTCATATTACTACTAGAGGAGTTATTCAATGCTGGAAAATTTTTAATTTTTTGTCAATGAATTTACAAAAATGAATGAATATCTACACTTTGTTTGGTACTATTAGGTTATCCCGTCGACCGAAAAACGTTCGCCAAACAATAAGATTAAATGCCAATTATGCCGGCTCGTGAATGTAACATTCAATGATATTAAATACGATACACGTACTTAAAACATCATTAAGTGATTTTTATTTCGACTTTTTATTTGTATTTTTATCAATATTCTACTAATTATTTGTTTTTTCATTATTTAAAATAAAAAATATGTCGATATGTATAATTTGGCTATTAGTTTCGCGATTTGTATAATTTGACGAAATTGGTCGACGGGATAACCTAGTAGTACCCTTTGTTTTATATTTATAAAATTAATCACAATTTCTGAAATGTTCGTTTGTTTATTCAATAATATGTTGTTAGCACCTGGTTATATTTAATTTATGACTTAAAACACATGATTGCATTGTTTTTGGAGGTTATAGAGAAAATAAAGAGGAGTAGATGTGATACAACTTAGAAAACTTACTACATATAAGTAGTACAATTGCCTTATATGTGAATGACGGTCGCGATCAGTGAGGCGATCCAACCGAAATTGTGAGGGGGATACAGAGAATTTGATTATATATAAATAGGTAACATTTATAGTTCATTTAAGAAATTCACAAAAAACGCATTCACATCACGATGTAAGCAGTGTATTTTAAAGAAATTATAATAATTTAAACATAACGAAATTAAAAATGGCCTCTAAAATACGCTACAATACCTTTTCTATACATTATAGAATGAGTAGCACTTATCGGTCATTTTCACAGACGTACGTTCATTTAAAGAGGCTCGTTAAAGAATTCTATAACAGGAAAAAAAATCGCATATACTCCCGTATTTGAACAAAAACTGAGTTATTTTTATGGGTATTACTGTGTAAAATACTTTTAAATTGCTCATTTCGATATCTGATTTTGCTTTAATTCATAAGAATACTTTATCACTGCTGGAAACTGTTTCATAATCCGTACCTGATGCATGATTTTTTGTTCGTGTTTAAACATACTTTTATAATACACATTAACTAATGAAGGTCATAAAGTCACCTTAATCACTAAACTGATTTGCCCGTACGCCGTGCGGGCAAGACGAATTTGCTTAATTCATCATTTAAAGCTTTTTGACACCACTAATTTTTTTAAATGGAATGGCATACTATTCAAAGGTAGAAATGTTTAGAATAAATATTACCAATATTTTAGCTTAAAAAAGCGGTATAAACCCATATTTTCAATTTATTGCACGTAAAAAAGGAACCAGTTAAGCGGTTAAAGCTGTCTAAATTTCTTCTAATGTTAAAAAAAAAAATGCTTAGATTTTTATTTTACACAATAATATTACAGTGATATTGTGTAATCTTAATTGTAATATTGTGAACTGTATTAGATTAAAATACAGTTCCTGTATTTTAATCTAATTTACTTATGTATAAAAATTAAATTAGTATGTATTTATAAAAATTAAATGATTTTTTGTTCTTGTTTAAACATACTTTTACACATTAACTAATAAATGTTTTAAAGATCCCTAAACCCTTTAGGTCCCATTCTGACTGAGATATTTTTATAAATTTTAATTCGTATATTCCTAATTCGCACAAGAAAATTAAAATAGAAATATTTGTTTTAATTTAGCAACGGAAATTTCATATTTAATAAAGCAAAATTAACCATTAAAACTTTCTGGTGTAAAGTCAGATTTCCTTATAATACTGTCTAAATTTCTATTGATGTTAAAAAAATGCGCAGTTGTTTTATATAATAATATATTTTAATCTAATTTAATTATATGTAAGAATTAAATGAATAAATGACTACAATAAATATGAATTCCATCTGAATGTGTCACAGAAATAGCAGAGCATTATAGCGTAATGCATATAATTAGTTAACTTATGCTAAAGGGAATGAATGCTCTTAAACAAGCAGTGATACTGACCAATCTACAAACGAGAACTATATCACATATTTTGAGATATTAAATAAACTTTTAATGCAAGTCACGTATTTCGATATTCTTGATTGAAATTAATATTAATTTAGTGTTTTATCTGCGGTGAAACGCGTGTAATATTTAAAAACTTTAACATTGATTTACTAAGTGATTCACTTAGTATGACGTGAATGGCTAAAACCTTTGTTGAAAAGACATTACTATATACCATAAAATGGCTAATTCTTACTTATTCAATTTGTAAGCTATTTATTTAGGAGTTTTAAAACAGTAAACCTTTCATACATTTTACAGATTCGCGTGCATTTTAATTTATTTTTTTTGCAATTAGAGTGTCTCTTGAGTTTCAGCTTCAAAGAACACCTCTATTAAAAGTTTGTGTATGTGTATGAATAATTAGTCTCTGATCTGGATTTTTTTATTTGTTTATTTCCTTAACGAAAACATTTCTTTTATAATACATTATTGAATCTATTTGCATACTCTGAAATAATTATTTCAGCAACTTCTGTTTAGATTTTATGCATCAGAGAGTACTAATCACCTAACTTACTTAGACAAATTTTATCACTACTTTTCATAAACTGTGCCAGTAACTTGTAATATAAATATATCTTTTCAGAAATGAACGTATCATGAATCATGTTATGTTTAGAGAACTTTTTGTTTTTTCACTGTTTAGACTGCTTTTTTCAACCAAGAGTTGTGTTTATAGTTGCGTAATTAATCAACGAAGTTGATTAAGTAAGGTATCTTAGGAATATATCTAAGAATATTTATTATTATGAGCACCAATTTGTTGGTTATAATAAAACATTGTTTTAACAGTTATATGAAAATATTGGATATTGTTATTTTCATAAATCTCAATGTTTATGAGTTAATTGTTGAAGTACAGCTCCTGCTTTTCTGCAAAGATTACACTTGTGAAAACACAACAGCGTCCAAAATATTTATCCTATCGACATCATTAGGGTCGAAATCTCGGCGGGCACACAGAACTTTTTATGTAACAACTACAGCAAAAATTTATGTATCGGATACAGATTTGCACTGAAAATCAAAAAATCTGTAAAGTTATTAAGTATTGTTTAGGAAACTGGGATTCCTAGAATTTTTTATGTAACTTCAACCCAGGTTACAGATAAAAGTTTAGTAAGTTAATTGTAATTTTAATAGATTTCTTTGTAAAGTTACAGATTTTTGTAACTTTACAAAAATTAGTTTTGCATATTTAAATTTTTTCTTGCGCAGTGTACAGATAAAATGTTAGTAAGCACACATATTTCGGCAACTTTACATCTGTAGGATTAGAGGTTTTTTTTTTACAAATAATAAGTATATGTCAATCCCGACATCCTAAAATATCAGTTTTGAAATTTCCCACATAGATAACATAGCGATTCTTTAAATATATATATTTAAAATACAAGGCTGCTTATTTAGTCATTTTTCTTGTGTTTTCTTTCGAACCGATTTTGCTAATTATTTTTTCAAATGAAAACTTTCAATGAATACTGTCCAATGTACAAACGAGAACTCTATCACAGATGTTAAATGTCAAATGGATTTTTAATACAAGCCACGTAGTATTTCGATACTGTTATTTGGAATTAATATTAATTTAATATTTTACCTCAAGTGAAACAGATATAATAGTTGAAGATTTTAACTTTAATTTACTAAGTGATTCAGTTATTCAGATGTGAATGACTAAAAACTTTGTTGAAAACACATTACTGTACGCTATAGAATGACAAGTTCATACTTATTCAATTTGTAAGCTATTTATTTAAGAGTTTGAAATCAGTAAACTATTCATGCATTCACATGCTACTTAATTTATTTGTTTTGCAATTAAAATGTCTCTTGAATTTCAGCTTCAACGAACACCTCTGTTAAAAGATTGTGTATGTGCATAAATAATTAGCCCCTGATCTGGATTTCTTTATTTGTTTATTTCCTTAACGAAAACATTTCTTTTATAAATCATTACTGAATTTATTTGCATACGCCGAAATATTTTCAGCAACTTCTGTTTAGATTTTATGCATCACAAAGTATTAATCCTCTAAGTTACATAGTCAATTTTCATTACCCCCTTTCATAAACAGTTCTAGTAACTTGTAATATAAATATATGATATTCAGAAATGAGCGTTTTCTTTCTTTAAGACCATGAATCATGTTCATACCTGAGAGAACGTTTTATCTTTTAATGTTTAGACTGCTTTCTTCCACCAAGATTTGTGTTTGTAGTCGCGTAATTAATCAATAAAGTTAATTAAGTAAGGTAACTTAGGAAAAAATCTAAGAATATTTATTATCATGAGCATCGATTCGTTGGTTATGATAAATCATTATTTTAATAGTTAAATGAAAAAATTGGATATTTTTATTTTCATATATCTCAACATTTAGGAGTTAATTTTTGGAGTACAGCTCCGGTTTTCTTGCAAAAATTACACTTTTGAGAACACGATAATGTCCAAAATATTTGTTGTATTGACACAAAAAAGTAGATGGACGTCAGTAGTGTCAAAATCTCGGCGAGTATTGAAAGTAAGTCATGTTGTCAAATGTCATTTTTCAAATAAAATGTCAGTTTTCAAATTTTCCATAGAGATAACATAGCGATCCTTTAAATCTATGTATTTAAAATACAAGACTGTCACTTAGCAATTTGTCCTTTTTTTCTATATAACCAATTTTGCTAATTATTTTATTAAATAAATGTAATAGCAACTAGCGGAAATTTTTTCCAGAGCGAAAATTTGCCTTGAATAACAATATTTCAAATGAAAATCAAATTTCAAGTTATTTTTATTGTTTATAGACGTTAATCTACTGAAAAAGATTCCATGCTGGCAATCGAACCTGAAAAAGATTCCATGCCGGGAATCGAACTTAATAGTGAAGGAGTTCCAGGCTGGTTGTCATTCCATGTGATTTAGTCGGTAGAATGTCAGTGCGCTATACTGATGGCCCGGGTTCGATTCCGGGCATGGAATCTTTTTCACTAGGTTGGCATTAACACCTATAAGCAATTAAAATAATTTGAAATTTGATTTTCATTTGAAATTAATGTAATAGTTGAGGATTTTAAATTAATAAGTGTTCAGTTATTATGAGTGACTAAAACCATTGTTGTAAACATTTTACTATATACCATAAAATGGCTAGTTGATACCTATTTAATTTGTAAGCTACTTACTAAGAAATTTGAAATCAGTAAATTATTCATACATTTCACATGCAACTTAATTTATTTGTTTTGCAATTAAAATGTCTCTTGAGTTTCATCTTCAAAGAACACTTCTGTTAAAAGAGTGTGTATGAGTATAAATAATTAGTCCCTGATCTGGATTTCTTTATTTGTTTATTTCCTTAAAGAAAACATATCTTTTATAATACATTATTGAATCTAATTGCATACACTAAAATAATTTCAGCAACTTCTGTTTAGATTTTATGCCTCAGAGAGTGCTATTCATACGCATTACATAGAAAATTTTTGTAACGCTTTTTCATGAACAGTGCTAGTAACTTTGATATATAACTATATGTCTTTAGAAATGAAATTTTTCTTTCTTTAACAGCATGAATCATGTTCATGTCTGAGAGTGCTTTTTGTGCTTTTAATGTTAAGACTGTTTTTCTCTATTAAGAGTTATGTTGATAGTCGCGTATTTAATCAACAAAGTTAATTAATATGGTAACTAGGTAACATTTGAAAATATCTAAGAATATTTATTATGATGAGCATTAATTCGTTGATTATAATAAAACATTATTTTAACAGTTATATAAAAAAATGGATATTATTATTTTCAAATATCTTAAGGTTTATGAGTTAGTTGTCGGAGCACACTTACTGCTTTTCTGCAAAAATTACACTTTTGTTAGCACGACAGCGCCCAAAATATTTATGGCAACAACGCAAAAAATTAGATGGATGTCAGTATTGTCAAAATCTCGGCGGGAACACTCTGTAAAAATATCTGTAAAGTTACGAAAAATAATCTAGGAAACTGAGATTCCTAGAACATTTTATGTAACAGCAATAGCAAAAATGTATGTAACAGACACAAAACTGTGTATGTATATAAATAATTAGTCCATGATCTGTATTTATTTTAGGTAGATTTCGTAAGAAATACTACCTATTGCAATCGCATCAGTTTATCTATCTATCTATCTATCTATCTATCTATCTATCTATCTATATATATATATCTCACTTTTTTATGGACACGATAACTTCTACAATTCTTCACCAATCTCCACCAAACTGGTACATAAAATCAAAGGGGATAAAAACTTGGCTAAGTTCGTTAATGGGCAAAATCGGACCAAGGGGGTCGGAAAAGGGGGCGTTTTTGTGAAAACCGAAAAAACGCCATAACTTCTTAATTAAAGTAGATATCGAATCGGTTTAAAGTTTATATTACTTCTTAAAAATGGGCCAAAAGTATATGCATGACAGATTTTTGATAAATTTAGAAGTGGGCTCAAGACGCGAAAAAAACAGGGATTTTGAGAGAAAAAAATTCATAACTTCGTCAATTTTCAAGATATCAAGTCCAACTAAATTTTTTATAAATGTTCTTAAAATTATTTAAAACTTTTGTATTTACAAGTTTTTGAAAGGACCAACTTTTACCGATGAAAAAAATTAAAAACGAAAAGAAAAAGGGCACTGAAAAAAAGAGAAAAATTCATAACTCTGTCAATTTTTAATATCAAATCTGATTAAATTTATTTTACATCTTCTCAAAAATATCTAAAAGTTTTATATTGGTAAGTTTTTCATAGGACCAATTCGTATAGCAAAAAGAATTTAAACAAAAATAGAAGTTGGAGAAAAAAACCTCGAATCCAAACTGCTTATATTCTGACTCATTTTTAAATTCACTTTTGATTTTAAACGCATCCAAATGGTAGATCCTCTTATTTAGAAACTGTATAAAGTGACGCATTGGTCAATTTTCTGATAAAGGCAGAATATACTTCAAAAAAGGCTACCAAAAAGGGCATTTTGAACAGAATTTCCCTAAGTCATCGGGGCTGAAAATTTACGGAAGTATTCAAATAAAAAATTGCGTTTTTTTCTAACACGCTTTTAACTCTATTTTTGTTCTCAAACGCATTCAATTTACAGATCCTTTTATTTAGGAACTATATAATGTGATGCATTGGTCAGTTTTTTGATAAAGACGGAATATATTTCAAAAAAGGCTACCAAAAAGGGTATTTTGAACAGTGGTGTAGTGGTGTATTTTTGTCGGCCGATTATCTACGCTATGGGATATAGGCCCTATGGGGTGGGGTGGCCCTTCGTGGGGGTCTTTCTAAGGGAACCTAACCCGTATTTACGCAAGGTTCGAAGAAAACCACGGAAAACTTCGAACGGTTAGGCCGACGGTCGCGATTGGGTTCGAACCCAGCACCTACCGTCTACCAGTTTGAGGTCAGAACCTCTCGGCCACTGGTGGGGCCCGGTATTTTGAACAGAATTTTCAGAAATAAGCGCGACTGAAAATTTAAGGAAGTGTTCAAATAAGAAATTGCGTTTTTTTCTGACTCGTTTTTAAATCCATATTTGCTCTCAAATGCATCCAATTTACAGATCCTCTTATTTAGGAACTATATAATGAGATGCATTGATCGGTTTTTGATAAAGACAGAATATATTTTGAAAAAGGCTACCAAAAAGGGTATTTTGAACAGAATTTCCCGAAGTCTTCGTGATTTGAAAATTTATGGAAGTTTTCACATAGCAAATTACGTTTTTTATGACTCGTTTTAAAATCCATTTTCGCTCTCAAACGCATCCAATTTACAGATCCTCTTATTTAGGAACTATATGCTGTGACGCATTGGCCAGTTTTTTGATAAAGATAGAATAAATTTTAAAAAATGCTGTCAAAGTGAGTATTTCGCACAAAATTTTCCGAAGCAATAATGATTATAGAATTAAGGATGTATTCAAACAACAAATCGGTTATTTTATGACTCATTTTTAAATTCAATTTTTTTCAAATGCATTCAACTGACAGTTTTTTGTTATTTAGGAACTGTATAATGTACTGTTTTGGTCGATTTTTTAATAAATTCAGAATCTATTTCAAAATATGTTGTCAAAATGGGCATTTGAGCTGAATTTTTCTTGAGATGATTCTGATAAAACCAGTTTTTACAGAAAAATGAAATTAAAAATTTCTCATAAACGGCCAAATGGAGTTATTAAACTGGGTTTATCTCTAATCATATATATATATATATATTTGTTGAAATGAGCACTCTTTGAAATCTACCTCCGCCTATAGGCCCAGACGACAGGGATTTTTTTGTTTATTACCTTAACGAAAACATTTCTTTTATAATACGTTATTGAAACTATTTGCATACTCTAAGATAATTTCAGCAGCTTCTGTTTAGATTTTATGCATTAGAGAGTATAAATCATCTAAGTTCCATAGATAATTTTCATCACTCCTTTTCATAAACAGTGCTAGTAGCTTGTAATATAAATGTATGTTTTCAGAAATGAACATTTTCTTTCTTTAATAGCATGAGTCATGTTCATGTCTAAGAGAACGTTTTGTGCTTATGTTTAGACTGCTTTTTTATTCATTTGTCGGAGCATAGCTCCTGCTTTTCTGAAAAAAAAAACACTTTTATGAGCACGATAGCGTTCAAAATATTTATTGAATAGACACAAAAAATTAGATGGACTTCAATATTGTCAAAATCTCGGCTGATAGGCTGTTAAAATATCTGAAAATTTACTAAAAAGTATCTAAGAAACTGGGATTCCTGGAACATTTTAGCAGCAACAGCAAAAATTTATGTAACAGATACAGATTTGCACTGAAAATCAAAAAATATTTAAGGTTGTGAGGGAGTGTCCTTTGTGACAAAGGCACTCTAGCATTTTAGTGAGATCGTGACGTCAATGTTCTAACATGCGTGGCGCGAAAGCGACATCTATCCTTTATTGAACTTTAACTTTCCAGAATGTATGTGGCGCCCTCGAGTCTACAGTTAGCTGCGGTTAGGAGTATTATGCAAATTTATAGCCCCGTCTTCAGTTTGCAATGTATAAAAGTTTTGAGTTGGAGTGTTGTGATGGGTAGTGTGGCGGCAGTAGTCCGCAAGGTGAATTAGATTGTGTTGTAAAGCCAATTAGATTGTGTTGTAAAGCGAAGCCAGGTGTTCTATAGTGAGATATCCAGTTTTGTGAGCCGAGCTAGCTTGTGGTGAGCGGAGTTACCCCAAAAGAGTGCCAGTGGGTAAGAAGTTATTTAATACGTTGGATATTTTTGAGAATAAAGAATGTTTGCAGCCACGGGCTGTTTTATTATAGATTTCAACAAGCTTTTAGCCGCAATCTGAATGTGAAGCCAGAGTGAGTGCCCCGAACTGAGCTTAAGCCGTGGACGTGACTATAGTTTACGATTTAATCTCTTAGTATTGTGCTTAGTGACTGAAATTTCGAATTTAGCTCCAATTTCCCATGTTCCAGAGGTTTTAGTAAACTGTTTGATTTTATCTTATACTTAAGATTATGTCTTCATTTAACCAGCAATCCCACAGACACGTCACAAGGTTACTAAAATTTGATGGGAAACTGGAATTCCTAGGGTTTTTTTTTATGTAATTGCAACCCAGGTTACAGATAATTTTTTTTTAAGATAACTGTTATTTTAATACATTTGTTTGTAAAGTTACAGATTTTCGTAGATTTACAAAATTAGTTTTGTTATTTTACAATTTTTTGTACAGTGTGCAGATAAAATGTTAGCACGCATACAGATTTCGGCAGCTTTTTATGTGTAGAATTATTATTATTATTATTATTTACAGTGTATTGAAAATAATAAGTATCTGTCAGTCCTGACACCTTAAAATGTCAATTTTCAAATTTAACATTGAGGTAGCATAGCAGACATTTATATCTATAAACTTAAAATACAAAGTTGCCTATTTAATCATTTGTCCCGTGTTTTTTATTGAACCAATTTTGCTAATTATTTTTATAAATGAATGTAATAATTGAAGATTTTAATTTTAATTTACTAAGTGATTTAGTTATTATGAAGTGAATGACTAAAACCTTTAGTGGAAAGATATTACAATGTACCATAAATTGTCTAGTTAATATCGGTTATTTACTTTGAAGTTTGAAATGAGTAAATTATACATGCATTTTACATATTCACTTGCAACTTAATTTATTAGTTGTGCGAACGTTTCACGAGTTTCAGCTTCAAAGAACACTGCTTTTCAAAGATTGTGTGTGTGAATAAGTAATTAATCCCGGATTTGGATTTTTTTGTTTATTTCCTTAACGAAAACATATCTTTATTAATACCGTATTGAATTTATTTGCATAATCTGAAATAATTTCAGCAACTTCTGTGTAGATTTTATACATCAGAGACTATTAATCATGGAAGTTACATAGGCAATTTTCATCACTTCTTTTCATAAACAGTACTAGTAGCTTGTAATATAAATATATGTTTTCAGAAATGAACATTTTCTTTCTTTAAGAGCATGAGTCATGTTCATGTCTGAGGGAACTTTTTGTGCTTTTAATTGTTTATTCTACTTTTTTCCACGAAAGGTGTGTAATTAATCAACAAAGTTAATTAAATAAGGTATCTTGGGAAAATACCTAAGAATATTTCTTAGAAATTCATGAGCGATTCTTTGGTTATGATAAATCATTATTTTATTAGATATATAAAAACTGGGATGTTATTTTTTTAAACAAATCTCAAGATTTATGAGTTAATTATAATATTGTGATCATAAAACTTTGACACTTACACTGTAAAAAAAATATTTAATAAATTAATAAACTTTTTCTTGGAAACTCGGATTCCTAGAACTTTTATTTTTTTCATTTTATTCTTTATTTTTTAACCTTGCAAATCATTGAACAACATAAAGTAAATATATATTTAATAATTTTTCATTATTAGCGAACCTAATGAATGATATATTAATGCACAAAAAATTATTTACGTTTTTATTTTTGTACATTTCGAATATTTCTGCTGAAAGCCAATTATGTAATAAGTAGGTTGCTAAAAAGCCCTGTAGGGGAAAAAAACCCAGATATTTTGTTTAATTCTGCTATTTTTTACGATCTATTCCAATCAGTTTATCTCTTTAGCTCACAGGTTATCAAGGCTTGATAGCTAATGTACCGGCCGGTTCTGTATGCATGAATGTATGCACGTAATGCGATAACTCATGATATAAATATCCGATTTGCTTCAAATTTTGGATATAGGTTTATTCTAACAAGAAGCTTCCCTGACTAGATTTGTGAGTTCATTGGATAAATATATGGAAGGTAACGGGGAGGCTAACGCCCCTCTTAATTTAGGTAATGTGTTTTTTATGCAGAATTATCAAATTTCATTCGAATTTGAGATATAAGGTCATTTTGATAAGGTGCCTCCAAAATTAGTTTTAGGTGCTTATTGGTTAAGTATAAAGGTAAGGGTGTAAAATGGGTTTTTTATGCAGAATTATCCAATTTGCTTCGAATTTGGGATTTAGGTTTATTTTGATAAAACTTATCTCTGATTAGCTTTGGGGTTCAACGGTTAAATATAAATGTGGCAACTAATCCCTCCCTGCTTAGTTTGTATTTCGTTGTGTATTACTCTTTGAAAAAAAATAAGGATGTAATATACAATTAGATTGAATAGCTTGTCAGTTCAATGCCATCTGTTTAATTGGGTAGCATTCTTTTTATTAGCTCACAGGCTATCATAGCCTGAACCCATCCACTTGAAATTTTGTATATAGGTATATCCTAATAAGGCGCTTCCCTGATTAGTTTTTGGAGTTCATTCGATATGTATAAGAGGGGGAACGGGGGGCTCATGCCCCTCTCCTTAATTGATATGAATGGGTTTTTCATGAAGAAATATTAGTTTTTGTTCAAAATTTACACATAGGATCATTCTGATGAAGCGCTTCCGTGATTGGTATTAGGTGCTCATTAGATAAATATAAACAGGGGAAATGGGGGTTCTAATGCTCCTCCCCTTAATTTATATAAATGGGTTTTTCAAGCAGAATTGT
Organism: Maratus speculifer; assembly: GCA_964019185.1. Lineage (NCBI taxonomy): Eukaryota > Metazoa > Arthropoda > Arachnida > Araneae > Salticidae > Maratus > Maratus speculifer. Next base: position 182,334,528 of record OZ025290.1, read on the forward strand.
CAGATTTCGTTCAAATCTCGGAGTAGTTTTTGAAGTTTAATGGTTAAGTATATAAAAGAGAAGGATAACTCTTCTTAAATTATATAAATGGGTTTTTATTAAGAATTTTACGATTTGATCTAAATTTTGGATATGGATTTTTTATATGATAAAGTATGTCCCTGATCAGTTTAGAGGGTTCAATGATTAAGTATAAAAATGATAAAAGGGGGAGCTGATTCCCCCTTCTTAATATTTTTTTCGAACGGAATTAACCCTTGAAAATAGTATAAGGCTGTAATGTACAATTAGTATGCGTAGCCTGTGAGCTCAATGCCATCAGTTTAACTGGGCAATATTCTTTATTTTAACATTATTTATATATGTGACGATTTAAGGGAGAACTCAAAAGTTCTTTACTGGTTCCCCCTTTTTAAAAACACACAGTCGTGGCAAGTGAGGTAAAAACAAAATAAATAAATGTAGAAGATTCATTAAATTACACATTGGCTGCTGCAAGTTAATTTATTAAACTGTAGTCATGAGAGAGGGAAAGGTTCCATTTGCAAGCCGTCTTTAACCGAAACATCAAAAAGAATATTCCATCATTACTTCAGCAAGCCATACTCATCGAAGAAAACCAAGAATCTATCTCACCGCCTCCAGTCTTCCCTCTTAAATCTACAAACAAAGTTCTAGAAAATTCTCGACTCTCTAACCATCATTTTCCCATGTAAACATAATTCATGTCCAGCGTCGAGATTTTTATTCCACAGACGATAATTTTATTTATAAAAAATATTTAACTAATTTATAATCGACTCAAAATTTCGAATATATTAGGCAGACGATTTTTTTACAGACGATTAATTTTAAGAGAAAAAGAAAAGAAATGAATTTATTGTTATGCACGAATATCAAATGTTGAAGGAGGGAAAATAAATAAATAAATAAAAATAATGATATTTTTAAGGTATGGTTTTGGAATAAATTTAATAAGACTTTCTTAAAAAGGGTTCATAAAAACATAGAAAAAATGAGTTTTATTTGGAATATTAAGAAATAAGTTTAAGAATATTTTTAATTTAGAGTCATCTTTATAAATTAATGCACATTAGAATAAATGTTTTTCAAGGAGAATTAAGAATTTATATGGTTTCCATAAAGATTAATAGATTAGTTCTAGAAACAAGATTTTAATGTAATAACTTGAACTAAGTACGGAATGTTGTTAAAAGGAAATTAATATAGTATAAAAATTAATCTTGGCAAAAGAATTTTAAATTTGTAATATATACATGAAAAAAATTGTAAAGTATACTTCAGGTCTGAAGATGATAATAACTAAATTCCATAACTATAAAAATACGAGTATTTTATAATAAACATGTTTCATTTTCTACTTTTCCAGACTTTATTTTCCTCTATAATTTAATAACATCAATAAACATCTTTAGGAATGGAGAAATTTACTGAAACTAATTTTCAATATTATGCAACTCATGTTTCGGAATATTTAAAAGTCTTAATCATTCTTCATATTTTTTAAAAATATTTTTAAATAAGACGTGAATAAAGGTTGAAGTTTCTTTTCTATATATTTTAAATACTAAGCCCTAACATATTTTGTTAATTTTTTTCTGAAATATGTGGAATATTCAAAATGTTATACATAACTTTTATTTAAAAATAATTACAATATATTTTTCAGCATCATGAAAAGTCTTTTGTATCATAAAACAAGTAAACCGTTTATAAACAATGAGTGGTTGCATCTCATTTCATTATTTAATTGTCGAATGCTTCTTGATTGAAATTTATTTTTACAACAAATGTCTTTTTTTGAAATGCATTCACAATAAAAGATTAATTTTAAAACCTTCATAAAAGCGCTTAAGGAGCACATGGAAATCACAATTAAATGGCGTTTATCTTTTAAAATTTAATAAAAATTAACGATGCTTGCTATTATGATTGAGAATTTATTATTTAACAAATATTAATTAAAAAAAATAATAATGATTCACCTAAGTGAATGAAAATGTAAAAAATAAAATTACCACTGATTAATGTTTCTGGAGTTTTTTTGTTTAACTGTTTTCCTGTTGTTTATACACTGTGCCATTGTATAATTCATTATACAACATTTTAAAAAAATTGTTCAAAGAACTTTGAAAGTTATGAATTTTTTTACTATTAATTCTTAATTTATTAACCTCTTTAAATCCGAGGTTTACATTTGTGTATCTTTGGTTTGCACTGCGTATCTCACTTATTATTTGAAATCATTTTATAAAGACTAGAGGTTGCCTTTTTTGTATTAACAAATATTAATTAAAAAAAATAATAATGATTCATCTAAGTGAATGAGAATGTAAAAAATAAAATTACCACTCATTAATGCTTCTGGAGTTTTTTGTTTAACTGTTTTCCTGTTGTTTAAACACTGTGCCATTGTATAATTCATTATACAACATTTAAAAAAAATTCTTCAAAGAACTTTTGAAAATTATGATTTTTTTATAATAATTCTTCATTTATTAAGCTCTTTAGATCCGAGGTTTACATTTGTGTACCTTTGGTTTGCACTGCGTATCTCACTTATTATTTGAAATCATTTTATAAAGACTAGAGGTTGACATTTTAGTATGTTAGCGTTTTTTGACCGACTTCCAAAAAGGAGAGGAGGTTATTAATTCAACGCGTATGTATTTTTTTTATGTATGTTCACTGATTACTCCGAAACTATCCAACCGATTAATTTGGTTTTGGTGTTAAATGAAAGAACTTGCTCTCGAATTGGTAACACTTCCGTTTAATCAAAATTGGTTCAGTACTTTTTAAGTAATTAGGCAAAAACTAATAAAATTAGTGATTTTTTGCCAATTAAAAGTGTTGAATAAGTTCGGTGAATGGAGCGCAGACAGAATGGCTGAGCGGTCTAAGGCGCCAGATTTACGCTCTGGTTCTCGACAGAGATCGTGTGTTCGAACCCCATTCCTGACACATGTGTATAATTTACCACAATTTTTGCCTTCTTATTAACCGACTTCCAAAAAGGAGAGGAGGTTGTCCATTCGACGCGTATGTATTTTTTATGTATGTTCACCGATTACTCAGAAACCATCCAACCGATTAATTTGGTTTCGGTGTTAAAATAAAAGAGCTTGCTCTCGAATTGGTACCACTTCCGTTTCATAGAAATTGGTTCAGTACTTTAAATAGGCAAAAATTAGTGATTCCTCGCAAATTAATAGTGACATGCACTTTGAATTCGCCAAATGGAGTGCATTTAGGATGGCTCTGGTTCTCGAATGAGAGAGTGGGTTCGAACCCCACTATTAAATTTTTTCATATATATTTTACAAATTAAATAATAATTATGCTATTAAGAATATTTTGTGTTTAACCGTTAGCACAAACTATCAGAGATCTTGTATCAACTCAATACTTTATCAGTGAAAGCGTACTAAAATAATAAACTTGCAAAAAGTAACATCAAGTTGAATAAATTCTCCGAAGCGATTGCATTCAGGATTACCGAGCCGTCTAAGGTGCCTGATTTAAGCTCTGGTTCTCGAAAAAGAGCGTGGGTTCGAACCCTACTTTTGTCATACGTGTATAATATACAGTTTTTTTCTCGTATTATATATATATATTTAACCGGCTTAAAATAAATAGAGGAGGTTATCATCAATTAAACGGGTATGTATTTTTTATGTATGTTTACCGATTATACAAAAACTATCCAACCGATTAAATTAGTATTTTTGTTAAATGAAAGAGGTTACTCTTGAATCGGTGACACTTCCATTTCATCAAAATTGGTTAAGTACTTTTTTAGGTAAAAAAAATTATGTAAAAACTAATAAAATTAGTGTTTTCCCGCAAATTAAAAGTAACATGGACGTTGAATAATTTTGTCGCACGGAATGCAGTCAGGATGACCGAGCGGTATAAGGCGCCTCGTTTAAGCTCTGGTTCTCGAAAGAAAGCGTGGGTTCGAACCCGACTCCTCACATACATGTGCACAACAATCTTTTCCGTATTATAATTTTTTAACAGATTTCAAAAAAGGAGGACGGGGTTATCAATTCCCCGCGTATGCATTTTTTATGTATGTTCACCAATTACTCCGAAACTATCTAACCGATTAATTTGTTTTTTGTGTTAAACGAAAGAGGTTACTATCTTATTGGTACCAGTTCCATTTCATCGAAATTGGTTCAGTACTATTTTAGTAATTAGGCAAAAACTAATAAAATTAGTGATTTCTCGCAAATTAAAAGTAACATGAACCTTAAATAATCTGGCCGAATCGAGTGCTGACAAGGTGGCCGAGCGGTGAAAGTCGCCAGATTTAATTTCTGGCTATTAAAAGAAAGCGTGGGTTCGAGCACCTCTCCTTACATATGTGTATAATTTGCAATACTTTTTTCCGTATTATAAGTTTTATTAACCGACTTCAAAAAAGGAAAAGGCAGTTATCAACTCTACGTATATGTATTTTTTATGTATGTTCATCGATTTATCTGAATCTTTCCAAACGATCAATTTGGTTTTGTGTTAAATGAAAGAGATTACTCTCAAATTGGTACCACTTCCATTTCATCGAAATTGGTTCAGTACTTTCTTAGTAATTAGGCAAAAACTCATAAAATTAGTGATTTCTCGCTTTTCGCTCGTGATTTCTCGAGCACCTCTCCTTACATATGTGTATAATTTGCAATACTTTTTTCCGTATTATAAGTTTTATTACCCGACTTCAAAAAAGGAAAAGGTGGTTATCAACTCTACGTATATGTATTTTTTATGTATGTTCATCGATTTCTCTGAATCTTTCCAACCGATCAATTTGGTTTTGTGTTAAATGAAAGAGATTACTCTCAAATTGGTACCACTTCCATTTCATCGAAATTGGTTCATTACTTTTTTAGTAATTAGGCAAAAATTTATAAAATTAGTTATTTCTCGCAAACTAATAGGAACATGGACGATGAATAAGCTCGCCGAATGGAGTGCAGTCAGGTTGGCCGAGCGGTGTAAGACAGCAGATTTGATTTCTGGTTCTTGAAAGAGAGCGTGGGTTCTAACCCCACTCCTGACATACGTGTATAATTTACAATGATTTTTCCCGTGTTATAATTTTTATCAACCGACTTCAAAAAATTGGTAACTTTTAACTAAAAAGAGAATAATAAGCTTTTCTACCAAAAATGAACCGATTTAAAAAGCTACTGCAAAGTGAAAAATAATTTTTTTACATAATAGTATTAAGAAATTAAATTAAGAGCGTAGTATTTACCATACGTATTATTATATATATATACATTAAATTGAATTTTTGAAGTCGGTGCCAGCCAAGTCAAGTTCAAAATTAAAATTAATTATACAATGCAAATCAAGTCCAAGTCAAGTTCAAAATTAAAATTAATTATACAATGCAAATCATAAAAGAATAAAGTTAATTCTTTTAACTAAATATTAAATCGTAAAAAATCTCTTAGATATTTGGATGCACATCTGTTGAAAAATTAAATGTAACTTGGCTTGGCTGGCACCGACTTCAAAAAATCAAATTAATGTACATAAATATAATAATATGTATGGTAAATACTACGCTCTTAATTTAATTTCTTAATACTTTTATGTAAAAAAATTATCTTTCACTTTACAGTAGCTTTTGAAGTCGGTTAAATTTTTGGTAGAAAAGTTTATTTAGTTTCAGTAAGAGGTAGTGCTAGAAGTTTTAATTCACATGATTTTGCAGGAAATAAACGAGCAGTGACCAAAAATACAAGAATTTAAAAATATTAGAACATTTTTTATTTGGAAAATTAATATTTATTCTTAATAATTTTTAAGATTGCTTATAAACACTTCAGTAATGCATAAAACATTTATATTTTTTAACTAGATCATATATGATCTAGTTAAAAAATATAAACCTTTAAACCTATAGGTATAAGGGCTGCAAATCAAGGATAAGAGTCATTTGTACAAAGTGCCATATGTACCTCTCTGTATAAAAAAAAAAAATATATATATATTTTGAAAAATACCATTTAAAATAAGCATATGTATGTCAATTGTCCACCAAATTACTTGCTTAATTTTTTTAACAAATCCAAAGTGTACATATGTGTACCAGCTACTAAATAGAAACTAATTATATATATATATATATATATATATATATATATATATATTACAAAATTATGTTTTAATTTACAAAATTATGTACAAATAGATGGAACAAACTGTATAGAAAATTTTATGATTGTTTAAAATGCATTGGGTCATAAAATTTTAATACTTTACGCTTATTATTACTATTTAGTAAGTTAATACGTATTAATTTATATTTCCGATATTTATTTTAATATATTCCTGATCTTATTATAATTCATTTTTCCCATCAAATATAATAACAAAAAACTGTTAATTCTAACATTTTAGTTTCGAAAGTTCCAATAACTACTTATATTTTGCAGTTTCGTTTAAAAAATGCTTGAGTTTTCGAATTTGATATTGCTGTATATATTGTACTTAAATTATGATTTTAGTAACATTTTAGAATTAGTTTAAAGAAATTATTGCTTCAGTCGATAAAATGCGAAAAAATAATGAACGAGGTATTATTCAGCTATATGAATAGATCGTTTATATGCTATCGTAGCTATATGAATAGAGTTATATATATCGTAGCTATATGAATAGAGCTATATGAATCGATCGTAAAAAGATCGTTTTTAACAAATCAGTTTCATTTAAAATTGAAAAAAAATTAATTGTATGTTGTTACAAAAATATATTTTAAAATAAAAATTTCAATGATTCAGTTTAAGGAACAAAATATTTCTTTCAACTTTGAAAGGTAAAAAAAAAGGTTCCAGACTTCTTTTCTACTCCAATTTCGAACAGCCTTAATCCTGCACCGCATAATGATGTCATATATGAAATAATTATTAAGAATAACAAATAAACTATCATAAGAAAATTTTGTTCTTGGCTATTAGAGATGAATCATGGCTCTTTTTTAGGAATCTGAACTTAAAGAACTAAAACCTTATGCTATCAGAGTGAGGAAAACTTTCTGTTACCAGATCCTTATCCCAATGCAAAAAGTATATAGTTCAACATTATTCTCATGTAAAACATAAAATGGTTTTCTTTGCGTTTATTTTACATCGCAATTTCTGTAGCTAAAAATAGTTATTTTACGCAATGTGACCATCTAGATTATTTTTCGATGGAAAAAAAAAGGGTTTTGCTAGTTCAAATTTTCAAAATTTTACCACTCTGATCCTAACTGTGAGCTCTCGATTATTCTTCTTTACTAGATTCAAGGGCTCATACGGTAAAATAACTTATGCCAATGTTCATTTCGTTCAATTGAACAATATGTTCGTTGAGGACTCATATATCAGCCATTTTTTTTAAATCACCCTGTATATCAATTGTAACAGCACTTGTAATACTCTCAATAGTTTTTGGATGCGTTTATTTCATTATTCCGGCATTAAGAAAAAAATATAAAATAGTGCTTTGAGGAGGATAATTGAATCGAAATTTCTAAAACTATTGTTCATATAATATTTCAGATCAATAATGAAATAGTTTTGTTTTAAATTATGGTATATATGTATAGAAAATTACATATTTTAGTAAAGAAACGCCCTAATAAATGATGAAAAATTTCCACTTTTTTATATGCAATCAAAGTTTAGTTGTTGAAATTACGCATAACATTGCCTTTCAATAATTCCGAATAATTTAAAGATCATATTCCGTGCAGCATAGAAAAGTTACAAATGGGTGTTAAATACTCACATTTGGCAGTAAAAATGATAGGGCGTTTTCCGTAATAGTTGTGAGAAGAAGCATTCTTATCCGGTCAAAGAAATAACTGGAACTAATGACATAAAATTATACCTGTTAATAAAACATCCATTAGTTTTTACGAACGTAGAATATTAATATTATAGTTGAAGAAATGTATAATAAAATTGAAGAAATGTAAATATTAGAAATGAACCCTCTTCATTTATCTACCTTACAAAATAGTTTTTATGACTTTGTCAAGTAGAATCTAAAGCATTTTTGAATCATTGCTGAAGATGCAATATTAAAAAAAAAACATTCTGCATAAAATATTTAGAAAAGAATTAACAAAAAATCTTACAGAATGACAGAAGTTAAAGTTTTATTTTAAAAATATCTATGTGTTGAATTTTAACTAAATATTTTATCTTAAGTTCTTTAAATAACTATTTTATCCAAAATTTATGAAAAAATTTTCTAAGATTATATGATTACATATATGATATAGTGATATAATATGATATGATATAGTGATTATATGGTATTAACTATCTATATTTAATTAAATAACAGTTAAAATAGTTCCCCAGAACATCCGTGTGTAATAACTTCATTTAAATTGTACATTATTCTGAAAAGTAAACATGTTCTGTTTTTTTCCTTTGAATTAACCTTTATTTATTCTTTTTGACGAAATTAATTCATATAAAGAAGACACTTTTCGTTACACCACGTACTTAAATTCGTGTATTTTTTACATTTTCTAACAAAATTTAAAAGAATTTATCATTCGACATGTCTCTCTACCTCTCTGTTCTGCCCAAGATCTAATTGGCGTAAATATACTTGGAGTTTCATTCAATTTACAGGGTGTTTAAAAAATGACCAGTGTATTTGAAAAATCAATGAAAACTAAACGGGCAGCAATAGAAATACACTGTGTGTTGCAATATGCTTGCGACAACAAGAAATTTTTAGGCAGACGAGCTTTCGAAATTAGTTACAATTTTTAACAACAGATGGCGCTGCAGTATAGAAAAATCTAAATTGCGATATTTTCCACATATCCACTATGCGTAGCAATAATATGGTGTATCTCTGAACGAAATTACCAGAAATTTTCGTAAACGTGTCAGACGGGATGGCTTCACATGCAGAAGAGATGTACCGTTTTAGTTGTTCAATTGTTTCTGGATTGTGGCGGTACACCAGGTCTTTCAAGAAGTCACAGGGGTTCATGTCTGGCGAAGTTGAATTGCCGAATTTGAATTTTGTACGCATAGAAGTGTAAACTTAATCGCATGAGACGATACGTGGACGTTAGCTTTATTTGGACCGCAGCTGCAACACGACGAATGGAAACCCAGGGCCGAAGTTGGATCACCTACTGCACAAGCTGAGCATTGCTCTCTGTGGTTGCCGTGCGCGGTCACCCTACCTTTCCAGAACATTCATCCTTAACGTTCTCAGTCCGTTGAAAATTTTCAAACAGATCCTTTATTGTATCATTTTTTGGTCCTTTAGTTATATAAAAATTCCGTTGAAAACTATGTCTTGTTGCAACAACACTGTGTTCTAGGCGGTGGAATTCCAACACCAGAAAAATGCTCTGTTCTAGGGAATAAACCATTTTTTCACAGCAAACTTTCAATCTTTGAATAGCACACGCTTAAAGCAGAAATACGACTTACAAAATGGCGACTTCTCAGACTGCGTTTTCTTCTATATTTTTCAAATCACATGCAGCGCCATCTGTTGTTGAAAATTGTAACTAATTTTGAAAGATTGTCATGTAGTGAATTGTTAGAAATCTATATATCACGTACAGGGCTTCTCAAAGAAATAGCATAATTTTCCGATTATAGATGGTAACAGTTCAAATGGAGTTTTTAAATGTATTATGGTTTTTCCATATGGTTGAATTAGATGTAATATTTTAACATATTAAACGAAGCTGTTTTGCCACATTATTCTGTGTTTCGTATTCTATCTTTCACGTATGGTTATTTCTTTCTTGTTTATAATCCAAATTTTTAACAATTAAATCGTATATTAACACTAACCTCTTCAATTTTTCTTTCTGAGCAGCAAAATCACTTGGATTAAAAATTTAAGAATTGAAAAAGTTGTACGTTACTACTTATGTATTGTTTGATTACCAAAAATTTTTTTTGTAAGCGAATAGCGTCACAAATCTCTTGGTAAGAAATGAACAATACTTTTTCTCCAGACATTTTTATATCGATGTAAAAAAGAAGATAACTAAAATTAGACATAACAAAGAAATATTTTAAATATCTTATCATCGTTTTATCTAGGAACATATATATGAACACACATAGAGACACGGACTTATTTAATAAGTTCATTGTAGTTTTAACATCGATTTAACCTTCTCACTGCCGCGAACTGATATATCCGTTCGGTAAACTGCATGTTTCACTGCATTAGAAATTGTACATTATTCTATATATTAATAGTATAATAATAGCATTATTTAAATTAGTAAAATTCTACATATATAATCCAGTTTTAAAAATTTAAGTTACAATTAATACTCTGGAGGCTTTTATACCTATACGTAATAAAAATATATACACTATGTTGGAAAAAGCATTCTTTTTTAGTATTAAAATATATATTGACAAAACAACATTACAATTTTGCTTTTTTACTTAGCGATCAAAGGTTAAACATAATTTGGGGTTTTAAGTTTTCACTTTCATAAAAAAGAAGAAGAATGGAATTTTTGGATGATTCAGTGCATCTAATTAATATAATATGATTCCCTTGTTAATTCTGTGTTGTTTAGTCTATTTTTTTTTAGTTTCGTTAACCATCCTTGATAATAGTGAGGTGTGTAAAAATTAAAGAATACTTATACTGAATTGTGTGTTTTAATTAAACTTTTAAAACATCACGTATATAAAGGTTTTAAATTAATATACGTTATTTCGAATTAATGAAATATTACATAATGTATAAGCTGGTGCTATTAATTCCAAGACATATCTAGTAACAGCAAAAAAACATTATATGAAAAATATATCCATTTATTATTATTTCAAAGTATCTCCTATCAGCCTTAATTTTGTGCTTAGTTGTATAAGTTTCGGAGTCAACTTTTAAAGCCCTCTTGCGAAATTCTCTTAAATGCAGATGTCGATGGCTTCGACATCATCAAATTAAAAAAAAATTAAAAATTAGCATTAGCCACCGGCCACAGGACCAGTAAATAAGATAAAATGGCCAGTGAAAAACTGTCTATCATCGGCCACCTTGTTGCCACGTTTTTACAAGAAGATAATACAAATTACTTACGATTCATCAACAATTCTACTTTTTTAGGTTCCAATATATTTATATTAACATATTTATTTGTGCTATTCAGTCTTACATTGTTACTTACAGAAATCTTAACAGTTTAGTACTTTTAAATAAAATAGTGGCCACTAGTTTAAACATAGCGGCCATTAGAATAATTAGTCTTACTGGCCAGTGGCCGCTATGTTTCTAGCGTGCACACGGACTGCAGTTATTCAGCATATTCTTCCTATTCCATGTAAACGCGGTCGTCCCGAAAACGGCTTAACCTTTCAAAAGTCATGAACGGGATAATGCTTCCTCTTCCCACTTTTATTTGAAAACTTCATGGGGTTTTGTAGCGATTTTACCCAATTTGAAGCACAATTTAATATTTATTTTCTGCTGCATATCGATTTCGAGAACAAAAATTTAACAGCTGCGTTTTAATGTGTGGTTTAAAGTCAAACACTTATTTCTGAAGGGTCATTTTGTCGTGTGACACGCGCAGATAAACGACCTTCTAAATGCAATCATTACAGTGCTTTGAAAAATTCCAGTTCTTGTATAGTTACGCCAGTCCTGGAAATAATTCGCCGCACCTTTTACATATTGTATCGAACTTTTTAAAATATTTCGAAAGTTTTATTAACAATATAACTTTACACGGAATGAATATATGCTTCTAGTTTGGAATATACAGATAAATAATGTGATTATTCAGGAAATCCAAAATATGAAAATTTGCCTAGTTTTAAGTATATTTAATAGGTTACCTGCTTTATAATTAATAATAATATAAGTACATATTATTATTTGTGTTTTTAGTCAACTAATTGAAAACTATGTATATTTTTATAGTTTTTTCTAGATAAATGCATGGTTAACCAATTTTAATAAAAAAATAAATCCATAAAAGTATTTTTCAGAAGATAGAAATTGCTAGGTCAACGAAATTGTATTTACGAGAAATTTTATATTATGTTGGAAACTAGTTTGTATGATGTTGCTTTCATTGTAACACAAATATTATATAGAGGGTCATCCTCATAAAATAAATATCTCAGAATAATTTTAGAAGCTCGTAAGGGAAGTATAATTCAATATATTTTTTAATCTAACTAGTTAATTTATGCATGGTATAGGACCATTTCAGAGCGTGTGGAGAAACATAGTTACTTGATTTGTTGCTGTGCCACTCAATAACTCAGAATTCATAACAAAGTAGCAATGACTATTATATTTATTTGATCAAAAAGGTAAATTTCAAAAAGGAAATGTATCGTTCTAACCATTCACTATATTATTAAATATGTTCAAATTTATTTTTAAAGATTTGGACTATTGATTTTTTATATCTTTTATAATTTAATATAATAGCATTCCGCGACGCTTTAAAATAGTATCCTTAACAAATGTACTTAACATTAAAATTTTTATACTATAAAAATGAAAAATAAAAAAAATCAGTATATAGTATAATAGCCCGATTTGTTTATGAATATTTCTAACTAAAATATCAACAAAATAATAAAAAATTGCTAATTTTAAATTCAACCGTTGCAACTAATATTACTTTTTTCCCCTTTACAGATGTAACAAAATATTATTTCTTTTATTTTATAAATATAACATATTGTTCATCTCTGAGATTTTATATAAAACAACGATTAAAGGAAAAATTCTGTAAATGCATTATAATTGTAATACTTTCATAGCATTTACAATTACATTATTGCAAGATTGGACTGATACAGCAGAATAAATTACTTTGGCGATTAACTGTATAGAATATGGAATATTGTATGATAAAATATCATTGGTTCGTTCAGATTTAAAACATACCGAAAAGAAACAGAACTCGCTATCGATGTAGATTAGCGGATGCATTACTAAACCTTAATACCTCTATTTCAGTATTATAATAATAATACCAATCAAATACCGTATTTGAACTAAATTAAGCTTTGTAATTGTTATAGTAATCTCGTGTGTGCCACATAAATGGAATATGCAATTTATCTGGCTATTTATGTACTATAAACGTAAATTTACAAGCATAAATATTTATAAAGCGTACAAATTTAATTGTATTAAAATGTTAATACTTTTTAGACAGAATAAGATTGTCAATCAATACTTAAATTCTTACTAAAAAAAGTGAAGAAAAAGTGTTGACAATTTCTGACAAAATATGAAATTCGGACATGCCGCATAACTTAGAATAAAAAAAGCAGTTTAATTATGAGAATAAGAATAAAAGTTATTGACTGTATGATAATGTTTCAGATTTTCTTCTAAAACTTTCTAAATATACATCTATAATTCATAATTGCAACATGTATTTCATTATATCAATGTATTGGTAATACTGTGAACCATGATGATAGAGCAAAAAAAAATTATTAATTATTCTTTACCGAATGCAAAATCTGTTACAAAGTATAAAAAATTGTTTTAGATTCTTACACAATTAAAACAATATGAATGTTTTAACTCATTATATATACTATCAATAAAAATCAGTGATATGTTCTATATTTTATCACAAAATTTTACCACCATTCTTCATAATTTATAATCGAATTTCCGTTTAAATTTCTACTTATCGAAATTTTCTGCAGAACTTTATCTTTGACCACCTTTAACATGCAAAGTAATATGCATATTACATTATGTATTTCATATAATGAAGTTTATAACACTTTTGTATGTGTACAACGTACGAACATTTGGAGCATTGTTCGTTTCATGAGTGATCACAATCATTATTTTATTATCAAATTTATTGTTAACCTCAAAATGTTCAACTAAATCAGTAAAAAAAAAGATGAAGTTAAACAGGTTCTTTACATCATCGAATTTCGGGGATAATGCGCTAAAAGAGGAAAAGAACAAACTGCGTGCAACCAAAATCATCCAGTTTCTGTCTCTTAACTTTTGAAGACCAGTGTATATAAAAATATATTTAAAAGTTTGCAATATTTCTTTTTGATCTAGGAGCATAAAAAAAACAGTTGGCATTATATCATATTTTCGACACTTTTACTTAATTTAAAATGATTGTCATACAAATATTCCTTAATACGGAAGTAATTTCGTTTTATGTACTGATGTAATTCAACTTACTCCGAAGTCTTTATACTTCACATGGGGATAATAAAACTACAGATCTTTCAAAGTAAGTTTCAAAATAATAAACTAACATCGAATGGGACAGTCCCCCTTGAGGTCCTTTTAAATACAAGTGCGGTAATCCGAAATGTGTATATACGGAATAAGTATATGACATGGAAATATTTTTACTAACATTTAAGAACAAGTAAAATCCAAAGCTGCAGTAACAATAAAAAGGGACGCTTTGTATATTATAATTTTGTTGAAAAGCTATACCAGAATAAATGAATAAATGAAAACGAGGTTTTTGCCGAAATGACATTATAAACAAAGATTTTTATGCATATTATTCAGAAAATTAAGCAACACATATTTTGAATAAATGAATGTATAATAAACAGATATTATACTGCGTCTTGTAGACGCATCTTTAAATACAGAAAACATGTAATTTCGTTAAAGACAAAAACAGAAAAAAATAAATAAATTATTTGCTTTAAAGTCATTTAAAAGCTAATAAAAATAGAATTAAACGTTTTGAAATCTTTTAAAAGTCCTTCTGGCAGTACCGGGAGGAAGAGATAAATTTCAATTTTATTTATATATTTATTTTAAATTAAGTTATATTATTCAAACACACGAAGTTGAAATTAGTGGAAACCGATTATATAAAATTGAATACTAGTTTTTGTCAAATTGAATATTAATACGAATTTTCAGAAATTAACCATCTTTTATTCAACCTGGCTATATTTTAAGCGATTTATAGGATCGCCAAATTCCATATCATGAAGTGTATGCCATTTTAAAGCAACATGATATGGATAAAAAAGCCAATGAGCTTGGTCGAAATCTTAATTCATGTGCACATGCATACTCACATCGAAATTGATTAACATTTACGAGTGCTATCGTAGGCAAATTGGTTTTTAAAAAAATGTCACCCACATTACAAATTCAAACTGCTGTATCTCAGGCGTTTTTTAAGGTAAAGACAAAGCAAAAAATACTCCGAAATTCCTTATTACGATAAATACTTTAGTAAGAAACTTTTTTCAATTTCTAATTTTTTGTTTGTACATCATTATACATTTAAAATTTTCTTGACATACTTAAATGGCCGCCATTTCGAAAAAAGATAGCGGATGAAGTTGGCGAGTGAACTCGGTCAAGATATTGGTATATTATATGTACACAAGGAGTTATATCCAAATTAGTTAATAAATATACGTATTATCGCGTGACAAATTTCAGATATGTCAAACACACTAAAAATTGAAAGTGCTACAACATTCCAAAATCAATCCAAATATTGGATTTTAGTTGTTTTGTATGGCTGTGTCTCTCAAGCTTGGGTAATATAAATTTATTGCTGTTTTAACACATATTACACGCAAGTTTAATTCGGCTGTATATTTTTTGAATGAGTTATACTGTTTACTGTGGCGTTGGGTCCGGTGTGTGTGTGTGTGGGGGGGGGGTGTTATGATATCAAATGTTTTTGCACATTTGACTTTTTACATTGTGACACTCTAATCGAAACCCACTGCCATTACACATAATAGTCTTTTTGCATATTCATTCAGATATATTGCTGTATTTTTTAAAACTGCCCACCGCTGATGAGATTCACAGCTTCTTTATGTCAACATTTGAACGGAAGTTGGTTTTGGGGTCTGGGGGTCATGATCGGTGAAAATATACCAAAATATTCCGGAAGTGCTTTCCTCCGGACGGCTGCAATAGGAGCTTTTTACACTTTTTGTAATGAAAGCTACCTAATAAAACACCTCATCAGTAATGTAAATAAACAAAAATTCTCTAGAGATAACAGAGATCAATTTTCAATGAGAACATGTGAGAAAAATATTTAAGGCTGCTGCCTGCGCCTGTGAGGTTACTTAGCAGCTAATGCTAATCCTATGGGGATGGATTTCAATAATATCCTGTTTGCATTTTGACATTTTTAAATAATTTTTTGTGCACTGGATGGCCGAGGCCCGTGGATACATTGCACCTTTTTTAATTTTTGGATTTTGGCTGCAGATATTTCTTATAAAGTTATTTTTGCTTTGAAAACCGGTTCCAGAAATGAAAGTGTCATTCTACAATCTTTCTGCAACCAAAATTAAAATAGCAAAAAAGGTGCGGTTTAAAGACGGACCTCGGCTATCCATTGCCAAATAAATAAATAAATAAATAAATAAAATAAAATAAAAAATGAAATAAAATAAAAATATCGAAAGGCAAACGAGATATTAGAAACCCTCCACATAATATTAGCATTAGCTCGTGAGTGTCTTCATTGGCAGGCACAAGAAGGAGGTTTAAACACGAAAACCGATATTTGACTTAAGTTAAAGTGGTACAGTGAGCCCGAAGTGAACTAGCGTTATTGAATTGAAGTTTAGTCGTTCTTGTTCTCATGTCTTTACTGATATATGGCCATTTAGTAATTTTTAATGAATTTTATGTGAATTTGAACTGTTTAATTAAATTGCTTGTATCTGTATATTTGTTTGTAGTAAATTATGAACAGACGTAATATCTTTTTTTTAAAGATTAAATGTATTCCATGTTTTTAAATCTAGTTTAAAATAAATGCCCACAGTCTAGTTCATCGATTCATTAATGCACGCTTTCATTATTGATGCTTTTTGAATATTTATTACATTCTAAAAAATAAATGTGTAAATTAAACAAATTTACATATATATGTGTGTAAATTCCAAAAATTACACACTTGTCATGAAAATTACTCACTTTTTGCAAAGTATTACCTATTTTTATGTGTATTTTAGCTTATAAAACTAAGTATGTATTTTGTTATCACTTGAAAAACACAAATAAACGTGTAAACGCCGAAATAGGCCTGAATTTACAGGAATTAGTATGTTAATGTAATTTACACATAAAGATATACACACAAGTAAGTGTGTTAATTTCTAAAATTCCCTACTTGCCATGAAAATAACACATTTCGTAAAAAAATTACCTCTTTTAATGTGTATTTAGCCTGTGGTATTAAGTTTGTAAGTGGTTATCAGTTCATAAACACAGAAAAATGTGTAAATGTAGGTTTACACTAATTGGTGTGTTACAAAAATTATAAGTGTGTGATGTTAAAGTAAATGTTGAGAAAGGGATGGGAGGCTTATCTGTTATTCAGAGTTGCACGTTTTATTTCAGAAGTCCCATTTTATAAATAACATGATGACATTTCATTGCTTTAACAGCATTTTCAAAAAATAAACTTAAATATATATTTATTTTTATAACTCAATATTTTTGTTTAATCATATGCGTTTGATGTAATAGATAAAAAAATATATTACGTGTGCTAAACTAGTAAATTTATATATTTTATAGGACCATTTTATAACGTGTGAAAAACGGAGTTACTTAATTTGTTGCACTTTTAATCATTGACTCAGATTTGTCGATTTAATTCCATTGAGGTGTTTGAAACAAAATAACAATGTCTATGATATTTATTGGTACTACTCTGTTATCCCGTCGACCTATTTCGCCAAATTATACAAATCGCCAAGCTAATAGCCAAATTATACATATTGACATAATTTTTCTTTTATATAACGAAAAAACAAATAATTAGTAGAATATTAATAAAAATTCCAATAAAAAAAACGAAAATAAAAATCACTTAATGACATTTTAAACACGGGAATTGTATTTAATGTCATTGAATGTGACATTCACGATCATCTATTATTGGCATTTAATCTTATAGTTTGGCGATAATTTTTTGGTCGACGGGATAACCTAGTAGTACCTATTTATTTGATCAAAAAATTAAATTTTAAAAAAAGGTATTGTTCTAACTGCTTACTGTATAACTAAATATGTTTAGTTTTATGTTATAACATTAGAACTATGGATTTTTTGTATCTTTTATATTTAATGTAATTGCATTTCATGATACTTTGAAAAATCACCCTTAATAAATATACATAACATTAAACTTTTTATGTTATAAAAATGAAAAAATAAATGCACTCAGTATATAGTAATTGCCTGAATTATTTTCTGAGTATTTCTAACTGAAGTATCACGAAAATAATAATAAAATTTTTTAAATATAAATTAAATCACTGCAATAAATATAACATTTATTTTTTTCTTTAGAGCAGCATCAAAATAATATTTTTTTCATTTCTTTTATATGTCACATTGCTCACTTGTGAAATTTTCTAAAACAGCGATACTTGCAAAGTAAAATTCTGTAAATGTATTATAATTGCAAAACTGCCATAGCAGTATAACTGGACTGATATAGCAGAATTAATTACTTCAGATATTAACCGTATAGAATGTGGATTATTGCATGAAACAATGTCACTGGCTTGTTCAGATTTATAACATACCAAAATGAAACTCTACTCTCTATCTATGCAGATGAGCAACTGCATTACTAAAATCTAATACCTCAATTTCAGTATTATAATAATAATACCAATCAAGTACCGTATTTGAGCTAATTACGCTTTGCATGTCATAGAAATTTCGTGTGTACAATACACATGGAATATACAATATATCTGTCTACTTATGTACTATGAATGTTAATCTATGGTCATACATTTTCATAAAGTATACAAATTTAATTGTGATAAAATGTTTTGACTATTTACACAGAATATGATTATGGATAAATATTGAAATTCTAAAAAAAAGTAATAATGAAAAGGTGATCATAATTTTTGACGGTACATGGAATAATAATGTACTGGATTACTTAGAATAAATAAATGGCTTTTTATTCAGGATTAAAAGTTATTGATTGTATAGAAATGTTTCACAATTATTTACGAAATTTTCCAAATGTATATATATGTGTAGTACATAACCGCAATATGTATCGTCAACCGGGGCTACTTTAGGCCACTTTTTCCTAGTACCACTCACATTTCCATTATTAAAAAATATAATACGTGATTTTTCAACTTCGAAATTGAGTTGTAAACAATTAAGATGAAAAAATGAAACAAACTGTGTTGTTTTAAAAAATATGTTTTTTAAAGTTTTGAATTAATGTAGTTCCTGCTGGGGGTTTCATTGTTTACTTCACTTAGTTTCATACAAAATGAATACATTTCATATGCATAAATGAATATATTTTTTAATTTAATTCCTCTTGAAATATCACCTGCTAATGGATTAATACTGTAAATTCAATAAACATTTTTTTTTTTACTTTTAAGCATAATAAACGAATTATTAATATTAAAGAAACGAGAAACAATTTTTGTCATATTATCCTCAGCAACTGGAACAAAAATAATTAATGTAACTTTTCGCTCCAGTAACATTTGAAAAAAAAATTACTTAAAATATTTTTAAAGATATTTGGTTGTATAAAAGACATTTCTAAGTAATTGGGACGAACTTCTGACGAAAATAGCCTTCGAATACTATTTTTTATGTTAGCTTTATGAAAACGTAAAAATTTCCTATCACATGAAAAAGTTAAAGGAGAAACTATGATCACACATGTGTTTCAAGTTACTAAAGATAATATTATAACACTTACCTTATTTGTAGCTCTTATCCAGATTGTTTCACTATAAATTGTTTGAAGAGTAAAAATCTGCACACGAAAACAATTTTTTACAAAGACATCCATTGTTGCCACTAAAAAAATTAAATTACCACAAATATTCCATAATAGAGCATAAAGTATTTTTCCAGAGCAAAAAGTACAAAGAATGTTGTTTGTTCAGTACAAAGAATAACATCTTTAACTAACATTAATTGGTCAGATTAACATTAATTCTGACCAAAAGAGCATATTATAGTATATATATATATATATATATATATATATATATATATATATATATGAAAGTTTTAAAACATGTTTTTAGATGATATGTAGATTAAAATTTCTAAAGTGCATTTCTTTTAAATGGTAACGCAATTAGAGAGAATATACGTTATAAGTATTTAGTAAAAGTATGGTTGAAGCCATTTAGCTGGTTATGCTTTTTGCATTTAGAAAACTTGCATTAATAAAGAAAATTTCATTCTTTTTCGTTGAATTTTATATATGCAAAAAAATTTTACATTTGTATTTATGTCGTTATGCTAGCGATATATATAAAACTGTGGTGTTTTATATCACAAGGGATCATGAAGAATCCTTATAATGTATTCCATTTATTTGAATTAAAACATTTTTAACAACTGTATTAAAACTTCGGAACTTTGTTGGAATTTATTTCTGTTTATTTAGGGATTCGCTTCGAAAGGTTTCAAATACCTAATCCTACAGAGAAAAAATTAATTACATCTTCGAAGAAAAATCAAATATCCTTGCTTTAGTATACTTAAATTAATGTATCCTAATCTACTTTAAGAGAGCTAAAATTAATTAAAAATTCTTTCATTACTTACAAATATATCGAATAAATACTAATTAAATTTGTGGTAATTGAAGTTAAATAAAATATTTCTTTTTTAGTGTTCGGAGTGTTTCAAATCTATTAAAAAAATTAAAATTTAACGAAAACATTCGATTTTGAATTATATAGATAATAGTCTTCGAGATTAATTTGTTTTCAAACATTGACTCAATTTTTCTAAGGATTAATAAAATTATTTAGAGGTAACAACAACAGCGAAGGGATCCAATTAAATCTTGGTTTAAGATCGTCACAATCGCCACCGTACTTACGAGAAAGGTCTTCATACGGTGCATAATCAATATTTTTTGGGAAAAAAATGCTAAATATTTATGTATGTAATAAAGTATTATAAAAATTAGCGGCGGAATCGCAGTAGATTAAAAAAATTGCAGTAAATTGCAGCAAAAAGTTTAAAGTAAAAAAAAAAATACTTTCAAATATTTGATATGAAAAATCGAAAGCATCAAACCATTTGCCAACAAAACTTTTCCTTGTCAAAAGCAAACTATTTTACTAAAAACTTTTGGATTTTTAGAATGTATGTAAATGGCTTTTAATGAATTTAAACATAAACAATCAGAGAATTTAATGAATTATATACATATTTATATATTGTATTATATATATACATTGCTTGTTGCTGCAGATATTTAATTTATCACTGTAAAAAAAATATTTCCACGCATAAAAAAATTGATAGAGAGAAAAATTATTTTCGCATATTTAAACGTATTCAAAAATAAAAGCCAGAAATTTCCATAGCAATAAAATCAAATCTACAATGCTCGATTGAACTTTGAACTTGAAAACATTTTAATTAATTAAAATTTTAAATTTTGTTTTAAATAGCAAATTTTGGTGGTTAAATTTGAATATAAATACACACAAATATGGATAGAATAAAATTATAGCTAAAACACTTTAATACTGACAAAGCTAAAGTTGTTTAAATTAAATTTATCTAAACAAGTTCAAAATGAGTTTTTTTCCACCTAAAAGTCTATTTGACCTAAAAAAAAAAGTATTTTTTTAATTACATTCCATCGCCAACCGATGAAAAATCGCCAAATAACGAAATGTTCGTTATTTTTTATGAACGCTGCATGAGGTTCCGCCAATTTTTATTTATAAAATGATAAATCCTCATGCGACGAATATTTTGTGGTTTTTTTCGGATTTTTTGGAGTATGCCCGTATGGAGATCTTTTTTGTGAGAGTAGAATGCGTTAACATTTGACCTTTGAAGTACGAAATTTGATTTGAATATCTATTATTTGAATTTTGCTTATAAGACAACACAAGATTTTTTTGCAAGGTTTCAATAGCGAGGTTTGAATAACAAGTTTTAAATTACTTAAGAAGTAAGAAACATTCGTTGAAATAATGTAATCGATACTGGAATCAAACTAATACTCTTATCACATCTGCCTCATTCATTAAATCACGACATGTATCTAAGCACAAAAATATTTTTGAATGAATAAAAGTATACATACAAAATTGTTGAAGAAATGAGAGTAAAAATAGAGCAATAAATTGCCTAAATCATCGGATTAATAGAAGAAAATCTACATCGTTACCATAGGTAAAACAAAAGTTTAAAATGTCTTTTTTTTACTCTAAAGTATGCATAAACCATTTCATGTCAGTGCTTTTTGAAAAAAAAAGTTGAATTTCTGTGTTTCTGCAAATGACAAATGATCTTATACATCCGAAAATGAGGGAACGTGGAAAAATGCGCAAGAAATTTTGATTAGGCATGCTTTAATGTGTTACTGTGTAACAGTCTTTAGTTGGATGTTAGCTAACTTATTATAGTAATCAGTATTTAAATCATCTTCACTTAAAAAATACTCGAATGTTTTATAAAAACATTAAAACATTCAGAAGAGCTAAAAAATAAAGTAAAAAGTTTGAAAAAAATCTAATCACCTATTTTATTGAAAAAAATCCGATGCGTATGCTGAAGTAATTACTGTGCAAATATCATAAATAAGTCCGAAAAGCACATGGGTGTGAATGTTAACCATATACTGTTGTACATAAAAAACATACAAAATGGCTTTTTCAAATATCTAGTAAATTGTTGAGGGGTGTATTTCAATATTTACTCTAATTTCTTTTTTTCTAACCGATGACTAGGCCCTTACCTGTTGAGTCGTCCAAGCTAAAGAAGTTTAATACCTGGTATCGGGATGGGTTATAGTCGCATTAATTAGCGCATATCGTCGATAAACTGGATAAATAATGCTTAGATCTCCATCCTATCGGCAGTGCCTACTATTTTGTTGTAAACTTAGTTATGCCAGTTACTTAACATTTTGATCTTTGCTGCTCAAGCTGGTATTGTAATTTAGAGCCTTCATTAGGTGACGAGACCTTCAATCGGAAAAAGGTGCCTTCAGAGGTATAATTCATAACTAAATTAGAAGACTTTGCACCGATGACGGATTTAACATGCACCAGGCGCCATTAGCATACAAGAAGTGCATTCACTGCTCTTCAGATCGATGATCTTACTTGCTAGGTTCCTTTAGCCGAACCGGTTAACCTGTCTGGTCTTGGAGATCGAGCATGGTGGTCATCCAATAGACCGTCCTAATTTCTGAGCCTGTTACTTTGTGGATTTCTTGTTATGGCAGTTGCTTAAGGGAGACCCGTAAGAAAAAACCCAAAATTTTTATTATTGATTTTAAAGTAATGAATTTTGGTGTACCATTTAAGAATCTTCTTGTAAGGAATAATTAGCAAAAAAAAATTCACTTTTTATTAAAAAGTATATTTTTATGATTTTTTTTTGTTGAAAAATACACTTTTTAAAATTACTACTCCTCATTCAATTTTCAATATTTTGGTATTACTAAAATTTCTTAAATAGTGTTATAGTATATAGAAAAGAACTAAGGAGAGATATTTTTAATTTTCTATTTTAATCGGCTAAAAAAAAAAAAAAAAAAAAAACGCATGTTTAATTTTCTTAAATTCGTTATAATTTTCATGTTTACCAATTTATGTAAATTTTTTAGAAATAGTTAAAAAAATATCTCTCCTTACTTTTGTTTCAATTTTTTTTAAGATTCTGAAAATATAAACACTTTGTTTCTAAATCCTTTTACCACTGAGCCTTAGTACTTTGAACTTAGGCAAAATATGAAAAAAGTGATTCTCAGGAAAACACGTTTTAAATAGCCGCTAGTCATTTAAACTCTATAGTGAGTACAATTTTAAAAGCACATTTTCTACCTGTTCCAAGTGTCCCCAAGTTCTGAAATTTTGCATGGATATTCGCAAATATGTATTTTATCGTTTTCTGAGAAAAAAATATTTTTGAACTTTTGACCGAAAATGGGGTACGGGTCTCCCTTAACTAATTAAAATTTATTTTTTCTATTTCTACACATTACACATACAAATCCTGGATTTTTGATGCCTAATCGTTTATGGTACTTGCCGTAAGTAGTGGTTCATAAACTAATTTAGACGGTGGTGGAAAATTGGGACTTAAATAGGAAAATAAAAGACAAGTATCGCCATAAGGAAATTTTGGGACCGAATGCAAGGGACGCAAAAACAAGCAAGCCTATGTTGCTGGTGGGGGATGAATTAGACTGCACCTTTTTACTGTGCTTCATTGGGTAAATATCGACGTTATAGGCTGTTCAATAAGTGCATCACCGGTAGGTGCAGGTCATTGCATCTGTGCACGTAATAAAATGAAAGCAGCCAAAAGACTTTTGTTTCGGCAATAAATGTGGCTTAATGCTTATCAGAGTCCTCTACATGAGGATTCTAAAAATACGAAATTCCGTGCATTAGTTCTTGAATTATCTTTGTCTTTGAAATCATGTAAATCCTTCAATATGAGGCCTAGCAGTTCCACTTATTCAACGATTAACCTCGAAACCTTATAAACAATAAATTGTGTCAACGTCTAACTAAATCTACAATTAGATGAAAATTTCTACTATACTTTAGAGCCATCTGTTAAGTGGTTTACATCAACACATAATCAGCACTAATTCATGTCAAGGCTAATTAAATCTGAAGTTTTATGAAAATAGCTGATTTATTTCTTGAGATTTTTGTCACATACTGACAGGTAAATAGAGTCACATAGTCACAGCCAGACATTTTGTAAAATCATGTTGTTATGGTTCTCTGGCCCCTAAAACTTGTAAATTCATCAAAAATCGGAAATCGAAAATTCTTAAATTTTGTTAAGACAGAAAAAAATAGAAATCTATTATTTTTCAGAATGATGATGTATAAAAAAAGAGAAATTGGTGATTAAATTATATATTTCAAGAATCTTTAATGAGTCAAAACAATTAACAAATAATTGTAAAAATATATACTTAAAAAATCAGATTAATATAATAAAATTAAAATTAAATACTTCCATGAATATAAATACTGTTAACATTTCAATTTCTTGATTTGCAACAATTTTCACAGCTAAATATTTATAGCTACATAAACGATTCCATAGGATAGTTTAATAAGTATTCGAATTATCATAAATCATTTAATAATGAAAATGAAAATTAATAGCTTTCAAAAATTATGAAAATGACATTTTTTCACTACTGAGACATGAACAACATTAATTCACGTGATAATTCAGTAATTGAATAATTGAGATTCTGACAATTAATTTTCGATATTTACATCATAAATCATTTTACACGATTAATCAACTCAGCAAAACTATTGTTAAAGAGAATGTCACATGTTTTATGACACCTTCTGATGAATGGTAAATAATGTTTTTGATATAAAATATGACTTAGACAAATTATACGAAAAAAAGACATGAAAAAAATATAATTTATTTAGGCTACTATACAGATGTATGTAACACTTTTTTTTAAATTGTTAATCTTTAACGTCCCAGATGTATTTCAACTGTATTTAACACTACTTCAAACTACTTTTCATGCATAGAGATATTATTTCTCTTCTCATAAATTATATCTTTTTTTATTTTTGATAGAAAACAAGATACGATTAGTTTTCATAGAAATTTATTGATATATTTTTAAACTAATAAGGCAAATAGATGGCATTATTTCCATTTGCGGTACTTAATAAAGTAGTGTCGAATATAAAATGATGTCGTAAAATACCACAAGAGAATTTAGTTAACGTCTTCCTGTTACAGTACGTATTCTTCTTTAGTCCTACTGCAACATATATATAGTTTTCCATCTAGTCTTTGTAATCTTTCTTCAGTATAAGCTCGCTTTGGATTTTTTTTAGAGTTTAAAGTCATACAGTATATGATCACTATTTTTAATGGGTAATATGAAATTCCTATGTCGTTCTTCTGGTTCAGTATAGCAACAATATAAAACTAGAAATATATGTATATATATATATAAACAATGGCAAACATAAGAAAATATTTTTCAACACGTATATTGAATACTTTCGTTGCTAGATACATCTTTAATTCTTTAGTATAAATGTAATAACCTAGCTCTGTAACAAATTGTTTCTGTTTATTTAACACTTTCGGGTCTGGTGCACTATTAATAGTACATGTTTTTTAATAGTTTCGTTTTCAGAATTAAGTATTATTTTGTTTTAAGAAATATTTTTGATGTTATTTACATGTAGTAATGTTAGTATGTGTGCATGCCTTTACTAAATGACTTCATTTATGTATGGGCATTTTGTAATAATAATAATTATTATTATTATTTGTTTAATTTTTTTGCGCCGTTTGCCATTTTTTTACTTTAAACATACATTTCACTCTTTAAATATAAAATAAAAGTTACTTTCCGGAAAGAAGCATGTGTAAGAAAGAGCAAAAAGTATTAGAAAGGGGTGATGTAAGTGAAATCTTTTATGATGCAAGATTTTGTAAACATCTCCAAAAATTCTTCCTTAACCTATTGTCATATGAATATTAATTGAATAGTACGCAAAACAACAACATTCGTTATCTGTGAGACAATGAAATATTCATTAAACTATAATTAATCTATTTTGATCGTCAGTGTTAATGTTATTAACGTAAAAGTAATTTTTTCATAAATTGAAATAAAAAACGGACCCAAAAAGGCTAAATTACACGATGTATTTCAAATAATTTTAGAAAAAAAAAAGAAATCCAGTTTCATTGCACATTTGAAGTTTCAATATCGAAAAGTTTTAAATAAACTGGAAATTACAACTTCTTAGAAAGTTTTTCTCTCGTTTTACTATTTTAAATTTAAAATATTTTAAAACCTTTCACAGCAAACATTTTCATCTTAAAAGTAACAACCAAAACAAATTTCAAATTTCTAGTCTCAAGAATACCACATAAACTGCAATTTGTTCTTGTGTCCCTTTGATAGTTATTGTACCGACATAAAATATAGCCAATGTTGCAGGAAAGAAGATTCCCAGCGTTTTGGCTCCTATATTTTGTTAGTTGGCTCGAAAGTTATAGATAGTATCTTGTACAAACAAACATACAAACACAAAAATGTTACTTTTTTATAATAGTAATTTATATTAATAATTGAAGCTATCGACACGTATTTCTTACAATAAATCAAATGCAAGTATTCAATTTAAATACATTTATTCAGTCAAATATCAGAATCACTGCAATCTGTCCGAGACATCATTTTCTTCATAATACTAATAAAATAAAATTAAAATTCTCAGCAGAATTCTATTGCTTTCTGTGATAAGTCATTATGTAAAATGTTGAAAATTATGATCGTATGTTATAACATGTCTAGCACCTTCTAATTTCATAACTATGTCTGACCACTTGCATCTTTTATCGAATTATATTTACATTTGCAAAAAACATTCTAGTTTATCTAATTTTAACTTTTTTTTAATTATCTTTAAAAAAATCTGTGTTTAAGATAAAGCAAAATATCGTATATATTAGAGCGATTTCTATTTTTTAAACCGATTTAACCGATATCACGGCCAACTCGATTTTATCGATACTTTAAAATTTTTAATCGATTTTTCTGAAAGTAATATCATTTCCATTTTTCTTCAAAAGTAGAAGATTAATTAGTCAAATATACGAATCACAAAATTTCTTTTATTTTATACTTGTTAAAACTTCCAAATTCACTATCACAGTGTCAAATTTAAACAATAATTTAGGCCCATCCCGAAGATTCAAAAAGCATAGGTGCATTGAAGTATGTGCATTATAAAAGGAAATGTTTGCACCTCAATTTCCAAACAAACTGTTAATTTTGGCTTACACCTTCTATGTCTAGAACCAAAATTTGAAATTCAAAGAATATAAAAGCAACATCTTTTGGGGAGCATATACTCAAGCCTAATAAAGATCTATTTATATGATAGTGCGACATATTATGAAGTTTTATTAAATTCCGTGCATGAATTTTGAGATACAGCTATCACTAATTCGTAAAAAATGTAGTGCAGTCTATTATATAATTTACACGAAAATCTAATGAAGAACTTATGTCAGTGTCTAACAGAATATTAATTTTGATGAAGTTACGTTCATTAATTCTTGAAATATTCTCACTAACATCATGAAAATTAAAAAAAAAGTGTTGAGTGCAAACAGTGGTACTGAAAGTCTTCTCTTCCCCGGAGCACTGAATGGTACCCCAGGAAGATTCAGATTTTCAGATGCTTCATGGAAAGTCCAATTTCCCCTCCCACACATACACAGAAACAGGACCGTAGCCAAGGGTTCATCCACCCTAAAACATTTTAAGCCTCCACTGGAAAAGATTCCAAGATCACTAAAGGAATTTCCGTTTAAAAGTCTAATTTAGTTTTGTGGCACTTTCAAAGTTTTGCAGAAATACTAAATTGCAACTAAAATAAGTGTTTCAACACACTCTTGTCCGATTTGCACATATAAAGCTAACATGATGTTTAATATTACACTAGTTATACGCTCGAATTTTTCATAATCATATTCTTTTCTTAGTTTAAAATGAAGTTATTACAACAGTTTAATAAGAAACATAGTACCTACAATGTGAATATGATCTAATTTAGCATTCTGCGTCATAGAGTGAGAGAGAGAATATGAGAGCCGTCCCCTCCATTTTCTTGAACCTACCTCCTATTATTCACTTCTTGCTACTGCCCTGCATTGAAATGTAGAACGTCTCTGTCCAGAATCGCAGAAATACATCCCGAAGAGAAATGTCTGAATTCAACACTTCTTCAAAAAGAAGCATTACAACATAACATGTCATGTGACTTACACGAAAATCGAATCAGAAACAACTTATGGCGATGTCCAACAAATAATTAAGCTTGATGAAATTCAGTTCATTAGTTTTTGAGATATTATCACAAATGTATCCTGAAAAATTGGTTGAATTCAGGGGGTATCCCGAAAAGAAACAACTCCGTCCGTGGGACGTTGAAATGTACCTGCAAAAGGTTTGAGATTTTATGCTAATGTACAAAAAAGTTATATCCCCCTTCTCTGAAGTCTAGAATGTCCCTCTACCGAGTTGTAGAAATCCCTATCGGAGAAAAATGTTGGAGTTCAACACTGCCGATAAAAGCAGCATAGCAATGCCCCCCTTTGGGTGAGTTACACTGAAACCTAATAAGCAACAATTTATGCCAACGTCTAATTGAATGTGAAGTTTCATGAAAATTTCTGCTTTAGTTCTTGAGATAACGATCTTGCAGTAATAATGAAACGTAGCAGCGCCACCTGTTAAACGATTTTCACCAAAAAGTAATCATCACCAATTCACATGAAATTCTAACAGAATCTAAAGTTTCAACAAACTCCAAACATTAGTTAATGAAATATAGCTCCCACAAAATTTTTGTCAGAAATCAAAACAAATAGATTGATTGACAGACAGACAATTTATAAAAATAGCCAAATTGTATTCAAGGCAGGATACGAAACGATAAACCTATTGAAAAGCGGACAAGGAAATTTTAAAATAATCCAATGTATTCTTTTTGTAAGGGAAAAAAAGTAACAAACTCGTCAGATGTGGCAATCCGAAAACTTTCTTCTCATACATGTTAATACGTCATGCAAAATGCAGCGTAACAACGCCACCGGTCAGGGAATTTACACCAAAATATAGTCAGCGGCATCTTATGTCAACTTCTAACTGAATCTGAAGTTTGATGAAAATCTGTGCCTTATTTTCTGAGATATAGCTATTGTAAAATCTTAAAATTAATCAGGATCATTTTTTATCTAGTACTAACTGAATCTGAAATGTGGTGAAAATCCATGCATTAGTTCGTGAGGTACAGTAATTGCAAAATCATGAAAAATGCAGCATATCAGCACCACCTGTTGGGAAATTTACACCCAAAACTAAACAATAATATTATGTATCACGGATTTACGGAATCTGAAGTTTGATGAAAATTCGTGAACAGTTCTTGAGATAGAGCTATTGCGATAATCATACATAATGCAGTATAGCAGTGCAACCTTTCGAGTGATTTCCCCCAAAAGGTAATCAGCATCAAATTATATCAAGGATTAACTGAATCTAAAGTTTTGTGAAAGATGGTGCACTAGTTTTGGATATAGAGTTAAAGTGGAAATTGTGGAACATGCAGCATAACAGTGCCATCTGAGGAGCAATATACATCAAAATGTAAACAACATATTTTAATGTTAAAGACTAACTGGATCTGAAGTTTGATGAAAAATCGTGCATTGGTTACTGAGTTGATGTTGCGTAAATCGTAAAAAACGCAGCGTAGCAGTGCCATCTGTTGAGCAATATACACCAAAAGCTAATGAGATTCAATTTATATCATGGTCAAACTAAATGTAATGTTTTGTGAAATTCCGTGCATTTGTTCTTGAGATAGAGCGGTCATAAACTTTTGTCAAATACAGACTCACACAGTGACAGACATTTTCTAAAAAAAACATTAAATCTTGTTCAGAGCCTTCTAAAACGTATAAATCCATAGAAAACCGGATATCAAAAATTTTCACGAATCCAATACTTTCGTCTTGTAATGATAAAAAAGAAAGTAAAAACGTAAAATCGAATTCGCCCATAACATAATGTCGGCACGACACAGCAAGGCGAATTAATTCAATACAGGTTCGATGTCGATGTTTTGATGCGGGCACAATTGATTTTACTTTGATTTACTTTAATTGAAATCGCATTTTGAACGATTCTTAGATACAGGTAGAATCGTTATTTTTTTATTTACTTCAAATCGAATCGCTGTCGATCTACTTTCGGGATGAATCGATTTTTCCAATTTTACTCTTTTAATGGTAGCTATATTATTGACTATATAGATGTTTGGCGGCATGCATTTTTTTAATATTAAATGACTAACAAAAAATATTAAACAAATCAAATAACTTAGATAAACCATATAAAAAAACTTATGTTTTATTTACAAATTCAGTAATTTCATTGTAAATTAGTCTAACTTATATATACTATTATTTTACCACAATCAAATCGATTTGTAAAGTTTTTATACGAATTGAATATTCAATTCGTATAAACAACTTAAGCAGTTTAAACAAAAGTGGTTTAAAACTTTTAAAAATTGTTGCCTGAACATATTACAAATTCTGTATAGATATTATAAGGATATATACATAATCTATATACATATTATTGTAAGAACAGGAATATCAACCAGAAACTTGAAATTGCACCAAACTCTTGCTGTATATATATATATATATATATATATATATATATATGTTTGTGTGTGTCACGAAATAATTGCTATACACGGATATAAAAATATTGTATATGGTTTATCTGAATGAATATGAACAGCGAATGTCAGAAAAAGTAACGATGTTATGAACGTAGAGTAAAAGTACTTGTCCTAATGATATTCAATGATCTGATTTAATGGCATTCACTACATTAGGATCCTATTGATGTTATAACGTAATGGCCAAATTAAGTAGTCGAGAGATGGTTGTGTCGTTTTTAAATGAACATATAAATATTATATTAAAATTTCACACATATTAAATAAAGAGTCCTACAAAAAGAAAAGTGTTAAGCTGTCTACGTTACGACATTACGCATATCCACTACAGCTGAATAACCGTCACGCGTTCTAAAGCAAGTCAAAATGAAAAAAATAATTTGAGCTCCTAACCCATTTGTATCAGCAGTAAGCAATGATTCTTTGTTCGAGAAAAAACGCATTGCTAAAATTCTGAAAGAATGAAATGGTACACAGGAGAACACCACAGATGAAAGAAGAAAACTGGTGTAATTTTGCTATTGTATGTGTTAGAAGAATTCGCTGAAGCGTCCCTTAGAAATTAAAAGAATAATCTTATTGGCCAAACAAAATGTTTTAAAATCAAATGTGTTTAGATGGGGAAAATTGTACGGTGAGTTAATATCTTCAAAAAGGAAAAATTAAACGAAAGAAAAATAATTTAATCTGGAGAATTCTAAGTTAAATAGGATTAAATTAGTTATATAGCATACATAATTAGTTATGTTATTTATAGATATCTAATGCACATCATTAAATTTATAAAATACTGCTACTCATTATGTGAATTTTATGCAAATCATTTTCATATAATTCATAATTCATATGAAATGTCTGTGTAATTACTCCAAATTGGTGCTTCTGTATCGATCATCGTAACCATTGTTGAATTCAGAGGGTATCCCGGAGAAACATTCCCATTGCAGCAATGAGATTACCTCACCCTCCGGAAGATTTGAGATTTTGTGATTTAAAAGTTAAAAAGTATTATTCCGTCAACACGATCTCTATAATGCCCCACTCCGTAGAAAAGTGTCATTGTTAAGATTTTAAATATTGAAATAGTTTCTAATGAAAATTTTTATCTTTGCTTTACAATATTTTAGTTAATTATATAGATGAATAACATTAAATTTTTACACAATAAATTGATACATTTTGTCATAATTTTTTACATCATATTGCTTACAAAATTTATTAAAAGTCTCTGTGTCTAACTCAGATACATAATATTTTTAATCGATATTATTAAACAATAAGTGTTTTAAATTATTATTAAAAAAAGTTTTCGTAGTATTATTTTATTATTGTACGTCTGTATTTTTGAATTCATTGATACCAAAATATAAGCTAGAAGAATGTTTCATCATTTGTTAAATATGTGCATTGAAAAATCAAAGATTTTTAACACTAGACAAGGTATGCTTCACGAGTTTCCCAGATGAATACTCCCAAATAAAATATCCGAGAATTATAACGCTTGATCTTTCAGATAAGATGTTAAACATGAATTCCAAAACACCGAGTCTGAACGCATTAACATAATGTGAAATTTTATGTGAATATGTTACTGAATGCAACTATTAAGGATTAAATGGACAATAGTTTTTAAAATAAATCTCGGTTTAAATTTTAATAAATGATTTGTTGTGAAGACAAGTTAAAACGCATATAAAATTGTGGTATAATTTAAATATCAATTATATGAATATTAAGGTGAAGAATATTATTTCTATTGTGTTAAACCTATTTATTTATTTATTTATTTTTGAAGCGGCTTTGAAATTATATACAATACAATGCAATGCAATGTTTTCTACTGCTTTATAATTTTCAAATGATCTACATGCAGCGATTGTGATGCTACTCTGTTATCCCGTCGACTGATTTCGACAAATTACACAAATCGCCAAACTAATAGCCAAATTAAACATATTGAAGTAATTTTTATTTTAAATAATAAAAATGCAAAAAATTAGTAGAATATTAATAAAAATACAAATAGAAAGTCGCGATAAAAATCTCACTTAATGACGTTTTAAACACGTGTATCGCATTTAATGTCATTGAATTAACATTCACGATCATCCATTATTCGTTTTAATCTTATAATTTGGCGAAGGTATTTCGGTCGACGTGATAACAGAGTAGTACCGCGAGTGTTACATACAGTCAAAAGTTTTATTTCTGTTTTTGCTGTATTTATGAAACATTTCTTTGACAATTTTAATCTTGGTAATCTTGAATAAGATATTTTTATATTAGGTGTCATCAGGTAATCACGCCATGTTTAGATTCTACCAATATTCACGGCTTAGTTTTAGATTTTTTTGAACAAATATGGAATTTGATATAATGTCTTATTGACTATGTATACCAGAATATTTTAGAAGATATTATTCTTAAAATGTAGTGGCATTATTTCTTGACCAATGCTGTTTGTCGTTATTATCCACCTATTTGGGTAATAACGAAATTCAAACAAACCTATAAAATAAGATGGTATAATGGCATTTAAATTGTCGAATTCAAAAGATACAAACTCTACAGCAATAGGAATTGACAAATTTATTTTACTTACCATTAATTTCAATATCAGGATACAATAATAATAATTTGATATTTTGTTCTTCGGACCTAAAAAAGTAATAGCATTTAGGACATACTATTTTCTCTTTATCCTTTTTAGTTTTCAATAATGACAATAATAATCGCTCGTGTAGAAAATAAAAATAAATTTAAAAAATGCAGTTCCGCCACTTCAAAGAATCAACCAAGGTAATAACACGAGTCATCATTAACCCGGTAAACACTCTATGTAGTATGGTTTAAACTACAATCAACCTCGTGAACTACATCCAAAACCTCCAACAATATTTTGAAAGTACATGAAATAAACTACAAGTAATGTTACAATAAATGTAACAAATTAACTTCTAATTTTTTTTGTGATTCAGATGGCTAAGAGCCTTTCAGCACAGAATCAGTAGTGCCAATGTTCCGGTTTACTTTTTAACTACCCATATTAGCACTTTGCGTTATTTATAGACACTAGCGAGAGTCCTAACTCTCGTTACAAGGGTTTGCAGACATCGGCGATATTTTATATTCTCAGGTTGTTTTGCTCTAGTCAGGTTTGTTGCGATAGTAATCAGAAGTGTAGGTTGTTTATTTCGGTTAAATTTCTTAAAAGATGTTAAAAAACAATAAAATTTCAAAACTGCATGTTAAAAAAAAGTTTTCTCAAAAAAATATATCTAAATAAAATATATCTAAAAATATATCTATATAATTCTAAATAAATAAAAAATAAAAACAAATATACATAAACATAAATATTTAAAAAATATATAAATGATAGATGTTTAAAATACAGATTACAAAAAAATTCTATTAAAAACGAAAATTAATTATAATGAAAAACAGCTGTAAGAAAGTAAACATATTCAGAATTGTTAATCAGCATCTGCATTTCCCGCGTGTGACGTTCATGTTGCGTCATTCCTCAGGTGGTTTTATTTTTCTTATCCGGAGCTGTTTAAGCTCTGGTTTCGAGAATAGCCTGCACGGTAGTTAGGACTCTCGCTAGGATCTAGTTAGCATTATTACACACACTTGAGTGACTCCTTAACCCCCCCCCCCAGGACACTTTATCAAACTAATCAAACTAAACATTAATAGACCAAATTCGAAATGTTTTAAATCTATCAGTTTGAACTAAATATAAAATAACTTACATGGATGCAACACCGGGGAGAGCTGTTTTACATTATTACTATACAGTGTACATTTTTGGTACAAGTTAGGTTCTTATAATTTTTGTGACGGAGAATTCAGATTTTGTGGTTCTTTGTTATCTGTTTATTGTATTCCAATGTCCCCAGTATTATTTTCCGTCTAAAAATATCTTCGCCCAAAGACTCAAAACATACCACCGAGCGGCTGAATTGTTGAAATAATCTTGTTATTTGAAGATTTGTTTTTTTTCTTTTTTTTTTAATTTTACGAATCTTTCGTCTATTAATTGGAGGATTACAGGTAATTATGATCTTATGCTCTAAAATTTTAGAAAAAGGATGTCTTTCTAAAATGGAAAAGTGTTTTCATGAAACTTTTAGACCGTTGTGATTCAAAGAAAATGCAAAGTATATTTGCAAATTTCAGATAGATTTGATCTCAGATTGATAACGTTTCCATGTTTTTTTTTTTTTTTTTTTTTTTTTTTTTCGAAATTGGACAAACAAGGAGAAAAATATTCGTGAATAATAGGAATATAATAAAAACAGGAAAAAATATATGGTAACGTAAAGTTAGTAGTTGTAATTTTTCAGCTGAAAGAAAAAATGGCCGGGCTGAGATTAAATTTGAAAAATTTTGATAATGACATC
The DNA here is from genome assembly GCA_964019185.1 of Maratus speculifer. Lineage (NCBI taxonomy): Eukaryota > Metazoa > Arthropoda > Arachnida > Araneae > Salticidae > Maratus > Maratus speculifer. The sequence continues at coordinate 182,370,295 of OZ025290.1, forward strand.
TGGTCTGTTTTCTAAAAAAAGATCAACCGACTGAATCGTATGTATTATGTATTTAAAATCCAGTTAAACATTGTTTATGTAATTACACTTTTAAAAGCACTTTCAGAAATTAATTTTAGAATAAATTTGACAGAGAATTAATTGATACTAATAGACTTTTCGAAAATATTTTAACGTAACTCTTTTTTTCTTTTTAAAATTCAAATTCAGTGATATTTTCCTATCCAATCTTAAGGGAGAAAAAGAACTATTTAACTCAAAAATTTGCTACAGCTTTTGCAATACTTTACCTTAAAAAATATTTAAAATTATTAAATTTCTCAATTTAAATGCACTATTTAAACGGTACTTCATTTATAACCAGTTATAATAATGACGTCTATTCATTGTATGAATTTACATTCACAAATAATTACTAAAGAGGATCTTCTAACACTTATCCCCATGTAAACTAGAAATACTCATGATTTGCATATATGTTTATTCGACGATTGGAAAATTGCGAAAGATTAAGTAAACATACAGTTTTATTTATTTATGTATAATATATTTAAAAACCATTTTATAAAAGATTTTTTCTTGAAAGTATTTTTTTAAAGATATTTATAATGAGATGAAGAATAGGCAGGAAAAAAAAGGTGCAACAATCCTGTACGATACCCCTGTCCGTCAGTATGGACCTTGCGGCACTATTATTCATCGCTACTGCTAGGATCCGTGAAACTCTTGAAACCGTGATACTTGCCAATGATATCAAGCTTGAATGCCTCTGTGATGTTTTTATGCCATACGTTTTACTTATTATTGTTTTTTGTGTAGTAAAGCGTTTTACACTATATTCTTTGTTATGGACTTACTGTCTACGTATCCCTTTAGCCTGTTAGAGTTATGTTACCAACCATGTTTTTCATATACTTACGATTCCTAACGATGCTGTCTACCTCCCTTCCAACTTTGCAAATCACACTCGGAGATACCCTGTAGAATTGATATTGGGGAGCCATTGCGCATTGTGTTTAGTTGTAAAACTATCAGGAAAGTCATAGGGAAAGATGAACGCAAATACGAAAGATGTACTATTAGATAAGCATGATGTTCAATTCCATTTTGCAGAAATAATCAATGCTAGAATATTAAATTACAGATGAGTGATACACAGAGGATATGCTAATGGAAAAAGAATGAATTGCAGTTGTTGTGGCATGTTTGAGTGGTCAGACATTCGAAGAGGTGGTCAAAGGGAAGTTCCTTGAAAAATTTGGAAAAGAAGCTTCAACATGAGCAAATATCTGAAAAATTAATAATTTTTTGAGCAATGTACTTGTAATCAATAAGAAATGCACAGGTCGACCATCAATGTCAGCTGAAACAGTAGCGAAAACCGTCAAGCCATTGAACGTAGCCCCGATTCAGGAACTCGCCATCTCAATCGTGAACTTATGATACCTGAATTGTCTGTCCTGAAAGTTTTCTGCACTATACTTTAAAAAAGAAATTGTACCATGTCCAAGTTCTGTACAAACAGGAACCTGAGGATTATGCTACACGGAAAGCACTGTATTACGATATCTGCCAGGCTGCAGGACAGGATGGAATAATGGATACCACCGTTTTCAAAAACTACCATCATGTAAGGGAATTCTTTTGTGTAATTCTGTAAATGAATAATAACCTGATATTCTACAGAATACATATTTTAGTGCACTTTGTAAATGCATATCAATTTCATTATCTTTGAAAGGATTTAACATGTTTAAAATTCATTTGAAACGAGTTAGAGCGCGGATAGATGAATATACAAACAGAAAACCGAATAAATAGTTTTTGACTTTGTTGAAATATGTTAAAAAGAAATATTTCCATTTATTTAATTTATCAATGATGCAATTAATTTTTATCCTAAAAATGCACTACATGTTTTCCTTTTCTACACTATTATTTTAAAAATTATTGGTATTTTAACAAGCTGGTTTTATAATCTTTCAGAATTTTAGATTGAAAAACAAGTTTTATTTCCATTTTTGTAAGGAAAAAGAAATAATTTTTCTTTAAAAAGGAGCGATCGAAACAAAGACAAATAACTCTGAAAATAATCTTGCAAATAAATTAAAATAACAAAAAACATACAACTTTTATAATGCAATTTAGCTTTAACATAGAATTAAATTTCAGTTGGAAATGGGATTTGGTGTTTCAAAATATCAACCATTACTTAAAGCTTAAATAATCTAGAGTAGAAATCCATTAAAAGAATTTAAAAACATTTTTCCAATACGATATGGAAAATTATTTAAATAATTTTTCATTACAAATGGGAAATATCGATTTTCCCTCATTACATAAACGGAATCGATTTCAAACTTTACTTATAATAATTTAAGCATCAATTACTTTTCATGTTACCAGGTGTATGGAAACACCTGAAAAAAAAATCATTTTTTGTTTCAAGACATGAAATAGATTTTTTAAAGCAATGATTAAATAAATAAAAAACGTTTGAGTTTTTTTTAATGCAGAGATGAATGATTGGAAATTTTACAGCATTGGCTTCTTAATTAATCTTTTAACTACTGTTTACAAAACTGCAGAATTATACAAGAATTATTATTATTTATTTTTTAACTAATCGACTATAAAAGTTGATGTGAAGGGAAAAACGTTCTCAAAACTGATCTTATAGAAACAGCTTTGTGTTTTAATATACAAAGAGCTCTTCATTCGATATCAGCTTACATTCTGTATCTAAGTAAAAACATTTACCAATTTATAAATAAAGCACGAATGTAAGATACGTTAACTGAATTTCGTGCTTAATCAACTAAATTTAACATAATCAAAAAGCTGACTTTAAATAGCTTCTTTGGAAATTTTGTTGGCTGTTAACCACTAACAAAAGGCCGATATGAAAATATTGCTTTTAATATGTTTCAGAATTTTATTTGAACGCATTATTGCTATTTTTTATTTAAATATTATTTGCATTACTGTTAGTGCGAATTTTAAAACATACATTAGATAAAAAAAAAAATCTATAAAAGTGGAAAAAACAATATAACAGAGTTTGGCTATCTCATCACCATTTATAAGATTATTTTCTTATACATTTTCTTTTCATTATTTTTTAATTAACTATATTTTTTTAATCAAAAAAGGGTTTTTAACGATATGAAAGTGAAAAGAGAATGTTAACAACAGCAATCATATGCATAATTTTCCCTTAATATTCTGTAACCCGGGATGTCCAGTTTTATTCCCTTTTATTAGTAATAATTACATATGTTGGCAATAAAGACACAGTTTTCCGGAGTATAATCACTTTTCATTAGCTCTATTTTCTAAAAAATTACGTGTTTTTTAATTATGAAACAAAATAACATATACGAAACACGATCCTTTATCACTGTATGTCTATATATCACTACATAAATATGTTACGTTTAATTTGATAAATTCAGTAATAATTATTAATTACCACATCTTTAGGTAAATTTTATAAATGTTGCATATCAAATTTACCGGCTATTAGTAGTTGATACAGTTCGGTCAAAATAATTAAATAGTTTTTGTAACGACTATATATTTAACAAAAATATTTATTTTAATCATTGTTTGACTCAAATAATAAAAATAATTGTTCAGAGACAAAAATACTCAATCAAAAAGAAATGTTCTATTAATAAGACGCAAAAGACTAAATAGTTTTAATTTTTTTTTATAATTACTGAATGAATTAGAAAAAAAGTAAACACTAAAATATATAAAGAACTTTGAAATGGACACTTTTAGTAATGAATATTTAGAAAAAATGTACACGAAATAAAAATCTAAGCTAAACGAGTTGAAATCTATTACATTTACCAACCTTGATTGGTAATTATTTATAATAACTGGTTAATTTGATAAATTCTTATAAATTTGTCGTTCTAACCGGCCTATTTGAAAATCATTTAGTTACTATTAATAATAACCAGCTACTATTAATAATAACCGACTAATCAAATTGATCGTAACATATATATTCTCACATTTTAAATAAATATGCTAAATCATTTTGACGATCACTTTGCATATGACAATTTCAATTTTCACTGCAAAAAACCAAACGAAGTAAAACAGTAGCTAAACTTAGTATCGAGAGTATGCGAATCACGACCCAGAAAATCTTCAGATGTTTATAGTCCTGTGGAACGTTACTTATCTGGGGATAAACAGACATTTTTTATATGTTTTTTCATATATGGTATTTTTTCGATCTGACTGCATATGTTAGAATCAAAACTCATAAATTGTTTTAGAAATGCCACGTTGGGATTTCTAGATATTATTTTCAGTCGAGGAATTGTAAATAATGTTGAAACTTTGTTGATTTTTTCTTTTTTCATGTGTGTTTCTTATTTTCATATATGTATAAATACATATACGTACTCACATGTTTACTTGTTTTTAAATTTTGCATACAATTGTGTTTTTCGCCGCAGTAGTTGTACTAGTTTAATTTCACAATTACTTTTAACTTGTAAATAAATCATATATGATGTAAATTATCGATTTTGTAAAAAAAGTTCGGACCAGGATTCAATGCATGATTCAAATACTGAAAAAAAAAACTTAAAATTAAAAAATATATATATCTCACGATTTCTAAAAAATTTTTATGTGCATGCATTTGCGTTTTGAAAATGACATCCATTTCGAATAAAAAAATCTGTCCGTAACATATCTGTAGAATTTGGAATTTTGAAAGTTTTTTTAAATGATTTTCGCTTACTTCAACTTTTTCAAATAAGATTTTTTAGAAACTATTTGTAGCGAGAAATCTCATATGAATAACAAACATCATTATTAATTTTAGTATTCTAAATTCTTCAGTATCTCAAAAATACAATTTCAGTATGTTTTTAGGATTCCGTACTTAAAAACAAAAATGTAACCATTATAAGTTTACCCCGGTGTCTGTCTGTCACAGCCATTTTATTCGTAAACTATATAACGTTGAAAATTCAAATTGACTGCAGTAATAAAGAAAATTTACCCACATATTTGCATATTATTAAACATTCATACATATATTTAAGGAAAATATAAAAGGTCTAATTAAGTAATTTGAAAAAAAAGTTCTTTTTATTGTATATCGTATGAAAGTTTTCGTAATGTTGAAACTAATTGATTTTTATTTTAATCATTATATTTTCTGAGATGACGTCGAAAATGTAGTGCGAAAATATGTTCCTTCCCATCTATTTCCGAATCTACTGAAACTAAAATTATGAAAAAATTAGAGGTAGAAGATGTTATAAAATTTGCTGGAAAACTGTGGGATTCCTCAGTACTCCTCTGTTACATAGACATTGCAAAAAACGCATTTTTCCGTTACAACACATTTGCGAACATTCAGGAAAAGTGTTCTGGAGTACTGGAGGTACCTATCGTTGCAAAAGTATAAACGCATGGTTTGCAAAAAAAAAAAAAAAAAAAAAAAAAAAAAAAAAATCGTTGGTAATTTAGGGAGGTGTTAACCTTTAAAGACACGCACGATTTGCACATGCATAACAACATGGACAGCGTACGCTATCTACCATCGACTTTTACAATTTAGATAACGATTTTTAATGATATATTTGTATAATGTATTGCTTAGTTGCCCTATTAAAACAATAAATATTCAATTGTTGAAAACGGACTAATTTAAACAGAATTAATCACATAAATGCTAAAGGATTCACGGTTTGGATTCAGTGGATCTCTCAATACGCATTTTATATCTTTAAAATCAATTAAAAAACTATCAGAAAAAAATGCGGCACGGGCCGAGATGACGTTTCAAATTTGCAAACTCCTTTATTTTTATCCCTTATATTTAGCACAATGCAAAGTTTAAACTTTGAAAAAGAGCTTACTTTAGCTATACTTAAAAAGAAATATGCTGAATTCAGTCTTATGAAAATGTCAATTGAAGTTTAAATGTATACTACTTTTATTGTCAGTATCTAATAAAGTTCATAAAAGATCAGATCACGGTAAGATAAACATAATTATTAATAAAAACTTTGATATTATTTAGTCTTCAAATCTTTTTAAAATTTTATTGAAAACTCCTTCGTACTTTTCTAGTAGTTAGAGCTATACCAAATCTTATCTTGTGTACTTTTTTACAAAATCTTTTTATTCTTTTAGAAATGATTCTTTAAATAATACAGTTTATAACTTTTTTAGAAAACCCCCTGAACGTAAGTATTCTCGCACTTGCCGTTTTTTGATCCAGTACTCCTCTGTTGTTAATGACATAGATATATAGCCTATGTTGAAGTAAAGCTAGCTGCCGTGAATTTGCTGCCATTATTCGGAAATTGATTTGGTTGCTCCAGATTTTACTAATACAAACAAATAAATAAGCAATAGTTGCTTGTAATTAATATTAGGAAAGATTAAACAAAAACAAATCCAATTAGTTTTAATATTTTATTTTAATTATGATTATATCTAAATAAAAAAAAAATTTTATGCAACAAATTAATATCTTGTTAGAACAAGATATTAATCTGTTGCATAAAAAATCTGTTTTTTTAATTAGATATAATCATAATTAAAATAAATATAATAAACATTTATTTGCTAAAAAGTTTAAATTAAATCTTTAAAATTGTAAAAATGGGTTTATTCAACTGTTTACTTGTTTTAAGTGTAATTAAGTCATTTTTAAAACAATTAAATAAAAATTTTAAAAAATTGCACGCTACCTTAGCAAGATTTTATCAAGAAGAAACTTTCGAAATAACTTTCAATGAAAGTGTGTTCTGTTTAATCTCCATCTATACTTTCCATCTATTATAAAAGAAATCAAAGAGAATGTAGCACGCAAGAATTCAATATGTAAGGAAGTAGCGTTATTTAATTTAGCAAAATTACTCTGTTAAAATATTCCTGTTAAATTACGGCCAGAGGTGGCAGAAGAGACTCCAGTCATTCCTCGTAAAATATCAATGCCCTTCGTTTTGTACATTCCATTGCTTTACGGGGTGAAGTAATACAGTAGGATATAATGCAATCTGAAACACAATAACACTTTACTTACTATTCCGTAGTACGTTAGATAATCATCAAATAATCTCTTTTTAGGTGGGTTAAAAAATATGTTACGGTCGCGTTTAAGTGACATTATTTTTTGAAACACGACTAAAATGAAGGATTGCACCTAGCTGAGGAAAATGTTTGGAGATGTATCGTATTTTTTTCTAATAATTGGGCTATAACTGTAAGATTATATGGATTTGCCTTTAAATTTCTTCGCATCAATGGAATTAGGCCACTTATTTAATGAGTTAGTCCGTTTTTCATCAAATAAGGATCATGTCCGTGAAAACTGAAAGGCAAGCACTCATAAATTGACAGTTTTTCTGCGAGTTTATGTTAGAACAGGACTCCCGAATGGTCCGCCAACTGAACATCAATACTTTCTCAGAGAGATTTTATGAAAAAATCTGAAAAACATTCTGCTCAAGCCATCGATGATACCGTATAAACTGATTATCACAGTCCAAAATGTGAGGTGCCAAATGCATATTGCTGGTACACATAATGCAAACTTCTGTCACTTTTGTTTGGTGTTATCACATTTAAAACGCCCAATCCACGAAAAAATGGACATGAGGACGAAAATTTAAATTTCTTTAATCATGATTGAAATTTTGCATATTAACTGTTAAGAGTGTACTATTTCATATTTTATCAAAAAAGAATTAAATTTTTCTCCTTAACATACTTATTTTAATTAATAAAGTGACACTATGACTTTGTAAAATAGACTGCGGCAAAAAATCTTTACATTTCTTGGTCTCGTACAGCTGAACAAACATTCTGAAAATCTCCAAACTTGGATATATATGATCTGACAGCTATTATTGAGAATTTTTGTCTGCAGAGAAGTGTTCACTAATCTTCATTACAAAAGATAAGCATATTTAATTACTCTTTATTATTGGGTCACACCCGCAACAAAAAGTTACATTTATATCTCTGCAGAAAAATATTTTTGATTTAAAGTTATGAAACTTTATATTCAAAAATAGTTTATTAAGATACTTTGAATTACAGACACAAAAAAAATTAATTAATATTTTAATTATAATTATTGAGCGTTGCGGCCGTGACATGTCCCTGTTGCGGGTGTGACATTTAATTAAAGTCACACCTGAAACGTCTTTTAAAATTGATTACAAATGCACATTTGAACAAATTATATGTAAATTTATAAAAGAATTATATGCTCGAAAACATGTACTTGGCAGTTTTAACTATACCCTTTGATTTAATAGAGGGAATTCCAGTTAATAAATAAAAATTTGCATCATCTAAGCATGTGACACTGTGTGCAGTTGATTTATTCAGTTTGGATTGATAAAATTGTTGCTTTACTGCAAGAAAATAATTTTATTAGTGATATATGATTAAGAAATTAATTTAAAAGGTAAGATTTTTATAGAAATTAAAAAAAGAAAATTACGAAACAATATTTTAGCAATTTTCTTTAAATTTGTTAATTTTGTTTTGTTTTTTATATACATTTTTTAAATTTTGTTATTTGACAGTATTTATCTAATATATATATTTTTAGTTTTTTAAAATAAGTAAATGAATATTAGGGGAAGATTTTTTTTCTCTTTTAATTCAAATTAAATAAAAAGTAGAAGTAAGAATAATAGAAACTGTTAAAATGTTTATTAAGTTAGCATAAAATGTATATAGTCAGTTTGAAATTAACCAAAATTTAACATAATTAACTTTATGTAAGATTAGAAATTTCAAGGGATAAATATTAAAAATTTGTTAAGCTTATATTTTTGGACTGGAAGTGCTATATTTATTCAGTTTACACATCAATTTCTTCTCTTTTGCAGAGAATGAAGAGTACAGAAAGATCACGATATCATTGAAAAAAGATTAATGAAAACCCTTTTAAATATGAAGCATATCCACAGCAAGAGAAGCAAAGAGGCAAAGCAAGGAGAGAAAAGAAGAAATTTGTTTAAAAAATCATGGTAAAGGAATGCAATTTTTTTACATTTCTTCTCATGGTAAAGGAGTTGTCGATGGGGTTGGTGCAGTTGCCAAGAAACTGGTAACACTACCAACGCTCTGCAACTATAAATTCAGCTTCAGATTTTGCCATGTGTGTAGAAAAATTCCTAAAAAATATAAAAGAACTTTGCTGAATATTTAATTTCAGAAGATATTGTGAAAATGCTTCATGAATGCTGGCACCAAGCACAATCGGAGCACAACATTCAATCAATACATCATGTTGTTTTTATTGATGTAGGAACAATTAATGTAGCAATAACTTCAGAAAGTGATCACAAGAGAATTTGTTTGTTACCATATTTTGTCAAAAATATAATATCCAATGATAAGAGTGCAGTTGGAGATTTTGTAGAAGTTGTTTTATTCTCCACATTAAAAAAAAAACCGAAAACTTTGATGGACAAATAAGACAAATGAATGGGGATATTATAAAATAAGAGTATTGAAATAAAAATCAAGAAAATTTGTATATTTGGCTCAGTCAGTTAGATGTATCCATACTTTGACAAGGATATAATATCCAACGATGAATGTGCAGTTGGAGAATTTGTAGAAGTTGTTTTATTCTCGACATTAAAAAAGTGAAAACTTTGATGGACAAATAAGACAAATGGAGGTGACAATATAGAATTAGAATGTTTGAAAAAAATTTAAGAAAACGTGCATATTTGGTCCAGTCAGTCAGATGCACCCTAGGAAAAAGAAAGAGCATTTTTGTAAAAAAAAACTATCATCACCAGAAATTACAAATTCAAGATTGGAAATGAATTTTTTTTTCTTCTCTAGATATTATAATTATAATAATGATTAATTCTTTAATTAAAAAATCTGCCTTGAAAATATTTGTGTATGTCATTATTTTATTGGCTATACAAGTCACACCCGCAACAGGGCGTCACACACGCAACAGGGCGTCACACCCGCAACGAAAATTTTGAATATTGTTCACAAAAGCAAGAATTGAGTAAGTAATTTAATTTTTTCATAGAATAATTATTTAAGTATTACTGTCTAATATATAAAAATATCAATTCACTCAGTTTTCATAATTCAAAAATTTTGCATTTTTGCACTGAAAGATGAAAATGCATGTCCTTTTTATGTCGCACCCGCAACAGGCGGAAATTATTTTTTTTTATAAATAAATGATACATCGGACAATTTTCAGATTTGGATAAATGTATGTGTAAGTGGTCTATATTGAAATTCATACAAATTGAAACCAATGTTCAAAAATGTTTTTGCTGGTGACTAAATTAAGTTGTGTAAATGTCACACTCGCAACTTTGGATTGGGCGAAAACAAAGTTGAGAATGTCTGTTAAATGTTTTATTTTATATATTTGAGTTTTCTGAAATTTATTACCGTTAACCGAAATTGATTTAGGATGAAACACTTTGTATTTGTGACTCAATTATTGGTATGCGGCCCTATGTTCCTATGTGATTTTTTATCCTTGTCGTGTACCTGATTTGTCATTTCAAATTATCCATGTTTTTTTAATCACCCTCTATGAAACAAGTTTCACGTATAAGAGCAGTAAAATTTCATTAATGTGATATTAAAATAACTGAGTTTGTAATTTCATTTACAGTAATTAAATAAAAGAAGAATAATTCCAATTACTGAAAATGAAAACAAGTCGGAAATTGAAAGTCAAATATGGAAAATGAGTTGCGTTCATGCTGTAACTAGTTTTATGCAATAGGCTGTTGCACTCTTATGCAAAAATACATAAATACAAAATTTATTACAAATATTTAAATTAAATTCAGTATTACTGAAATAATAGGATCCATCTTCAATATCAATGTAAAGTAATAGTGAAATGTTAACACTGAATAATTTTGAATTAAGTTATCTCTGATATTTAAAAAAAATCCAAACCTGTTATAATTGGTAAACAGTATATTATGCGATTTCATAAAATATCATAGTCATACTTTTTTATGACTAGCAACTAGCAGTTGTAACTAGCAGCCATGCTTTGTTTGGATACGCAAAGCATTATTTTATAAGATAAATATTTGAAAGTAAAAATACTTTTTTACATTATTTTTGCATCTTTATTGAGGAAACACATCATTTTATGTTTTGGCACATTTTTATTTAAATGTAAATTCAGCCAAATCCCATAAATTGTTTAAAAACGGCAAACATATGAGGCAAATTCACAGTTATTATTTCTTAAGAAGAAATGTATCATTTGATTTAATTCTGAATAACACTTATAACAAATTTCACAGTTAATTTTATTTTTTGCAATTCTTTTGTTGCCACTTTACAAAATAAATAAATAAATAAAATCATAATAAAATTCTTTGAAAATTCGCAAGTATCGTTAGCGCAAATGATTTTATATAATAAGATATAGCCGGATGCCGCAAATGTACCTTGTCCAACGGAATGCAACCAAAGTCTAGTGCAAGATGAATAGGCTTGCTATAGCCACGTCTCAGGCCTTAAGTTCGTTAGGTGGTTTACTCGGTTATAGGCGAGCATATTGTTTTGTACGCGGCGCTGATACGGTACTCGAAGAAAGTGGCTCTGGAGACTGTTCAGTATTCAATGCGGCCTCCTGTTAAGTGTCACCAAGTGTTATAGCACGGTGTCAACGGATGCCTTGAGTGTCTTGTCTGACGTGATTCCCGTAGACCTCCGTGCTAGTATCGAGGGTAACGTTGATGCCCTTACTCGATGTGGTGAGAGAGTTGACAAACTTAATCTTATGCAAGATTTAGAGGAGTTTTGGAAGTACCAACCTCGGCGAGACCGTTTGTTTAAAATCCCATGGACATTCGATCACAGCCTGAGGGCACCGATACTTAATGTACAGATGGATCTAAGCTAGTGGACGAGAGGATTGATTATGCGTATCATCTCGCCCCCCAAGACGGAATTGTCTAGGAGAGAAGGCTCCGTCTGGCTGATGGATTGACCGTTTTCTCCGGTGAAGACCATGCGATCAAGGAGGCAATTTCGGACGCTCTTAGGAAGAGTCTCGGTGAACTCAATATCTACTCAGATTCGAGATCGGCACTACAGGCGCTTTACTCCTTGGTGCCTCGTCACAAGCTAGTAGCCAAGATTAGAGCCTTATTTAAATGTACAGGAATCAGGCTCTATAAGCACTGGATCAAGGCTCATATCGGTTATGTTTACAAGGAACATGCCGTAACGCTGGTAAAGGAGGCTGCATGTCGCCTAGTGGTTCCTCTTTCTAGCCGTCAGGTAAAGAGGAATCTTTACACTCTTTGGTCAGGCTCTCACAGATTTGAAAATAGGTGGTATTGATCGGAGAAGATCGAGTGACGTTTGCGATCTTCCAGAGACTCTCAACTTAGTGACTCCAGGGGGATTTCTTCATGAAACAGGTTCTAACGATACACGATGCCTTCGGGCCTATCAATCCCGCTTCTTTAGAGACAATCATGCTTGCTTTTGCGGGAGTAGAAAAAGTACGATTAGAAATTGCGTCTATGAGTGTCCTCTGTAGAGGTCAGTTAGTGTTAAGAGTTATCCTAGCAATTTCCACACTCGAATGCTTTCCAATTTTTTCCTTGATCGTTACAGTTGGAAGAGATTCGTTTCAATTGTTAGCGATGAATTGTTAGTGGTCTTGACAAAGACCTTATATCGGGTCACGGTCGAACTCGAATGTAGATTTTACGTTAAACTTACTTTGAAAATATGCTCGTGGCCTGCACCAGAGTTCTGCATGGATCGAAATGCCCAGGTTAAATCCCGAACCAATCCATAGAACAAAAACTGCACTGGCCTGAAAAAAATTAAAATCATAGCCCGGCCCGGCCTAACTGAATATCTACATAGTTTTATTTTTATATATCGATATGGTTAAAAATTGCTTCGTATAGTTGAGTTCTAACCAAAAATACTTATTATAGCATTTTCTTTTTTCCTGTTTATAAGTTATTTTTTAAAAAACTGCCAAAGGCTATAATATACATGTTTTATTAATAAATCTCTATTTACATGTAAATGTTGCACTTTTTCTTTAATATCGTTAATTCATATTCCATGTTTTGGAGATTTAGGAAAATGCTATATAGTAAAATCTTTTAAAATGGAATGTGATGAAAGAAACAAAAAATGCGTTATAGACAAGTTACCTTCTTAGAAGTTATAAATGTAGTCTTTCTTTTGGGGGGAGAGGGGGAAAGGGGTGAAGGGTTATTACTATATTTATTTTGCATGGATCAACTTTACATAGATCTTTTTCGTTTAATTAAGGAATTCGTCAGATACTTTTTCACTGGTTTTATTGTATTTTATTTTTCCCTTTAAATCTACTATCCTTTTAAAAAAGAAATGTACTGAGCCAAATTTTACTTCTTTTTGACTGGATTTTGACAGTTCACTTCTTTCTGACAGTTACAGGCAATGATTTTATTACTGTCGAGACTGGAACTGAAAATTTAGTCGCGTGAAGACCTAGAAAGAAGGAAGATTGTCAAGGTTTGGAATTTAAAAATATATTAGACCTGTCCGAGTCTTAAGAAAAAAGTGAGGTCCAGGGCCTGGCCCGCCCGGAACCAGAATACTTACATTTTTAACGGCTTTGCCGGCATGATAAAATTCTGAAAGCTGTGAGGGCTAAAGTTATGAAAAACACTTAATCGGCATGTTAGAAAAAGCATTGTTTTCCTTAACTGATAAACATTTAAATAGCACCGAAAGGAGGTGGAAAAGTTAAACTGAATCAGAAATTTAAGCTACTGAAAAGAGTTGTTTTTCACATTCAATTAAAAAAAACATTTAAATGTTTTATTAGCAGCTAATCTTTGTTTAATACTTTAAAAGCGTATTTCTGCGTAATGTTTTTTTAAAATTATTAATTCAAGAATCGTTAAAGAAAAACACATACACAAATCTTTTTTATTATTTTACATTACTTTTATTTCAGCAAATTTAAAAAATATATATATTTACTTTTGAATATATGATATTTGAAAAAGATAAGTTATATCATTTTTAAAATAAATATTTAAAAAATTCCTGAAATAAAACTAAAATTATATTTTATTGTTTAATTAAATGAAAATAAAATGAAATCTGATGAATAATGTTTCGATTTATAACGATTTTAAACTACCCCACTTAAAAAAATACTAATCATATTTTTTTCACTTTATAAGAGATTTTAGGATGTGATTTTATTGGTAAATTATATAATTAACCATCACACATACACATACACAAAAAAATACTTATTTAACAAAATATCTTTTGCATGTTTCCTAGAACTCTCAAAGCAACACTGTTCCTTAAATTGCATGCATTTCAATTTGTGTTTTATTTCTTAAAATCTGACGAAATATTTAAATTGCCATAACTCTGTGAGATTTGCAGATATGAAGACGAAATTTGTTGTGTTTGATTCAGGAATGGATAAGGATAGTTTTTTCTAATTAGAATTTGAACTCTACGGGAGCCGTCGCATAAAAAATTAATTTTCGTATTTTTTAAAAATAGACTCCGCATAGAGTTGCAACTTATATCTTATATTTGACATTTTTTAAAAATGAAACTTTGCAATACGAAGTATGGGTCTAAGAGGAGTATTTCGGGAAATACCCTGTTGTTTTGATATTTATGAATCACCCAGTATATTGTGATACATATAATGATATAAATCTTCAAAATACACAATGGTTTGCTGTTTAAGATTTTTTCTTTACATATTTAATATTATTTCTGGAAGATCAAGATTTTTGATATTTTCAATATTTTTCTGTATTTGGTATTTATTTTAAAATTATCATTGTGCAATATAGTTTGGATATTCTCTTGTCAAAACAAATGTAAATGAAATTTTCAACTACTATTGACTGTGTTGTCCTGTATTTATAAAAAAAAATATTTCTGCTAATGATTATTTAAACCAAAGACAACAAATATATTTTCAAAGATTTATGTTTAAATGTTTATTTTAAAATGCAGAACTAATATTTATCTAGGATATAATTAATTCAGAACAATTCTTGAAAGATAAACTGTCTAAGTGAAAGAATCAATTATTTATAGCTTCATTGCAAAATAATCATTTTTTCTATTTTAGTTTCATTGAGTTGAAACTGCACAGAAAGTACCCGAATAAAAAAGAAGATAAGTTTAAATTTGTGTTTAATTACTTGAATAATAACAATAAACTTTTTTTTCTGTAAGACCCGAAAATTTTCTTGAAAAGTAATACTGAATCTTATAGTTTTGTTCTTAAAGCAAATTGTTTCTCTTTTAAATTACTTGAATTCTAGTTTTTTCTTAGTGGAGGTGTATATGAGAAAAGCACTTATAGAATTTAGTTTCTTTAAGTTTTCATGTTAAGTGCAATATGTTTTAATTTCCAGTTCTATTATTCTTGAAAATTTTTATTATCAAAATTAAGTTGATTATTTAGAAATTTTGGATATACATTAAGATGTCGGATAGCTTTGATATTTTCAAAAATATCATCATGTTTACGAAGACTGATTGAGTCTAATACGTCCGTGTGAAATTTAGTATTTAAAAGATTCTTTATTTATTTTTTAATTTTGAATTTAATCTCTCTACTGAAAGTATATTATGCAATGGAGATAAGCATAGAAAAAAGGAGAATATAATGCATATAAGAAAAATCATTTCAAGAAGAAACCACCCAAATAAATTTTAATGAAAATAAAGTATGTTTTTCCTTTTATTAAAGATTAATAGGCATACCAAAATTATGGATCGATTTACTCCATGGCTATGAATTTGGATAAAATAAAATAACAGCTTGCGTAATTTAAACAAGTACGAGAAAAATTAAATGATATCGTTTCAGATCATTCAACATAGATCATGCAATTTCCGAATATTGTTATTTATTAGTTTTGAAAATAGCCCTGACAGAACTGAAACATGTAAAAATACTAATAAAACAATTTTTTATATTTTAAAAATTTTATCTTGCTCATTTTAGTAATCAAAAGAAGAAGTTTAGAAGAAATATCATACAGTAACAGTTAACAGAAATAGGCTTTATAAAACAGTATGTAATGTACCCTGGGGTAATAACGCCACGTTAAAGTTCTATCAATTTTCACGGTTCAGTTTTAGTTTGTATTTTTTAAACAAATATAAGATTTGATACAGCAACTCATTGACTATCTATATAAAAAAATAATTTAACATATATGTATTCATAAAATGTAATGGCGTGATTTCTTGACCAATTTTATTTGGCGTTATTACCCACCTATATGGGTAATAACGCAATGCAAATAAAACTATGAAATAAGATGGAATAATTGCATGTAGATTACCCAATTCTAAAAATACGAACTCTACAAACTTTGAAATTGACAAATTGCATTCTAAGCTATTGAAAATGTTCAATTTTTTGTGAAAGTGTAAGAAAAGTAAAGGTGTGTTGGGGGGGGGGGAGGGAGATGAGGCAAAAGAATATCAGACCGTGAGCTTCTTTTTGCTTAAAAAGGACCGCTTAAATAGAATTATTAGAAACATTGCACAGTTTTAACTGTGTTTATTTGAATCAGTATTTAGGATGTAGCTCGGCCACTATAGGGAATCAACCGGGGTATTAATGCCAAGGATTGTCGTTATTACCCCGTTATATTTATTGCGCTGTACATTTTAAATTAAAAATTATCTCGACAAGATATCCGAAATCTTCAACAACATTTTGAAAGTCCATAAAATGTACTACAAATTTATGTAATTAACAAAGTATTTCCGGATAAAAAAAATAGTCTTCACATGAACAAAACGTATCTCGCAAATTTTAGATCAAGCGTTAATTTTAGTTGCTTATAAAAACAATAAGATCTAAAAATGAAACAAATTAACTTGAAGCTGTTTTTTGCGATTCATATAACTCAAAACCTTTCTGCGCAGAGCACATGGGTGTCATTTACCAGATTATTTCATAATTATGTAAAATATTAGCACTTGGCGTTATTACACCAGACCACCTTATAATTTAACACTGCGATAATTGCAATCACGAATTAATAGTACTTTTGCTGAAAATTTTCACAACCTTATTACGGATAGTAAATTTTATATTAATAACAGAATAAAAAAATGCTGCAAATTAACACAACTAAAAAAGTCTTTCCTCTATTATTTAAATTAATGCAATCTCCAATAAAAACAAAAAAGTATCTGTTCGTAACGCTGATGTTATTTAAACGGCAGCTACAGCCGAAGACTAAATTTGACTGTTATTGCAATTTGCAATTTATTTGGAAAATGTATCGCTGAGCTTTTACTATAAAAAATAAAACATTTTCACGCATTTTTTTTAGGTGGCTTTCATTACAAAAAGTAAAAAGCTACCTATTGCAGCCGTTCGGAGGAAAACGCTTCCAGAAAATTTTGGTATATTTACACCGGTCAGGACCCCCAGACCCCAAAACCACCCTCCGTTCAAATGTTGACATATATATATATATATATAACCATATATATATATATATATATATATATATATATAACCATATATCAATATATATATATCTGATTTTGTCATGCGATAACTAACGTATTTATGAACCGATGTGAATGAAACTTGGTATGTACATAGTACATACAAATGTCTCGACCGAGTTCGTTGCTCAGCATCATCCGTCATTTTGTTTCAGAATGGCGGCCATTTTAATTTTAAAAAAATTTAAAATTTAAAATTAAATTTGAAAAAATTAAAAGTTGAAAACTATTTTTCTTTTACGTTTTAAAACTTAAAACATCGATTCCAGAACACTTTTTATTTTGCCTATATCTTAAAAAATGATTGAGTTATAGCACTTTGAATTTTTCTTATGGCTGACGTTTTGAAACGATCTGATTTTTGTCACGTCATAACACGCGTATTTATGAACCGATTTGAATGAAACTTGGCATGTGCATAGTACATACAATTGTCTCGACCGAGTTCGTTGCCCAGCATCATCCGCCATTTTGTTTCAAAATGGCGGCCATTTGAAATTTTTTAAAAAAAATTTAATTTAAAATTAAATTTGAAAAAATTAAAAAGTTGAAAACTATTTTTCTTTTACGTGTTAGAACTTAAAACAACGATTCCAGAACACTTTTTATTTTGTCTATATCTTAAAAAAGGATTGAGTTATAGCACTTTGAATTTTTCTTAGATTTGTCTTTTTAGGCTGACATTTTGAAACGATCTGATTTTTGTCACGTGATAACACGCGTATTTATCAATCGATTTCGATGTCACTTGGTGTGTACATAGTATATACTGAGGCTTGAATCGAGTTCGATACTCAGTTCCCTCCGCCATCTTATTTCAAAATGGCCGCCATTTAAAATTTTTTATAAATTTTAAAATTTAAAATTAGGTACAAGAAAGTTAGAAATTGAAAAGGATTTTTCTTTTATGCATTTGAACTTGATACAAAGATTCCAGAGCATTTTTTGTTTCGTCTGTATCTTAAAAATGGCTGAGTTATCGCATTTTTAATTTCTAATGTTGCTCATATCTTGAAAGGATCTGTTTTTAGTCACGTGATAACACGTGTATTTATAAACTGATTTTGATATAACTCCGTGTGCACATAGTATATAGCAATGACTTAACCACGTTCACTGTCAACTTTTTCCGTCCTCTTGTTTCAAAATGGAAGCCATTTAAGTTTGTCAAAAATCTTTTAAATGTATAATGATGTACAAACAAAAAATTAGAAATTGAAAAAATGTTCTTTTAAAAGTATTTATCTTAATACTGAATTCAGGAGTATTTTTTGCTTTGTCTTTAAATTAAAAAACGCCTAAGCAGTTTGAATTTCTAACGTGGGTGACCTTTTTAAAAATATCAATTTGCCCGCGACAGCACTCGTATATATTAATCGATTTCAATATGAGTGTGCATATGCACCTGAATTAAGATTTCGACCAAGCTCATAATCAGGTTCCACTAATTTGAGCTTAGTATTTTTTAATAATATAATTTAATTTAAAATAAATAAACAAATATATAAGTATATGAAAGCTACCTCTTCCTCCCGGCACTGCCGGAAGGACTATTTAATTATCTCTTTTTTTTTCAATATACATATATGTGACGTATGAATCAAAAAATTTTAAATCACTAAGTAAAATAAAAAAAAATGATTTGAATACAGTAAAAAAAATACATTTTATATAAGATAAAAATGCTAAAGTAATTTAAAATAGAATTATTAAACGTTTTGTTAATATACCAGCAAGACATCATCATCACAGATGCCGTGCGGGTAGCTTGTTAATTCCATTTTATTAATTCCATTTTAAATGTTTTGAATATTTTTTAATTGTTATGCTTTTTAAACCGAATTCAGGTCTGTGTTATTTTATTTTGTTTAATATTTTAAAATTTATCTTTGTGTTATGCAGATGATTGCGATTTACAAAAGTAAATATGTTTGTACTTAATTAATATAAATACCTCAGATTTTCTTTTCAGCTTTTATACCATAATGAAAGCCAAATATTCGTTAATAAATTAACAAAACAATAAAAGATACACTGAATTTAAGGACTAAAATAAAATTAAAGACAAAGGAGGTGGGTTGATAATGTCTATTTTTCGCCTATCATATACCCGTAAAAAAAGTTTCGAATTCAGATGATTGTTCTGTGGCTTTGTATTGTTAAAGATATGTATTTTGCTTTAATATAAGTTTTACGTGATAAATAAAATAGTAAGTTATAGAAATTATAGCCCGAAAGTAGAGATTTTTGGCTTTTTTCTGCATTTTTAACGTTTTTTGTGTCTTTGAATTAATGTTTTATTAAGAAGTGCTCGATGAACCCATTTAATTTTGACATTCAATGATTCTTCTCTTTATAAGCTTTTATATGAGCATTATTTTATTTGGGTTCAGTGTGCGCTTTTATCTATTAAAGAAAAAAATGTATCATGTGAGAGAATCAAATGCACTACTATCGGAGCGTGTTCAGACTTCTTTTGCCGTACTTAAAAAGTATTAACGTTTTTCAGACGATAATATTGTAGTCTAAAATTGTCTTTGTAAATATTTATTAAAGAAATTACTAATAAATAATGCTTGGATGCCAATGTCATTGTTGTAAAGTCTCGCAGACAATTTTTCGTATTTGTTCTAACAGAAAAGTTATACAGATACTTAGATGTTCGAAAAACTGAGATTTACGGAGTGGTTCTAAGTAGTACTCTAAATGCAAATAATATGTATTTTGTGCTCTTCAGGCTCTAAATACTTCTATTTCTTCTTCTGTTGTAAGATCTAAAAAGATTATGCGTCAACGATTACTGTCGATGAGACCACAAATAAGCAACCTAGTATACATTTAAAATCAATATCTCATTTTTACAACTCCTGTGTTTGCCTGTGAGATATTACGCAGATAATTATTAAGTAACCCCAAATATCGCCTTAGATCTCCAACAGTTTTTGGCTTATCAAAATTCAAGATAGGTATTACTCTCTCGGGCATTGGTCTTATACCTTGCTTATTAATAAGATAGCCCAAAAAAGACAGTTCCTGAACACCTAAAACGCATTTATCCACATTGATTCGAATGCCATTATCACTAAATAAAATAACTTCGACAATCAAAATAATGAAGCTTGTTCAAAAGTGAAAGAAGTGATTGAATAGATTGCTCGTTCATGCACAAATGGTAAAATAGGGACAACATTCTCTTACATACTTTAACAATCCTTTTTACCTTAGATTTTCTTTATAAAGGTAGTTGCCTTCAACTTCCTGTATGAAGAAAATGCCTTTGAGAAGAAAGTACCTTTACGAAGGAAGTGCCTTATAAGGGACGTGCTTTTATGAAGGCATTTTTTCTGCGTTACATATTTTGTTACAATTACCACTTAAAAGGATGGTCCTGGTTATTCTTTCATGAAAACATTAAACAAGGAACTGACTATATAAAAAAAAGTTTTTTTCAGTAATTCATTTGAGACATTGTGTCATTTATTTTAATGAAGTATGGCACGTAAAAATACACACACACACACAAAAACCTCTTTGTATTGATAAGTAAAAATTATTCTTCCAGCAGCAGGTAACTATTGAATGCTTGTAATGAATTCAAATAATATGTGAAAAATAAGTAAATCATCTTTTCCTGTAATAATCTACTTCATTTAAATACGTTTTCAAAATTTCAAAATGTACATATTGTAGGTTGTCAAATTCTTTGAAATGCAACATCTTTTAGGATTGTAAATTAACTTATTTTGCGGAACAGTCCATTTACAAAACTGATATTGATGTTCAAAAGATACAGATGTAAAAAATGTTTTAGGAACGTTTTGCTTGAATAACATAAATCATTTGTAATTGCACAATTCTAACGCCCTTAAGTATAGATTGGAATTAGTACATTCTATTTGTTATTTTTTCTAGAGGTATCTGTATAAAATGCTATAAATACCATATATATAAATATTACTTAATGCATTTTCATAAATTTCCACGTATCAGAGCCCATAAAATTTTCTTAAAGATTGAAAATATTTTTCGTCGAGATATACTGAATAGTTTTATACAGTGGATATTAAAATTAGTCCCGGAAACAATCGGTAATTGACAGTTTGAATCATATACAAGTTTTAATTAAAGATTGACTTTTATACATATTTCAAAATTTTAAATACAAATGAGGAAAGAAAAATTGTAATTTTTTACAAATATTTTCTTTATATATTGATGTTGCATTTTTTTTTAATATTTTTAGAAGAAATTCAAAACTAAATGTCGTCAGCTATGTATATATATATATATATATATATATATGTATAGTTTTCTAAAAACATGTTTTTTTTTGGAATCTCTGACCACTAAAACGCGTAAAATCGAAATTCAAAAATTTTTACGAATCCAATAATTTTTTTTTGTAAAAATATAAGAAAGTTTAAAAGTATTGTCATCTATATTATAGTTGAATATTTCTCAATATAAATACTCACTGACAAAGAAATTTTTAGAAGCACTGTTATTCACTTGAATTTTGCATGCAAAAAAACCCATTTATTTAATTTAAGTAGAAATTCGCCTTTTCTCTTCCCTCTTTTTATACTTTACCAATGAATCTCCAAAACTGTCCTGAGAAGCTTCTTATCAGAATGAACTTATATAAAAAATTTCAAACAAATCAGATATTTCTATCAAGGGTTATCACTTTGCGCACATCAGTACGTACATACAGAATCTGTGCTATAGGTATTGCCAATGGGGTTATGGGGGAGGTAGTTTCCCCCTCCAATGTTAGTGAAGTTGGAAAATTCGGACACAAATTTGGCAATTTATAAAGTTTTGAAATATTTTTTTCCATTGAAAATTAATAGTAAAACAAATATAAAATTATTATTCTTTTGATGACTACTTTTCTGAATGTTGTACCGTTAAATATTGAAAATAAATACAAAAATAGAGCCGCAAAATTCAACATGTGTCTATGTTTTTCTAGTGTTCTTATTTTCTCTAATCTTGTATGTCAACAGCTGACTCCAATCTAAATTATACCGTCATAATATGAATTTCAGGAGAGCCTTGTGAGCGAACACAACCTTTATTTACTGTAACTCCTCAACAGATAAAATATTAAATTTACGGCTTTAATTTATGGAGGTGTTTGAAGAGTTCATATTCACAAGTTTTTGTTCTAAGTGTGAGTTTCTACTCAGGTCAAAATTTATGCTTGTACCAGCAACAAAAATATGCTAGTTATTGCTAGTTATTGCTATGTCTGCTAGATTTCCAGGCTATTATATGCTAGCTAGCATCACATGCTATATCGCTAGCTTGCACAACAAAAGCATGACAAGCTATATGCAAGCATTTCATGCTTATTTCCTGCAAAATGGGCCAATACACACCATGAATTTCTGGAAATTCTGCTGGAACCAGCAATGTGTAATGCTAGTTTATGCTATTTTACATTTTGGGTTATAGCACTTGGTGCTTGTCTAGCAAACATGAATTTCGACTTGGGTAGAGTTAAGTACAAATCATACTCTAACTTGATTATTTTAAAATAAGATGCTCACCAGAGTTTTGCTATTCGGTGCAACCTGCCCTGATGATTGGATAGAACCTATGATTTTGAAAAAGCATAGAAGTGAGACCGTACCAAGTGCATTCGAAGTAAAAACCTCTGAGAGGCCTTATGAGCAATTGTATATATTTGGGAGCTGATTTCTTTAATGTTTGCTGCAACGTGGGGGAATTTGGAATGCTCTGAGATTTATAAATTTTAGGAAGGAATGAGCCTAAGTTTCAATAAGCACTGTGTTTAACTATTCATATTGCAAATGTATATATTATTATTTTTTAATCTTTACTTTCATGTCGAATGATTCCAAGTTAGAAAAATAGAAAATAATATGGTTTAGATTTTTATTATTTAAGCAAAAAAGGTGTATTAAATTTTTTTCGCGTAAACCAATAATTAGAGTTTTTATAGTTTTAGTTTTAGTATTTTAATTTGAAAAGAATTTTTTTATGTATGTGAGCTGAAAATTCATTTTTTCAACACTGATATTTATTGTAATGTCAACATCTTAGTTATTTAATTTAACATCGTTTTAATTACTTAAAATTTAATTCACTTATGGTAATAAAATAAATAACAAAAATAAAATGGGCAAAATTCAAGAGAAAATATTTTATTTATTTTTGTGATAATTTGAATACTATAATCTACTTTTGTTTTGTTTCTTTTGAATACATTAGTTAAGCTGTTTGTCCTTAATATTCTCTTAAAATAAGTAGTACGATGCGACTTTTAACTTATTTGAATTTTTAAAAGGATGAAAATTTAAGTAACATAACAATGTTAAATATTAAAAAAAACTAAAAAAAATCAAGTTATGAATTGTTTGTATAACCAATATTAATTTTATGTATTTTATTATAACTTTTATGCATAAATGTGTACAGTATTATATTTTTTTTTTACTTTGTTTAATTAGTTATTATGCGGGTATAGATGTACATATGTAAAAAAAAACTTTTGTTAATGAAGTATAATTTTTAGTTTTTTAAGAATTTGAAATAAGTTTTTTAAATTAAAATTTGTTTATATGAAAGAAATATCCATTTATATAGAAGTTTTAAAACTATATGAATTATTCAAATGTACAAACAAATTACGGATAGACGAGAGTAAGGGAGATTCTCCTTTCTTTCAAAACTAACAGACATCGTGTTCAAAAACAAATTGTACAAAATCATTTTTCCTAACTTAAATAAATATATTAATGTATTATCATAAATATAAATTTAAATTTATCATGCAAATTTATGTAAAAATGAAAATATCATAGGTATTGAAGAAACATTTTATGTAGACCCAACATTGCTTTTGCATAGTGTTTCATAACTTTAAAACTACTTCTTCTTAACTATAAACTAAGATCTAAATGTAAATGACACTCAAATAAAGTGAAATGAAATATATACATTTACTTAGAGAAAAAAAATATGTAATTTGAAATATTCCGAGCGAAATCTCAAATTTTTTTTAAATCTAAAATTTCTCAATTTTAGTTTAGAAATAAGGAATTATAGTTAATGAATAAAGAGCTTATATGCGTTATGGAAAATATAAATTTAATTACATTCTTAAAAATTAAATTACACCTCATTATTTTGTATTAGCATGCAATTTTGGCGACTGAATTTACTGTTTAAGGAACAGAAGAAAAATATAAAAGAATTAATTTTCCCTCTCTCTCTCAAAAAAGAAAAAAAAACTTGCATTGTCTATGATAAAATTGAAAAATATTTAGGCGTAGGGGATAGTATGTATTAAAATGCAGAACATACAATTTAAATTTAGGAAATAAAAAGCAAATAGTACGTTTCAAAGAAACAACTCCTACATTTATCTAAGCTATTTTTCCTAGACCTCGAAGTTCCTTGGTTGTTACTTAGCCCTTTAGAGACCAGCGGCTTATATATGCATTTTATTTAGTTGTCACTGCTTTGTTTACTTAATCACGGAAATACATTAATTAAACAAGAAAAAAAATTCTTTATTACTTAATACCAAGAACAATTGCTGTATGCAGCTCTTAAATAGCGCCCGCATAATAATCCCCATCTCCGATGGTATTAGTGGGGCTCATTCCAAACTAATAGTTTTGTTTTTTTAATTGCTCAAAAGGTGTACAGTTAATATTTTTTTTAAAGTAAAATAGTTTTATTTAATTGTTGCTGTGGTGCATTGAACTGAAACGCCATCATTCAGTTTTTTTACTTGGATTTTTATTTAATTTAATTTATTTATTTATTTATTTATTTATTTGAAACTAGTGAGTAATTCCTGCGATAGCTTTGGTAAGTTGAATGATTTGGTATCGTTACATATGGAATTTGTACGTGTTATAATCTCAAATATTAATCTTATAATGGAAGGATAATATTGTTTGGAGGGAAACATTGTTTTATTTTCTTTGAAGTTTACATGGATACTGTCTTCTTGATGTATTTTTGCCTGGTCTCTTAATTTTCTATTATATTTCACGAAGTGGAACCCATCGAAATTCGAGGAAAGAAAGTCTTTAGAAAAGAACTGTCTCATTTATTGTTAAAAATCTACAATATTAGTTACAGTAAAAAGTACATCTTATATTGGTCAGTCTAACCCTAAAAAAATATATTATCTAAAGCTAAAATATACAAAAAAAAATTAAAACTCAATTATCCAAATTATTAAATAAAATAAAACGAAAATTCACCAGATTTTATAACAGACGATATTTTTTGAAATACCATACGCATTTTAATTACTATTTATTATTATTATTATTATTATTATTTTAATTTTAAGAGAAAATGAAGTGATTCTGTTGCCACAATTACAAAATTGGTACTAAAAATTACAAAAAATTAAATATCATAAAAAAAGTGATACATATTTGAAACAGATTGCATCTAAAAGTATATTTTTTTCTATACGGCGCGGTGGTATAAATTAAAAATGTACGATGATTAAAAGTGTAAAATTTGCAATACCGAAAATTGCAAAACCGCAGTTGCATGGAAAAGTGTTGTGCAGCTTAATTCCTAGTTTTCTTTTCGATTTTAAGAGAAAATGGAGTGATTGTGTTGCCACAATTACAAATTTGGCACTAAAAACAATAAAAAAAATTAATATCTCAAAAATAAATTGAGATACAGGTTTCAAACAAATTGCACTTAAAAGTAATTTTTTAAAATCTCTACGACAGTGTAAAAAGTTTAAATGTACGATGTTTAGAAGGTAAAATTTGCAGTAGCGAAATTTTCAAAACCGAAACTGGAGGGGAAAGTGTTGCCATTCGCAAAACGAAGTATGCGTTACGCACAGACACGTTTGATATTTATAATATAGATAAGCAAAATGCTCCTTTTTTCACTTAAATTTCCTGCTTATCATTCCAATATAATAATTGTTAGATGCGTCTGCTCTAATTAATTATATTTCATAAACTCCTGGATAATTCTCGGAATTGATTGGATTAATCTTAGTGGAAATGGTATTCTTCAATTTCGGAGGTGATTTTGGTACTAAACAATAAATAGTTCTTATTCTGCACATTCTATAAATAATTTTTTAATTTTAAATATGTCTATATACATAATGATTTTTTCACTTTATTTATTATTTTTTCCCTGAATTCGTGTGCAACAGAATAAACCATCATTCTTATATCATATTTTTCTGCACATTAGATTGAGCAAAAGGAGAAAACCAAGGAGAAGGAACAAAAGGAGCGATTGAGCAAAAAGAGAAAACCAAATAAAACCAAATTACTATAAAAAAATAATAATAAATAAAAAAAAATAAAAAAAACACAACTACCCAAAATATTTAATATATTTTAGTATTTTATTTTACATGGAATTTGCTATAGCATAATTTGTTTATTTCGTTGAGAAAGTATAAAAAATGCACTGAAAAAATGGTTTCTCAAAACTGAATAAAATATACTCAGAGCACAGTACTTCACTTAGCACTACTCACAGTATTACTAAAATACTTCACACGCACAAAATCCAGGTGCAATCAAAACTAAGAAACTCATGTACTCATTTTTGATTTCATGGTTGTATTCAAATGTAAATCGCTATTAACTTGTCCCTTAACATATAAAGTAAAAATATACTAGCATTTATTTATTCCTCAAAATTATTAACAATGAGAGATTAATTCATTGTTTATTAAAAATAGCAAAAACTACTAGTAAAATACAGAAAACGAATATTTTTATGGCAAGAGAACTATTTGCTAGCACTTTTAAATTATTTCAAAATACTATGTATAATTTAATATTTACATTAATAAGCAACTTTTATGCCACCATGAATGAAATAAAACATTACAGGGTACAAAATTATCGTTTGTTTGGATTTAATAACATGTGATGTTTCAAAATTGAGAAAGCAAAGTGATAATTTTTGATCAAAACATACTCAATTCAGTATGAATACATCTTTGTACTCATTTCTGAGTATTTAATTTTTTTTAGTGTTTCATTAGGATCATTTTAGAATTTTTATGACACTGATATTTTATTACATGATATTATTTTACATGCATATGTTACATCACATAAAAATTAAAACGTTTGAAAATATAATTTAACATCCATCCTGCCATTCTTTATGCAAACATTCGTTACTTTTAAAATAACGAATGAAATTTAATAAAATTAATTTGCTCCGCATTCGAATCTTCCACGCTTTCTCTATGGGAAATGAATCTTCCGCTCTATAGAATTCTTATAAACGGTGCTGCAATAAAGGATATTGGTGCTTAAAAGATTCCAATTAACTGGAATAGGAATTCGTCTAAATTATTGCTTTGGATTTGAATCAGCGGAAGTGAAATTTACTACATTTCCCTGCAATAAGAAATAATTCAGTTCATTGTTACTAAGGCTAATAAAATAACGCAACTACACAAAATATTTAATACATTTTAGTATTTTATTTGCATGTTTTTTTTTCCTGGATTTTGTTATAGCACAATTTGTTTTTTTTTTCAATCAGAAAGTATAAAAAATTTCATTGGTCTCATTTCAGAATTTTTATGACCCTGCTTAATTCCTTACGTGGTATTATTTTCAATGTATGTGTAAAATAACAAAAGAAGTAACTAAAAACAATAAATAAATAAATAAAAATAAAATAAATAAATAAATAAATAAATAATAAACAAAATTAAAATATTTTTAAGTATAATTTAACATTCATCCTGCCATTCATTATGCAAACATTCGAAACTTTTAAAATTACGAATGAAATTTGTTTAAAATTAATTTGCTCTGCATTCGAATGTTCCACGCTGTCTATGGGGAATTAATCTGCTGCTTTGTAGAATTCGTATAGACGGCGATAAAGGATACTGGGGCTTAAAAGTTTTTGACTAACTGGAATAGGACTTCGTCTAAATTATTGCGTTGGATTTGAATGAGCGGAAATAAAATTTACGATCTTTAACACATTTCCCTGCAATAAGAAATTCAGTTCATTGTTTTCACAAACAATATCAATGTAAAACGGAATTTTTATATAATTATCTTGTATAGTGTAAGTAACAGTGTCGAGGAATTTATTTTCATTTAGAAGTACAAACTTTAAGATTTGGATGAAAATCTTGAAAAATATCTGTAGTGCTAATCAATTTGGTATACATAAAGACATTTTTCGATAATGTGAAAATGGTAATTACATCTTCAAAAGCTGTGTCCGATATATTTTAAAATGAGCATTTGTTTTGCTAAACTAATTATATAGTAAAAACAGATAAAAATATTTTGTTTTACATGCATTCGAATTACTTGACATTAGAATTGCCCGATTTTCACACTCATATGTGGAGACGAAATCCAGATTTGACAGAATATAGCTTTCTTACCTTATTTTACTGCCATTTTGTATTTCACGAGAGTTTAAGTTTTAAGCGATGATTAATGCACTTAAAAATTACTTGGTACCTATGAAAACGAAATTTAGACAGTGTTTTTCTATTGGGCTGTGTATCTTCTATCATTACAGTGATGCTATTCCGGTGTACCACATGTGGATTTATCATTAATTAATCAATTCTATGCATTTAGCAAGTCAATTCAAGCAAAACCAATAACAAACAAACGAAAAACAACAATTTTGAGGAATTTCTGTTCATGCCCGGTAATGTGTGAGAATTCTTCTTTGAATCCTGCATATGATCTCCAAAAGTTAGTCACTGCTGGCAACATAGCTGCCAGCAGTTTTGCCATAGTTTTATAGTGCACCATATCAGTCTAAACAACATGAAGGTATACGAAATCGAAATTGGATAAATGAGACAGACTGTTTGATCTAATAATTGACTAGGATACCAGCTTACAAAGTTATGGATCATGTGTAATATTTGTAGCTGATTCACATAAAAACGAGTAAAGTGAAATGCAGTTAATGTTTGTAAAAAATTATCTACGCTGTCACCAAAAAGATGAATAGTTTGTAATCAGCGAAAATATAACATAGACACAAACAAAATTATGTAAAATAATTTTCCGTGTTACCCACGATTCTGAAACGTGTTATTTATATTTAAAAACTATGGAAACGAATGTATTTTCGAGCTTTAAGGGGGTCCGGAACACATTTTAAATTAATTTTTATGTATTGAGTTAAAATTTTAAATTTTTTTGTGATGGTTAATCATAAGATTTGTAGACAAAATCACATAATAAAACTTTTCAATTTTTTTTTTTTTTTTTTTTTTTTAATTTACAAAAAAGTGGTGTAGTTTAAAACCGTTATAACTTGAATTATTATTTGTAGAAATTAATTTTTTCATTCATGGAAATAAACAGAAATATATAAATTTTAATTTTGATTCAGCCTTTTAAAAATATTAATTTAAATAAAAATAAAAAATATTTTAAAAAATAATGTAACTTAAAATTTTTTTGAAAGTAAACATTAAAAAAAAATCTCTGAATCAAAATTAAAGTAAAACAATAAAAAAAGACATGTTCCAAGTTTCATTCATTTATCTATTACGGTTCTTGACATATAACACTTTAAATGCAAGAAATGAAGGAAAAACCCATCATGAAGAATATCGCATTACCACAAGAATTTCTTTCCATACTAGAGATGAGCCCGGGCTCGTTTATCGGAGACCCGGCCCGAAGACTAAAATGAAAACAGAGTCTGAGCCCGCATCGGGCTGGAGCTTTCGGGCTCGGCCTGAGCCCGTCTCTTCTCAATTCTACACCAGCCTTCATTTTGATGAAAACGAATATTTGAAAACGAAACAAAATGAAAAAAAGATATATCCTGCTCCAGTCAAGACAGATAAATGATTTAAACGTTATTTTAAGTAGAAAAAATTGAGGAATTTTTTAATGGTGCAAAACATTTTAAAGGATTTTGGAGATGTTTGTGTGTTGTCCACCCTTATAGAAGACTTTATAAAAACAGAAGGGTTGTTTTTTGAACCCCTGATTATTTTATCGGAATATCTGTTTTTAAATCGCTAGTAATTTTGAATTAAAATTTTTCTGCTACTTGATAGAATTTATACATGTAAAATCAACAAAATAATATTAATTTTAATGTCAACATTAATGATGATATTGTATATTTTCGTTTGAGGTTAGATTATATTTCCCAAACTTAAGGAAAATGAATTTTTTAATAAAAAGTATTCTTAATAAATGCATGAAATATAAAAACGGTTATGATACTTTATTTCAGTATGATAAGATAAGAATAAAGTTGAGATTATATCACATTTTAGACAATTTTACTTAATTTAAAATGCTTGGCACATAAAAATTCATTAGTATGAAAGCCATTTCTTTTCATTTACGGAAGTAATTTAAAATACGCTGAAAGCTTTATACTTCACTCGGGATCTCAAAATTGCAATTCTCTGAAAGTAAATCTTAAAGAAATAAAATCATATCAAATTACAAAATAATCCCAGTGATATTATTTTAAATATAAGTGTGAGAAACTTCAATTAAGAGAAAAATATATGACACAGAATCGTTTTTCCTATAAGTTAAGAAAAATTAAATACAATTCTTCAAAAACGTTTAAAAGGCATAGAGGTTTTAAAATTATAATTTTGTGCAACATCTATATCAGAAGAAAATTAAATAAATTAAGGGGAGAAATGTTGCTTTTCAGATATTATAAAGAAAAGTTTTCTTGAATATTATTCAGAAAATTAAGCAAAGTATGTTTTCAGTAAATGAAATTTTCTTTTTATTTATTATACCTTCTTATATATTGTGTCTTGCTGACCGACTATTATGTAAAAATAAATAAATAAAAAAATAAAATAATGTGTATGTTTCAAATTTGGATACTAGGAAATAATAAACTTTAATAATATACCAAGTAAAATGTAATTTTTAGGTGCTTTCGTAATTATGTAAATACGTAGCACCTATTGTTGTCGCTCAGTCCGTCCGTCTGTCCTTCTGTCTGTCTGTCCGCATATAACAACGCAAAAACTACCCAACCGAATCATTTGAAATTTAAAATACATAATTATACCATAATTTTGTCGAGTCATTTCAAATGTTATGAAAATCGGATGCATAGATCAATTACAGGGACAATCAAAAGATTTCCGTTACATTACGGTCAATGGGGAAAAAAGTTTCAAATGCATTTTAATCGTTTGAAATTTAAAACATATAATTATTATGTCAGTTTATCGAGTCATTTCAAATGTTATGAAAGTCGGATGCATAGATCATTTACAGGGACAATGAAAGGTATTCCATTATATTTAGGTCAATGGGAAAAAGTTTCAAATGCATTTTTATGATGTTACACTCATTCGAACATAATAGAATTGGCATGAATCTATGAAATATATACTAAAATATGCATTCTGTACAACCTGTGATGCAAAAAATTTTTATTATTAAATTACAGGGTCACACAAAAGTATTCCACTACATAATGCTACACGGGGGGAAACATTGTTTGGGGCGTGTTTTAATTATATTCAACTATTTAACGTTTTATGAATAAGATGTATGTTGCTCAGGTGTTATAAAAATTACTTCCTGCATATTTACAGAAACAAAAAGATTTCGACTACTATACTGTATCCGAAGTACGTTCTACTATATTAGCAAGATCTGAATATTTTTAAGACTTCTTTATCGTACGACCGCACCTCATTTGCTACATTCACGTGCAATTTCCAACTTGTTTAATTTATGTATACAACTTTTCTTATTATTGTTACATTATGTGTGTTTAATACAATAATTATTTTTTATTTCCAATTGCGATCATCAAAACTAATATACTTTTCATTTAATTAATTATTTATTTGAAAAATATCGTATACATAGCAAATAAAAAAAATTTCACTCAAAATCTCACAAAATTTCTGAGTACAAGTCCGTCATCCCGTGAAAAATTATAATTACTTTAGCACAATAGCTCTCAATTATTACTCGCATTCTCAGCAAAATTGGACAGCCATAAGTAGGGTTCAAGTCCCCCCCCCTTCCATTAGATTGAATATCCAAAATACCTGTCAGCTTGACTTATAGGCGGAAGTAAATTTCCTGAAGTGCTCATTATAACAACAAATAAGCAAAATTCGGCTTAAAATGCCAACTTTTACAGCATATTTCTGAAATAAATTTAGATTTTATGAAAAAATCGATCAATACGGCGCATTATATAGTTTCTATATAAGAGAAACTGTGAATTGAATGCATTTGAGAGAAAGATTGAACTTAAGAATTAATCAGAAAATAAGTAATTTGCTATTTCAATTTTTCCTTAATTTTTCAATCATGTTCGCTTCTGTAAATTTTGTTCAAAATGCACCTTTTGATAGCATTGTTTAAAAATAAATTCTGCATTTGTTTATATATATATATATATATATAATAATACAATCAATTTCTTAGATATTAAAATTATATTAAAACAGAACAAATTTATAACTGATATTTATGACAAAAGGAAAGAATTTAATTTTAAAGTTAATACTTTTACTAATTTTAAATCATGTCTTCATAATTCTGTATATCGTAATATAATACTTAACCATTTATATAGAATAAAATGTCTATGTTCTTCCCATTTAATTAATACTAATATTAAAAAGCTTGTATATGATGCTATAAATAATGGTTATCCTAAAAAATTCATATATTCTTTAATTTATAATTAGATATTACATGATCTTATAATTAATTCTTTGCATAAAAAATGTATAAAAAAAAATTATAAAACATAAAAAAAACAATAAAAAATTAAAAATGTTAAAAAGTAATAAAAAAATATATATATAGGTTGGTTGGGTGGGTAGATGTTAGAGTACGGAGGAGGGTGGTGTTGTCTGGATAAAAACGCAAAGGTTAATTATTTATTAAAAAAAAATTGAGAGTGGGTTATTTATTTTAACATAATTTTTAAACTGTTTAATTTACACCAATATATGGATATTCGTCTAGTTATATCTATAGTTAAATAGCTATATTTTAAATATCAAATTATTTTTAATGTTATTGATATAATTTTTGGTATTATTATTAATAATATTATTACTATTATTATTTTTTTATTTATTTTATTATTATTATTATTATAATTTTTTTATTATCCTATATTAAGATAATGAATTTTTACCATGTAAAGTCACAATAAATGTTACTGATTAAAGTAACAATAATGTATTTTAAGTTATATGTTAATATGAATGTTATCTCTTAATTCTAATTTTAATCATTTTATTAATTTAATTTTATGTTAATATCGATTATTATTTTTTCCGGTTCAATTATATTTCCATTCAGCTTTATCTTTTTTGTTTGTTATGGATAACTATTATTTTTACTTACTTTCAACTCCTTTTTGTAAAATATCTTTGTTCCTTGTTTAATAATTTGGTTTTTGTGTGATGGTAGTCCCAAATTCGTATTGTTTTGCTTTTTCATGGCAAATACGAAGATGAAACCTCACACTCCATTTGTAGTTCCAAAGTATTTGGGACCTGAAGATTCTGCTTTGGTTCTACAAATTTCAATTGTATTCATATTATTCTTTTTTTCCTTCCATGTTCAATGTGCTATAAGTTATTAAATTCAATGGTTAATTTCAAATGGTTAATATTGTTTACTATAATTCAATTTAATTCTTCGTTTTGGTTTATTGTTTTATTGATAAAATCCGTTGGTGAATCTTGTCTACTTTTAATGGTATTATACATATATATATATATATATCAAAAAACCTGATTAATACGTCACATTCTATACTTTCCAAATAAGAGAACCTGTCCTTTGGATGCGTTTAAAATCAAAAATGAATTTAAAAGTGAGTAAACAATTTGTTATTTGAATACTTCCTCAATTTTCCATCACGATCGCTCCGGGAAATTCCATTTGAAATGCCCATTTTGAAAGCATTTTTTAAAAATATATTCTGCATTTATGAAAAAAAAGCTGACCAATAAGTTACATTATATAGTTCCCAGATGAAAGAATCTGTCATTTGGATGCATTTAAAATCAAAAACAAATTTGGAAATGAGTCAGAAAAAAAAGGAATTTGTTACCTTAATATTTCCTCAATTTTTACATCACGATCGCTTCTGGAAATTTAGTTCAAAATGCCCATTTTTAGAGCATGTTTTTAACTATATTCTTCCTTTATGAAAAAACTGGCCAATATGTCAGTTTATACGGTTCCCAAATAAGAGAACCTGTTATTTGGATGCGTTTACAACCAAAAATGAATTAAAAAATTTATCTGAAAAAAAAGGAATTTGTCTTTTGAATACTTCCTCAATTTTCCCATTACAATCACCTCAGGGAATTCTGTTCTAAATGCCCCTTCTGGAAGTTAAAAAAAACAGATTCTGCATTTATAAAAAAAAAAAAAAAAACTGGCCAATATGTTTCCTTATATAGTTCCCAAATAAGAAAACCTGTCATTTGGATGCGTTTAAAATCAAAAATGAATTTAAAAATGAGTCAGAAAACGAGTAGTTTGGATTTAAGGTTTTTTTTCTTCAACACCTTTTTTTGTTTAATTTATTTTTGCTACAAGGATTAGTCCTATAAAAATTTTGTTACACTAAAAGTTGTAGATAATATTAAGAAAATATAAAATAAATTTATTCTCATTTAATGTGTTAAGAAACATTGAAGTTATAAATTTTATCCACTCCCCTTTTCGTTTTCGTTTTTAAGAGTTTTTCCTATCAAAAACTTGTAAATACAAAAGTTTTAGATAATATTAAGAACATTTATAAAAAAAAGTTAATTGGATTTGATATTTTGAGAATTGACGAAGTTATGAATTTTTTTTTCTCCCAAAAACCATATTTTTTGTACCCGTTAAGCCAGTTTTAATTTTATCAAATATCTATCATGCATAAACTTTTGGCCCATTTTTTAAAAGTAATATAAACTTTTCATTGATTCGATATCTCTTTTCATTAAGAAGTTATGTTTTTTTTTTCACAAATACAATCCCTATTTCGACCCCCTTGGTCCGATTTTGCCCATTAACGAACTTGACCGAGATTTTACGCCCATTGACTTTATGTATCAGTTTGGAGGAGATTTGAGCAGAATTATAGAAGTTATCGTCTCTATAAAACAGTGATATATATATATATATATATATATATATATATATATATATACAGGGTGATTCATAAAAGATGGGCAGAACTTTAAGGGGTTATAGTACACTTAAAGACAAATAATATTAAATATAAGGAAAAGGCTGAGATGCATTTAATTTACGGAGCGGCAGATGGAAATGGTGCAGAGGCACAACGAATGTACGGAGAGCGATTTCCCAACAGGCGGTTGCCTAACCGCAAAACTTTCGAGCGCTTGCACAGACAGTTGTGTGAGACGGGATCATTTCTCACTTCCCGGTCGAATGCAGGTCGTGCAAAAAAGGATGAATCAGTAGTTGTTGCAGAAGCCATTCTGGATGTAGTAGCGGCGCAGCCAAGTACAAGTACACGAACAGTGGCTAGGCAGGTGGATACCTCACAGTCCATAACTTGGAGGGTACTGAAGGATGAACATTTGCTCCCGTTTCATGTGCAACGAGTCCAGAAACTGTCTCCAGGGGATTATCCAAATCGTATTGAATTCGCCCGCTGGTTTCTGCAGCAGAACGCGCTAAATCCACATTTTGGACGAACTGTGCTTTTCACCGATAATTGTACCTTCACACGTGAAGGTACATTTAACACACACAATGCACATGTATGGGCGGATGTCAATCCACATGCTACGTATCCACATGCTCATCAGAGACGCTTTTCCATCAATGTTTGGGCAGGAATCCTCGGAGACCACCTAATCGGACCGTACCTTCTTCCTGAACGCCTCAAAGGTAAAACATACCTCACATTTCTGCAACATGTGCTGCCAAACCTGTTAAACGTTGTTCCTCCACGCATCCGGCGGGTCATGTGGTTCCAGCACGATGGAGCGCCAGCCCATTACGTACGAGACGTCCGCAACTATCTGGACATCACATTTCCGAACAGATGGATCGGTCGAGGTGGCCCTGTTGCTTGGCCTGCTCGCTCGCCAGATCTTTCACCCCTCGATTTCTTTTTTTGGGGACAATTGAAGGCTCTTATGTATGAGACACCCATTGAATCCCCCGAGGAACTGGTCTCCAGACTTTCCGCCGCTGTAGGGGAAGTGCTCGAAAAGCCTGATGTTTTCGCGAATGTTCGCCGTTCCATTCTTCGCCGTTGTTCTGCGTGCATAACCTCTGGTGGTCACAATTTTGAACATTTATTGTAATTACATGTTAATAAATATGCTTTGGTAACATAATCCTAATTTGTGTCTTTTTACCTCGTATCACAGCACACAATGTGTGGACATGGTAAACTGAACTGTGCTCAGGAGTAGAAATTTCAAACCCCTCTCCCCAGAAACTTAACTACGTCTAACGATTCAGATTTTGAGCTGAAAATTTAAGTTTAAGTCTAAGCTTTAGAAAGCATTTAATGAGACACAAAAAATAACGGTATAAAATAGTTGTTCGTTACTCCAAAGTCTAAAGCGCCCTCTATCGGAATTTTTTGAAAATTTTCTTTAAAATTTATTTTCAAGAAAATATTGACATAAAGAATAATTTTAGCAAAACGCGGCAGTAGTTAGAGCCTAATCTACGACACAAAGATCGGGAATAACTAATTTTTGTTCTGGGGGGAGAAGGGTTTCAAATTTCAAATTTCAGTTTACGCTACTTAACTACTCGTTAGGACTCAGATTTTTAGATCAAAATTTAAGTTTAAGTCTAAGCTTTCGAAATCATTTAAAGAAATACAAAAAATAACGTTAAAAAATAGTTGTTTGTTACTCCAAAGTCTAAAGCGCCCCCTATCGGCATTTTTTGAAAGTGAACTTTAAAATTTTTATTTCAAGAAAATACTGGCGTAAAGAAAATTTTTTGCAAAAACCGCAAACGAATCGACCAATTTTTCCATTTTTTATAATCATTTGAAATTTCGGACCCTAAACTTTAATGCCCCCTATCTCCTTGAGAATACGTCTGGGACCCTTAGTCTCCTATTTAATATTATTTGTCTTTAAGTGTACTATAACCCCTTAAAGTTCTGCCCATCTTTTATGAATCACCCTGTATACAGAGAGAGAGAGAGAGAGAGAGAGAGAGATGGATAGATATACAGGATGTATCTAAACTACTGGGCAAAGCTTTAAGGGGTGATAGTACACATCATGACAAATAATATTAAATGGAATACTGAGGGTCCCAAACGTCTTTCGAAGGAGATTGGCGCCATCAAAGTTTAGGGTCCAAAATTTGAATTGATTATAAATGACGGAAAAATTGATCGATTCGTTTGCAGTTTTCACGAAAAACATTCTTTATGTCAGTATTGTCTTAAACATAAATTACAAAGATAAATTTC
This sequence comes from Maratus speculifer, assembly GCA_964019185.1. Classification (NCBI taxonomy): domain Eukaryota; kingdom Metazoa; phylum Arthropoda; class Arachnida; order Araneae; family Salticidae; genus Maratus; species Maratus speculifer. The sequence continues at coordinate 182,408,326 of OZ025290.1, forward strand.
AAAAAAGGCCGATAGAGGACGCTTTAGACTTTGGAATAGCGTACAACTATTTTTTATCGTTATTTTTTGCGCCTCATTAATTTTTTTTTTGAAGCTTAGACATAAACTTAAATTTTGTGCTGAAAATCTGAATCGTTGGGAGAGGTTAAGAAGCGCTAACTGATCTGTGTTCAATGGGGGTGGGAAGGTTCAAATTTCAAATGATTATACAAAACGGAAAAATTGATCGATTCATCTAAGATTTTCTCTAAAACCTTTCTTTATATCAGTATTTCCTTGAAAATAAATTTTAAAGATAAATTTCCAAAAAATTCCGTTAGTGGGCGCCTGAAACTTTAGAATAACCAACAACAATTTTTAACTGTTACTTTTTGTATATAAGTAGATTTCTTGCAAAAGTTTAGACTTAAATTTTGAGCTCAAATTCTGAATCGTTGGGAGGGGTTAAGAAGCGCAAACTGAACTGTGTTCAGGAGTTTAAATGTTACCCTGACCAACCTACGAACAGAGTTCAATTTTTCGCTACTTAATTACTCATAACGATTTAGATTTGAGCTGAAAATTTAAGTCTAAGCTTTTAAACCATTTATTTAGATTTAAAAAAACGTTAAAAGTAGTTGTTGGTTACTCTAAAGTTTAAGGTGATCTCTAACGGAATGTTATGACATTTATCTTTAAAATTTACTTTGAAGAAAATACTGATGTAAAGAATGGTTTTAGAGATAATCGCAAACGAATCGACAAATTTTTCTGTTTTTTTTTATAATCATTTGAAATTTGAACCTAACCCACCCCCATTGAACTCAGTTCAGTTTGCGCTACTAAACCACTTTCAACGATTCAGATTTTCAGCTCAAAATTTAAGTTTCTGTCTAAGCTTCTAAAAAATTTTTATGAAATGCAAAAATGACGGTAAAAAATAGATGTACGTTACTCCAAAGTCTAAAGCGCCCTCTATCGGAATTTTTTGAAACTTTTCTTTAAAATTTATTTTCAAGAAAATACTGACATAAAGAATAATTTTAGCAAAACGCGGCAGTAGTTAGAGCCTAATCTACGACACAAAGATCGGGAATAACTGATTTTTGTTCTGGGGGGAGAAGGGTTTCAAATTTCAAATTTCAGTTTACGCTACTTAACTACTCGTTAGGACTCAGATTTTTAGATCAAAATTTAAGTTTAAGTCTAAGCTTTCGAAATCATTTAAAGAAGGGTCAATCCATTTCAAGTGGTCCAGAAAATAATTTTTTGGTCGCTCGACCATTTTAAAAAAATCTGAAATTTTTTGTACAACAACCCTAACATGACGGAAGTTCAAAATGACCGTTCTTTTAATTTTACTATTTTTTGTTTGTGCATGGCGGCCATCTTTGTTTCATCGTGTGCAGCGATTTTCTCAGATACTAGGATACACAAAATTGCAAATATCTCGTCTTCAGTTTTCCCAATTGAAATGGGGTTTGCAACATTTTGTTCATAATAAAATAGGCTAAATATACAGCGATAGAAAAATTTTGAAAAATAAATTTTTACAGGTGAAATTTTAACACAAAATGTACGATTTTTTCCAAAATCAAACCGTTTGCAAGAGGAAAATTTTCATGCAAGGGAAATTGTCAACCTTACACAATTTTTTCTACAAATAGGTCAAAAGTACGTGTACTCATACACAAAGTACCAGATCTGGGAGTTAATTTCTCTTTGCGAAAAAAATTCCGAAATTCGTCAAAAATTTCAAAAATCGCACTTTTTAGGTTTTGATATCTCTGGTGGGGCACGAGATAAAAATCTGAAATTTTGGCCTATGATAGTATTGTGAAGTAGCGTTATGCACAAAAAATTTCAAGAAGGAGATTTGACTACAAGCTGAGATATGACATGGAAAATATGTGAAAACAATACTGCCAAACTATTGTAAACCTACTATGTAATTGTTCAACAAGACTGTCAACCTTGCACAATTTTTTCTACAATTAGGTCAGAAGTGTGTGTACTCATACACCAAGTCCCATATCTGGGAAATGATTTCTCTTTCCGAAAAAAAATTCCGAAATTCGTCGAAAATTTCAAAAATCGTACTTTTTAGGCTTTGATATCTCTGGTGGAGCACGAGATAAAAATCTAAAATTCTGGCCTTTGATAGTATTGTGTAGTAGTGTTATGTACAAAAAATGTCAAGATGGAGATTTGACTACAAGCTGAGATACGGTGATTTAAAAAAATGTCAAGAAATGTTATTACGAGTACATCAGGAGAAATGAGATTTGTCTCTTTTATTACAATATTTACACAGAAAATATCGTTTGTTGAAAACAGTTAAATAATAAACATTTAATTTACAAAATACTATGTATGCTCAACAAAGAGCTTAACAATATTTACGAGAGATGTTATGAGTTCGACCAGTTACTATTATCAGTCCATCAGGCTGTTCTTTCTAAAAATTTTATTTGAAGCCCCCCAAGTCTTGTCATCCCTTGTTAACTTGAATGAAATTCTTTAGGTTTAATAACTGAAGCCTTGTCAACTCGATCAGTTGCAATCCATTGTCTATAATTTACTTTTAATGAAATGTGTTCCGAGTAAAATTGTTGCAATACCATTTCTAGTAGATTTGTTCATCTGGACAAATAGTGTATTGGCTTAGCATACATTCTGAATTGTTTAAATCAAACAGAAGCATTTGAAAAAGATATTTGTAATTAACATTTAACTTTGTACCATGAATAATTAATTTAAAATTTTGGAGGTATGAACAATTACATAGTAGTTTACAATAGTTTGGCAGTATTGTTTTCACATATTGTCCATGTCATATCTCAGCTTGTAGTCAAATCTCCTTCTTGAAATTTTTTGTACATAACTCTATTACATAATACTATCAAAGTCCAGAATTTCAGATTTTTATCTCGTGCTCCACCAGAGATATCAAAGCCTAAAATGTGCGATTTTTGAAATTTTCGACGAATTTCGGAATTTTTTTCGCTAAGAAAAATCAAATACCCAGATCTTGGACTTGGTGTATGAGTACACGCACTTTTGACCTATTTTTAGAAAAAATTGTGCAAGGTTCACAGTCTTTTTGAACAATTACATAGTAGGTTTACAATAGTTTGGCAGTATTGTTTTCACATATTTTCGATGTCATATCTCAGCTTGTAGTCAAATCTCCTTCTTGAAATTTTTTGTACATAATGCTTCTACACAATACAATCATAGGACAGAATTTCAGATTTTTATCTTGTGCCCCACCAGAGATATCAAAGCCTAAAAAGTGCGATTTTTGAAATTTTTGACGAATTTCGGAATTTTTTCGCAAAAAGAAATTAACTCCCAGATCTGGGACTTGGTGTATGAGTACACGCACGTTTGACCTATTTATAAAAAAAATTGTGTAATGTTGACAGTTTCCCTTGCATGAAAATTTTCCTCTTGCAAACGGATAGATTTTGGAAAAAATCGTAAACTTTGTGCTACAATTTCACCTGTAAAAATTTATTTTTCAAAATTTTTCTATCACTGTATATTTAGCCTATTTTATTCTGAACAAAATGCTGCAAACCCCATTTCAATTGGGAAAACAGAAGACGAGATATTTACAATTTTGTGTATCCTAGTATCTGAGAAAATCGCTGCACACAATGAAAAAAGATGGCCGCCATGCACAAACAAAAAATAGTAGAATTAAAATAACGGTCATTTTGAACTTCCATCCTGTTAGGGTTGTTGTACAAAAAATTTCAGATTTTTTAAAAATAGTCGAGCGACCAGTGCTGGACCACTTGAAATGGATTGACCCAGAAATAAAAAAAATAACGTTAAAAAATAGTTGTTTGTTACTCCAAAGTCTAAAGCGCCCCCTATCGGCATTTTTTGAAATTGAACTTTAAAATTTTATTTCAAGAAAATACTGGCGTAAAGAAAATTTTTTGCAAAAACCGCAAACGAATCGACCAATTTTTCCATTTTTTATAATCATTTGAAATTTCGGACCCTAAACTTTAATGCCCCCTATCTCCTTGAGAATACGTCTGGGACCCTTAGTCTCCTATTTAATATTATTTGTCTTTAAGTGTACTATAACCCCTTAAAGTTCTGCCCATCTTTTATGAATCACCCTGTATACAGAGAAAGAGAGAGAGAGAGATGGATAGATATACAGGATGTATCTAAACTACTGGGCAAAGCTTTAAGGGGTGATAGTACACATCATGACAAATAATATTAAATGGGATACTGAGGGTCCCAAACGTCTTTCGAAGGAGATTGGCGCCATCAAAGTTTAGGGTCCAAAATTTGAATTGATTATAAATGACGGAAAAATTGATCGATTCGTTTGCAGTTTTCACGAAAAACATTCTTTATGTCAGTATTGTCTTAAACATAAATTACAAAGATAAATTTCAAAAAAGGCCGATAGAGGACGCTTTAGACTTTGGAATAGCGTACAACTATTTTTTATCGTTATTTTTTGCGCCTCATTAATTTTTTTTGAAGCTTAGACATAAACTTAAATTTTGTGCTGAAAATCTGAATCGTTGGGAGAGGTTAAGAAGCGCTAACTGATCTGTGTTCAATGGGGGTGGGAAGGTTCAAATTTCAAATGATTATACAAAACGGAAAAATTGATCGATTCATCTAAGATTTTCTCTAAAACCTTTCTTTATATCAGTATTTCCTTGAAAATAAATTTTAAAGATAAATTTCCAAAAAATTCCGTTAGTGGGCGCCTGAAACTTTAGAATAACCAACAACAATTTTTAACTGTTACTTTTTGTATATAAGTAGATTTCTTGGAAAAGTTTAGACTTAAATTTTGAGCTCAAATTCTGAATCGTTGGGAGGGGTTAAGAAGCGCAAACTGAACTGTGTTCAGGAGTTTAAATGTTACCCTGACCACCCTACGAACAGAGTTCAATTTTTCGCTACTTAATTACTCATAACGATTTAGATTTGAGCTGAAAATTTAAGTCTAAGCTTTTAAACCATTTATTTAGATTTAAAAAAACGTTAAAAGTAGTTGTTGGTTACTCTAAAGTTTAAGGTGATCTCTAACGGAATGTTATGACATTTATCTTTAAAATTTATTTTGAAGAAAATACTGATGTAAAGAATGGTTTTAGAGATAATCGCAAACGAATCGACAAATTTTTCTGTTTTTTTTATAATCATTTGAAATTTGAACCTAACCCACCCCCATTGAACACAGTTCAGTTTGCGCTACTAAACCACTTTCAACGATTCAGATTTTCAGCTCAAAATTTAAGTTTCTGTCTAAGCTTCTAAAAAATTTTTATGAAATGCAAAAATGACGTGTAAAAAATAGATGTACGTTACTCCAAAGTCTAAAGCGCCCTCTATCGGAATTTTTTGAAACTTTTCTTTAAAATTTATTTTCAAGAAAATACTGACATAAAGAATAATTTTAGCAAAACGCGGCAGTAGTTAGAGCCTAATCTACGACACAAAGATCGGGAATAACTGATTTTTGTTCTGGGGGGAGAAGGGTTTCAAATTTCAAATTTCAGTTTACGCTACTTAACTACTCGTTAGGACTCAGATTTTTAGATCCAAATTTAAGTTTAAGTCTAAGCTTTCGAAATCATTTAAAGAAATAAAAAAAATAACGTTAAAAAATAGTTGTTTGTTACTCCAAAGTCTAAAGCGCCCCCTATCGGCATTTTTTGAAATTGAACTTTAAAATTTTATTTCAAGAAAATACTGGCGTAAAGAAAATTTTTTGCAAAAACCGCAAACGAATCGACCAATTTTTCCATTTTTTATAATCATTTGAAATTTCGGACCCTAAACTTTAATGCCCCCTATCTCCTTGAGAATACGTCTGGGACCCTTAGTCTCCTATTTAATATTATTTGTCTTTAAGTGTACTATAACCCCTTAAAGTTCTGCCCATCTTTTATGAATCACCCTGTATACAGAGAGAGAGAGAGAGAGAGAGAGAGAGATGGATAGATATACAGGATGTATCTAAACTACTGGGCAAAGCTTTAAGGGGTGATAGTACACATCATGACAAATAATATTAAATGGGATACTGAGGGTCCCAAACGTCTTTCGAAGGAGATTGGCGCAATCAAAGTTTAGGGTCCAAAATTTGAATTGATTATAAATGACGGAAAAATTGATCGATTCGTTTGCAGTTTTCACGAAAAACATTCTTTATGTCAGTATTGTCTTAAACATAAATTACAAAGATAAATTTCAAAAAAGGCCGATAGAGGACGCTTTAGACTTTGGAATAGCTTACAACTATTTTTTATCGTTATTTTTTGCGCCTCATTAATTTTTTTTTGAAGCTTAGACATAAACTTAAATTTTGTGCTGAAAATCTGAATCGTTGGGAGAGGTTAAGAAGCGCTAACTGATCTGTGTTCAATGGGGGTGGGAAGGTTCAAATTTCAAATGATTATACAAAACGGAAAAATTGATCGATTCATCTAAGATTTTCTCTAAAACCTTTCTTTATATCAGTATTTCCTTGAAAATAAATTTTAAAGATAAATTTCCAAAAAATTCCGTTAGTGGGCGCCTGAAACTTTAGAATAACCAACAACAATTTTTAACTGTTACTTTTTGTATATAAGTAGATTTCTTGCAAAAGTTTAGACTTAAATTTTGAGCTCAAATTCTGAATCGTTGGGAGGGGTTAAGAAGCGCAAACTGAACTGTGTTCAGGAGTTTAAATGTTACCCTGACCACCCTACGAACAGAGTTCAATTTTTCGCTACTTAATTACTCATAACGATTTAGATTTGAGCTGAAAATTTAAGTCTAAGCTTTTAAACCATTTATTTAGATTTAAAAAAACGTTAAAAGTAGTTGTTGGTTACTCTAAAGTTTAAGGTGATCTCTAACGGAATGTTATGACATTTATCTTTAAAATTTATTTTGAAGAAAATACTGATGTAAAGAATGGTTTTAGAGATAATCGCAAACGAATCGACAAATTTTTCTGTTTTTTTTATAATCATTTGAAATTTGAACCTAACCCACCCCCATTGAACACAGTTCAGTTTGCGCTACTAAACCACTTTCAACGATTCAGATTTTCAGCTCAAAATTTAAGTTTCTGTCTAAGCTTCTAAAAAATTTTTATGAAATGCAAAAATGACGGTAAAAAATAGATGTACGTTACTCCAAAGTCTAAAGCGCCCTCTATCGGAATTTTTTGAAACTTTTCTTTAAAATTTATTTTCAAGAAAATACTGACATAAAGAATAATTTTAGCAAAACGCGGCAGTAGTTAGAGCCTAATCTACGACACAAAGATCGGGAATAACTCATTTTTGTTCTGGGGGGAGAAGGGTTTCAAATTTCAAATTTCAGTTTACGCTACTTAACTACTCGTTAGGACTCAGATTTTTAGATCAAAATTTAAGTTTAAGTCTAAGCTTTCGAAATCATTTAAAGAAATAAAAAAAATAACGTTAAAAAATAGTTGTTTGTTACTCCAAAGTCTAAAGCGCCCCCTATCGGCATTTTTTGAAATTGAACTTTAAAATTTTATTTCAAGAAAATACTGGCGTAAAGAAAATTTTTTGCAAAAACCGCAAACGAATCGACCAATTTTTCCATTTTTTATAATCATTTGAAATTTCGGACCCTAAACTTTAATGCCCCCTATCTCCTTGAGAATACGTCTGGGACCCTTAGTCTCCTATTTAATATTATTTGTCTTTAAGTGTACTATAACCCCTTAAAGTTCTGCCCATCTTTTATGAATCACCCTGTATACAGAGAAAGAGAGAGAGAGAGATGGATAGATATACAGGATGTATCTAAACTACTGGGCAAAGCTTTAAGGGGTGATAGTACACATCATGACAAATAATATTAAATGGGATACTGAGGGTCCCAAACGTCTTTCGAAGGAGATTGGCGCCATCAAAGTTTAGGGTCCAAAATTTGAATTGATTATAAATGACGGAAAAATTGATCGATTCGTTTGCAGTTTTCACGAAAAACATTCTTTATGTCAGTATTGTCTTAAACATAAATTACAAAGATAAATTTCAAAAAAGGCCGATAGAGGACGCTTTAGACTTTGGAATAGCGTACAACTATTTTTTATCGTTATTTTTTGCGCCTCATTAATTTTTTTTTGAAGCTTAGACATAAACTTAAATTTTGTGCTGAAAATCTGAATCGTTGGGAGAGGTTAAGAAGCGCTAACTGATCTGTGTTCAATGGGGGTGGGAAGGTTCAAATTTCAAATGATTATACAAAACGGAAAAATTGATCGATTCATCTAAGATTTTCTCTAAAACTTTTCTTTATATCAGTATTTCCTTGAAAATAAATTTTAAAGATAAATTTCCAAAAAATTCCGTTAGTGGGCGCCTGAAACTTTAGAATAACCAACAACAATTTTTAACTGTTACTTTTTGTATATAAGTAGATTTCTTGCAAAAGTTTAGACTTAAATTTTGAGCTCAAATTCTGAATCGTTGGGAGGGGTTAAGAAGCGCAAACTGAACTGTGTTCAGGAGTTTAAATGTTACCCTGACCACCCTACGAACAGAGTTCAATTTTTCGCTACTTAATTACTCATAACGATTTAGATTTGAGCTGAAAATTTAAGTCTAAGCTTTTAAACCATTTATTTAGATTTAAAAAAACGTTAAAAGTAGTTGTTGGTTACTCTAAAGTTTAAGGTGATCTCTAACGGAATGTTATGACATTTATCTTTAAAATTTATTTTGAAGAAAATACTGATGTAAAGAATGGTTTTAGAGATAATCGCAAACGAATCGACAAATTTTTCTGTTTTTTTTTTTTATAATCATTTGAAATTTGAACCTAACCCACCCCCATTGAACACAGTTCAGTTTGCGCTACTAAACCACTTTCAACGATTCAGATTTTCAGCTCAAAATTTAAGTTTCTGTCTAAGCTTCTAAAAAAATTTTATGAAATGCAAAAATGACGGTAAAAAATAGATGTACGTTACTCCAAAGTCTAAAGCGCCCTCTATCGGCCTTTTTTGAAATTTATCTTTATAATTTATTTTCAAGACAATGCTGCCATAAAGAATAGTTTTCGTGAAAACCGAAAACGAATCGACCAATTTTTCCGTTTTAGGTAGATTTCGTAAGAAATACTACCTATTGCAATCGCACCAGTTTATCTATCTATCTATCTATCTATCTATCTATCTATCTATATATATATATATATATCACTTTTTTATGGACACGATAACTTTTATAATTCTTCACCAATCTCCACCAAACTGGTACATAAAATCAAAGGGGTTAAAATCTTGGCTAAGTTCGGATCAAGGGGTTTGGAATAGGGGCGTTTTTGTGAAAACCGAAAAAAACGCTATAACTTCTTAATTAACGTAGATATAGAATCGATTTAAAGTCTATATTACTTCTTAAAAATGGGCTAAATGTAGATGCAAGACAGATTTTTGATAAATTTAGAAGTGGGCTCAAGGGGCGAAAAAAACAGAGATTTTGAGAGAAAAAAATTCATAACTTCGTCAATTTTCAAGATATCAAGTCCAACTAAATTTTTTGTAAATATTCTTAAAATTATCTAAAACTTTTGTAATTACAAGTTTTTGATAGGACCAAATGTTACCGATGAAACAAATTAAAAACGAAAAGAAAAAGGGCACTGAAAAAGAGAAAAATCCATAACTTCGTCAATTTTTAAGATATCAAATCTGATTAAATTTATTTTACATCTTCTCAAAAATATCTAGAACTTTTTTATTGACAAGATTTTCATAGGACCAATTCGTATAGCAAAAAGAAATTAAACAATATTTTAGTTGGAGAAAAAACCTCAAATCCAAACTGCTTACATTCTGACTCATTTTTAAATTCATTTTTGATTTTAAACGCATCCAAATGGTAGATCCTCTTATTTAGAAAATATATAAAGTGACGCATTGGTCAATTTTCTGATAAAGATAGAATATATTTAAAAAAAGGCTACCAAAAAGGGTATTTTGAGCAGAATTTTCGAAAGTCATCGGGATTGAAAATTGAAGGAAGTATTCAAAAAAGAAATTGCGTTTTTTTCTGACTCGTTTTTAAATCAATTTTTGTTTTCAAATGCATCCAGTTTACAGATCCTGTTTTGGGGGTCTAGGGGTTATGATCAGTGTCAGGTTCCTAGAAGACATCTGCCCTGAATTAGAAAGGAATAACATTTCCTTATCTGAATATTTTATATATTGTGGGTTGTGTATCCGTGAAGCTCGAAATACCTTTCTTTCTTTTCTATAATAACGAATGACAGATGTTGACACAGGTGTGCAGATGACGCACTCGTTGATGAATGAAAGTGATGGCCGCGGGGCGTGCCTCAGCTGTCATCTAGCTATTGGAGTGATGTGTAAACAGGAGATGTCATGACTCAAGGTTTGTATGCGGAATTGAACCAATGGAGGAACTCTAAGAGGTCCTGCTGGGGGAAGGAAGATCTCTGACAAGGTCAACTCTGGACTGAGAGGTTAGACAGTTCTCGCTTGGCGTTGAGACCGATAGGTCGCTCAGGATTTGTGGTCCTGTTGGATAGAGTATATTTTGAGCGTGGGACAAGGCGTCCCGGTGGATAGTGTTATAGGCCGAGAAGTGAGTCCTAGAACCTTTGTGTATTGAGATTCTGCGGTAATCTCTGATAAAGCGTATCTAACGTGCGTTGAGTGTGAGGAAGAAAGTATAAGTTGAACGGTACACAACAAACGTTTATTGTAGTTAATTTAATGTCGAACCGGATCATCTATATCCGAGTTGTAATTGTATATAGTTGTAAATATAGTTTCTTGTGTACATATCTATATCTTAAATAAACTGTTAGTTCAGTTCATTAACAGCGTCAGTGTTATTTTACCCAATCCTTACAGCAGGTGACCGATATCACCCATTAATATCGGCGGTGGCAGCTAAAACTACCTAGGACATTCTTCAAAGTTTTGTGGACTGAGAGGAGCGTCCGACAAATTGGTGGCAGCGTCGGGATAGAATCGCCTGAAACCAGTGACCAGCGAGCCGTGTTGCAGTCTGTTAATGCCAGAGTATCCAGTGGAATTCTTGTGTGGTCGTGCCATATCGTCGAATATGTGCTAAAGCATCGTGCCGGATCGTCGATTGTATGCTAAAGTGTCGTGCCGTATCGTCGAATGTGTGTAAAGTGTCGTACCGTAGCTTCGAATGTGTGTAAAGTGTTGTGCCGTATTGTCGAGTATGTGCTAAAATATCGTGCCGGATCGTCGAGTGTGTGATAAAGTATCGTGCCATATCGTCTAGTGTGGACTAAAGTGTTGTGCGTATCTTTATTAGAAAGAACTAAACTGAACTGTTGTGCCATATTACCGCTACATCGTGGAGCTATCTGTGAATAGAAAAGTACCCCACCAAATAAAGTATAAGGTAAGGTGTTTTGATCATTCATTTCTTCTGACATCTCGAACCAAATTGTATTGTTGTATAATTAATAGTAATTTAAGTAAATTGTCTACGTAATTTATGTGCAATGAAATAATTGTGTTCAGATAGGTGTAAAGAATTAGTAACCATATTGCTATTGTTTTAAAGAAAGGTCATAATAATTTGAGATGATAATGATATGCTATTTATAATGATATTAGTGAACTAAATTAAGGCATTAAATCTAAATTATTGTTAAAGTAATTGTTAAATGAAGCGATACTGTTTAAATTTTAAGAGTTGCATTATCAAAATTCTAAGCAAATGAAAATTTTAATTGGCCAATACTAGTGAGAAAAAAAAAAAGGCTCAAAAGAGAGCCATAGTGAAAAAAAAGGCCCAAAAGAGAGCCATAGTGAAAAAAAAGGCCCAAAAGAGAGCCATAGTGAAAAAAAAAGGCTCAAAAGAGAGCCATAGTGAGTAAAAATAAAAGTAAAGATTTTCGGTATATTTGTTTTAAGTGTAAGAACCAGTATTGAGTTCGGAAATATTTTATGAGGATAATTGTAGAAATTTATGTATACATGTGTTTCAATTTTTCTTTATGTGGATTTTTTGATTGACATCAATACTTCTATTCAATTTCAACGTATCAGTATTATTATATAAATTGTAGGTTGTTATCTAAGTGTATATATTGGAATCTATATTGCATAGCAGTCAAATCGAATTAGTGTTTTACTTTTTTGTTTTATTGGAAGTATATTGTGTGATATCAATGGTTGAGAAAAGTTAGAGTATTCAGTAGGTTAATTAGAAATGAAATGCATGGATTATCTGAAATGGTATTAATTAGTATAATAAGTGGAGAAATATCTGTACTAAGTTAGAAATTTAGGAAATATTAAGTTGGTAGGTTTAACTATTCTTGTGGGGTGGTTATAACAATCGGTGAAGGTATGGCTTTCTTATTGAAACTAAAAAAGGTTGATCTTCAGGTGATAGCTGAAGAATTGGGTGTTGAATTCGCGGAAGATGATACCAGAATTCAGCTTAAGAAAAAGATAATGGACAGTGATGAGTATGACGAGGGGGTTATTAAGGAATTATCTGACGCTATTGTTGCAGAACGATTAGAACAAGAAAAATTAGAGCGTGAAGAAAAACAGGAAAAGTTAGAGCGCGAAGAAAAACACGAAAGGTTAGAAAGAGAAGAGAGGATAGAAAAATTAAGGATGGAACATGAATTAGAAATGGAGAGACTAAGGGTTCAAGGTTCGGCAAATAATTCTAATGTTAGGGAATCTAATAATGAAAGTAATATAGAAAAATTGATCAAAAGTGTTAAAACTCTATCTATCAAAGTACCAGAAGGGACTGAGGGATGGAATTTATTTTTCAACAGTTTAGAAAGGGCATTCCAAACTAAAGATGTACCGGAAAACCAGCAGGCCGAAATTCTACTAAATATGTTAGGAGATAAGGCGGATAATTTGTTAATTTATACCACTAAGGAACAAATGGAGAATTATGAGGAATTGAAGGAGTTAGTCCTAAGGGAACATGAGCCAACCCCGAAGGCATGTTTAGAAAATTTCCGGAAAGCTAGGAGAAATCCGAACGAAACCCATGTATTATTTGTATCGCGTTTAATAGCTACGTGGGAAAATTATTGTAAAATTAGAGGTGCGGACACTTATGAAAAAGTCAACCAGTTAATAGTTACTGATAAGCTAATGAGTACGCTAGATGAGGATACTGCAGCATATATTAGTTTAACTCACCAGGGTAAATGGTTAGAAGCTCCTAAAATTGCTAAAGAGTGTGATAATTATTTTGATGCTAAACATAAGTCTTATGCGGTTACGCATAAAAGCTTTAAAGGTAAAGATAAGTACGTAAACAATGAAAAAATGAGACCGAGGGAGGATAATAAATTTAGTGGTAGTTGGAGGCAAAATGGTAGTAATGAGTGTAATTCTTTTCCGGATAGGAAAACAGAGTTTAAGAAGACGAATGATGCTTCAGGGCCTAAATGTTTTAGGTGTGGTTTGAGAGGTCATTACCAACGTTTTTGTAATAAAGTGGGTAATGAGGGAACTAATAATGGCAATAAAGGGCGAGACCAGAAAGCAGGTGTTCATAAGATTATGGTGAAAGAAAATCAAGAGTTACCTAATGGGGCTATTGTGGCTAGAATATCGGCAAAGGCCGAGCAGAAAACTAATGTTATTGGTGAGAAATTAAATAAACTTGAGAAAATTGAAGTTAGTGTTAATGGGCAAAAAGCAAAGGGATTGGTTGATTCTGGATGTGAGATTAGTGTTGTTCATAAAGATTTAGTCCCGGAAGAGAAATTAAAGGGAGCGGGTAGTATTTATTTACAAGGGTTATTTGGTGAAGCTGTTAAATCACCGTTAGTTAAACTACCGCTAGCTATTCCGCAATTCGGGCAAACTAATATTATTCATCAGGAAGTACTTTGCGCAGTAACTGATAATATTAATGAGCAAGTAATTTTACATCCCGAGGTGATTAATGAGTTGTCAGGTGTCAATCTTGAGGAGCCATTGATAGAGTCCGAAGAATTAAAAAGTTCCGAAATTATTATTGATAACTCGAATGAAAAGGAAGATGTAAGTAACGATAGCTGTAATGTTTACGTAATAGACGCGAGATCGCAAAATGTACAAAGTCAGGATCCAGAAAAAACTGAAACGGAGGAAAATAATGAATCTATTGTTAGTAACTCAGATATGTTTAAGAAATCCCAGTTGGAATGTAAAGAATTAGAGAAAGCTTGGGAATTAGCTAAAAAGGAAAAAGGGGATTATTACATTGTAAACGGATTATTGTATCATAAAGAGAAACTGTTAGGCGAAACTATAGCGCAATTAGTAGTACCCAAGGTAAGAAGGGAAGAAATCTTAAAATTAGCGCATTCATCGGTATTTGGAGGGCATCATGCAGCCAAGAAAACGTTGCAGAGAATAAGGTATTCTTTTTATTGGGAGGGAATGGCAAAAGAAGCTAAACAGTTTTGTGAATCATGTTTAGAGTGCCAACTGACTAGAGGGGTTAAAGTAAATGATAGAGCTCCTATTTCCCCAGTGTCGCGGCCGGAACTTCCATTTCAGGTTGTTAATGTTGATTTAATTGGGCCTATTGATCCTAAAAGTTCACAAGGGCATCGGTATATACTGACTTTAATTGATCAGCATACCAGATGGGCGGATGCGATCCCTCTAAAAAGTTTAACTGCTAAAACCGCGTGTGAGGCGTTACTTCAATTATTTATGAGAACAGGAATTCCTAATGTAATTGCCTGCGACAATGGAACCAATTTTACTGCCGACTTAACGAAAGAATTTGAGAAAAGGTTAGGTGCTAGTCCAAGATTTTCGACTCCACAGTATCCACAGTCCAACGGACTTGTGGAACGATTTAATCAGACTCTTAAACGTATGCTACATCATACGATTAGGGAAGAAGGAAAAAAATGGCATGAACAAATACCATTTATATTATGGGCGTATAGGGAAGTCCCAAATTCTACGACGGGAATCGCACCTTTCCAGTTATTATATGGTAGAGCGCCGGAGGGTCCGTTATCGATTCTTAAGTCGTCATGGGCAGGAGAAAATAAGGGAGCGCAGTTAGATACTACGCCGATTCATGAGTACTTGGATAAACTTAAGAACCGCTTAGAAAGAGCCGCAAATGAGGCAAAATTGTCGTCTGAGGTTCAACAAAATAGAATGGCGTATCATTATAATTTAAGGTCAAAAGAAAAAACGTTTGAGGTAGGCGATAAAGTTATACTGTTAATCCCCGATTCGACTAATAAGTTATATTCTAGGTGGCAAGGGCCGGCAACTATTGTAGAAAAACGAAACCAGCATTCGTTTATTGTTGAGTTAGCCGACGGGAGTAGGAAGCATGTGCACCAAAATAAGATAAGAGAATTTATCGCTAAATGTAATATAGTTAATATTGTTTTCGAAGGTGATGAGGAATTTGGAGAAGTTGGGGAAATTCCTATTTTGAACCGGGATCAAGAGATAGAACGGGATATTGAGAGGTTTGAAATAAAAGGGCTATCTAATAGTCAAAGTCAAAGATTTAAAGTCCATTTTGAGGGAAAATAAAGAAGTGTTTATGGGTCCTGTACGACCAGCGGAAGTAGGGGAACATCGTATTGATCTGAAACCGGGTGTAGAAAGGAAAAACCAAAGTTATATAGCGTGCCGGTAGCTTATAAAGAGGAAGTGGATAGGCAGATTCAGGAGTTATTAGAATTAAATCTAATCGAACCGTCGAATGCTGAAATTAGCCATCCAATTGTTTGCGTTGCGAAAAAAGATGCAACTGTCAGAATGTGTATTGATTACAGAGCTTTAAATTCTGTAACGCAGGTTCCCACCTTCCCGATGAAAGATTCCCAAGAAATTATGTATACCGCAGGGGCGGCTAAATATTTATCTTCAATAGATTTGTTGAGGGGTTATTGGCAAATTAAAATGGCTGAGGATTGTAAACCTCTGACAGCTTTTACGACGCATAACGGAACTTATAAGTGGCGTACAATGCCTTTTGGATTATCAGGGGCTGCTGCTACGTTTCAAAAAGACATGAATGAGGTTCTCCAAGGTCATCGGAGGTATGCAGAAGCATATATTGATGATGTCATCATTTTCTCCGATACCTGGTAAGAGCATTGTGAGCATGTCAGGGCTGTCATTGAAGAGTTGAAAAATAGAAATTTTACGATTAGACTAGACAAATGTAAATTTGGAGAGAAATTGACTAAGTTTTTAGGTCATGTTATTGGGGGTGGAACTCATGCACCTGATGAGGAGAAAATCGGAGCAATAAGGGACTTAAAGAGACCAAAGACTAAAAAGGAAGTTAGATCAGTTTTGGGATTAATGGGATTCTACCGATCTTATATTCCAAATTATGCTGAGATAGCTATACCTTTAACCGAATTAACCAAAGGAAATGTCAAAAATACTGTACCATGGGATGAAAGGGCAGAAAAAGCATTTAATACTCTTAAAGATGAGTTGTGTAAAGTGACGAGTTTGGCTACACCTATCGTAGGCCGGGAATATCAGCTTCACGCCGATGCTTCCGACCTTGCAGTAGGATGTTGTCTTACTCAAAAAGACGAAAAAGGTCAGTTTAAACCTATAGCTTTTGCCAGTCAGAAATTGTCAGGGGCTCAGCGTGCTTGGCCGAGTATAGAGAAAGAGGCTTGGAGTGTTCTCTTCGGGTTGCGGAAGTTTGAAAAGTGGACTTATGGATCTCAAATTGAGGTCATTACCGATCATAATCCATTGAAATTTCTCACGGAAACAACCCCAAGGTCGCCCAAACTCACTAGGTGGGCTTTAGCCTTGCAACGCTGGAACCTGAGCATTTCTCATCGTCCCGGAGTTCAACATTTGAATGCTGATGCAATTTCGAGGCTACAGAGAAAGAGCTGGGAAGAACAACCAGTTACTAGCCCATCAGTATCAATGTCAAAATAGTAGACAACCTTAAAGGATGTCATCACATGTCTAGTTTTTTTTTTGTGTGTGTGTATATATCTTTTTTTAAGTTTTGTGTTTATAATAGTAAATTAGCATGTGTATTGTTTATGCAATAGTAGTATTAGTATAAGGTTCAGTAGAGATGTCAGTAGAGAATGTTCAGACACCTGAAAATGCCTATGTAATATTTAGAATGAAGAAATCTGCAAAGAGACTATTGAACTCTTCCGTAATATTATTATATGTTTGGGGAAAATTAGCCCCTAAGAGGTATATTTTCCGCTAAGGTGGGGGGTGTCAGGTTCCTAGAAGACATCTGCCCTGAATTAGAAAGGAATAACATTTCCTTATCTGAATATTTTATGTATTGTGGGTTGTGTATCCGTGAAGCTCGAAATACCTTTCTTTCTTTTCTATAATAACGAATGACAGATGTTGACACAGGTGTGCAGATGACGCACTCGTTGATGAATGAAAGTGATGGCCGCGGGGCGTGCCTCAGCTGTCATCTAGCTATTGGAGTGATGTGTAAACAGGAGATGTCATGACTCAAGGTTGGTATGCGGAATTGAACCAATGGAGGAACTCTAAGAGGCCCTGCTGGGGGAAGGAAGATCTCTGACAAGGTCAACTCTGGACTGAGAGGTTGGACAGTTCTCGCTTGGCGTTGAGACCGATAGGTCGCTCAGGATTTGTGGTCCTGTTGGATAGTGTATATTTTGAGCGTGGGACAAGGCGTCCCGGTGGATAGTGTTATAGGCCGAGAAGTGAGGCCTAGTACCCTTGTGTATTGAGATTCTGCAGTAATCTCTGATAAAGCGTATCCAACGTGCGTTGAGTGTGAGGAAGAAAGTGTAAGTTGAACGGTACACAACCAACGTTTATTGTAGTTAATTTAATGTTGAACCGGATCATCTATATCCGAGTTGTAATTGTATATAGTTGTAAATATTGTTTCTTGTGTACCTATCTATATCTTAAATAAATTGTTAGTTCAGTTCATTAACAGCGTCAGTGTTATTTTACCCAATCCTCACAGCAGGTGACCGATATCACCCATTAATATCGGTGGTGGCAGCTAAAACTACCTAGGACATTCTTCAAAGTTTTGTGGACTGAGAGGAGCGTCCGACAAATAACTATCCACACTATCCACCGGGACGCCTTGTCCCACGCTCAAAGTATACTCTATCCAACAGGACCACAAATCCTGAGCGACCTATCGGTCTCAACGACAAGCGAGAACTGCCTAACCTCTCAGTCCAGAGTTGACCTTGTCAGAGATCTTCCTTCCCCCAGCAGGACCTCTTAGAGTTCCTCCATTGGTTCAATTCCGCATACCAACCTTGAGTCATGACATCTCCTGTTTACACATCACTCCAATAGCTAGATGACAATCAGTGTAGATCTCAAACTTTTTTTTAGACATTCCAATGTCGGAGCGACCTTAATAGGTAGTATTTCATACGAAATCTACCTAAAACTTTCGTCAAAAGTAGCGAATGTTTTGATGTTAATGTGTCAACATGAAATATAGCCGACCTCAAAATTTTCCCTTTTCCCATTACGATAACATTGCGATTGTGTGCTTTTAATTGAAAAACTAACTCCATTGTAATTCACTTCACATAATGAGTGAAACGTACCCAGGATTGTTCGGTAGCTTCGTCACCTCGTGCCCAGCCCTTTCCGCTTTTCTTAGTCTTTAATTTGAGTAATTTTGCTTTTAAATGTGTCCGGTTTAATTTCTTCATTTTTTTCCATTTTTTCCCAAAGGTAGAATTTTGGATATTCGCGTCGAATGTAGGGGTCGCGGGTGAAATTTGGCCGCTCCCGCGCGGTTGATTTTCTTGCTTTGTTAAAAATAGTTTCCTTATCGTTATTTTAAAAATATTTTATACTCCGTGTAAGAAGAACAAATATGCATACCTGCCTTCAAAATCTGATGTAAATTTTGTCTCTTAAAATTTGTCCTTCAAGAATGTCGACTTATAAATGTGATATCTCCAGGTGGAATGTTGTTCAATTAGAACTGGATAGTATTTACTTTACATAGGAAGAAAACATCAAAACTTCGGAACTTATTTTAGCGGAAGTCATAACTCTCGCAGCTATCTCTTCGTTTATAAGTATACGTGCACATTTTGTATACACAACTTTAATTAGCGTTACGTACTTCTTTTTTTGCTTAAAATCATAATAATGCATACGCAATTTGGCGCACAACCGGAAAGTGTTCGAGGCAAAAATAATTCGAGTTAAGCGTGTTTGTGTTTAAGGAGTTCGAGTGTATTTACTTAAGATAATTATCTTTCTTTGCGTTTTATTTTGTTTAAATTAAAAAGTTATAAAAAGTACGTTAATGTAAAAAAATATGATTTATTTATTTATTTACTTTTAATTGAAAGAGTAAGTTGAATTGCTCTTTATATATTAATTGTGAACATTAAATATAAGTTTATCATTCATGTAAAACAAGTGTTTTTTTTTTTTTTTTTTTTTTTGAAGAAATACAAAATACAAATAGTTACATTAAAAAGTTTGAAAGCACAAAAAAGTCATTAAAAAGAATAACACCTTTTTTCTAAGTAATTTGATAACAAACAAAAAAATATCTTTACTTTCTTCAAAATAATAATAAAAAAATTAATAAGTGTTGTACTAAGAATTTATTTGTCTATTAAGTGCTTTCATTAAAAAAGAAATTATTGGTGCTTGAAAATGAGATGAAAAAATGCAATTAAAATATTCTCAAACACCTTTTATAGTGTAAAAAAAATTAAATCGGTCGATTTTATAAAAACCTATTATTTTTACAATGTATTGCGGATTCTTTTAAAGTTAATAATTAATACTTTCTTAAGTTTTAATTATGGTGCCTGCTGTTCGGTTATTTATAAAGATTAGTTCTTTTTTATACTAACAAAGAAAAAATTATTAAAACGCGTGTTCTTTGTAAGACTTTGTGTTGCGAACTTTCGCGCCTTTTATGCAATAATGGATTTCTTTTCTTTTACGTTTTTCTCATTACATTCGATACTTTTTCATTTCAGTTAAAATCATTGCTTATCTTGTTAATGAATGTTGCATTTTTATATATTTAAAAAACGGGTGTAATTGCCCGTTGAAGGACGATGGATAAAAATTGTATTTCACACTTGATAATAATAACTGACAGTATGGAAGCGTTTAAATGAGCAAAGTTCAGCTAATTTATGTTCTAACAAATATACTATTAGCATTAATATTTCAGAGTAAACCAGCTTTCCGGCTAATGTATCATAACAAAGTAAAGATTTCTTAATAAAAAAAAATTACAAATATGCAATAAAACTACATTGTTAAAAATGTCTGCTGCAACTATTGATATAATACTAATAATTAATGCTTTTTTATATAACACTTTGAAATTGCATTTTTTTGTTTACCCCTCCATCCCCTTAAAATAAATAAAACATGTCTATTGATTCATAAACAGAATACATTTTATAGAAATAAAACAGTCTCAGTGTGTTTTAAATCTGCCAATAAAACTTCTAAGCTGATGAAATCTATTTTTATTCAAGGATAAATTTTATAAAAGATTTTTAGTATTTCGTAACCTTAATGTTTTTATATATCTATGTAGTTTTTAAAATATTGCAATGGAACGAAGAATCAAACATAGTTAATATCATTTTTATAGCCGCAAAAAACTTTTGTACTAAATGTTTTAATGTATCAAACGAAAATAATTGTTTATCCTTTCTTTCATAAAAAACGCTAACTTTGTTAACGAACAATAAAGGGGCAAGTAGCATGCTTGATGAAACCCCCCCCAAAAAAGACTGTTTTGTTAAACGAAAGGAAAGCATAATTAAAATTTTCTTCGCGCCTATTGGTGTTTTTCTTCAGTGTACCCATGGCTGACCGACTGACGTCACATGAATAAGCAGGATAGTAGAATAGCTCCAGGTAACATCTACTTGTATGGTTTAATTTTTGTTCAATGAATGCCTTATGAAAGTGAATGACCCGTACCACTGATCATGTTTATGTTTTACGCTTCGATTGTTTACAACTCGCTTTCTGAAATGGTTTTTTAACTACGCAAAAACCTGAAATGATCGTAAGTTGCAATCGTAAAGCAATCGCAAGTTGATTGCGATTTCAAATCGCAATCAACTTACGACGGACATTTTGTTAGTTTTGAATATTTTATAGAAAATAATGTTGAAGAAATGGAATTTCAAGCAGAAAAAAATTTCGTTTAGATATATAAGTTTTCTCATACACACCATTAAGCCTAACGTTGCTCAATTTTTTTTAGACTGGTAGGATCGATGGATTTAACCCAGAGTTGTTGCACTGTATTTTATTATATAGAGATATCTAGTAATAAAATTACAGATACACGTGGCTTATATTTCGCATGGGATTCAAATGCATAATTTAAAAAAATCAGGTTATTTTAAAATTTGTTTTTACAATTCCTCAAAAATCATTATTAAAGGCTGGTTATAAATTTATAATTAAATTGGCTGGGGGGTTAAAATTTATAATAATATGCATTCCGAGGTTTCCGTGGGCAAAGCAAATGTAGCAAGATTTTCGAAAGCCGAGATTTCCATTGCATTATTCCGTCTAATTAATTCTCCATGATTATTCTCACGAGCTATTTTTCAGTGTAAACATTGCAATATTTAATTAGGTCATTTTCCTGCTTAATTTAGACAAAAAAAATTCTGTTTTGAAAAACCGGTGAGAAAAAATTAAAAATTCTAAAAGACATTCATCGCGAAGGGAACGTGCAATTTTTTAACGTATATTACGCAGTGAGATGGTTAAAAATATACGAAACTATTATACTATACTATGCTGGGCTATTTCATTTTTAAATAGTCCAGCGGCTTTGTGTTACAAAATGAAGCAAGTTTTCACTATCGCATTGTTGATGTTTTATTAGCAGCTTAAATAATACTTGTAGTTTATCAAAAGTTTGGAAAATACAGATGATATAAAGAAGAAAATTATTTCAAATTTCAAAATTTACAGAAACAACATGTATTTTTATTTTGTAATTAGAAAACAAACCTTCCTTAGTTATGGAAATAGTTGTTTTGTTGCAATTTTTCTACAGTGTGGCCATGAAACTGAGAATCATAGACGCTATTCACTGTGTTACTTCAGATGTAACTAACTGTACATGAGAAGAGGTTGAATTTTTAAAAAATTGTTTTTGGAGACCATTTATATTTTGTAAGTAATAACCATGGCAAATTAAAAGTTTCAAGACCCTTCACTATCTCAAAAAGTGCATTTTTAGAATATGTGTTGCTTCTATAACCCTTTGGGACTGTAATACTGACATGCATTATACGCCATATTTCAATAAGGATTATCACTATCAGTTTGCTACCATTATTTTTTTTAATTGGTTCGGTAATTCAGAGATTAATCTCTGAATTACAAAAAATACAAACAAAGAATACTTGTTAAAAAAGCTATATTTGTTTTTCTTGATTTGTTTATAAAAAATAATATAGATTTATATGATTATATATATACATATAAATTTATATAATATAGAACTCTTGCCATCTGTATTTTTCAAACAACCGTTGTTTTAATTTTTGCTTCTTTATAGAAGAAAATACTTAAGTCTTCAGTGCACCATGTGCTACATCGAACACATACTTAAAAAACACTTTAAGTTTCATTCAAATCAGTTCATAAATACGATAATTACAACATGACAAAAATCATATATATATATATATATATATATATATATATATATACTTTTATAAATACATCCAAAGTTATTCAGACAATACTATTAAATAAACCAATGAAACCAGTATTTTTACAATCATATTATTAAAAACAGTTGAAGTTTGAAGAGAAATAGAAGGCAGATTATCAAATTACTAAAAAATATATGGATTATGTATGTCAACATTTGAACGGAGGGTGGTTTTGGGGTCTGGGAGTCATGATCGATGAAGATATACCGAAATTTTCTGGAAATGCTTTCCTCCGGACGGCTGCAATAGGTAGCTTTTTACTTTTTGTAATGAAAGCTACCTAAAAATTAGAAATTGGAAAAAGGTTTTTTCTAAAGTATTTATCTTAATAATGAGTTCCGGAGTATTTTTTGCTTTGTCTTTATATTAAAAAACGCCTGAGATATAGCAGTTTGAATTTCTAATGTGAGTGACATTTAAAAAAAAATCAATTTTCCCGCGACAGCACTCGTATATATTAATCGATTTCGGCATGAGTGTGCATCTGCACATGCATTAAGATTTTGATCAAGCTCATTGGTTTGTTTTATTCATCATGTATCTTTAAAAAGGCATACACTTCATGATATCGTGGAATTTGGCGACTCTCTAAGTGGCTGAAAACAAAACCAGGTTGAATAAAACATGACTAATTTCTAAAAAATCCTATTAATATTCAGTATTGACAAAATCTAGCTTTCATACTTATAAAACGGGTTCCACTAATTTGAGCTTCGTATGTTTGAATAATATAACTTAATTGAAAATAAATAAATAAATAAATAAGTATATGAAAGCTATCTCTTCTTCTCGTCATTGACGGAAAGACTTTTTGATTCTGGTGACAGGGTATTGTGTATAATATTGTTTAGCATATTTTTAGAAAAGAACATTATTTTATATTAACAACTCTGCAAATTATTAGCAAAAAACATGAAGTTTTTGGGACTGTTTTTGTAAAACCCTTAATGTTTCTACGAGTATATATGCTATCCACATAAAAATGAACACAGTATATTACAATAAGCCACTTAATCATAATCTACAGTTATGGCGCTTTTGCTACATTAGTTTTGACAGGGTTATCCAAATGTTATCCGTTCTTTTTCAGTTTGTTGACGGTTCCTATAGAGTTTCGGGAAAAAATCTTTACGGAAACGCATGACTTGTACTATTATATTTGCAGGTTTAGAGTTTCAGGATAGTTACTCAAACATTTTTCTAGATAGGTAACAAAATGTCTAAAACCACAAGTGGACGGTCATCTTTGGCCATATAGTGTATTATTATGATTTATGTGGTGTTCGCTAAAATCCGCGATATTTTGAAATTCCCGCCATTTTAAAGAACATGATAGTTGAAACTAACCAATGATTTTAGTTGAGATCTCAGTATATCCTGTGCACATGCTCACTCACATCGAAATCAGTTGATATATACGAATGATGTCGCAGGCAAATGTAAGATTTTTCAAAATGTCACCCCCCTTTAGAAATTCAAACTGCTATATCTGAACCACTTTTGAGATAAAGAGAAAATGAGAAACGTTCCTGAATTCTTGCATGAAGGTCGCATTTAAGAAAAACTTTTTTTCTCATTTAAGTAAATAGAAATACATATGTTTTAATTTTGATTTAGCATTTTTAGAAATATTTATTTAAATAAAATTGTTAAAGCAAAAACTTTGAATGAAATGGTGTAACTTTTTTAAAGACATTTTTTCAAAAATAAATATATCTTTAATTTAATGAATCAAAATTACAGTAAAATAATTTTAAAAAAGCATGTTTCAAGTTTGAACTATTTATCTTTAATTGTTAATGACTTATAAAAGCTAGATTTAGAAAACAATCCAAAACTAAAATAATAATATTTCCTGTTCTAATTAAGATAGAACCATGATTTAAAACTCATTTTAAACAAAAAAGAGAGAAATCTTTAATTCAATGAATTTGAAGATTTTTGTGTTCAGGACTCCCTCAATTCTTTAGTAGAAACAAGTGTTATGTTTGGGAGAAGAGATGAGAACACTTATTTTTCGTTTCATCTAAAACAGGCCATGTGATCATATTAGTGGGTAAAAGGACATTGCATTGGATGAATGCCAGCAAAACACCCACAATAAAAGGACATGACAAAAGCTTAACTTTATAGTTCTTCGTAAAGAATCTTTTACTATGATAATATCAACTCAAAAGTAAATTGTGAAGAAAATAAATAAATAAGAAAAATGTTACCTGGAATCTTGACAAATGAAGAAACACTCAAGACGAAGAAGAAATTAACTTGGAACACATAATTGAAGAAAAATTGAAGAATAAAAATTTTATTTATAATTATTTGTGAAGTAACGTCATGACATTGTATTTTTTTAACATATTCTCGTGAATGCACATTATATGTAAATGGATCATTATTCATTTCATACAAATTCTTCTCAAGGATAATACACAGGTGTAGATATTCTTTTTCACACAATTTTTCTTTATATATATTCATTTTGACAAATACCGATCAATCATTTTTCTAAATATCTGAAGAATAAATTTTTAAGAACACCAACTGTATCAACTCAATAAAAGAAGAAAACTTGAATCGTAAAGAGATTTTTTGTATTTTCTTGTGGAGATCCCATTTATGCGAAGATAATCATACTTTGCCTATGAACGATCTTCCATGAATCGAAAAAAAACAAGTTATAATATTTTATGCAAGAAGAATACTATTTTCATTACCTTCCGAGAAAAAAAAGACTTCATTGAGAACAACAACATGGGATTAACTGGAAAATTTTGAATAACATCGAAGAGTGCCTTTTTTTAAAAAAAAACTGCGACAAAGCATATATGAAATTAATAGATTCTCAACAAGCTATGAGAACATTTGAACGGCCGGTAAAAAAAATGGCCAAAGGATTAGGTCGTAGCGGTAGAGGTGCTCTTTTTCTCGCAGCAAAACGACCATTCGGAAGTTTACCTTCCATCTCGCAGCGCAGCATCCACTCAACTGAACTGAACTAGCGGCACAGAGAGAAGGGAGAGGAAAGATAAAGGGTTACCGCAAACCCGGAATACGCCAAGTTGGCAACGTTAGAATGGGAAAAGCGAGGAAAAAGAGGCCAAGCTACGTGTCAATGCATAGGGAAATATGAATTTAATAAGGAAAAAATGATAATACACTTAAAGAAGGAAAGCCAAAGAGGGTGGCCAGGCACTTAACTGCTTAAATCACGTCACTTGCGGAATTTAATTGGATAGGCTAAAGGGAGGGCCAGATAAACGGAAGTAACCACCCATAGAACGATCGAGACATTTCTAGAAGCTTTTTAAACTGGAAGGAATGAATTCAAACAAGATTTTACCGTTTTAGAACATTCGATAAGCTACGTAAGGAAGAAATATTTACAGGGGAAGACATCAAAAGAAACGAAATCGAAATAATATTTAAATTGAGAACATTAATAAAAAGGAGATGATAGGAAATAAAATAGTTAATACAATTGAATTAGAATAAAAATTAGGCAGGGGTTATCGAGTAACCACCACATATCTACCCGGGCCTCCCCAAAAGAAAATATTGGAGAGATGACAAAAATTCAATAATTTTTTCATCGAGACAATATTTTCTAAAACATGTACAAAGATATAAAATAATCATAGAAAATAAATGCACTAGAAATAGTTATATGAATACAAATAATTGTTTTACATGATATTAAATAATAATAATAATTACTATCATAGTAGTAGTCCTTATGTTCATACAAAAGATAGCAAAAAATAGAAGGTATACAAAAGGTAAGTTTTTTCCAGAGGTAGCTATCATGTATCAAAAATTGTTAAAGTCTATATATATATTTGCAGAAATAACAGTCTTTAACTATTAGCAGTCTCTTGTTAAGCTGTGCACTTGCAATATGATAATTAAATACTTTAGCATATGTAAAAATATTTGAGTATAAAACAACAACATGTATGTATATATTTTTCAGTTGACATCAACACGAACCATACTATAACTGTATATACAAGTGGATGGTTTCAAATGACACATGATAAATTGAATGAATTTGTAAGTTGAAAATTTGAAAAAGACAAATACATACAAATGGTCAAGAGAGTATTTAGGCTCTCATAAAATATGTACATATATCAACATATAGTACCTTTTTAAGCTTTTAACTAATCTTAACTGAATAATTTTAGTATCATTCAATAACAACAGTTTCAAAGAAAAATATAACAAATTCTAAGAAGGCATATGTAAATTCGTAGAAAAAGGACAATGTTATTTTCCAATGAGAATAACAAGTTTCACAGAGAGAATGTTTATACACTCATAAAAGAATATTCTTGAACAACTTCAACATAAATTCAAAATAATTGTATAAATACTTTTAATACTATATCTAAAGTAAAAATTAAACAGAGGATATTTATACTCTGATAAAAGGAACTTATATGAATATATCAATCTAGCATATGACTTTGATAATGTCAACTTACAAACAAAAATCTATTATGTCAAAAATTTATATAAGATATTTTGAATATGTTTAATTGGCATATTCAAACCTTTTAAATAACAAGTGATCATCATTTTTTTTTGTCATATATCAAGTATTTGTTTTATATAAATATATAATGACTCAACCAATATCTTTGGATCCAAAATATGATTATAGGATAACAAAAATCCTGTTTTTTTTTTGTTTACATCTTTAAGAACTTTCAAATACTCAGAAGCATACAAAAAAATACTTATTGTGAGTCATTCATTTTCTATAGGTCAACAATAAGAGTATAAGTATTAGTATGCATAAGTTTATCATTCATTTTCATTTTTTTTTGTTAAAAGAGGTTAAGTGTTAGAGCATGCATGCATTGTAAAGAGAAATTATTATATAAGTCACAATAGGGAAAATGATTTCATGAGTACTCATGTTTACCTTACATCAATTATAATTCACTTTTCTTAGTAGAATAAACATTTGTCAAAAATAATTTTAAATAATGACACAATATTTCAACAAGTATATAAAAGGACAAATTCTTTCTCAATTTAGCTCCAACTATTGAAATTGAAGGTTTTATAAGTACCAGTATATGGCATATTTGAGAGAATATACATATTACACTAATTATGGTTTATAAGAGAATACAGTGACTAGTGAAAAAAAAATATTAATACATTACATATTTTGGAGGATGATAATTGCATTGCATCAAGGAGAAGATGACTTAAATAAAGAAGAGAAAAAAAATATACCAGCTGCCTGCAGCTTGGAGGAAGAAAACAAAAATTATACAGTCATTCTTCACACTCGAATATCAGTCGAACTAGTATTGACTAAATATGTTACAAATCAAGAGTCATCCTGAAAAAAGAAAAGAAGATTAGTTCATTTTTTATACATTTTATGAGTGCGAGGGCGAAGATCATAATTTTTATATTGAGTAGACTTGTTTCTAACATCATTGTGAGTGCTATCAGGAGGAGCCTGTGAATGTACCGATTTACACGAACATGAAGATGTTTGTTGGCACTTGGAAGAAGAAAGAATTTGAGGAGATGTGTTACAAGCAGCATCATGATTAGAAATTTGAGTAGGAGAGAGTTGTCTCACAGGAGTAGAAGATGCATTATCAACAGCTGTTTGATCATGTGATGCATTTTTAGAAGAAACTGAAGGATATTGTAATGCTTCATTTCTCTTTTGAAGTTTCAAGATTCTGTTAGTGTGAATCAACATTGGTGAAGCGTGACTATTATTGGAATCTTGAATTTGAATAAGTACAGGAGAAATTATTTTCTTCACCACGTATGGACCTTGTACTTTTTTGTTAAACACAGTGGGAAATTTTACGTAAACAATGTCATTAACATTGATGTTGGCAAATTTTAATTTTTCTCTCGATTTTTGGTACACCCTTTGTCTAGAAGATTCGTTATTCTTGTAAGCTTGATAGTATATTTTCTCAATAACATCCATTAATTTATGGATTTCATAGGCAGTGTTAAGAATTTTCCAGGAAGCTTGAGTTTTGTAATTAGCATAAATGTCATTTACCTCTCTTCCAAAATGAAGAAGATTTGGAGTGAATTTTGTAGCTGGATGAGGTGTAGCATTATATATGGATTGGTGAATTTTTAGAGCAGTTGGTACATCAAATCCTTGGGAAGCCATTGTATTCACAGACGATTTTATTTGAGAATTACATCGTTCACTTAATCCGTTAGCCTGGGGATGGGCTACAGAACTGTGTTCCAATTTAATGCCAAGCTTTTTGTTGAAATACGAAAACATATCACTAGTGAACTGAGAACCATGATCAGTGAGAGTTAATTCAGGTTTTCCATGAGTAGAAATGTAATGTAATAGAGCTTTTGTAACAGACTCAGCGCTAATGTTATTCAAGGCATATGATTCTAAATGACGAGAAAAATGATCAATAACGGTCATGACATATTGGCGATTTCTCAATGGGCCGAGTAAATCCATAGAAACTTTTTGATTGGGAGCTGTCGGTAGTGGTGCTGGTAAATATGGAGCAGTATTTTTTTTTATGATTTTTGTTTACTAAACAAATTTCACAAGAGTTGACATAATTAATGGCATCAGAAACAAGGGTTTTCCAGGTAAATCTTTTCTTTAAATTAACAATAGTTTTATGAATTCCAGTATGAGTAATATGAGCAATTCTTAAGGCTTTTGCTCTAAGTGACAAAGGTAAAACAGCTTTATGTAGCTCAATATCTTCTGAAGAAAAATGTCCATTGTAGCAAAGTAAATCACTATTTGGATTAATATAATAGCCATTTAAACTTTTAGATTTTTTGTTAGCTTTAAGATCTTCATAAATTTTCTTAATTTTTGGATCTTTTTGCTGTTCAGAGAAGATGGTGTGATCAAGAATTTCTAATAATGGATCTTCATTATTATCATTATTTGGAGGTGAAGAGTCACTTTGAAGATGACATGTGTGGTGCATTTTGTCAACCAAACCACATGGAAAGTGAGGAATTTCATTATGTAAATCTTTCTGATTATCAACAATCGGTAGTGGTTCTTGTGTAGAAATAAGATCTGGATTATTATGGAGATCTTCAGTAGGAATGTGAGGTGTTCTACACAGAAAATCTGCTAACACATTTTCTTTGCCTGATACATGTTGGAATGTGTACGAGTATTCTGACAGTTCTAACATCCATCGAGTAGTAATATCGGCTGGTGATGTAGCTTTTTTATAATTATTAACAGGTTTGGCGTCGGATAATAGAATAAAGGGTCGACCAAAAATATAGTATTTAAAAGCCGTTATGCCTTTGTAAATGGCATAAAGTTCCAATTTGATGGCAGGGTACTGTCTTTCAGACTGAGATAAAGTCTTGGAATAATAGGAGATGGGTCTAAGTTCACCATCAAATTTCTACATAAGAACAGCTGATATTGCTGTCTTTGATGCATCTGTATTAACATAGAAGGTTTCATTCCACTTTGGAAGATTGAGCATAGGTTTCTGAAAGAATATGTCTTGTAACTTTTTAAATGCATTTTCTTGTTCAGATTTCCAAGAAAATTTATTTTTAGGCTTAGTGACTTCGATGAGAGGAGTAATCAATTTAGCAAAATTAGGTATAATTGACCTATAAAATGAACATAAACCTATAAAACTTTTCGTTTGCCTCTTGGTTTTAGGCTTTGGAAATGAAGTAATCTTTAAAATGTTGCTTGTAATAGGAAGAATTTTATGATCTGTGAGTTGGAAGCCTAAAAAGTTAATACTAGTTTGCATATAGGAACATTTTTCAGGAGACAGAGTAATGTTGTTAGCAATAAGAGTGTCTAAGAGCTTTGTGAGTTTCATGCTCATCTCTTCAAATGAATTAGCGCCAACCACAATATCGTCTTGGTATGCATAACACGAATCAATTTCAGATAATTGAATAACTGAATCAATTAATTGTTGAAAAGTGCTTGCAGCTGTCTTCAAGCCAAAAACGAGACGCAGGTAGGTAAAAATTCCCCATGGAGTAGTAAAACTGAGCTTATCTTGCATTTCTTTCGGTATAGCGATCTGCCAGTATGCAGAGGGCAAGTCAAGAGTAGTATAATACTTAAATTTTGATAACTGCACCAATAGATTTTGAATTCTAGGAAGAGGATATGAAGATGGGATGATAATAGAATTTAACAATCTTAAATCTAGAGCCAAACGATATTTTTGAGGCTTCGACATATCAGTTCTCTTCTTTTTAACAAGAAGCATGGGACACGCCCAAGATGAATTTGATCTTTCAATAATACCAGCACTTAGCATTTGATTAATTTGGTCAAGAGCTTCTTGTTCGAGTGCCTGTGGCACAGGAAAAGGTAGGGTTTTGACTGGATGAGAATTTAGCATTGTAAATTGAGGATTAACCAGGTCGGTATGACCTAAAGTGTCAAGAGATTTGGAAAAAGCTAGAGCTTTACTACACAATAATTTTGTTAAAGAGTCTTTTTCATGAGGAGGTAAGTGTTTTAGGTCAAAATCATTTGGAGACAGTTCTTGAACACGTTTTCTCTTAACTTCTTCATATGGTAAAATTAAATTGCAATATTCGTTTTCAAAATCTAAATCAAAAGAGTATTCCTCAATGTCCTTCTCATCTACATTGATACATTCGCCAATAATTGAATTTTTATTTAAATGAATGTCCAGCTTTGATATATTCTGACATACAACCAAAAATAAATTATTTTGAATTGAAGAGTTGGAATGCAGTGATACATGTAAAACAAGACCTTTATTTTTTAAAGTAGGTTTGAAAATAAAATATTCAGATGGAGGATTCAAGTACTTGGCATGTAAATAAACAAAGGAATTGGGGGGGGGATTAATTCCCTATTGAGTAATTGTACCATGTTGGAATTCACCAAAATTTTATTACCAATATTTAAATGAGTTTGCTTTTCACCAACATAACTAACATCATTAGTACTTTCAGATGTAAAATTTTTGTCAGGCATATTATCATTAGTAGATAAATAGTTCACAACATTACCATAATCAGTTGGAAAATAGTTAGAAAAATAAGTAAAATTAGCATCAATATAAGGATTATGAAAATCCATAGCAGTGTTAGCAACATTATTTGTAAATAAACCACTATTTTGAAAATTATAATTGTAAGGATAGGTTGTATAATTGTTGACTAATTGTAAATTTGTGTCACCATAATTTGCATATATATCATCAGCATAAGTACCATTACTTAGATTATTTGATATAGAATCTTCATATCAAGGCATTTTGCGTACATCTAAAGAATATGGCACATTTGAATTATCATAAGTATATTCAGAATTCATGAAGTAGCAAGTAGGAGATTCATTATGACTGTGAAAAGGGATATGTTTATCCTTAATCAAGATAGACTTAAAGGTTGGCGATATGGTTATAGAATGTTTATTGATGAACTCAAATCCAAGAATGGCTTGAAAGTTGACATTTTGTATCTTTGTAAGGTAAAAGACATGATGGAAAAAGAATTTATCGATTTTAAATGCTATTTCGATGCATCCTTTGAAAAAAACTTTAGAATTTATAGTTGAAATAGAAATATTTCTGGATAAGAATTTGTAGTGAATTCTGGATTTAATGCTATTAAAGCATTCTTGATACAAAAGGGACAAACTTGATCCAGTATCAATTAAAGTTGAGATTTCATTATGTTGTATATTTATCAAGATGCATGGAAGAACATAAGAGTTATCAAAGGAACTACATATGACATGTCTTTCTTGTACATCATCATCAATTTCAAAAGTTTGTTTGGATGTCAAAGAATTATAGGAACATGAAGATTTGTTAAATTTAGGTGTTACAGGGGAAGTTTGGACAGCAGTGGATGATACTAAATTGATTAAAGAGCTTTTGTCAAATTGATGTTTGTTTTTGTCACTAAAGTGTACTGACCCTGAATGAAAATTATGGGAGAGCAGGCGGTCAGTAGAACCAGTCTCCCCTATTTGTTTAAATGATAGACATTGTTTTTATTTTCAGAAGAAGATGTGTAGTTTTTCCTTCTGTGAGGATTAGGCGAAAATTGAGATGAAGAGTTTGGATTATAAGAATTGATAATATTCTTAAATTTGTAGCATGAGTCCATACGATGATTAAATTTTCCACAAAACGCACATTGCACAACATCTCGTTTATGATAAAAGGATGCAGAATTTTTTTTGTGAGAAAATTTGTCGAAGGTGGGTTGATAATAAGGACGTTTCCGATATGATCTATGTTGACGAAAATTATTTTTATATCTATCTGTAGCCTCTTGTCTATTTGGAGAAGGAGAATATGTTCTAGCTTTTCTTTTAAAATTACGAGAAGCATTAGAATTGTCTTTTTGAGTTTGCGAAGGTGAGAAGGTAGTTTGAGAATTGACATAAATTTTATCCTTCGTATGTTTTATAGGAGTCTTATGGAGCACATTATTAGAAGCCATAGGATTATCATGAACTTTTTTACTATCTAAAGAATAAACTTGGTCATAACTCTCATAAGATTTTTTAGGAGGAGAATCATATATATTTTGAAGAAAAATTGCTCGTTCAAGAGCTAAATCAAAAGAGGAAATATTTTCTTCTAAAATCTTTCGCTTAATTTGTTTAGGTAAAGTCTCAAGAAAATGAGTGAATTTTAGTGAATTGAGAGCAGGAGCATCCAATTTAGGGTATGCAAGGCGAAGTTGTTTATCCAGACGAAATGCAAAATTTTTGACTGATTCATTTGAATCTAACTTTAAATTTTGCAAGGATTTGAGAGAAACAGCCTTCTTTGAGGGTAAGAAATAGTCTATAAAAGCTTTCCGAATGTCTTGAAAATTAGTGTTTTTGAACTGAGACTGTGTTTCAAGGAAGAAGAGTAAGGCACTACCTTCAAGTTTTGATTTGAAGAGAACAAAGAGTTCTTTATCAGAAAAATTATTTAATTCTTGTATATCAGATAATTGATCAAAGAAGAATTCTACAGTCTGTGGGTTGCCATCAAACGGCTGTATTGCAATATTTAATTTTGATTTGGGAGGCATAATGAGATAATTAAAATAAGAGCTCAATAAATGACAGGTTAAATTTTCTTATAGACTGGTCACATAATAAATAATATATAAATTGACCCATTATTTAAAATATTGACGAATTTCATTTACGTTATACATCATTTTTATACGTTAAGAAGAAGAATAAATATATGACGAAGAGAAGAAAAATACCAACATATCTTTCTTAGCATCAGATCAAAAGAACATGGCCCAAAAATTTTTATGTATATATATATTATATCCCTCAAAACATATGTTCTTATATTTATGACAAGAGAACAATTTATATTAAAATAATCAATTATGTTTACCAGCACCTTCGTTAAATATTATATGATATTAGTTATAAATTATATCATGACAAGAAAAATATATTAATAAATTATGTTATATAGAATCTACTGCTCCAAAAAAAAAATATTATTTCAGCATAAAATCAAAATATATTATGTATTCATTTATTACACTCCGTTCAATATAAAATATTGATCACTGCATAAAGAACAGATAATGAAGACATAATTTATTTTTTTGTTGAATATATATATAGATAAAGAAAACACAATATAATCTAATAATTGTCATGTCTTGAAGAATATTAATTGATTCAAAGAGGTACATGGTGCCAGAAGAAAAATATTGGTTCACAAGGAAACACGGCACCAAAGGAGATTTACTGTTATGTTTGGGAGAAGAGATGAGAACACTTATTTTTCGTTTCATCTAAAACAGGCCACGTGATCATATTAGTGGGTAAAAAGACATTGCATTGGATGAATGCCAGCAAAACACCCACAATAAAAGGACATGACAAAAGCTTAACTTTATAGTTCTTCGTAAAGAATCTTTTACTATGATAATATCAACTCAAAAGTAAATTGTGAAGAAAATAAATAAATAAGAAAAATGTTACCTGGAATCTTGACAAATGAAGAAACACTCAAGATGAAGAAGAAATTAACTTGGAACACATAATTGAAGAAAAATTGAAGAATAAAAATTTTATTTATAATTATTTGTGAAGTAACGTCATGACATTGTATTTTTTTAACATATTCTCGTGAATGCACATTATATGTAAATAGATCATTATTCATTTCATACAAATTCTTCTCAAGGATAATACACAGGTGTAGATATTCTTTTTCACACAATTTTTCTTTATATATATTCATTTTGACAAATACCGATCAATCATTTTTCTAAAGATCTGAAGAATAAATTTTTAAGAACATCAACTGTATCAACTCAATAAAAGAAGAAAACTTTAATCGTAAAGAGATTTTTTGTATTTTCTTGTGGGGATCCCATTTATGCGAAGATAATCATACTTTGCCTATGAACGATCTTCCATGAATCGAAAAAAAAAACAAGTTATAATATTTTATGCAAGAAGAATACTATTTTCATTACCTTCCGAGAAAAACATGACTTCATTGAGAACAACAACATGGGATTAACTGGAAAATTTTGAATAACATCGAAGAGTGCCTTTTAAAAAAAAAACTGCGACAAAGCATATATGAAATTAATAGATTCTCAACAAGCTATGAGAACATTTGAACGGCCGGTAAAAAAAATGGCCAAAGGATTAGGTCGTAGCGGTAGAGGTGCTTTTTTTCTCGCAGCAAAACGACCATTCGGAAGTTTACCTTCCATCTCGCAGAGCAGCAACCACTCAACTGAACTGAACTGGCGGCACAGAGAGAAGGGAGAGGAAAGATAAAGGGTTACCGCAAACCCGGAATACGCCAAGTTGGCAACGTTAGAATGGGAAAAGCGAGGAAAAAGAGGCCAAGCTACGTGTCAATGCATAGGGAAATATGAATTTAATAAGAAAAAAATTATAATACACTTAAAGAAGGAAAGCCAAAGAAGGTGGCCAGGCACTTAATTGCTTAAATCACGTCACTTGCGGAATTTAATTTGATAGGCCAAAGGGAGGGCCAGATAAACGGAAGTAACCACTCATAGAACGATCGAGACATTTCTAGAAGCTTTTTAAACTGGAAGGAATGAATTCAAACAAGATTTTACCATTTTAGAACATTCGATAAGCTACGTAAGGAAGAAATATTTACAGAGGAAGACAACAAAAGAAACGAAATCGAAATAATATTTAAATTGAGAACATTAATAAAAAGGAGATGATAGGAAATAAAATAGTTAATACAATTGAATTAAAATAAAAATATGGCAGGGGTTATCGAGTAACCACCACAACAAGTATGGCATATATACATTTTATTATGCCAACAATTGGTTAAATTTGAAAGAAAATAATGTAACAGAAAAAGCATTTTTCAATTACTATCGCTCCTAAATGATAAAGTAGATAAATTCTTTTCGTGCCCCTGTTAAAAAAAAAAAAAAAAGTGAAAATTTATGTTTTTAACTTAATATGGAGAATATCTTTTGGGTAGTCCGTCAAAAAGAATATCAATTTCGTTACATCGAGAATATCGTAACATTGTTAAAAAACACTTTAGATATTGCCTATAGACATTAATATAAGACACTCCTGTGTGTCATATTAAAAGAAGAAAATCTAATGCACAAAGGATTTTATAATAAACATCAGGTTTCGTTAACTTGCAATGTTAAAATCATTGAAATAATTTCTCGTACAATAAAAAAAAATAATATGAGATCCGTATAAAAAACTATATAAGTCAGAGACTTTAAATTTTGTATACTTGTACCTGAATATTTTGTGTTACGCGAGAAATTCCAAACATTTGAAAAGGTGTATTATTTTAATTAAATCAATCTCATAAATGCCATCCGTTCATTTTTCCGTTTTAAATTTTAAAAGAGAATCTTAATTTTATTGCTTTTCGTGTAGACATCATACCTTGGAGTTAAAGCTTCTTGCTTATAAACAGAAGGTTCTTAGTTCGAGCTCCGGTACTGGAACTTGAAATTTCCATATTGAATTTATTTACTTAAAAGAAATTTTGTATTTTTTGCCATTTAGTTTACATTATTATTATTTTTTTAATTACGGATATTGATAATATTTTTCAGAATTTAATTTTCTTTTTATTTTCAAAACTATTGCGATTTATTAATGATTCAGCATTTTAAATTTCGCTTAAATTTTTTTTTCGTTTTTAGAGATGTAAAATTTTGTTTTTATTTCCGCTCTTTTTTTTTTAAATTTCAGATTTTATAATAATTTGGAATTTTGAATTTTATTTAAATAATTTTATTTGAAATTTTTTAATTTGGTTAAAATAAATATCCTCTTTTTATAATTATTTTAAAATTAAATGCATAGGTGCTACTATCAATGTAAGAATTTAATAACTATATATGAACAAATTGGAAAAATAATAAAAGGATAAATTGCTTTCAAAGCAATATTAAACGGAACCCTCTGTTCAATCTGTGATTACACTTACCCACTTGTTTATTTATAATTTGCAATATTATAGAAATTTTACGTAATTCAATTGGATATATTCTGTTATTCATTTCACATTTTCTTAAGAGAAGATTAAAAGTTCAATTTAGGATAGTCGCTTATTGTGAAAGGCGCGTCGACTAGTTCTTAACCCTTTATCTACTTATAAGTACATTAAAATTATTTATTATATATATTTTTTTATACGTAGATTAATTATATTGCTGTTTAGAATGAGTTATATATACATTACTTTATTTTGTTCCAAAAGCATTATTGGTTACACAAAACAAAAATATTTTTGAAAGAATTATATCTTTTGCCTTTGAGCTTTTTTGGCGTTGAGGGAGGAAGATGGGAATTTTTCAATGGGGAAATATTTCTATATTTATATTGTAAAAGCATCATACTTGTACATTTTATAATTCGACAAAATACTAAGAAACTAATTTTAAAAAAAAGATTTGAGTGGGGTTGTAAATATTGGAAAAAATTTCTGTAAATTCAAATTTAATTAATCCTTCTAAATCCTTCAATCCTTCTAAAAATTATTAAATGATTATGTAACTATTTTAATTTAGTTTAAACAGTTTTCTTAAAATGCTTAAGAATGTAAAAATTTCATGAATTCATAATTCGGTATATAAAGGGTTAAATACTACCTCTGACAATAAAGTTCGGTGAATGAGTTCAGACCGACCGATCTGGCAACACTGGGGAAACAAAACGTTGCACCTGCATAGAAGGCAAGTGTAGGCTATCTTTCCCGACAGTTGTTTAGTTGAGCGTCATTTATGTTCTGTGTAAGACATGCTTTATTAAGTACTTGTTTAGTGTGTTGGTTCTTAACTGAGAACAGGAAAATGATCGAATAAAAGGTCAGTTTAAAGTTTTATTTTAAGCTTTGCAAGACACCGATAGAAATTCATGAGGAATATTGCAAACTGAACACCTACCATACTCGCCAGATTTCAATCCTCGAAACTTCTTCCTATTTTCACGACTCAAACTCTCTTTGAAAGAGATTTGACCATATTGCTGACATCCAACGAAACGTGCCAAGCTTTTGAACTTCATCCCAAAAGAAGACTTCTTGCGAATTTCTCAGGACATGTATAGAAGATCTAAGCGGTGCATAGTTTTAGGAGATCATTATTTTGAAGGATGGTACGGTAAATTTTGTTAATATTTAATCTACATTAATGCTACAGGACTATTAACCAAACTTTATTGTTAGAGGTAGTAAAACATTATTCAACAGTGATGTCAGCTGGATTTTTTTTGTTATTTCTGTACTCTTTTTGATATTTCATTTTACTTCAATGCTTGAAAGAATATTATAGAATTGAGAGATAAGTTTTGTTCTTGTAGAAAAAAAGTATATTATTAATAACTTATATTATTATTATTAGATACATGTTAAGAAATCTATGGCCTTGTATATTTCTAGCACAAATGAAGATGCCAAATATCTGTCTAGCATTAAAACACGTCGGGTAATACTGTAAAGAAAAAAAAAAATCAAATAACGGTATTTTTATTAAAACTCAGAAGAATTCCAATTTATAAGAATTAGGTAATTGCCTTAAGCACTCATTTGGGCTAATTATTTTTAATTATCAGAATCAAACATAAATTATGAATAATTAGTTGTGTTGAAAAAGCATATGAAAAGGCAGTCTGATTTATGTACCTGTCTAGCTTATCAAAACAACGAAGTGACTCAATAAAGTTTATCTCCGGGCTGAATGAGAAAAGTGTTACTTTGGAGATTACCGTAAATATACATGGAAGATATGTATTTTTTATTTTTTATTTTTTTTTATCTCTCTTATGATTATTTGAAGATAAATATTTAATCTTTGAAACAAAAACGAAAAATACGCATCAGGCAGTAATTATGAAACATCCTCTAAGTTTAACAGAATTTTATTTAGAAAAAAAACCCCACAATAACACAACATAAAAATTTATATTATATAAACAGGGTTGGTAAGCATCAGAGAATTCCTGGTATTTTAGGTGGTTTTACACCAGAAAATTCGTAAAGTACTGATTGTTATATCTAAAAATAGATTTTTTCCA
Source organism: Maratus speculifer (assembly GCA_964019185.1). NCBI lineage: Eukaryota > Metazoa > Arthropoda > Arachnida > Araneae > Salticidae > Maratus > Maratus speculifer. The sequence continues at coordinate 182,447,615 of OZ025290.1, forward strand.
TTAAATAAGGCAAATATTTACTTTACAAACATTCTGGTAAAAGATCCTTGAAGCGTACAAACCCTGATAAGTACATATTCATATAAAAAATTAAATAAAATGAACAGTAAATGATTTTTTCAATGGTCTATAATCTAAAAGATTTGTTTTGTGTGCGTATACACGAACCCTACGTAGGACCAGTAAACACTGCATTCTTGATTTCATTAACAAATATTCTAAAAATTATGCATCATTTTCATTAACATATAGGGGGAACTGGGGGACATTGATACAGCTTTTTTCAAAAAAGTTTTTTGGTGTCTAGAAAGCAAAAATTTCAAGTTATTTTTCTATGTGATGTCAGCAAAACCTGTGTAGTGTGCTATAAAAATGTACAATCGTTGTTTTATATATTATTTTTGCATGTAATTTTAAAAAAATCAAAAAAAGTAATTTGTATCAATGTGCCCCATCCCCGGGGCAGATTGATACACTTTGACACGTCTGGGAAATATGGAGACAAATTAACACCAATGCATATTTTTCATAGAAAAATAGTTAGCAAACCATTTTATATATATTTATAGACATTAAAATCGCACACAATTTATTTATAAGCGATATTAAAGCAATCAAAATGAAATGTAAAATGACCTGATGTTCTGGCTGTTCCTTGTCTGTTCGTTGACTGTGGTAACTTTGTCATATCGGGCACTTCAACCCCGGAATTATCTTCTTTCTTAGGAAAGATGAAAGAATTACCAGGTTTTCTGTTTATAAATCGGTTTACAAACAGAAAACAAAGGATAATTATATTAAAAATTATGTTTACAGTTAAATTATCATCTACTGTTCTGCAGCTTGTTTCTCTTACTTAACATTTCTCATGTCGATAATACTTTTTTTTTCTGGAGAATCGATATAAATTTGAGATTTGCCAGGCTGCCGTCCATTTCTTTTGTTAATTATACTAGCACTACATATTGCGTAAGTTTGTACGTCTTCTGTTTGCAAAAATACTATAAAATGCTCTAATACAAAGAAATTAGAGCTATTTTACTTAAATAAAAACTAATAGTAGAAATTTTTGACGAAAAATGGTTGAATTAAGGAGTGTATGGTGAAACAAAAGGGGTAATGAAAAAATGAACTAGAAAAGGATTTAGGTTGTATCAATGTGCCCCTACAAAGACTGTATCAGTGTGCTCCATGCAGCCATTTTGAATAAAATGAGTCGCAAATTCAACATTTCATAATTTATCTAACAATAAAGAATGAGGAACTGATAAAGAGTAGTTTTACTTGCCAGGGATGGTATTCTTTTCTGTTTAAAATACTGGAACAGTTGTATAATACCATTTCAATTGTACAACTCAAATTTACTTTTGACCTACAAATAGAATTAATCACCCATCCCATTTCATCAAACTATTGAATCATTCCAAAACTTTCTGTATGTAGTTAATTTCACTAGTATCACCGTTTGAAGCTGTTGTGAAACTTCCTGTAATGACCCTGTGTGCTGTACAGGAGGTGTATCAATGTGCCCCAAGTATCAGTGTGCCCCAGTTCCCCCTACAATTTATGTGTTGATAAAAGCGTACTGAGCGAGGTAACATCTTCAGACCTGAGGTACACAGATGTGTGCCGCCAATCTTTTCCTCATAAAAACTAAACTGTTCGAAATTTTTTTATATTTACTTTACTTCTATACAGCTGAATGTTTTTTGCTTTAAAACGAAATCAATAAATGCCAGCACTGATGAATATTACTCCATAAAATAAATATTATTTTCATCCGAGTTTCGAAAATACCTTCAAGACATTGTGGAGAAGAAAGTAAGAAATATTCATGATTATTTAACTTAAACGCTTTAGAAAAAAAATGTGAATTTGCCAATCATTTACATGTTTAAAAACCTTAATTTTGTTACTGCGTAAATTTATATTACTGATAGTTAAACCGATGTTTTAAGGGGATTAGTACTTTTATATCCATAATTGTAAACGAAGGTACCCGAAAGTACTGATTTCTCAAAAATGACTCTTTATTAAGGTGTCATTTCCATTGTGCAAAAGCAATAAATATATATTTGTAGAAATATTTTATACTCAGGTCTGAAGAGGTTAAATAAGGACAGGTGGTCAGACAATTGATTTCATAAACACTTTCCTAGTATGTTCGGACTTGTCAAGAATGCAAAATTATTATGCTTAAATTAAAATTGAAAATTTCAGTGCAAAATTTACCTTGATTAATAATTAAAATTTATAGAAAAATACACATAAATGTAAATAAATTGTATAAAGATGTATAAAACACAACAATAAATCATATAAAAATACATTAAAGTTGTTTTGATGTCAAAATTTTTTCAATTAAAACGCACTCGGAGTTCATGAGTGAGAAATTAATGGTTATTTGTTTTCTTTGCGTCTTCTATCATAGCTCGGAACAGATTATTCTATTTCATTAAATGTAAGGTGGAATAGAAAAAATTATTCAAAATCTGAAAACTACAGAAAAACTTTAGGTTTTATCTATCATGTATTAATTCTTTACAGACTGACTGGATATCATATGATTATATATCATTACAGAGTCTTTCTTTATCAGGTATTGCTTTTAGAAATTCTTATATGAAATTTTTGGTAATTATTTTTACTGAAGATAATTTTGGATCTAATGAAATTTACTTGAATAGGTTCAGTATGTGCTATGTTTTCTAACGCATTGTGGGGAGTATTTAATATGGATCTGCTTCATGTTGACGTTTGGGGTACTTTTTAACACTAGAATTACCGCGTTTCTTGTATACCTAGAAATACCAAAGTGGGTCACATCTGACCCATGGCCTTTAAGGTTATTGTTCTTGTTTTGTATGGGAGATAAACAGATACAATAAGGATTTATGATTAATGCAACGATTTTAAATTAAATATTAATAAAACTCAGCTTTTTAACTATTGCGTAATGTGAAATTTGGTGAATAAATACCACTAATAAGATTTTTGATTTCTAATTTTTGAATAGATGCTGTTAATTACTAAGCACACACTACACAAATTATTCCATATGCACTGGTTCTTTAAAAAACACTTTATTAAAGGAATAACACTCACTCGCAGCTCACTGCTGCGTCATCGTCTGCACTTATCTCAAAAACAACTTTAGAATAAAAACAGAAAAAACACTTCACTTCTCTTCACTTTCTGTACACTGAGATTTTAATTATAGGTAGCACGGTATCGTCTGCCTACATGGAACATACCGGCCCCCATTGACATGTTTCACATTCAATAATAACTCTTTTTTTACTAAGTACACTAATTACACAAATAAATACAAAAGGTCACTATATATGTTACTTAAATATAAAATTGAAAGAAAAAACAATATAACACTCACACATATATATATATATAAATTTTTTTTAAGTACTATGGGTTTCAGGCATAGGTAAAATACATATTTTACGAATCGATATTTTAAAAATTCCATTCTGAGTTTTTACCTGAACTACGCGAATTTTCTTATCGTTACCGTAATGTACTTCAATAATTCTGCCTAAAGGCCACTTATTGCTTGATATATTTTCCTCTACTAACAACACTAGATCTCCTACTTTTACATTATCCTTTTCAAATCTCCACTTACCCCTCAGTTGTAATTCACTTAAATAATTATGGTGCCATTTGCGCCAAAAAGTTGTACAATTTTAGTTATTCTTTGCCATTTTTTGAGGCGATTTTCTCTTATACTGGTTAAATCAGGCTCAATAATGACATTTAATGGTCTGTTTATAAGAAAATGAGCTGGAGTTAGGACTTCAAAATCATCTGCGTCATCTGATAATGGACTCAAAGGCCTCGAATTTAATATTCCCTCTATTTGTATCACTACTGTAAGAAATTCCTCATAAGTGAGATTATCACCTCCCACAATTCTCTTAAAATGAAATTTAAAGGATTTTATTGCGGCCTCCCAAAGACCCCCGGAATTGGGTGATCTGGGGGGAATAAATTTCCACTCAATGCCTTCACTAGACAAATATGCTGTTAATTTCTCATCAGGTTTTCTTACTAATTCATAAAAGACTCTAAGTGTTTTATCTGCCCAAATAAAATTTTTTGCATTATCAGAATACAATTTGGCACATTTACCTCTGCGTGCTATGAATCTTTTCAGTGCCGCAATAAATGATTCGGAAGTTAAATCTGAAATAATTTCTATGTGTATAGCCTTAAATACAAAACAAACAAAAATACAGACATAAATTTTTTGTAAGATGGTCCTACGTGCATAACCAACTTTGATCATAAATGGCCCACACAGATCAACACCCGAAATATGGACTCTATCCCTGGGCAAATCGCCCATCAATTGATTTGCAATAACTGGTTTAGCTTTAAAACATGGAATGCACTGATAAACCACCTTTCGACACATTGCACGACCATTTATTGGCCAAAATTTATTTCTTACTAAGGATAGTAAAGTTGACGCACCAACATGCAAATATTTCTTATGATAATAATTTATAACAATTACAGTAAATTTATTACTCTTTGGTAAAATCGCCGGGTGCTTTTTTGAAAAATTTAAATTACTATTATCTAACCTGCCACCAACCCTTAAAATTCCAAATTCATCTAAGTAAGGGTTGAGGCCTTTTAACTTGCTACTCGGACTTACCGATCCTTTAGTCTGAAGACTATGTATGTCGGTACTGAAGGCTTCATTTTGCACTAATTTAATTAAATATTTCTCTGCCAATTCCCATTCTGACGTACTCAATGGTCCAATGCTTTTATAAAGCGGGTTTCTTGCATTCATCACAAATCTGAAAATATAACTAAGAATACGCACAATCGTTAAATAATTTTTACTAAGATTAATCAAGTTATATACAAAACAATTATCGGTGATATTACAACTTATAACATTAAATTCATTCGAGGATTTAACATTAAATTTGAGCTCTTTATTGAACTCATGATTTGTTTCTGGTATCGTTATTGTACGTTGAGGATAATCACTGTTCTGAAGAAATGAAGGTCCCTTCCACCACAATTCACAGTTTGCAAGTTTGTCAGGATCCATACCTCTGGAAAGTTTGTCAGCAGGATTTTCTTCTGAGCAAATATGATGCCACTGTTCAGCACTAGAGTTTTCTTGTATGTTAGCCACTCGATTTTGAACAAATTGCTTAAGGTCGATAGGTTCTTTTTGAATCCATGCTAACACAATCATTGAATCTGACCAAAGGAAAACATTAGTCACTATTACTTTCATGGATGATAATACTCTGTTTACCAGTTGGGTTAGCAACACTGCTGCACATAACTCCAATCTTGGAAAAGTTAGACTCTTATCGGTGTAACTCGCGACTTGCTAGCGATTAAATTCACCATCACATTTCCTAAGGAATCACTGGATTTGCAATAAACTGCTGCCCCATAGCAACGTTCTGAGGCGTCAGCAAACCCGTGTATTTCTATAATTTCTGGGTTTTCAATTATAATACGCCTACAAATTTTTATATTATTTACACATTTAAATGACATAAGAAATTGATGCCACTCATGAAACTCTGATTCAGGAAGCTCGTCATCCCAGTCAATATTGATTCTCCACAATTTTTGCATTAGTATTTTGGCTTTAGATATAACTGGACCAAGAAATCCCAGTAGATCAAAGAGTCTCGCGATTGTTGACAATACTTCTCGCTTTGTGTAGGAATTGCTCAGTTCCACCTTAACTCGAAAATTGAAACAATCATCTCTTGGGTTCCACGAAACCCCAAACGTTTTAGTTTCAATTTCATTTTCAAATTTGTACCCTTCTTCATATGTCAGCGAAAGATTTTTATCACTTGTACACCACTTATGGAGTCTCATACCTGCTTTATGCATAATCGCTATGAGCTGCCGCTGCAACTCTTTGGCTTCTTCAAGCGTAGGTGTACCGCACAAAATATCATCCATGTAAATATTTTCTCGAAGAACCGATGCTGCCATCGGATAATTATCTCCTTCATCAATCGATAGCTGGTTGAGAGTTTTTATTGCTAAATAAGGCGCACTAACCGTACCGTATGTAACGGTCTGTAGTTCAAAAATTTTAGGCTCTTCTTCGAAATTATCATTCCACAAAATTCTCTGCAATGCGTGCTGACTAGGATCAATATTGATCATTCGATACATCATTTGAATATCCGCTGTCAGTGCATAAGTATGCTCTCGAAAACTAACCATAATCGTGAATAAATCATTCTGAATAACACCGCTTTCTAAGGGCTCGCTTCGCTAAGGATTTCCTCGGGTTGTGAATTTTTTATTCCTGCAGCCGATTGAAACACATGACCAACATTTTTATTTTGATTATTTAATTCCTTTTCTTCTCTAGGAAAGTGTATTATCTCAGAATGCGGTAGGTTACATCTAGCACAATTTTTAGACTTACATTTCTGTGCGCAACAATTATAATTTAAATATTTGAAACATGCTTTATTTAATTTCACAACTTCTACTCTATCTTTAATGGACAGTTTTTTGAATTGCGGACAAGAATGTAAATCGTGATATTCATTAGATTTACACAAGACACATTTGACATTTTTTGTTTCCGAAAAAAATATATTTGAAGCGCTCCTTTGAGGACGATTTTGAAATTTATTTGTCGCTGTACGTTTATTTTCATTTATCGTGTTTCTCGAATACACATTTGATTCACCTTTAGATTTATTTTTAATCGACAAAAAAATATCGCATTCTCCTCCTAGTTGCTGTGGTTTAAAATATGACTCTGATTGTTTAATTGCGATATGATTCAATAATTCGCGATCTAAAGAACTGAAAATTTTATCTGAAACAATCAGATCGCATAATGATTTAAAATCATTTACCTCACGCAAATTACAGTAATACTGAAAAATTGAACTCAGCTTAGCTGCAAATTGAACGTAACTTTCCGACGGTAATTTTTGCGCACTCTTGAAATTGTTTAAACATTCTTGTGCAGTAGGTTGAAATTCCCTTAACACTGTATTTTTCAATTTTTCATAACTAATCAACTCTTCCTCTGCTAAATAGATCATTAAATTGCTCGCTTTTTCGCCGAGAATATTTACAGAATTTCGGCCATAAACTCTTCAGGTACATTTTTAGTTCGAAACGCTTTCTCAAGAGATTGAAAAAAAGATTAAATGACTCAGCTCTCGTTGGTAAAGGAATAGTTAAAGTTTTAATACTTTTAATAAAACTTTCCAAGTTATTGTTCCCTATTTCCGTTTCCGATTTTTCTGTTACGGACGGCAAATTTTCCCGAGATTCTTTACGCAATTTGGCTATTTCTAATTCTTTCTCTAACTGAGCTAGTTTAATTTTTTCAAATTCCGAATTTTGGGATGGTTCTTTACGAATATTTGCTAATTCTAACTCTTTTTCTAATTGCGCTAATTTAATTTTTTCTAATTCTAATTTTGTTTTCTCAGTTTCTGTTCGTGATTTATGCTCCTCAACAACCGTATTAACGATGCTTTTTAATAACTGCTCATTTGAGTAATATTCACTATTCTCTATAATATTTCTTAAATCAATAATTTTACTACTTTCAGGAGCAGTTAAACCCAATTCCTCAAGTACAAGCTTAAGCTCGTGTTTATTTAGATTATCAATAACAGACATAATTAAATCAAAATAAACTAAAACATTGCTATTACCTCACTCAAATCGCTGCGAAATCCCGAGGAAGACTCATTATAATTCTTAAATTGATCATCTTAAACACAATATTTCACTTGTTTGTGCACGATATTATTCGAAGATTCTCATGTTGAACGTTGACAGATCTATAATCGAACTCTTAATATAACATCAGCACATAGTTCAAATTCCATGATTTTTAACTCTCATAAATAATTATTTTCACCTTACGGCTCGGCGGTCCATGTTAATTATTAAGCACACACTACACAAATTATTCCATATGCACTGGTTCTTTAAAAAACACTTTATTAAAGGAATAACACTCACTCGCAGCTCACTGCTGCGTCATCGTCTGCACTTATCTCAAAAACAACTTTAGAATAAAAACAGGAAAAACACTTCACTTCTCTTCACTTTCTGTACACTGAGATTTTAATTATAGGTAGCACGATATCGTCTGCCTACATGGAACAGATGCTTTGAGGAATGTGGACTCTTTTATATTTTATATGCATAATATTTACCGATTTAAATTCTGAAATAAAGTTTCTAATAATTAATAAGATACAAAAATCAATAAATTTAAATATCTGTAACTCATTATTATTATTATTATTATTATTATTATTATTATTATTATTATTATTATTATTATTATTATTATTATTATTATTATTATTATTATTATTTTGGCATTATAATTTTTTCATACAATCAATTCAACTAAAATGCCATGATATTTAATTCTTTTTCGTTTCTTTCCTTTTTTGTGCATAATGTAGATACGAGTTTTAAACACTAAATAGTTTCAAAGACAGTATTATTTTTTTTGTCTCACAATTGTTTCTTCTGGAAGTACATTGAAACCAATGAAAACACTTTGTTGATCCATGGACAGACACTTTTAGGCTGTTTTGAATTGTATTTAAGTCTAGTTTCAGATTGAAGACTCTTAGCTTATAGTATTATATGTTGTATCTTCAAAAACTATCTAAACATTTGGGACCGCTAAACCTTGAACCACTAGATTTTGCATAAGTCATGGAAAAGAGGAATTCAAACATCGCGGCTCTATCTTCCATACAGTCAACTTTATCACTTCTTAAAAGTCTTTTCGAAGCATAATTTGTCTCACTTTCTCCTTTTTCAATTCTTTCCTTTATTTTGTAACTTCTTTAAAAACACTTATTATTTATCATTTTCTCATGACCTGCTCCACAGCATTTACATAACTATTTTTATTCAGCGAACTGTTATTTGAACTGGATTCGACAATGAGATTTTCTAGGCATTTTCACCAAAACTTGCTCCGTCATGTATGTCAAGATTGACACCATTATCAGCTGTAATTTCGTCGTCAAAATTATTGTATGAAAGTAAGCATCTCAAATTAAAAATTTCTTCGTTCGGAAGATCTCCATTTCGACACCATGAGTGTAAATGCCCGAATCTGGAAAACCACTAAATTTTTTCTTTCTTTCCCTGCATTGTTTATGACGGGAAAAAGATTCTTCTTACTTAATTTCTAAGATATAATACAGATAACAACACTCTACTACGTTCTAACAATAGCTTGAAATGAGATAAAAGTTCACAGATTTGCCTACTCTCTTAAAACGAAAAAGCTGAAATAACTCAAGTTGAGCTAAAATCCACTCTTTTCCCATGTTGAAAGGAACCTTCTCAAGAAGAGCTGAAACAACTCAAGTGAATGAGTTGTTTTTAATCAACTCATGATTGAGGGATCTCTATTTTACTCATACTTGAGTGAAATCAAATCAATAAAGGTTAAATCCAGTAGTACTTGAGTGATTTGTAATAAAGTCATACTTGAGTGAAATGAAGTCATTTAAGACTGAATCTCGTAGCACTTGAGCGATTTGTAACCAAATCATACTTGAGTGAAATGAAGTCTTTAGGATTAAATCGAGTAGCACTTGAGTTAGCTGCAGCCAACTCGTATTTGAGTGAAGTGAAATAATTTAAGGCAAATCCAGTAGCACTCGAGCGATTTGTTATCAATTCAAGTTGGAGTGAAATGTTGTCATTTTTGATTTAATCCAGTAGCACTTAGGCTATTTGTAACCAATTCATACATGAATAAAATCAACTCATTTAAGAGTTAATCCAAAACTCCTTGAATTTGTAGAATTGAATAAATTCACTCTTAAGAAAAGCAAAATTGCTTAAAATTACAAAAATCTTCAAGCGATTTCTAAATCGTCTAAATAAAATCACATTATTTAAAACTAAATTCAGTAATCCTCGATTATTTTTTATCAATGAAATTCAATATAACATGGAATTATTGCCACATTTTCAAGTGTTGCAATTAAATTCTCATTTCGGATTTAAATTTCTGTTTATTGACATTACAAGGGTATATATATATATATATATATATATATATATATATATATATATATATATATATATATATATATATATAGAGAGAGAGAGAGAGAGAGAGAGAGAGAGAGAGAGAGAGAGAGATATTGGAAAACTGTAACATGGATTCTCCAATATTTCTTCCAAGTCTTTAATTAACAAGACTTAAAACATTCTAATTTACATGACTGAAAGTTCTCTAATGAATCATAAAAACATTTTTTTTCTTTCTAATTCAATGAAACTGTTTCCTATGTCAATTTAGGGGAAAAGGCAATTGAATCGTTATACAAAATTAAATCGAGCTTACATGAATTTTATATTATTCTGTCAAATCAGAAATTTTTAACATCAGAATTTTCTTTTGTTAAATTTAAAAGTACATATATTCATTAAATTAAAAATACTGTTGATCTCAAAATTGCAAATTTGAAAACACTTATTCATGCAAACTGCCTAAATTTGCATAACTGTACAACAGCACCCGAACAACATTAAACAGAATATCAGCTTCTGATGCTGTGGTGCTAATAGGATTTTTCCTTTCTTTTCTTGGGCAATTTCAAGTTTACATATTTTCCAATGATACTTATAGCTTCAGATATGCTTATATACAATTTTAATTTTTTCATTAGCTTCTGATTTAATTGTAAATAACAATTATTTTTTTATTAAAAATTTACGATTTCAATCAAATAAACCAATCTTAGGCATCTTACTAAAAAAATATTGAAAAAATAAACTTGATATCAGCCCAACGACTCAGCTTCAGCACCACAATGGCAGAAGCTGATTGTTCCCCTTAAGGGTTTAGATAATCCTATGCAGAAGTTATTTTCAAATATCTTGTTTGGATTTTAAAATGTTTACCTTTTTTTTGGGGGGGGGGGGCATAGAATATTTGAGGATGATCTGTAAGTGGGTTAGTTTTTACTTTTGCAATTTTCGTTAATTATTTTTTTTTAAATATTAATAGGAGTTTCAGACCCAGTTTTGAAAAAGAAAGTATAAAAAATAAAAGTACTAAATTTAAAAAAGTATCCCCCCCCCACACACATGGCCATGACACATAAATAATTGAAATTGAAAATATTTTAAATGGATAAACATCAACCCATGATACCTTGTTGTAATTATTCCTCGATTTAAATCTCAATCAAAATCATATTTCTTAAACTGACTAAATTTTATAAAAATATTTTAATTGTTTAGTTTGAAATCTGAAATGGCTTTGAAATCTTAGATAAAATAATTGTTACCCATAGCATTTATATAAGCACATTGCAATTGGGAAATGTGGAGGAAGCCATTAAAAAACTTGTATAGCTAAAATTTTGATTATGGACAATTATTTTATTGTATGAAGTTAAATGCAGAAATAACTGAGAAATGGATTTATTGACCATGTGCAATTATTCTTTATATCATTCAAAACATTTGTTAAAACTTGAATTTATATTCAAGAATAACTTACTTCCTCTTAATAAAGAATTTTTGATTTAATTTTTGATTTTATTCAATGTTTCTTAAATCAACTAACTTTTAAATAAATATAAAAGTATAAGACTGCAGCAGTTTATGTCAAAAGTAGAGCCAAATGTGCAATTTAGAATGTTGCAAGAAAGAAAAAAAACTAATTTTATTTAACAACAAAAACATTTTATTTAGCAAAGACAAAATAAAACTAACATTAATTGATAACAATTCTTTCCAACATCAGATAAACAAGTTTCAATAACATCTTTAACAGGACCTTTATAAATATAACAGTCCATTTGCATTAAACATTAAATACATAAAGAGCATATTGTAATTTGTCCACTGGTTTGTCCAGCTTTTAAAATCTTAGGCAAAATAGACACTTTCTTGAAAATCCTTGAGATTAAATAAGATTGTTGAATTTGACTCCTCACTCACAGTAGAATTTTACTCCTCCATGAAATCACCATCTTCCTGTGTTAAAAGAAAATATTGAAATTAAGTTAAATAGCAATAAATATAATGTTAAGGAATGATTATGAACATAAGAACATATGAACATATTAAAATATTTTGCAGCTTTCAGATTAAATGTTTTATAAAATTTCCCATCCATAGTCTAAACATAAAATGAACCATACACTAAAAATTTTAGCTTTATAAATATTACACTACTGAAAATTCAGCCAATCATGAATAAAATGGAAATATAATAAATAAATCCTGTGCGATTACACTTATCTGCTTGTTTAAATCATGGTGTTACATCTGATACAATAAATCACCATTTTAAAAACAAATTTAAAATGAAAGTTCTTAAAGCAACATTATAAAATATTGTTGAAAATTCACCTTTGTTGCTACTTTCAAAATGTATCAGCGCTGGCAAATACCCAACCAATACAGGTTTTTGTGGATTTTTAGTTGTTTTTCTATATATTTGCATATTTATATAATACAAGATAGAACCTACAACAATTAGACCAGGGTTGGCACGGTTTAAACCAATTGGTTTTAACTATGGTTTAAACAACTGTTTACTCCTTTTGATTTAAACAACGATTTAGTTTAAACCAACTGGTATTTTTCTAAAAAAAAAAAAAAAAAAAATTCAGAAGAAATCTAATGACATTTTCTCTTTTTCTTAATAATTTATGTATGTCAGATTATTGAATATAAATAACTTCTATTTTTAACACTTTATATCAGCAATAAGCATTGGATGTAGCAGGTTTAGATCATTTTTTGGGTATAGGATTAAAATCAGTCTGCATTGGTGAATATATTTATTTCTCTTTAGAAAAAGCTTCAAACATGTGAATTGATCTAATATAAAATAGATTAAAAATATTCAATATTTAATAGAAAATATCTTAATATTTTGAAAACAGCAGATTATTTAACGCAATAACATAACACAATCCATAAGATTTCAAGCTGTAAAAGAAATCCCCAATCTTAATTGGGGAGGTTATCTTAAGCATTAAAATCAAAATATGAAGTCGAATAAGAGAGTTTTCAAAGATTGGATGCTACTTATAGCATTTTAATAAGTGATTCCCCCCCCCCCCTGTTAGTTATCTGCTGAATCTATGACCAAAAATGTTGACTTCAAATTGTCATTCAAGAAACAAAATCTCAAGAAGTATTTGAAATTTATTATTTGGATAGCTATGGAGAAGAATATTTTATTTATCAGACTACTTTCAAATGTTTATTATTAGTAATTAAAAGATTAGTTATAAAGATCCACGCTGCGTGTGGATGAAGATTTATTTGACAACGGTCACTTCCCGACTGACATTTCTGTCACTATTAATCCCACCCGTCTCCTCCTTTTCGTCCCCTTTATAATTGGCCGTTGATCTGCCGTGATATAACAACAAGCTGCACTCATTGATGGAGATAAACTTTAACTCTTTCCTCACTCTGGTCCAAAACTCGAAGGCTAAGTTCAGCACTGCTAGATCTAACCCCACAATGAACCTTCCAATTTAGTAAACTAAAAGGTGCAGTAATCTCCACAATCGGAAGAATTTTTTTTTAATTTGGTTGCATAAGATCGGGGCATTGCAGGTCTCTCCCTAAAATTCATCTGTGCTGGGTTCTGGGACACCGGGGGATCCCCTTAAATGAACAAACTGATGATCTCACTAAGAGGGTTACTGACTCCAGTGGTGACCCCCCCCCCCCAAAAAAAAAAATCTTCAATAATGAAATGAGTTCTTATTGCCCTTATCTAGATTTTAAAGAAAAAAAATACAAAAACATTTCTGGAAATTCAATGTTGAAAAAATTTAAAAGTGAAATTTAAGAATCAAGATTTACAAAGATAGCGAGTTGAGTATAGCAGAATGAGTACTTATTGCCCTTATCTAGAATTTAAAGAAAGAAAATACAGGGACTTTTCTGGAAATTAAATGTTGAAAAAAATTAAAAGTGATATTAAAAATCAAGATTTTTTTTAACAGTAAAAACAAGAAATATTAAGAATTTAAAATCCCCTCCCCCCAAAAATGTACTTTTTCTCAAATAACCCCCCCCCTACAAATTAAGTTATAGGACGCATCTTGCGTCATCAAACCCGTCTCTGGACACCCCTGACTGAGTCCGACATCCTGATTGATTAGACCTCTCCGGAAGACTTGATCCAGCCTATAAGCAGAAGATCAAATTGATGGTTGATCAGTTTTTCAGTTGGTCAGTTTTTCGTTCCTTTGTTCATTTTAGTCATAAGTTCTGTACATCTGATGGATTTTGTTCAGCTACTCTTTGCTTTCAGTAGAGTATCGACAGGATGTAGTTGGTTGTGAGTTCTAGTCATGGCGACTTTTTGTGGATGAATTGAAACTACAGCTTGGTTGCTAGAGATCTCACCCCTCCCCCCCCCCTTTAAACCTTCAAAGAACCTTTTTGGCATTGCTAATAAAACAAAATTTATTCTCGTGAATAAAATCAAGGCATATTATTACATCTTGAAAATATTCCTTGCTGCATGTGCTATATATATACAAACGTAAAAACTCTTGATATATCCTTAATAACTGAATTGGAAGTTTTGATTGGGTAAGCAAAATTAAGTCCTTCCTACTCCCCTCTGAAACTATATTTTTTATCGGATTATAGGCCATAGATCACTTCCTCGAAACTGAATTATCTCTGTATTGTCCTCGACCACCGAGGCATATTTGTAAGTGGCCCTTTTCTTGAAAAGATTGTGCACCCCTAGTTTAAACCAACTGTTTTTTTCCTTCAAAAATTGTTCTTTTTTAATAAAAACATAATGACATTCTTTCTTTTTATATTTAATTTAAATGTTTCACATTATTGGATATAAATAATTTCTATTTTTAACACTATTCCTGCGTTTGTATTGATAGGTTTAAAATTGTGCTGATGAACATACCTATTGTTCTAAAGAAAAAGCTTAAACATGTGAATTTATCAAACTTAAAATAGATTTAAAACATTTGATAATATTTAGTATAAAATATTTTTTAAAAAGCAAATTATTTAAGTAATCTGTCATAATATGCATGGTGTTTTTGAATATAGAGACACATAACTCATTGATCTTTAAGATTTTAGTCAAGCTGTAAAAGAAATTCTTCTTGATTAGGGAAATTACCCGGGTGTCATCCTCTAAAGGGTGACACCAAATCTTTATTTGCAAATAAAAAATACAATTTAATAAAATTTTGGAGACTAATTACGAAATAAAATGAGATTTTTAGCTCATGATGCAATACAGCTAGTTTTCTTTTCTTTGCTAAAGTGAAGTTTTATACAGAATGGTGTGTCTACATAAGATATGCACCAGGGAACAAAAAACAACCTATTCAACGAGTGGGTAACAAAAGCAAACTCTAAAAGAAAGAATTTTCTTCTACGTATAGACACGGCATTGACTTGTGCAGACTATGGGTCGAGTGATGATTCACTTCTGCGGTTTTTTTATGCAGAAGGACAAAAGGTAAATAAGGAATAGTAAGGTTATTTTTTATAAGAATGTAGAATTGAGATTGAAAAAATATGACAGATTGGAAAGGAGGAGGAGGAGGGCGGGGGCTTGACACCTTTTACATCTGTCCCGGGATGTCACCCATCCTAGCTACACCACTGCACACCCACTTCATCTCTGACAAATAAATAAATTTTCCTGCCTGAGAAAACCGTACCAAACACAAACCATAAAATATTACTTGAAAAAATAATTATAAGGAAATATTGCAGTAATCCTTACTATCTGTTAAATAAATGATCGGAAATAAAATACACAATTTTATAGTTTTAGTTTACATACTACATACTTTTTTATATAATAGTAATTTTCCATTTTATTATGCCAAAAATTTTGTATAACTGCAAAGGAAGTTTGGTTTATTTTACATTCTAGTAGGAGTGTGTGTGTGAAGAGGGGGGGGGGACGGTTAAAAGTATTTTATAGAATTTTATGTAGCGGGTTACTGATGACTATTTCTGACCAGTAAACTCTCATGCGTACTGGTCTTTGGGACCAGTAACTTTTTTTAAAATCAATTCTACCACTGGGCTATGCATAAAAAATGTTAAGGGAAAGAGATGATATTACAAGGTATTTTCTAAAGAGAAAGAGGATTTGCTTTTTGGTATCGTTGCATAATATTTAGGAAATAATACTTGCATTTACCAGTATAGAAAGACAAACTTTTGTCCACTGTTTTCGTTTTATTTATAAATTCTCATTTAGATTTAAAGCTACCTGGGAAGCAGGCACAAGAAAACTATTATTTCTGCATGCATTATGTAACAACTTATAAATATTAAGCAGATTATTATAATACAGACCATGTATGCAATAATTTTGCCCAATAACAGTATGAAACATTGCCAAACAAAACAGTAATACAAGTTCAACATTAAGAATGAAAAAAAAAATCTTAGAAATGTGTATAATGTAATCCGGAGCACGTTTTTACTAAGACACTGCAAACAAGACGTAAATACAATGTTTTGATAAATTTCTATGAATAAAGATATAATAATTACAAAACTTTAATACAAGGCAATTAAATAACGAGATATTTACATTGCATTAACAATTTTTACTCTGATTAAATATACTAATTTATTTTATTAAAGAACGAAAGTTTTGTAGCAGCACTGTAACACCAATTATTAATATAGAAATGTATTAACCACATCTTCAATATTGCCGTGTGACACGACATTTTAATTTCAAGGTATGATACTGTTATGAATTTTAGTCTGTTAAAAAGAGAAGGGAAAGTTATTAAAAGAAAGCTTAATTAAAATAAAATACTTATATAAAACTTACTTACTTCGTAAAAAAGGCATTTTCAGCAAATTGTTAAGCGAACGCCGGATATCTCCATCTTATCTTGCAAGGTCACGTGACGAGTCAGCGGTGAAAATCAGCACGGGAAAAGAGCTGTTTCATTATTGAGTTGAGTTGTTTAGTTTTAAAGCTGTATGAGTGGATTAGAAAGAGAAAAAATCAAACCAAGATGACTGAATCGGTTAAAAATCAACTCATTCACGATCCAATAAATTAGAACTCTTTCTTGAGCAGCCAAATCCACTCTTTCGTTTTAAGAGAGTAACAGGGGTATTACAGATATGTGGACACTTCCCCCTCCTTCTCCTTTTTTTTTTTCTTTAAACTAATGCGATATTACACCCCCTTACATTATTCTTCTGGTATGGAAAAATATAGAGTTAAAAGAGATGTTGAAATAAAAGAAAAATGCAATTATTTTGTTTGGGTCAGCAATGACCCAGCACGGTAATTCTAGGTCTACAGATGTGTCAGTCAAAAAGTTTTCGTTCGATTTCAACTAAATTCATGTTAAGACATTATACTGAATATTCAGGAAAAGTCAATAAGTTTCAACATTATACTTTCATAATTAACTGTGATACAGTAGAAAAACCACGTCTTGGGTCACAGATGACCCGCTTCGGTAATTCTAGTGTTAAGGAAGAAATTGCTATATTTATAGGTTTGTTTCGGTTAGATATATTGTCGTGGAATATTTAATTTTGTTTTATTAATAGTGTAGCACTAGTTGAATTTTCTTTTAGCTTTTTTTTGCTGTTGTTAATATATATTGGGAAACATATCCCAGGAAATAATAACTTTGAGATAATTTTTTTCTGTCAATAACAACTGGTATTTTTCACAGTCAAGTATAAAGCTGAGCAAAATCGACTTCATTCGCGCTTTTCTTACGTACGCCATGCAAATTTTTATTACAAAATAATAAAATGTTTTAAAACGTTTTAAAATATTGCTATATAAATTAAGCTCGTATATTTAGAAGGGACCAAACTCTGTTAATTGTTTGAAATATTTCCTAAGCAATCAAAATATAATATAATCACTAACAGTACATAATATGATCTCCCATATTACTCAAGTTTCCAAAGAAGGTTTTATATGTTTGGGCATCACAAATATTGGTATGTTCTCCAGATTTAAGGAAAGATTTAACAAAGCAATTTTTAAAAACGTTTCTTTTCTTGCCGTTAATTTTCGTAAACGTTTCTAGTAGATTTTAGAGTGTATAAACCATTTTTATCAACTCGAAAAATAGTTTTCCGGATGATATCAATTCTCAGTTAAGCATTTTCAGCTGCATGATTGAATTTATTTATTCAATAAAGATTATCAGAATGACATTAATTTTAATGTTAATGCCCATGCTGTTAGTTTATTATGTTTGTTTAGAATACATGCTTGTTGAACATGAAAATACTTACTAGTGTATATAAGACTTGATATAACTGAGACGTTGGTAAAATCTATTTGCTTACATAATAGGTATTAGAATAGAGGATTACTTTTGTCATTTAATATTTAATTTTATGTTATCCCAAATTCCTAATTCGATCCATTAAAATAATAATAGTCTTTAATTAAAACACGTATTCGTAAATAACATTGCCTTTAATAATAAATTTCCTAATTATTTAGATTACTGTACTAAAAAAATAGTGATAAAAAATAACTGGAAGTCATAAATTAATAAAAATATTCATTAAATTTAATATCCGTTGTTTGCGGTAATTATTGTCGCTAAATACCTAAATAAACTTCTGGAAAATTTCCAGCTTTTTATGCATTTATTTAAATTACTGTTGATTGTGCGTAAAACTATTATGAATCTGTCACTTACAAGCATCATTATGAACTAAATGGCTAGTAAAAGATGCTTTAAAAGAAATCTTGTAAAAAATAGAATTTCACCAAAATCTCACCTTTACTGTAAAAGTAATTACGATGCAACAATTAATTTTAAACTTATGTGAAGAGAAAGAAAATGTTTAAAGTAATAAAAGTCCATGTAAAATTTTAAGATTCAGTTTTTCTGATAGATAAAAGTTGAAATGAGACGTCACTAACTTTGAGAAATGTATTTCCGAAATTCCGGGGGTAATAATTTTTGTGAGAGAAGATTTAGTATGTATTATGTATATTAAATGTCAGAAGCTTTAAAACTTTTTTACGCTCATGTCAAATCAAACCGTTATAAGATTACTAGAAAAAATAACATATTTTATAAAATATTATATTTAATTTATTCATTGAAAGCATGGGGATTTTGGGATCTTGCAGTGCTTTTCTCCGCACATTTAAATGAAATTTTTCTATATTTCTTTGAAACTAAATAAATTGCTGTCATGAAATTGAGTGTGACTTTCAAAATAAACAATGAATGTTTATAAGTATAATGCATTTTATTTTTTACGTCATTGCTTATATTCATGTCATGATTATTTTACAATACTTTCGTGTTTCTAAAATCGAATTATCCCACAAGTTGGCCTTCAATCAGTAACAGCATAGTTAAATAAAACGCAGTCATGAATAATATTCTTTTCACAGTTCGAAAGCTATAAAAAATTAAATATGAAACAAAATAAACGTCTTTTGAAAATAAACGTTTTTTAATCTGAAATCCATAATTTAATTTCGAAATTCAAACATTATTAATTTTTCACTTTAAAAATTATAAAGCATCATCTATTGTGTTCTTCAATCGATTTACTTTTATAGAAACATCGATTTAAGCTTCCCTTTTCGAATGCGCAATTGATCATAACCACGTGACATTATTCATATAAAAAAATCAATCTTTCATTCATCGTAAGTTTTAAAATGGAATGGAAAAAATCAAGACAGCGGTAGGACTTTAATTATATAACATAGGATTTTTCTAATAATATCACTTGGGAAACAATGAAATAGATAACTACAACATTTAAAGTTTCGACTAAATTTAAACTTATGACTAAAATACAAATTAAATGGCCATGGCAAATATCAAGTTTTTTAATCAATCCTTATTTTGAGGTGTTTGATTATTTGCGCTAAAAGCTTTTGTACAAAGAGAAAAGATTGGTGAAGTTTTGCATCATGTTTTTAAGTTCATTAGGAGATATAATGTGGGTTTTTGAGTTACAAAATATAGGTTAAAAACATTTTTATAAAAAACGCATTTAATATGCAGTTAAATTACAAGTTTATCACTATTGTATTTTATTTATATTATGTTATTGTTTTATTTGCATACTAATGATTAGAAATTTTTTCATGCAGTTAAGGACGAATGCTGGTCTTATTTTTGTTTTATTTTAAGTGGAAGCAGACTCCTTTTTTTGCTAGTTACTTTGCTGCACGTGATAAAGATAAATAAAAAATATCAAGCTTGGAAATTACTTTAAAGGATAAAATATGACTACATTGTTTTGCAGAGCTTACAGATCAAATACAGGGCTTTTCAAAAGTATTGGAAAATATGTTTGGCTGTGAACGATAGCATCTTATTTTACTAAATAACTAAGTTTTGATAAAGATTTCAGGAATTGTTAGAAAGTGTTTCATAATACATGCTTAAAGCATGATTTTTCTTACTTGTTCATTTCTAAATCGTTACATTCTTAGTTTACGTTATTTTCTAATTTTAATGCTAGAAACTGAATGTATCTGGAATAATGAAAGATAACTGAAAATTTTATTTTCATTTATAACTTTGATTATTTTTAACACTGAGTTCAGAACTCTGTTTTATTTCATGTAATTCTTAGTCAATCAAACTAGTATTAGAAAGAAAAACACTTTTCGTTAGTTATTCTACATAAAATGTACTACCATTTCACTATTATTAAAAAAAGAGGGAAGCTTTTTTATGCAATAAAAAATCTTTGCTTTAAGTATTTATTCAAATTTAAATCTTTATTTGTTATCATTTTATGGTATATTTAGAAAAACATATGACTAAAAAATTATTTAATTCAATATTTGTTTGGTTTCAAACAAAACTTACAATAAACACTGGGGAATTTAAAGAATCAGAACTCATTAAGTATTCATTAGCCTGAAAAGAAGTATTTTTACTTCTGAACTATCATTAGTATATTTTGTCTACCTAAATACATGTAAACATTACTTCAAAAAGTTGTTTCCATTTATATGATTTTAAAGTGACTTATGTATTATTAGCTTCACAAAGTAGAATAAAATATCAATGGTTTTTATTGCTTTATAAATATTATGCTGCATTGTGCTATGCCTGAACTATTACTTATTATAAAAAAATATATGTATAAAGAAAGAAATATTTTTTTCTTACGAATTGTTTTAAAAAAAATATAGGCATTAAGCTAGTAAATTAATAATAAAACAACAGAACAAAGGGGTAGTAAATTTAAAATATTCATGAGCAATTAATTTTGGTTTAGTAAATATGCACAAGTACGAGTTTATAAAAATATTTGCATTTTTCTCCTTCTAAAATTATAATACCAGCTTTATTAAATGTGTATTATTTATATATTTTATATCTTGATTTGAAAGGAGGTTATTAAATTAAAAAAAATAATAAAATGAAAATTTTTTCTCACCCCATTAATTTAAAATCGTTATTTAATAATAGAAAAAAATATCAACAGTGACGTACTCACTGATTTTGGAAAATATACATGAATTGCTTTTTAAATATTTCTAGCATAATAGTGATGCGTTTGTGTTCTTCATATGACTGTTTTTTTTACCGGATATTTCCATGTCGTGTACATGTACATATTTGATTTGTCTGAGCTGTATTTTTTCTAAAAATATGCTCATATTGCTATGATATTTATGTATGTTATTGAAGTACCTTATTCCCTATAGTAACTGAAGTGGGTAGATATTTGTGTTCGTTTATAGGGACATCCAATATAATTTGGATACATTAGTGTCTCTGGAAGATAAACATTAAAAAACGAAAAAAATAATGATGTTGCGTAATTTCAAATAATGTTAAATTTATATTCTATGTTCACATATGCTTGTTATCGTAAATCGTGTGTATATAAATTATATTTTATTTGAAAGTACACATGAAACAATAGTATATTTTTAAAGTGCTCTTTTTAAAATTAATCTTTGCAACTGGGGTACGAGAAAACATCGGGAATTAGGTTAGGAAAAATTTATGTTTATTTATATGTCCGCTCAAAATAATCCAGACATGCGATAATTTATTAATTTACTAAAAGTATGTTTTGAACTTTTTTTATATATTTTTCGGCTGAATTAAGTGTAAATTCGTACAATTTTTAAGACTATCAAAACATTATCATATACAAGGCAGTGCAAAATGATATCATTACATGGTCGTTCTTGGATGGTAATTATTAGAAAAGCGTTTTTGATATTCTTATGCTTTCCAAGGAACTACTGAATATTAGTTCTACTAAGACAGATATAAAAATGCAGATCTTACAGGAGGATGCACAGTAGAATTCGTCTATATTACAGTCAGTGGGATGTACTTGCTGAGAGTGGATTTAAATAGGGGTTATATCTATATTTATATGTATATAAATATATATATATATATATATACAAATCTCATAAGAATATTTTATTATTTGAAATGAGCCTAATGATTTTTGCGTGATGATTCGTTCTTATTCTAATATTATGCATTTTCTTTGCTTTGGAAATTTATGAAAGCAACACAAAATATATACAAGTTCTGAAAATATCATAAATTGCAAGTTCAATTCAATATAAGGCATGTTATTCTTGTGTTAAAATGCATTCCGAGAGATCTGATTGGATCTTCATTATTGCAATAAATTGTTTTAAATCCTTTCTCTTTTGTGAGTGCGTGTGTGTGGACAATAATTTTATCTCTTTTACTGAGTCGATGGTCCTTCGTTTCTTTAGAAATATTGATTACTGTTTAACCCTTTCGGGTCTGGTGTACTACTAATAGTATATCATCTTTTAAGTAGCATATTTTCCCAATATTTATTAATTGTTTTCAAACAGTCCTTTATTCTATTATTTTAAAGACTTCTGTAGAAAGTCTGCATTTAATTTTTTCGCTAAAGCATAGCCCTACAAGTCCAGAAACACCAATTCAAGGTGGATGAAACTTCGAACGCACGTCGAGATGGTAGTTCTTTTGAATTTGCTCTCATTATTGATATCATAAGTAATTAGAATTATTATTTGTAATTATTTTCGTAAAATAAATTGATTGAAGCTAATGTTTGATGTAATTTTTGTAATCAAAACCATTCAAAAGTTGTCGATTTTTGAATATGTGTACTATTAGTAATACGATGTTTTTTAAAGGAATTGCATCGCTATAAGGCACATTGTATTTATTAATTTTTAGAAATGAAATTCCTAGTAACTTAAGTTGAATATTTTTTGTTTTATAGCAATATTTCTCGTTATTTTCGTCATATAATTTTGTTATGTAATATTTTTAGCCTATAATTTGTAAATAAAAAAAAATCTAGATTTATTAGACTTTATCAGTTGCTGAAGCGCTGGCTTTCAGAAACTAAGCTAAAACTCCTTGAAACGTGATCTTCCAGTAATTCACCAACCATTATCCATTCAATCTAAAAAAAGTTGAAAACATCACTTCGCCTAATTGAGGATGTAAATAAAATAATACTGGTCATTTGATAGAGAGAAGAAAGGTTCAACAAAAGCGTAAATTAGGAGAATGTAACAACATCTTTTTGTGAATAATGTAGCATATACTTATACTTTCATGGTGACAGGAATGGCTTTAAAGCTTTTAATACCAAATAAGAGAAAAGTCCTTCCGGCAATGCCGGGAGGAAGAGGTAGCTTTCATATACTTATATATTTATTTATTTATTTTAAGGTAAGTTACATTGTTCTAAAATACTAAGCTCAAATTAGTGGAAATAATCTTATAAAATTAGTGATTTTATTATATGATTGAAACTAGTTTTTGTCAAGACTGAATATTAATAGGAATTTTTTGAAATTAGTCATCTTTTATTCAACCTGGTTTTATTTTAAGCGATTTAGAAAGTCACCAAATTCTACGATATCATAAAGTGTATGCCATTTTAAAGCAACATTGTGGATCGTTCAGATCAGACCGTTTCAAAATGTCAGCCATAAGCAAAATTCAAAGTGCTATAACTCAGTCATTTTTTAAGATATAGACAAAATAAAAAGTGTTCTGGAATCATTGTTTTAAGTTCTAACACGTAAAATAAAAATATTTTTCAATTTTTATTTTTTTCGCATTTAATTTTAAATTTTAAATTTTTTTAAAAATTTAAAATGCCACCATTTTGAAACAAAATTGTGGATGATGCTGGCCAACGAACGTCGAGACATTTGTATGTACTATG
The DNA here is from genome assembly GCA_964019185.1 of Maratus speculifer. Classification (NCBI taxonomy): domain Eukaryota; kingdom Metazoa; phylum Arthropoda; class Arachnida; order Araneae; family Salticidae; genus Maratus; species Maratus speculifer. The sequence goes on from OZ025290.1 coordinate 182,471,858, forward strand.
TACATCCCTAGTTTCATTAAAATCGGTTCATAAATACGCGTGTTATCACGTGACAAAAATCAGATAGTTTCAAAACGTAAGACATAAGAAAAATTCAAAGTGCTATAACTCAATCATTTTATAAGATATAGACAAAATAAAAAGTGTTCTGGAATCGTTGTTTTAAGATCTAACACGTAAAAGAAAAATATTTTTCAGTTTTTGATTTTTTTTTCGCATTTAATTTTAAATTTTTTAATTTTTAAAAAATTTTAAATGGTTACCATTTTGAAACAAAATGGCGGATGATGCTGGACAACGAACTCGGTCGAGACATTTGTATGTACTATGTACATACCAAGTTTTATTCAAATCGGTTCATAAATACGCGTGTTATCACGTGACAAAAATCAGATCATTTAATAATGTCAGCCATAAGAAAAATTCAAAGTGCTATAACTCAATCATTTTTTAAGATATAGACAAAATAAAAAGTGTTCTGGAATCTTTTTTAAGTTCTAACATGTAAAAGGAAAATATTTTTCAACTTTTAACTTTTTCGCATTTAATTTTAAATTTTAAATTTTTTAAATTTTTTAAAATGGCCGCCATTTTGAAACAAAATGGCCGGATGATGTTGGCCAACGAACTCGGTCGAGACATTTGTATGTATTATGTACATACCAAGTTTCATTCAAATCGGTTCATAAATACGTTAGTTATCGCATGACAAAAATCAGATATATATATATATATATATATATATATATATATATACATATATATATATATATATATTTATATATATATATATATATATATATATATATATATATATATATATATATATATATATATATATATATATCAACATTTGAACGGAGGGTGGTTTTGGGGCCTGGGGGTCATGATCGGTGAAAATATACCAAAATTTTCCGAAAGTGCTTTCCTCCGGACGGCTGCAATAGGTAGCTTTTTACTTTTTGTAATGAAAGCTACCTATTATACCAACAAATACCAATTTTATTTTTATTTTTATTTTTGCAATTTTTACACGGTTTTTTCTGCTTAGAGTGTAAATTGAGTGTCAACTATTGCGAAATTTATAATGGTAACTGAATGTTTTTAAATATATCGTTTACATTTTTTATACATCTTTCAATATTTCGATTTGAAATTGGTACTACATTTATCTTTTTTGAGCATATTGTACTAATATTAGAATATCCGTAAATGACAAACTGTTCCACGAAAGGCCAATGTACTATTAATAGTACATAATGTAATTCCTTAAATAATTATAATATTTTAACAAAACTTAATTTTTACCTTTTGGGGCAATACTTTTTCATGTTTAGATAAAGAAAAATGGAACTAAAAAAAGTCAGACCCCGAAAAGGTTAAAATTTAATACATGAACACATTTAGAAGAGTATTAAAACTGCTGTGATTATGGATATAAATGCTTTCATCGAAAAATACCAGCTTCCTTTACGTTTACTTGACTTTGGTCGACAGTGAATGCTAAAATGAAATATTTTTTTCAATTAATTAAATTAATACAGGTTTGACCTTAATTAAAACATAATTTAATCAATGAAACACGCCGAACACAATGTTTCCAATGTCGTATTAAGTTTATTTTTCGTTGTAGGAAATATCTAATGAAAAAATTGGTGTTTTTTTATAGCGATAAAGAGTATAAGTTATAATAATAATTTGATACGTTTAAAAAAGTAACTTTAGCAATACATTACTATTTATTATCATATGTAAATATTAATAAATAGAATATGCTAATTATCTAAAATAGTTTAGAAATTAATGGAACTGTATTTAAGTTTAATTTTTATTCACATGATTATATGATATTTTCTTTCGAGGAATATCATGCTAAATAGAATTACATTTTATAATTAGATTAAATTATATTTACTTAAAATGATTCGAAATTTAGCATTTGAATTAAAGATAAAAAGATTGATGGGGGGGAATGTTAGAAGGTCTTACAAATACAGTTAGTTAGTCTCGTTTTTATTGTTTTTGATAAATATAAACTGCATTTTTCTTCTCGGAATGGTAACAAACGAATGTAGTTTAGATCTTAGAGATAAAAAAGAAAAAATAATTGTGTTGTACTCTTAAATTTTGTAGTTCAGAAAGACTATGAAGATTAAAATGGAAGATTTTAATTTCATGAAACAATGTAGGAAGATCATGTAAAGCATTTTAGTTTTTTATAAATGCTGAAAGTTTTAGGATTAGTATTAAAATGTGAAAGCGGATTGAAATAGTCTAATTTTGAAATTAATTTGCACGTAGAGTACAGTTTCGCGTTGAAAATCTGTAATTATTATGAGATGATTTTCGTTATATATGTATATATATATATATATATATATATGTGTGTGTGTCAAAATCGATTTTTTGCAAACTATTTTCTCAAACTTATAAACTTAAATTTGTATTTCATTTATGCTATAAGGCCATTAATAACTGGACTCTTTCAATTTTAGACATTTTGTCTAATATTAAAAAAATACTTGGAAGTTTCTTTAGGAAATACAGGATTATAAAGAATATGCTTCACCATATATTTATGAATGTCGATTTCCTAGAAGAATAATTTGGGGGCAGACAATAAATAAATATATGAAATAAAAATAAAGAAATTAAATGTAATAATATTTCGGATCATCTTGTAAATAAAAATGTTCAAAATGATACTTTGATATAAAATACAAATTGGTGTATACTACACAATGTATTTGCTCATTTGTGTAAGTGTAGCACGTATATTCATAGATATACAGCAATTTTTATAAAAAGTTTATAACTTATATCATGCTGGGTCATATCACCAAATTTAACGCCAGTTTCAGAAAAATTAAAAACGTTTAGTAGAAATAAAAGAGTGCAATCAGAATATAAATGCATTAAATATTTTATAAAATATTAGCAGTTGTACGAAATAATTTTTATTTACGCATGCTCGAAAAATAACAAAAATTTTTTTATAGATAATTTAATAGTGAACTCTACCTGACAACTCTTAAAAATTTTCTGTCAAATATCGCGAAAAATTAGAAAGATATCTGGGATAAGAGTGAGAGGATTTTTAATTACTCTTTAAAAGCAGCAGAATGATTAAGGATTTTTCACAAATTGTCAATTTTAATTTTATTATTTTTTTAATTTTCTCTTTTTATTTATATTTTAGATCTTCTTGTATAACAACTTGTACGAACTTGTTCCATAGTAAAAACAAGTAACGAAATAGAAGCATTTGTTCCAAATCTGCTCATTAATATCCAATAAATATTCATTACCATTCTTGGCCAAGCTATTTGGCTTTATTACCCACCAATGTGGGTGATAATTCGGTGTAAACGAAATTCTAAAATAAGATGGAATAAAGGCAAATAAATTTTTCCAATATCCTTTTCCTTAGAAAACATGTGATGATTAACTTTAATAACATACATGAATTTCTTGTTATTCGGGTACATTTACGATAGTTAGAGAATGTCCAATCAGATAGCAGATCGTCCGTCAGAGACAAATCCATTTTTTATAAGCCCATTTGAATTACTATGTGACGTTATTAACGTCACATAGTAATTCACAGATTCTGGAGTCACATATTGGCTCCAGATACACTACCGTCACGTGTGAATGAAGACATCATAGGTAAATTAAAACCGATTTTTTTATTTTACTGTAATAGGACATTGGAGCTCAATTCAAGATTTAGAGGAATGTTCACTCTGCTATTATCTAATTACTATGGAGGATTAATAATTGTTTTTTCATACAACTGCGTTTAAATCCGGCTATGGCACTTTCCTGATCCTTGTGTTAAACGTTAGGACTCTCTGTTTATCCTAAAAAACAACAGCCCATGGCTGCTATCGGAAATTCTTTATTTAGAATCAAACTCAACGGCAAGATTTACTTTTAAAATTTCTTACCCGATTCTCTCTTCGTCTACTATTTAAAAGGAACACGGTGCTCTATAAACTTGTTGAGGCGACTCAAGGCTCAGCTTGATCCATATATCCGAGGCTGGGTACACTCACAAACTCATACTCTCAATCTCTCCCACACAGCTTTTATACCATCCAGACTGAAGACATTGAGCTAGAAATTTGCATAAAACTCGAAAACCGCAGTTAACTGTAGATCCGAAGCGCCTTGCATACTTCAGAAGGTTAGAGTTACATAAAGTATAGATGTCGCTTTTGCACCACTTAGTATGTTAGATTAATGATGTCACGAATTCACTCAAAATGAAAGAGTGCCATTATTACAGAGACACTTCCTCACAACTTTTGAAAGTGATGAAAAGAAAATGAAGAAAATTTTAAACACCACATGCAAATGTAATTATACATAACACAAAGAAATACTGATAAAAATTTGAAAATATTAATAAGAAATATATAAAGTCAGTACGATAAAAATATTGCTGTAAATATAAAGAAAATACAGTGAAAGGAATTGCTTTGACTTTAACAATGATACATTCGAAATATCATGAATGAAAATACGAGCAAGGGATATTTATATTCCAGAGCCTTCTACAGAATATGTTTGAAATATGATATTATATATCATCGCTCTTTGATTCATATCAAGTATTTTTTTTACATGAATAAAGTCCATATATTTGCTTGCTACGTTACAACAATAAAATAAGTTGATATTCTTTGAATAGCACGAAAATATTTTCCATCTCACTGAAAAAAAAAAAATGTATAAATATATGTTGAGAGAGACAGAGAGAGGATATCAGCACGACTTAAGATGTTAAACGCAGAATAAACTTACGATTAATATTCTGTAAAAATACTATCTATATAAAAAATATATAGTTAAGAAAATATGAACCTTTCATCAATAGAAGGTTATTCATCTCTGTATATATATTTATTACATAGAAAGATATAGATATATATTTAAGAATCTATCCGTCTATATATATATATAATACAGAATTTTTTTCACATCATATTCATCTCCTTACAACATACATGGATAGGAAGACAGGTATATGCATATATTCTAAAACCCCTCTCTCTGTTTATATATATCTATGTCTGCATTATATATGTAACATCCTAATGAATCACATTTATGAAATGACTGAATATGTTTCACGGCTATTTCTCCAAAGTATGAAAGCTTTGATGGTAATATTAACACAAAGTATCTGCGGTTATCCATATATGTTAAAACTGATGTTAGAGTTTTAAATTTTGAATTAGTTTTCGAGTTATAAGATTGTTTTAATGAAATTTCATTAATGATTACAAAAAAATGTAATTTAACAAATTACAACGACTATTTGGAAAATGATATTTGAAAAGACTCATATTTTAAAGACTTATGAATAAATTTTATATATTTAAATTAATAATAAAAATAAACATCATTTTTAGGATGATTATAACGAGTCATATATTATGTACTCCGTGCATTAAAAATTAATATTCCTAGACCAATGATAAAAAAAGTAGATTAAAGATAGACAACTTTAACTGTTTAAAATGTGCATTTTTATTGGATGGAGTTAATCAGGCTGATTTTTGAACGCCTCATATTACGTACGACATGGATTAAACATTAATATTCCTAGACCCACCACAAACAAATTCTAAATGAAATTTCAGTTTTACAATTTTCGGAACTGCAATTTTTTAAACTTTCAAATATCGCCCGTTTTAAATATTTATACCATTGCATAGAAAAAATAATTCACTTTTTACTGAAATTTGTTTAAAATCTCATTTTGTTTTTAAATTATTATTGTTATTATTATTATTATTATTATTATTATTAGTTTTTATTACTCTTATTGTCATTGTGACAACCAGGAAACGAATAAAATTAAATAAGATGGGGAAATGAACCAATAAAAAGATTCAGATATACTTTGGATTTCCCAATTCTCTACTGAGAACAACAACTATTTTTTCCAAATAATTAAAAAAAAAACTCCAGTTTTGTGGAAAAAGGAGAGAACAGGAAAAAACTATAGAGATTATTTAATGTCTTCTTTTCCATTATTTTCTAAATGAAATTCAATTTATTTTTTATTTCAATCGGTAGTGAAAGAATAATGTAATTAAATCAACGTGTTTATGCAAGTGATTTCATTTAGAATGGGGTATAAATAACGAATTATAACCTTATGAACCTTCTGAAATTACGGTCATAACGAATACGTTGTATAACGAATTATAACGAATTATAACCTTATGAACCTTCTGAAATTACGGTCACATATTTTTTATATTGTTATAATTAAGATGCATTTACTCTCCTTCTAATTTTGAAAAATTTAAAGCAAAGCAAATTTTTTCAATAAAAAGAAAATTCATTTATCCAGAATTCTGTTGAAGAGTGAAAATAGTTATCTCGTGTTTACAGCAGTGAGAATTTAGTTAAAGGTAATTAAATTTTAATCATTTAACTTAAAACATTAAAAAAAAACCTTTAAACATTTTACTTTGAAATGAATTTTTATTTAATATAAAAAATGATAAAATATATTTTGTTGCTTTAATAAAAATATTTCCAAGTGTAACGTTATACAAACATAAAATTGAGTTCATAATTACTAATAAATTAGCAATATCTATCTTGTTGTTGACGTGTGCCTGAAGGGGAAGAGGAGTGCTAAAGCTACCATTGGACTGCACCCAGGGGGTAAGAAGTCAGACTTCTTCAGAAGATGTTCGGCAAAACCTCAATAGATGGCAGCCCCAAACATTCCCACCTCCTGAATTTCGATATATCTCTGAAGGAGAGGGAAAATTTCTAAAGAGATCAATACCCATGGTAACTGCTACGATCGACCACAGGACTTTCAGTACTACTTTACTTAAAGAGCGCGTACACTGTATGAACTCGGTGCGTCTCTGATGATGTCAAGCATCGAACCCGGGACCTTTCAGTCTGGAATTCAACTGATGACCCCTAGCCCACCACGAGCCTATCTTTGTAAAACATACAAAGGTCGTTTCATAAAAATTGAGAACAAAATCTTAAAAAAAGAAAGACACTTACTGCAAAAAATAGATAATTCTATTTGAAAATACCTTCCATCAGATGATATGCAACGGTGCCATCGTTCAACCCACTTTTCAAAACAAATAGAGATCCTATTTTCTGGAAACTGCTTTAACCCTTTCGCAGCAAGAGACCTTTGTTTAATTTTTAATCTTTTACCCCCGGATTTTAAAAACAGAAAAATTTCTGTAATTGAATAAATGCTCTGATTAAATAAAATAAGCTTTAAAATAACTAAAAATACCTGGTGAGAATAATGAAGGATTCTGAGTCCGTTAAGTGGCACGTATACCTGTCGCTCGCCCCCAAGGGATTAAAGAAATCTGCACAGCTGAAATAACTTCAAAATCTTTATTAAATTTTCTGCCACGCAGTTTCTATTTCAATGTCTGGAACTTCCAGAAATCGAATGTAAGAGAGATGTGGCATGATTTAAATATCCCATTTACTAGGAAAAGACTTGTGGGGAAGCATTATTGTGATGTCCAGTATATTGCCAGCAGTGTTTGCCATAAAAACAGCAGCAAAATTAGATGTCATTAGAAATTAGATGTCATTAGATCAAAATGACATCAAAATTAGATGTCACTATCTGGCAACATTTCTGATAGCAGTTTTTGCCGTAAATTTAAAGAATCTTTTTTTTTCCCTTCAATGTTTATGATAACATCTTTACGATAATCAGTATCTTTCCAGCAAATTTGGTTTGTCGTTTTTTTATGGCAATGAATCAGTGTGTTTCCATACACTTGTTGCGGACTAGGTAAGGATCTCATAATGATGCACCCAGGATTCATCACCTGTTATTAAAATCTTTAGAAATTGGTATCAGTTTGAAACACTCGTAACGTTTGTGAATTCATGTTCGCATTTGTTCTTTAGTAAGGTGATGAGGGACCCATCTGGATGAAACATGGCAAAAAAGTAAATTAAAGCGTAGAATGTGAAATATCAACGTTTTTTAAGTACAGTAGAACCCTGCTAAGTTGGACCCCGTTAAATCGGATCGGTTTTTTGATTTTTTTTTTCACGTTTGAGAAGCGATTAGCTATATTCCATAAGATTAACTTGTTTCATCGTCGTATTCTGAATAAATAAAATCTTTTCGGAAGAATACGTTAATCTTTTTTATTTAAACTCATATTTAAACTATACGAAACGAACTACTTATGCTTAAATAGATGCGTGATAATACGACTCCCAAAAGTTATAGAAAACTGGCACAGCACAAAATTGCAAACTTTTTTATTACTAAGTAAATACTTTTACTACCGGTAGATATTCAATAAGTTTAACATAAAGGTGATATTCTGTAAGTATGTTTTATTTTATTTTAGTTTTTTACGATTCTCCGGATAATCCAGATTGTGTCTGGTCCCAATTACTCCGAATTATCGGGGTTTTATTAGTTGATGCTCCTTTTTCGCCGATTTTCTTGAAAGATTTCCCACTCAGTTAACATTTGTATCATTCACAACACTTTCTGATCGGTTTAGCAGCCATTTCTCCAGATAAACGTCCGTTTTAGGTATGATTGTATTTATATAAATACATAACACCTATAATCGTACTCTTTTCATAGAATCATACAGTTTTAGTTCAACATTTTTATTGCTTAATTCTAAAATTTTGGATCAATTTCCTTTTTTGAAAGTGATTTCGAACGAAAAGAAATATATTGATTAACAGCTGTCAATGATTAAACTTCTCTTTGATTTAGATGACCCATGTTAATTCGAAGATGACACAAAACGGAAATAATCACTACCATTCAAACATCCTTAAAATAGAAAAAAGGAAAGTATTTAAAATGAAATATATTATATTATTGAAATTGGATTTTCTATAAATTAGTTAAAAAAATAATACAGTAAGACAAAATTATACAAATGGTAAACGGAATGCCAGAAACGTGTTTCTTTCATTAAAGTAATGGGTAATGATATGACAGTAATTAAAAAAAATCTGCTTCAGGAAATATTTTTTGATTATCTGTTCATGCTTCTGTATATTCTTATTTACGAATGTAGATAAATTTTTATGCGGTGTTATGAGGAACTAAATAATGAAAATATGTAAATAATGAGATACATGTAGTGGAAAAGGTTAATATAATATAAATATAATTTTGGGAATTTAACAGAAAAGCCATAAAAATATCTAATAAGAGAAAAAGATAATGCAAAATCTTACTACATAATAATTATGGAAAGAAGTAAAGGCGAAAAATGTTATAAATTAGAAAAAAAAATAAAGTTATGTAAAACTTTCAATAACTTGACAATTGGGTGAGAACGAAGTTAGAATTAATAGCTTATTTATAAATTTTGAGAATGTGAAATACATGATGAAATTCAAGCTGGATATTAATTTCTTGATTCCCTTTTCTTCAGTCAATATCCACATTTTTTTAGTAATTTGCTATGTTGTCTGACAGTCAAATTTGTTATTACAAAAAATAATTCATTTTTAAATTTCTGCTTATTATTTTTCGTATTATCTTTTTTTACCAAGATATATTCTTATTGAGAGTTAATTCAAATTTCCTAGAATTTTTTAGTCAATTGGCTTGCTTCTACATTGCACTACTCTAACACATACTCATTGACATACACACACACACACACACATATATATATGTAAGCATATGTATCCAATGTAAAACTATCTAAAAGGTTACAAACAATTTTCTAGGCGTCTGATATGCCTCGGAGTCTTTATGGAAAAGAAAAAAAAATCTAGTCGGACATACCAATTCCAAAACTTTCTTCTGTCTCATGTATGATAATACTCTAAAATTCTCTAGCGCAGTCTCAAAATATAATGTCAATCGTTGCGCCTTACTAAGCATTCCAAATATATGAAATTCTGTGCATTAGTTCTTGCGATATGACGTAATCATATAATCTACTAAAATCGTATAAATCATACAAAATGCATCATATCAGCGCCACCTCTTATTCGATTTACAACAAAACCTAATAGCAACAACGTATGACAACGTCAAACGAAATCTGAAATTTAATGAAAACCCGTGCATTAGTTTTTGAGATAGAGCTGTTGCAAATATCATGAAAAATTCAGGATGGAATTGTCACCTATTAAACGATTTACGCAAAAACCTCTTCAGCAACAACTAGTGCCAATATCTTACTGTATCTGAAGTTAGATTAGAAAAAATATGTCTTAGTTCTTGAAATAGAGCTTTTGGGGGAATCGTGAAAAATGCAGTATGGCAGTGCCAACTGTTGGCGATTTAAACCTAAAATATAATCAACGCCAATTTTTATCAAATTATACTTGAATATGAAATTTAAAGGAAATTGATGTATTTATTTTTGAGATTGACAATTTAAATAATGGGTGAAAAGTAAAACATAACAGCTCCGCCTTTAGAGCTTTATTCACCAAAATGTTATAAGCACCAAATTTTATCAAAGACTAACTGAAAAGACTAACTAATAGACTAACGTTTAATGAAAATGAGTGCTCTAAGACAGATCTATTGCGTTGATCGTAAGAAATAAAGCGTACTAGACTCACCTGTTCGATTATAAATACTGCACGAAATAAATACTGCTATCAAATCATTAACAGTTTATATTAAAGTCTAAACAAATGAAAGTTTTTTTTTTCCTTTTTTTGAGATAGACCGCCAGAAAAAAATTTGTCACAGACAGACAGACTCACAATGTGACGTGCACACATAATCACGTGTAGACCCATCTTTCAAAAATTATCAAATCGTGTCCAGGATCTCCTAAAACTAAACCGGATCTTCTTCAACGAAAACCGGAAGACGTAGTTCTTTTTATCTTTCTTCTTGTACTAATAGAAGAAAGTAAAAATTATATAATTATCCTGGATTACCGATGCAATTTTAGTAAGAATACAGATTTGGCTAACTTTTGAAACCAAGTTTTGCAGACTTACATCTTTTCTTTTTTTGTACAAGCGTACAAAAAATATTTAATATAAAAATCTCTATTTATTATGCAATCACATAGTTAGTAAAATTGCTAATTTTTTAAAAATATCAATGAATTTGTGCATTGAATAATGAGACAAGTATATATATATATATATATATATATATATATATATATATATATATATATATATATATATATATATATATATATATATATGTAAAACTGAAGAAGTATTCCCGAACATAATCCTGGAACTTCAAGTTAAATTTTGATAAAAATAATTAGCTTCATTCCCTAGTGAACTAATTAGCCTAGAAATAATGAAAGTAATATTTCTTTAACGTTTTTTATTTTCCATCACTATTTAAAACACACACATTCTTTAATCATTAGGAAAAATTTAAGTATTATGTAGAACGTGCTATGCTTAAATGTTTTTCACGTCCAGAAAAAAAATATGTATATGTGTATAAAGATATTTTTTGAAAATGTTACAATGTTTCGTTTTACATTTTTGTGTTGCTGTTTGTTGAAAATATACATGTAAGGCTATTTTAACGGGCTTATTTTGCTTAGGTACAAATTTATTTTCTCAAAGAAAATAATACTGAAAAACAAAACATATAAAGAGATAATTTCGAAATAGGGCAATTAACAATTTTCCGAATCAATTTTTTTCCACCATTCATCAGAGTAAAAACTACATAACTTTTACAAAGAAAGTTTCTTTTAAAATGTTTCAATAGTAATTATGTAACTTAAAAAATATTTTACTAAGTATTTTAAATGGATTTTACTAAAATTTTTAAGGGTTTTTTTTTTGGCTTTCTTTTACTAAATTATTTATATTAACAAATAAATGTATATCTTTTTTTAGTAAAAATCTACTATATATTCAAGGAGATAATTTATATGAAAGAGTAAAAAATTTAAAAGAGAATTCTGCCAAATATTCAAAGAGTAAATTTATGAGAAATGGTGATAAATTTAAATGAGAATTTTTCCAAATATCCAAGGAGATAATTTATGGGAAACGGGAAAAAATTTAAAAGAGAATTTTGAAAAAATATTCAGGGAGTTAATTCATGGAAAAAGTAAAAAAAAAAATCAAAAGATAATCCTGCGAAATATACAACGAGATACTTTATGGGAAAAGACAAAAAAAAAATTAATTCTGCAAAATATTCAAGGAGATAAATAATGGGAAAAGGCAAAAACTTAAGTGAATTTGCCAAATATTAAAAATTTATGGGAAAAGACAACAAATTTATAAGAAAATTGTGAGTTTTTTCCCCTAGATATTTAAATATTAATATACAATAAATGCTGACCACGGGAAAAATGCAGGCTGTAAATATAAAGAATTTTAAAATAAAATGCATATTATTAACTTTTTGCATCTAAATTTATTATTTTAATCGCCTTTTAAGTAAAACAATGAGCTTTCTAAAATTTATGTTTTTTATTTTATAACGAATTTTGTTTAGAAAAAATTAAGCTCATGGAGTTTAGACGTTTTACCTGCAAGATTTACACAACTGACATACAAAATGTGTAAGCAGCAAAAATTTTATTTTATTTTGTTCAACTTTGCTGTATTTATTCATATATGCCCATTTTTCGCATTAAAGCTTTAATTAATTTTCAAATCAAGCACATTTTTTTCGATTCCGTTTATTAAAAATTAAACATAGTTATTTTTGACAGACTGTAATAAACTAACTTTATAAAATATTTTTGACGAAAAAATTATTTTTCTTTTATGATTTGTGAAAGATTATTATTATTTGATAGATTATTATTAAAGAAATATTTAAATAAAATACGAAAATGAAACTGCTGATTTAAAATTTAAAAATGACAGTTTAGAAAAATTAAAAAATCATGATTAAAAATGTACTTTTTCTATTTATCGACATAAGCATTTAGGATACTTTTTTTTCCAAAATAAAAACTTCAAAATTATAAACGAATGTTAATCTTAGAGTTTTTAAATTGGCATTGAATTTATACAATATATTTATACACCAACCAAATAAATTTGAATTCATGAATAACTTGCATAAATGAAAAAAACATAATAAGCATAAAATACAAAGTACGTAATATATTCTTTTTAAATTCATAAATATTTATTTTCCTCTGAAATCCTTTTTATGTAATTTTTAAATAATTCATAATTTTTATTTGGAGACTTTTTCGTTTTTTAGTTGTAACTGTGTTTTAATGTGTTTATCTTAAAAATGTTTTATACATTTAGGTTAGCTTCTAACAAATTATGAACCGTAAATTTTAAAAATTTGTGAAACATAAGGCGAATTTCTTTATGCTTAAATAATTTCTTTAAAAAAAAAATCTTTTTTCCGTTTTCATTCAACGTTTGTTTACTTGGCCGTGGATAATATGAGTTGTGTATTGCATGGAATGCTCAGTATCCCCATTGTATCTCAAACAAGTTGGAAAATGCACGTGAAGCGTAGCAAATGAGGTGAGTTCATACGATAACGAAGTTTTAAAAATATTTCATATATCAATCTCATAAAATTGTAAATAGTTAATTACAATTATAATGCGACCAAACAATATTCTCTCTATACATCTATTAATGGAATATTTTGTATGGCTTTGTAAATCAATAAAAAATGTTCTTTGCACCACAGATTAAGCAAACTGTATATTATTCTAAGTATTTTATATTTGCATATCAATTTTATTGCGTTCGGATGAGTGTAAGACCATTAAAATGCATTTGAAACATTTTTTCCCATTGACCGTAATGTAACAAAATACTTTTGATTGCTCCTGTAATTGAACTAGACATCCGATTTTAATAAAATTTGTAATAACTCGACAAAATTATGTAATAATTATGAATTTTAAATTTCAAATGACTATAATGCATTTGAAACTTTTTTCCCCCATTGACTTTAATGTAATGGAATAATTTTGATTGTTCCTGTAACTGATCTATGCATTCGATTTTCATAAAATTTGAAATTACTCGACAAAATAATATAATAATTACATATTTTAAATTTCAAACGATTCGTTTGGGTACTTTTTGAGTTATTATATGAGGACGTACAGACGGACGGACTGAACGACAACTATAAGTGCTGCGTATTTACATAATTACGAACGGACCTAAAAATTCATAAAAGACAAAATCTTACAGATTTTGAAATAAAAAAATTATCAGATTATTGGACTAAACTGCAATAACAATTAATGGGATAGCTGTCTCTGAATATATTTATTAATGTTTGCTCCTTACTATTTTGTTAACATATAACTTGACCAGAAGTATCTCTGTTTTGTGATTTGTAGCTTTTATCTTTTTTTTCGTCCGAAGATTATAAATTTCTCAATGAAATATTATAACAGAAAACAGAAAACGAATAAAAAATAGTAAGATGTAGCATTCGAAATTTTTGTTCTATCTTATACCTGATATAAATTCTAATTTTTCTACCGCAATGATCATCATGAGGATTCTAAATTTTAAAATTCCGTGCATTAGTTCTTGAGGTATGACTATCACTGAAACTGTGTAAATCATGCAAAATTTAACAAGGCAACGACACTCATTGGTGGTTTTCACCAAAATCTAATCAGCTAAAATTTATATCAATGTTTAACAAAATCTGAAGTTCGATGAAAATCCTTGCGTTAATTTTTAAAGTAAAGCTATAGCAAAATTCGTGAACAGCCCAGAATAACAACATCAATGCTGACCTAGTAACACTAAAAACATAATCAACATCAATATTTTCCAAGAAATACCTTAATCTAAAATTTGATAATTTTTCGTGCATTAGTTCTTGAGATAGAGCTATTGCACAAATCGTGAGAAATGCAATATAGCAGTGCCAGCTATTGAACGATATATACGAAAAACTAATCACGATCAGATTTTACCAAGATCTAACCGAAAAAAAAATTTTTTTTGAAATTATGTGCCGTTGTTCTTGATCGTTTACAAAAGTTACACATACAAAACAAATAGACTCACACATGGGCGTTTTCTAAAAATCAGTAGATCGTATTCAGGACCTTCTAAAACTTAAAAATTCTTTAAAAAACGGAAATCGAAAATTTTCACAAATCTCATATTTGCTTCTTGTCTATATTATAAAAGCCAAACGTATCTATGAGTAACGCATGCGTCATTTTGCGAATGGCAGCACTTTCCCCTGTAATTTCGGTTTTGCAATTTTCGCTACTGCAAATATTACACATCTAAACATCACACATTTTGAATATTTACACCATCGTATAGAGGAAAAGAAATTACTTTTAAGTGCAATTTGTTTGAAAACGGTATCTCAATTTATTTTTGAGGTATTAATTTTTTCTATAATTTTTGTACCAATTTTTAATTGTAGCAACAAAATAACTCCATTTTCTCTTAAAATAAAAAAAAATCCCTGTCGGCTGGGCCTATAGGCGGAGGTAGATTTCGAAGTGTGCTCATATCAACAAAGTATATATATATATGATTAGAGATAAACCCAGTTTAATAACTTCATTTGGCCGTTTATGAAAAATTTTTAATTTCATTTTTCTGAAAAAACTGGTTTTATCAGAATCATCTTAAGAAAGATTCACCTCAAATGCCCATTATGACAACATATTTTGAAATAGATTTTAAATTTATTAAAAAATAGACCAAAACAGTACATTATACAGTTCCTAAATAACAAAAAACTGTCAGTTGAAAGCATTTGAGAAAAAAATTGAAATTAAAAATGAGTCATAAAATAACCGATTTGTTGTTTGAATACATCCTTAATTCTTTAATCATGATTGCTTCGGAAAATTTTGTGCGAAACACTCACTTTGACAGCATTGTTTTAAAATATATTCTATCTTTATCAAAAAACTGGCCGATGAGACACAGTATATAGTTTCTAAATAAGAGGATATGTAAATTGGATGCATTTGAGAGCGAAAATGGATTTTAAAACGAGTCATAAAAAACGCAATTTGCTCTGTCAAACCTCGAAGACTTCGGGAAATTCTGGTCAAAATACCCTTTTTGGTAGCCTTTTTCAAAATATATTCTGTCTTTATCAAAAAACCGATCAATGCATCACATTATATAGTTCCTAAATAAGAGGATCTGTAAATTGGATGCGCTTGAGAACAAAAATGGATTTAAAAACGAGTCAGAAAAAAACGCAATTTCTTATATGAGCACTTCATTAAATTTTCAGTCACGATGATTTCTGAAAATTCTATTCAAAATACCCTTTTTGGTAGCCTTTTTTGAAATATATTCCATCTTTATCAAAAAACTGACCAATGCATCACATTATATAGTTCCTAAATAAGAGGATCTGTAAATTGGATGCGTTTGAGAACAAAAATGGATTTAAAAACGATTCAGAAAAAAACGCAATTTCTTATTTGAATACTTCCTTCAATTTTCAGTCCCGATGACTTTCGGAAATTCTGTTCAAAATACCCTTTTTTGTAGCCTTTATTGAAATATATTCTGTCTTTATCAGAATATTGACCAATGCGTCACTTTATACAGTTTCTAAATAAGAGGATCTACCATTTGGATGCGTTTAAAATCAAAAATGAATTTAAAAATGAGTCAGAATATAAGCCGTTTGGATTTGAGTCTTTTTCTCCAACTCCTATTTTTGTTTAATTTCTTTTTGCTATACGAATTGGTCCTATGAAAAACTTGTCAATATAAAAGTTGAAGATATTTTTAAGAAGATGTAAAATAAGTTTAATCAGATTTGATATCTTAAAAATTGACGGAGTTATGGATTTTTCTCTTTTTTCACAGCCCTTTTTCTTTTCGTTTTTAATTTTATTCATCGGTAAAAGTTTGTCCTATCAAAAACGTGTAAATACAAAAGTTTTAGATAATTTTAAGAACATTTACAAAAAATTTAGTTGGATTTGATATCTTGAAAATTGATGAAGTTATGAATTTTTTTCTCTCAAAATCCCTGTTTTTTTCGCCCCTTGAACCCACTTCTAAATTTATCAAAAATCTGTCATACATATACTTTTGGCCCATTTTTAAGAAGTAATATAAACTTTAAACCGATTGGATATCTACTTTAATTAAGAAGTTATGGCGTTTTTCGGTTTTCACAAAAACGCCCCCTATTCCGACCCCCCTTGGTCCGATTTTGCCCATTAACGAACTTAGCCAAGATTTTATCCCCTTTGATTTTATGTACAAGTTTGGTGGAGATTGGTGAAAAATTATAGAAGTTATCGTGTCCATAAAAAAGTGAGATATATATAGATAGATAGATAGATAGATATATAAACTGGTGCGATTGCAATAGGTAGTATTTCTTACGAAATCTACCTAAAAAAGAAATTAAAATGCGTGCATTATTTCAAAGATATCGTCCATTGGTCCTATCCGATGAACCAACAACCATCCAATTAATTCGGTGAATTTCCGTTTTAGTTCGTTTAATAATTCAGATAGTTGAGTTTTATAGTTTTTCGTTAATTTTAGGTTAAAATAATATTTGTTTGAGAGTTAGACTGACCAATATAAGATGCATTACTTACCCATCATACGTAGTATAGCGTAAGTCTTGCAATCGTTTTTAAAATCGAAAAAAAAATTAACGGATTTACACATTTTAGACACTGGAGATTTCGAAAAACATATTTTTAGAAAAAAAAAAAAAACTTTTGCCGTCCGTCTGTCTGTGTGTCTGTAAACGCTCTATCTCCCGAACAATTTGAGATAGAGACTTGAAATTTTGTAAGTATTTAGTATGTAAGAATGGGAAGAAGCCTGTTTAATATCAGTAACCTCGATTATCCGGAACTATTTCTTTCGGACTCTCGAAAAATTCGTTATGATGAAAGGTATATAAAAATTTGCGAAATTTGTTATTTTAAATAGTGATCCTAAAAGGCAATAAAATAATACAAATTTTGCATATAGAACGAAGTCAATTGAATTATTAATTGCCGTGATATCTGTAATCTGGTTACCACATTCTTCGATTTTTCATGACACTGTATTTCATTCAAATTTCAATTCAAAGATATATTGTAAATGGAAATGAGACGCTTAATCCGACGCAATAAACTGTTAGTTAATAATAATATTATTTTTGGAGTTATAAGAATGTTTCTTTTTCGCAATTCAGTTCTACTTGAATAGTTTGGCGTGTTGTATAATTTGTCGAAATAGATTCATCAGCAACTCATTAATCGAGCAATACTATGCATAATAAAAATTTTTAAATACACGTTTAAATTTTGTTTTGGAATTGCAATGCATTTTATAAATAGTTTACAAATGTTTTATTTTCATATATTATATATGCATAGATATGATGGGTAAGTATTACACGGTGGCCCCCAACGACTAGTTTTTTACTGTAATTAATTTTCTAGATTTATTATAAATAAATGAAACAGCTCTTTGTTAAAGATTTTCTTTCGTAGAATTTTGACGGGATACACCTCGTAAAGATAAAGGCAAGAAAAAATGAAAACAAAAATTACAGAAGTTTGCAGCCACTTTTCAAATTTAGAAGTAGGGGAATTATAACAGTTCTCTATTAAACATTGCAAGCAATAAATATGACGAAAATAAAATTCGTAAATACACTGTAAAAAAAAAATCTGTGAAGGCACTAAGCATTTTCTAGGAAACTGGGATTCCAAGAACTTTTCATGTAACGAAAACAGGAAAAAATCATGTAATCGATTCTGAAACTTGAATTTTTGCTGTTATCCTTACAGGAAAAGTTCTAGGAATTCCAGTTTCCTAGAAAAGGTTTAGTACCTTTGCAGATTTTTTTTACAGTGTACACTCGGCCAAAAAATTAATTACAGTTGCTAATTTTACAATTAGCTCGATGGTGCAGTCAACACATTATCATAGAGTTTCGCTGATCACATTATAATAACCAATGGAATTTTCATGTTACTTTTTTCAAATATCCTTTTCATTCATGTATTGCAAAAAGAGACATAAAGAGGCTATTCAATATAGCTTAACCCTTTATCAACCGCATTATGAATTCATGAAAATTATACATTGCAAAGCATTTTATGCAAATTGTTTAAACTAAATTAAAAGATTTGCATAATCATTTAATAAGTATTTGAGGGATTTTAGAAGGACTGGAGGATTTAGAAGGGTTAATCAAATTTGTATTTACAGGGATAATGTGCAGTTTTTATAACCCCAATCAAATCTTTTATTTTTTATTATTTTCTTTTTATTTTGTATAGTTATAAAATTTACAAATATGATGTACTTACAATATAAATCTAGAAATATTTCCGCATTGAAAAATCCCCCTCCTCCTCCCTCAATACCAAAAGAACTGAAAAGATGTAAAGACAAAATAAATCATCCTTTCAAAAATATTTTTGTTTTGTATAATCAATAATACTTTTGGAGCAAGATAAAATAATGTATCTGTAACTCATTCTAAACAGTATTACAACTAACTGACGTATTAAAATATTTTTATCATAAGTTATTTTTATGGTACTTATAAGTACCGTTGGAGATAAACAGTTAAACTTCTCTTTTCAAGAAAGAAATGAAGGTTTTCTTTCGTAATCCTTGTATTCCATGGCTCAATTGTAAATCTTACAAAGGCGAGGTATTTCAAACGTTTCTCTGAAAGGTTTATTTAATGGATTTCTTTGACGATTGAAAATTCGCCTGATGAAATTAACAAATTACTGCATTCCCAATTCTATCTAATTTTACATGAAAATCGCATCCAAAAACTGCTTTTATAAACATAATCAATTGTACATGAAACGTCACAAATGAGGTGCGTTCATACTATAATAAGTTTTGTAAATTTTCAGAACGCAGTACAATACCACTCTTACGCAAAAATTCATTAATTCAAATTTTTTTATAATTCTATATATATTCGCTCAGTATTTCAAAGATAATAGGTCTCCATCCAAAATAGAATGCCATAACCTAACCATGGCAACCAAAAATCTTTATTTGGAATTGAATATCATTGAATTAATGGCGTATGATGGGACTTAATAGAAGGATGAACTTTTCATTTATATGCAAGTTTCAAATTTCGTAAAATGTTCAATGACTCGATAACACTCTGCAGAGATTATATAAGTTGAATTTCAAACCATTTCGTTAGTATGTTTTTGCGCTATTATATGTGGACATACGGACGGACCAGATGGTGACTATAAACGCTACATATTTATGTAATTACGAATGTACCTCAAAACCCATGAATAACTCAATATAAATTAAATAATAAAACTTTCTTAATAGCTGCTTGTTTTAACTTTTTCCTGTTTAAGACATTCAAGGATTTTGGTTACAATATGTTTTGTTTCTAAAAGTTTCGAAAACTGCAGTTTAAATTTAAATTTAAACTCCCTACTTCTTAGTTAAATATGTTTCTTTTGCAAACTGACGTGAATTTCTTTTAGGAAAACGTAATTATTAAGTAAATTTTTGTGTGTTAAAATTCAATTTTCAACTGCAGTACTCACATTAGGGACGTAAAAAATGTATTGATAAACGTTAAGGAAGAGATAAAAGTTATAGAAAAAAAGGTATTGTGAATAAAATTAAATGCAAAAAAATATTTTTGTCTGGTTTATAAAACTACAATTGATTCAAAATATCTTTGACATAGTTTCAAACTTATTCCATTTTTTTATTAATAGAAAACATAGTAGTTTACTGTGAACAACAAAATAATAATCTGTCCAATGATTTAAACAAAGAAATACTTAATTTTTCTTAACAACAATTAGAGATATGTGATGTCACTCAAAAGGAACCTATATGTATGGAAACATTTAGTTATTCCACTGTAAAAATTCCTCTTCTAAAGAAAATAATACAATTTTTCAAACGAATCAGTCTGCGAATGTCATTGGATGGCCAATGAAAAATTCATGTGATAAATTACTTCGTCTCATAAATAAAAATTTTTACGATTACCTCTGGACCGAGTTGGCGCATTGCCAAGATTTGCTTCCTCTGGACCGAGTTGGCGCATTGCCAAGATTTGCTTTCCCCTGTGCCTCAATTAATTAATTAATTAATTATCCTCGGAATTCCTTTTATTTATAGAGATTAGAGATATGTGATGTCACTCAAAAGGAACCTATATGTATGGAAACATTTAGTTATTCCACTGTAAAAATTCCTCTTCTAAAGAAAATAATACAATTTTTCAAACGAATCAGTCTGCGAATGTCATTGGATGGCCAATGAAAAATTCATGTGATAAATTACTTCGTCTCATAAATAAAAATTTTTACGATACCAATGATTGATATCCTTTAAAAATTTATTAACTCAAACCGACAAAAAAACATGACGATGAAGAAGTAGTACTGTTCCTTCGACGTTTAATTCAATGTAAAATCACGATTTAACTCATTTGATAAAAGTATAAACATTCAAAGATAAAATGTGTTTCATTTTCAAAACCTTTAATTATTTTTCATACAAACAAATTGATAATATCAACTAAATGAGTAATGCTTATGTTCTACATGTTTTTCAAAAAAATATTTTCCTTTTAAGGAATGTTTCAGTAACTTATAAAGCCTATCTGATAAATAAATTTATTCAATAGTTAAATAAAGTCTTAGGTATATGTTTTGGCCCATTAAGATTGTTAAAATGCTTACAGATTAGAACATGCTAAAAAACCTAGAAGTTTACACAAATACATTCAATAAAAATATAAATAGCTTTTTACATATTAAACATACATTTACATTTACATCATTTTATTATTTTGATAATTTTTGTGAGTAATGATTTATTTAAAAGCTGAGTTTAAATCTATTTATTTATAAAAGCTGGAAATAGAGCATTTCACGATTCGGCATATGTAGAAGCCAACTTGTTAAAAAAATTTTTGAATTTAATATTTTTCGAAATTTTTGGAATTTAATATATAATTATTTTTAGAGGGAATATTACTTTTCCTTGTGACAAAATATGACTGAATGTAAGTGTTAGGTTATGTTTATGACGGCAAATTATCTACACAAGGGATATAGGCCCTAGGAAGGAGGGTGTCATCCGTGGGAGTCTTTCTAAGCAGCCTAATTCGTATTTACGCAAAGAATCCAAGGTTTGATAAAAAAACACGGAAAACTCCAAATGATTAGGACGGCGGGGTTCGAACACAGCACCACCCGTCTTCTAGTTCCGAGAGCAAAGGCTTTCGCCTACTGGCAGGGACTTGTATATAAAAAAGAATCTGTAATTTTTCAAGAGATTTAAGAAATACTGAGTATTTGCTAGTAAGATGGAATTTATAATTAAAATATAATATATATTTTTAAAATTTTAAGATTAGCATAAATGTTAACAACGACTTTTATCAGCATTTAAAAATAGTTGAAGAGAGTATTTTTTTAAACAAATAAAAATAAATTTATCTTTTGAGAAAACTTTCTTTTAAAAAAACATCCAGAATTATGAAGACTGTAAAGATTCAATGTAACACTTGAAAAAAAAAAGCCATGGATTAGTTTTGTAAACAGAATTATTTTTAAAGATTAAATAAACAATTGTGTTAAACAAGATTAAAAATGACAAAAAACGAAATCCTTTGTTATAATACATAGAGCCATAATGTAATTTCAAAGGCGTGTATACAATTGTTTATTAAATTAGTTTTAATATATATATATATATACATACATAGAAATATATGAATGTACATATATATATACATTTGTTTTCTTGTTTTCTTGTTTCCTGTTTGTTTGTTGACAGGATTACATCGTAAACAGTGATAGACTTAAGTTCACGAGACTTGTCTTTTCATATTCATCCTGGTATGTAATGTTTACTTAAGTAAACTGCGACTGAAATTATTGTAAAAAGAGGAATATGTATTATTTAATTTGCCTTATTTGTTTATTATTATTTTTAGTGTTATTATGTAGTATTTAATTTGTTTTATTTGTCTTTTTCCTTAAATGTAGTAAACTTCAAGGGATCTTATACCTTTTAAATGTGACGAAAATTAACTAAACAATTCAAAGCTTGAACTAGTTTATTTTGAAAATATTTTATATATAAAAGTAAAATGTTGAATATTAAGTAAACAGATTGTTCGTTAAAATATGCTATCATTTGAATATAGTTAGCCGTTCTTGGGATTTGTGTATTGTTGATATTTTAAAAACTTTTTTTTCACGCCGTAACTTATTGCGCTCACGATATCTTGAGAACGTATGTATCAATTTTTATGAAATTAGGTACACTGTTAAAAATTTGCAACAAAGTTTCCAGTCATTTGACCGTTTGTATAAAAAAACCCTGCTACATATCAGTAATTTAACTGTAATCTGATCATATCATTGCTCATATTTTAGTCAGAATACAGTTAACTAAAGGATATGTAACCGTTTTCTTTAAAAACGGTCGAACGACTGAAAACTTTGCTGCAAATTTTAACAGTGTATAGACATTAAGCAGATATGTGTGTTTAAAATGACCTTCTTTTAAGTATTTAGAGTGGTAAAATTTTTAGTTATGACATTTTTTATTAAAAAAAAAATACGTGTGGCACTCGGGGACTGTCACGGTAAAGCTATTGCATAGCATTTTTTATCAACTTATGCATTTATAATTATTTATTTATTTTTTATTTATGAAGTTTTTTTGTCTTAGATATTAATTCAAGTTAAACATTTTGAGCGTGATGACCGATAACATTTTTTTTTTCTTGTATTGAACAAATGAGAAGTTAATATCGTTTAAAATATTTTTATTATCTTACAATACATGTAGGTTAATCAAGAATTTTTATCATTGAAACTATACGTTTATGTAGCTGAAATAAAAAAAACATATGTTTAAGACTTGATATTCTCAAAATATCTGAAAAATACCGCGTAAATGTCTGCCGAAGTCTACGGAGGGATACCGTGCCGAAGTCTGCCAAATTGAAGCGACGTTAGCCGGAGTGTTAGGTTTTTTCTCGTTACAGAATTTCTAGATTCTTTCGCCGCGCTCAAAGCCCGCGATAAAAGCTATGCAATACCTTAATAAATTACAAACAAAATTTGGCCGCGCTACTAAAATTAGATCGCGAGTTATAAGCATTTTAGATTTTCCGAACCTCACCATGGGGGATCTCCTGTTACCAAAAGTAACACTGTCTCATAATAAATTACCAAACAAAATTTGGCCGTGCTACGAAAATTAGATCGAGAGTTATAAGCATTTTAAAATTTTCGACCCTCTCCATGGGGGATCTCCTGTCACTAAATATTAACACAGTCTCATAATAAATTACCAAACAAAATTTGGCCGCACTTAGTAAATTAGATCGCGAGTTATAAGCACTTTAAATTTTTCGACCCTAACCATGAGGGATCTCCTGTCACCAAAAGTAACATTGTCTCATAATAAATTACCAGACAAAAACTTGGCTGCCCTACGAAAATTAGATCGCGAGTTATATGCATTTTAAATTTTTCTACCCTCACCGTGGGGGGTCTCCTGTCACTAAAAATTAACACTGTCTCATAATAAATAACCAAACAAAATTTGGCCGCGCTACGAAAATTGATCGCGAGTTATAAACATTTTAAATTTTTCGACCCTCACTGTGGGGGGGGGGTCTCCTGTCACCAAAAATGAACACTCTCTCATAATAAATTACCAAACAAAATTTGGCCGCGATACGAAAATTAGACCGCGAGTTATAAGCATTTTATCTTTTTCGACCCTCACCGTGGGGGTCTCCTGTCACCAAAAATTAACACTGTCTCATAATAAATTATCAAACAAAATTTGGCCGCGCTACGAAAATTAGATTGCGAGTTATAAGCATTTAAATTTTTCGATCCTCACCATTGGACGGGTCACCACTCACTAAAAGCTACATTATCCTACCTTGTTTTATCTTAAGACGATTCTTTTCTGTACACATTCTATCAGGAATTTTTATTATTGAAACTATAGATTTATAGTAACTTAAATAAGATATATAAGTTTGAGACTTGATTTCCTCTAAATATCTGAAAAATACCGCGCCAATGTCTGCCGAAGTCTACCGAAGGATACCATGCCGAAGTCTGCCGAAGTGAAACGACGGTAGCCGAGTGTTAGGTTTTTTTCGTTACGAATGTGTTAGGATATTTCTCGTTACGGAATTTTTGGATTCGGTCGCCGCGCTCAAAGCCTGCGATAAAAGCTATGCAATAGCTTAAAATGTAAATTTTTAATTTTTTAAAGAAATTTTTTATAGATAATGATATAATTTTGATCTAAGAGTAGGTCATTTCAAAAATACATGTATGCTTATTACATACATCAAGTTTCATAACAATTAATAGATACGTTCTCAAGAAAGCATGCGTGCAAAAGCTTAAGGAGGAAAAAAACCAACTGTTTTATTTTTAACAATATACAAATTCTGTAAAAACTAGTCATTATCTCGTGGTATTTATATTAAAAAATATAATATGTTTAATCAAAAGTCAGCATTTCATGTTTTTACATAAAAAAATAATGGAGATGCAAGAATTCGAACTTTCAATGTTTGTGCTGATTTTGAAGTGTTTGAAAGCTACAAGACCCTTTAATTAAAATTGGAATCCAAACGATATTTCTTTATTGTCAGTATCTAAATAGATATTTAATAACACTTATTTTATTTTTTTCCATGCTAAAAAAGAGAGATTAAGAAAGAAGGTACTTATTGAACAGACTCAGAATATTTTGAAAAAAAAAAAAAAAAAACCTACTAATGTGTGTATTAAAGGGCCAGCCAAATTTATCGGCAAAAGTACACAATAATGTGTATAAAATAATAAAATACTTACAAATATTTCGGAAAGACGACGAAAAGACGAAAGAGTCACGTGATATGGTGAGCAGCACTTTTTCTCGCTAAAAGCCAACGATTTTAATATAACTGTAAATTGTTTCTTAATATGTTTTATGAATGATTGTTAATGGAATTAATGAATTTAAATTTAAGCATTGAGAGAGTTTACTATATATATATGAATATATATACGTATATACAGTCACCTCTCATTTATTCGAACTCGTCGAGACCACAAGAAATGTTCGAAGTAGGAGAAGAAAACATGTTTAAAGGGGTACTATTACAAAGGAATTAATTTATAGTATTTTTTAAATATAATTTAACTGTTATCGTTAGAATATTACTTAATAATAAATTTAAAGATATAAATTCATAACTATTTAAATATTAAAATAATATGAATAAAACATAAAAATTTATAATGTGGTATAAAGAACTGCATTTTGAAATGCTTATTAATTTTACTATAATTTTCTTACACGAAATTTGATGAACATTCAAGAAATTATTTACATTATTTATCAGCCTTAGGGAAAAAATATCAATTATTTTTTGGTTTGTCACATTCATTTTTGACTGTTTAGCCAGTTTTCCTATTTGTAACAAACAGTTAAATTCTTCGCCCGATGATGGTTGTATTAGGATAATTGTACGCAAACACTCCGTTGATTGTGCAATTAACTTTTCTGTTGGTAAGGAAAGGACTTCAGACAAAGTAGCAAAATCGCTAAAATCTGATTCCATCTCCTGCGCCGCACATAAATGTTGATGGCGGTATGTAATTTAATGTCATAGTATTATTTAAAATATATCAAAATTAAATTTATTCTAGAATCCATTTACGACAATGAGTTTTTAAATTTTGCAATATACCTTGGTTCATTGGTTGCAGCTGTATTGTAGCTAAAGTGGATAAATATTCAATCTTTATAGAGCTTAGTGTTGATAGTTTTCAATGACTCTGCATATTACCCACCACCATTAGATTTTTTCTGTTTTGACGAGAAAATGTTTTATTCAGTAGGGGAGAGTGGGGATACTTGAGCATAGGGGATACTTGAGCCACCCCTATTATCTCTACAGTTAGTTAATTTTTCTTTCTAAAACTGCCAATATGATAACATATTTATAGTTCTGAACATGTAAAAAAGAAATCACACATCTTGGTACCATTTTGAAAGTATAGTGATCAATAGTTGTCTTTTCCCTATCTGAAGTAAATATTTGGGTGCATGTTTTTTTTTGTTTTTTTACAATCAAAGTTTTGTTTAAAGTTGCAACTATATACATACATTCAATAAGCATAATTTCAATTGTATTTTGAGTCTAAAATAGTTCTAATTGCTGCATGCTTTATTTAGTAAAACTCTGGGAAACAAAAATAGTGATAGTGGGGATACTTGAGCCAATGAGAGTGGGGATACTTGAGCCATGTCTTAACCATCCCCACTAGAAATTAAACATGGGTGAAACAAACAAAAAATAAAATTCCATCCTTATATTCACTAATAGGTATTTTTCTGGAGAAAAGGGAGAATAATTTTTCATTTTATTATTTTTTTTTCTTAAAAAAATAACGACCTAAAAATTTTTAAAAATGTATATTTTTTAAATGAAAATGTCTATTTTATTTTTCGATTTGACTAACAAAATAACCTGTCTAGATAAATGTAAACATAGTTTTCAATTTAACTTTCATTAAATGAAAATAACTTTTTAAAACGGTTTTACAGGCTATAATCTCTAATACTTTAATTAGTTAGGTCCAACATATTAAAATATTTATTTTTTAATATAACATATTAAGATTAGTATTTTATATTGAAATCGTAACCTCTGTTGCTGTAACTTTTTTTTAACTAAGAAAATTGAAGAAAAATTGGTAAAAAGAGCGCACAAAAACAAGAAAAGCAACAAAAATCCCAGTTCAAACTTACCTACATGGAGCCAAAGAGGAAGACAAAATCTTTTCCTGTGAAATCAAAAAAGTGTTTGGAATAGTAGAATGATACATCTGGCTTAAATTCCGACAGCTACTAAACTAAAAGCATGAGTTCGACAATATCATTAGAGGAAAATTCTGTCAATGATGGTGATGATGTGAAAGAAAACCTTCTATTGATGGTTGGTTACTAATAAAATATGCCAGAAAGAAAACTGTAAAAATATTTGTTGGATAAGTGCTTAATATTTTGAAAATGAAATTTGCTCGAAGAATTGCAGATTCCAAATTTAAATGGCTCTGAACTGAGGATGTTTCTACCGTCGTTATAACTCAAGTTCAAATTATCCTTCGACAACCAGTTTTAACGACAAAAAATGATTATATTACTAGCTTTGTTTTCTCAATTGGTTTTGAAAGACTTTACGTTTCATAATTTATCATTCTGTAAAATGTTTGTGCAAAAATAAAGCGAAAAAAATTACTTTTGTAGGTATTTTTCCGTAGTGGCTCAAGTATCCCTTCACTATGGCTCAAGTATCCCCGCCATGGGGATACTTGAGCCATGATGTAAAACAAAAATTAAACATTTATTATACATAGAAAAATAGTTCAAAATTTATTGAAAGTGGTTTTTAGTTGAAGGAAAAATATCATATTTTCATTTTCAATATTTTATTTTATTCTAAAAAAATATAAAAAATTAAAAAAAATTAAAATTCAAAAAATGGCTCAAGTATCCCCATCTTCCCCTACATTTAACTAACTGATCCAGATTTCAGGCGTAAACCAGGCTTTCCCATTTGCCACATAATCAACAGGCAGTGTTTTAACTCCTTTGAAATAACATCGCTTAGTTGATTTATCAAAAACGAACAATTATAACTTCTCACTGCCGTCCATATTGACACCTACCATCACTTTTATCCTGTCTTTTTTAAGATTATCCCTTGGCGCATTTCAATTTTAAAAAATAATGTTTTATTAGGAAGAAGTTTATAAAATAGCCCTGTTTCATCACGATTAAGCACATCTTTCATTGCATAGGTAGAAATAAGGTCTTGTAGCTTTTTGTAGAAATCGTTGAAAATAGGACGTCTACAACATCAATTTCCCCACACATAATTTTGTGTTCGATGTCATTTCGGCTTTTTAAACTTGCCAGAAATCCTTCAGTGCAATTAAAAATTTTAATATCCATGAGAATGGAGTAACAAGAGTGGGGTCCAAAACCAGTAATATTGTAAGCTTTTTTATCTCGTTGATTCATAACAAAATGTTTCTTGTTAGATAAGGCGAACAGAACTCTTAAAAATTACCAGTATTCAGAGCATTTCGGAAAACCCACTCTGGATATGTGATTGCATAAGTAGTGAAAAATTTTCCTTTTTAGTTTCCAATATTGGTCCACTCAAAGGTACATTTCTTCCCAATGCACCCTTTGCCCATAACAGTAAGGCTTCGTCTAAATCATCGAAGGCTGCTTGTTAATATGTTTTTGTCCTTTAGCAAGACTTTCCTTTTCCCATGATATCATGATGAAATTACTTACTTTTCAAATAAATAGAGAGCATTTTTTGTTCAATACTTTCCAGCAACAAGTTTCCCCTATCTTTTAACAGATTAATAGATGTCCACCCTGTGAAATTCTCGGAATGTCATTGGGTCAAATGCTATAGAAGAGAGCAGAAACAAAGCAAGCACAGTGGAAGAGTTGATGGAGGTGGGATCAGTGAACAGGTGGAGCACTAAGAATCAAATATCAAGTCCATGGAATTTTATATAAAATAGTTCAGGAAAATTCTTATAAAAATAAAAGAAATAAAGTTATTTCAAGGATCGGAAGACCGTGATATTGTAAAGGAAAACAAAATAATGGAATTCTCGTTTAAATTGGACGAAGTCAAGATGAATTGAGCTTAAATAAATAAAAATTTCTAACGTTATTCTGCCATTGAAAATTTCAGGACTTCATGTTTACTTCGATTTAAGTGAAAGATCGGTAATTTGAAATCGGAAATTTATATATAGATACATTAATATATAAATTTCGGCAGAACACCGATAGAACATCTGTTAAAAATGATTCGGATTTGAAATATCCGATTTCAAATTACCAAGGGCTGACTGTATTTGCATTACATGTTTATGTTGCTTGTTGCTTCAGTTAGTATTTAAATTTATCACTGTAAAAATAATTTTGTACATAAAAAATATACAAATTTTCATTTATGTAAGCGTATTCCAAAGTAAAGGCCGGATGAAGAATGGAAGAAAAGCCATAGCATCAAAATTGAAACATCAGTGGCTCAGTTGGACATAATTTTGGGCCTGAAATATTTTAATTTATTTAAATTTTGTTTTAATTTATAAAATTTTACAGATAGCTTTCATTATAAATATATATAAGACAAAACTATAGTTAAAACAAACTAAAACTGAGAAAAATAAAGATATTTAAATAAAACTTCGACATGAAATATTTTTAACTTAAAAAAGTACTTCACATAACAAAGTATTTTTTAAAGTTTTATTTCTTTGACGAATGGGATAAATCGCCAAATAAATAGAATTTTAATTTTTTTAACAGATGTTTTATCGGTGTTCTGCCGAAATTTATATATTAATGTATCTATTCACATGAGAAGAACATTCTGTAACTTTTTTCAGAATTTTCAGAGTATGCCTGTATGGAGACATTGTAAGTAAAAATTCTCACTATAAAATATTTACTATGAAATACAAGCTTGCATTCAAGTAAGATTAAAATTAAATGACTAAGTAAAAGGAAAGATGGAAAAAGGTAATGTTTAAAAAAATGGCAAAATAGCAGTTGCGAATTAGTATGGTTTGATCATTTAGTAAATATTTCATCATCAAAAGTAATTGAAAATAAGTGAACATTTGAAATGCAACTTCTCTTGCTCTACATGTATTCAAGCAAGAAAACAAAATATAGGATTATTCGTAAAACTAAATGCACTTATTCGCTACCTTCACTTCTAATATTTAAAAAATGTCCTTTCAGAATGCTATTAATTAAATACATACAAAAACATAATAATTAAATTGTATGTTACAAATTTTGCCACTAATTGTACTTAATTATATTATTCCTATTTAAAATATTTTAGACCTATTTTAAATGAAAATATAATGTTTTCAATTAAAACTAAAGTTAACTAGATATGCAACGAAATAAGAATTTTAAATAAAATTTTATTTCAAAAAGTTAAATATTATGCATTTCTTTATATTAACAGCAACATTACACGAGATTTTTTAATTTTATTAATAAAAGTTTGGCATTCTTTTTACATTTTATGTCTTTAGGAAAAATCAACATTTTCATTATATACATCTGGTTATTTCATTATTTATTAGATTAGAAATCCCTTGATTAATTATTAAACCTTAAGTAAAATTTCTAACAAATTAAACATCCCATTTTACATTTTATTTTCTTTATTATAAAACATGTAAGATAGTTTCAAAAAAATATTGAATAATTTTCTTCTAACAATATATTAACAATTCCAATTTTATGTGTCTGGAGGTACTATTAGCTTTAACTGGAATGCCAGAGGGATAGGCTTTTATTTAAAATTATTTTTGTGTCATAAAATGTAATAAAAATTTATAAATTAAATTTAATAAATTATTCATAACATAAAATTATCATAGGAGAAAAGTAATTGAAAATTTGAAAATGAAAAATTGGGTGGGTTCTTATGAAAACCGAAAAAAATCCCATAACTTCTTATTTAAAATAGAGTTTAAAGTTTTTCTCACTTCAAAAAAGTGGGCCAAAAATTGATGCATGACAGATTTTTATAAAATTTAAAATGTGCTCAAGAGGCGAAAAAATAGAATTTTTGGAAGAAAAAAAATCATAGATTCGTGAATTCTCAAGATATGAAATCCAAGTATATTGTTTATAAATGTTCTTAATATTATCTAAAAATTTCGTATTTAGAAGTTTTTGATTGTACCAACTGTTACAAAAGATACGAAAAATAAAAATAAAAAGGAAAACAAAAACGCTGGAGGGAAAAAAAAAATCCATAACTTTGTCACTTCTAAAGATATCAAATCCGATTAAATTTATTTTACATCTTCACAATAATATCTGTCACTTTTATACGGACAAGCTTTTTATAGGACAATTCTTATAGCAAAAAATAATTAAAGGAAAATAGGAGCTAAATGAAAAATCGTATTAAGGGTGTACTCAGATCCAAACTGCTTATAGTCTGACTAATTTTTCAATTAATTTTCGCGTTTAAACGCATAAAAATGACAAATTCTCTTCTTTAAAAAAACTGTATAATGTGCCGTATTGGCAATTTTTTTTTTAAAGGTAGAATATATTTCAATAAAGGCTGTCAAATTGAGAATTTTGAACTGCATTTTCCAAAACAATCGTCATTGAAGAATTGAGCTTGTATTCAAATAAAAAATTGCTTATTTTCATATTCATTTTAAAATTCGTTTTTCCTCTCAAACGCACGCAATTGGCAGTTTCTAGTAAATATATAATGTGTCGTATTGGTCGACTTTTCCATAAAGACAGAATATATTTCGAAAAATGCTGTCAAAATGCTTTTTAAAAATTTCAAATAATAATAATAAAAATAAAAATAAACATAACAATCTTCAAATAATTATTTCTTTTACGAATAATGTACTTAATAAATTAAAGCTACATTAAAAATAAGAGTAACATTAAAAATAAGAGCTACATTAAAAATAAGAGTATAAAAATAAGAACTATCCCATAAAAATTCATACTATACATAAATCATTCAAATACAATAGAACACTAGGTCGTACAATATTCAGTTATAATTAAAATTGCTAAATATTTATCTACTATTGATAATCTTTCTTGCTTTTGTAATGATCCTTGTTATAGTAATTATGTTTACAGCAATGATAGTCTAATTATTACTATGCGCATTAGTATTGTAGTTGTTTATTTACACAACTTAATGGAAAATGGGACAAAATGTCGTATATCTTCTTGCTCTAATATTAATTCAATTTTAAAATAATTTAATTTTGAACTTGACTTTTTGTTTAAAAGAATTTGGTAGACTACATTAAACCTCTAGCATATTTCAGTGAATAGAAATTGAACGTTTTAGAAAGATTAAACTTTGAACTTCATAGATATAAAGACAATTATATTAAACAGTTAAATTATGAAAAAGAATACAAAGTAAATTTATTATAACTTACATTGATAAATCACGAAACAACTATGAAATAATATGTAAATATTATTATACACAGTCATTATCTAATGCTATAAATACTAGTTCAAATTTTTATAAAACAAATCTCGATACAACCATTAAAAATCGATATATTGCTTAAAATTATAAATTAATGAAAATAAAAAATACTTTAATTATCCTCATATTGTGTCTATTACCAAATTCTATACTAATTATACATATATTAATTTAAAATTCCGTACTATTGGAAGTAATACATATAACAATAATGCTAGTAAAATTCTATTAATAATTTTAACTAAAATACTTGATCTTACAAGATATAATGATAATTTATAAAGTATAAAAAATAGTTTCCAACTTATAAAAAAAATAAAAAAAAAATTAAAGAACACAAAAATACTAAAACCTTTGGCTTTAATGGTTTACACAGTAATATTGATATTGCAGACATGTACAGAATTTTTTATTTATTATTCAAAGAATACAAGCATTCTCCTAGTTTAATAAATAATATTTCTTCATCTTACTTTAAAACATTAACTAAATTTATTCTTTATCATTATTATACATTATTTAATAATACTATATATCAACAAATAGTTGATTTCTAATAAGGTGGAACCATTTCATTTATTTACGCGATTGTTGATTGATTATTGTTGATTGTTAAATGTATAGATATATTGATGATATTATTGTCTTCTATTTTAAAAGTAAATAAAATTATGGTGTTAATAAACATGTATAACTAATTATATGATTAACAATGAAATTATTTTCCTCTACTATAGTGCAGTACTTTGTGATAAAAGATATTCTTTAATATTTTATGTTAAACGCGACGATATTACAGTTAAGGAAAATTAATTTACTCATTATAATTCATGTCTACATAAATCTGTATATGTCAATATTTTACATAATTTCTCATACAGAATTAATAATATATATTCAAATAATTTTAAATTGCAAAATTTTATACTTGTATAGGATCTTGCTAGAAAATATGGTTATATATCATTTTTCGTTATATCAATTTTACACTTATGAAGCTACTTTCTGTTTGGTAATTTTCTTATTATGATTTTAGGACAATATATTTTTATGTATAATAATATTGTTGTTTCAGATTTAATAATATTGTTGCTTCAACAAAAAGGTTTATTTAAAAGAAAAGTTTGTTACATAAAATAACATCTACAATTTTAAATAAATTAATACATATTTGATTTCAAATATGTTAAGAAACTTATAATATAACGATTTAATCTTTTTTAGAACTTACAATGTTATAAATGCTTAATAGATGGAAATAGTAAAACAATTTATCAGTTTGATCTATGTATAAGTAACGTAACAGAAAGTTTTTTTTTTAGAATAGATGGCAGCATCACAGTGTGGTTTTGATCTACGTAGAATTGTAAGTTTATGTAAGCTTAAAAAAATCACTTATATTATTTAGATTTAATAAATGATTTGAATAATATGTATATTAAATATTAAAATTAATTTGGAGAATAATTAGTGTTATATATAATTTTATTATTAAAAAAATACTTTTCTATTAAATAAAGGCAATAATCTATTAGTTATATTGTGCTAACCGTTACATTAGATATGTATTTTAACAGTTAAATTAACTTTAACCATTAATTTAAGTTACATAATTTAAACACGTCCAATTGCTAAGTAATTGCATATACCAATATGGATTTTTCCATGTTTAATTTGTGAATGGATAAGGGCAATTTTAACCTACGTGGTCCGTATAAAAATTTAGTATTTATACTTTCTGAAATATATTTCTATAAAGTTGCAACATATGTCATCAAATTTTGCAGATTTTCTTTTTTATGAAGCATTCTAATTGGAATTCCGTGTCTAAATTAATATTTACGGAAAAATACTATTGTCTCAAGCTTAGAATCAAAATCTATAAACTATCAGCATTATATGGTAATGTTGCTTTTTGATGGAATTAATGCAGTCTTCCTTTTATTCCCTTTTTAATTTACATTTAAATCTGTTTAGTAAAATGATCTCGTCTTGGGCTACAAAGGGATTAAACACTCTATTCCCCGAGTTTTATGATAAAAAATACTTGCGCTTATTAGATGTATTCTGCGGTGTTATATACCAGGGAAATTTTTGGTTATGCTATTACTTTTTACATATGTATTATTCAGAAAATTTCTTAATTTTATAGCCGTATAGAGAAAAGTAGAATCACGCATGAATATGAAATCATTATCGGGGAGCTAGAACTGAGCTTGATAAAGCATCTTTGACTCCAAAATACTCATTATATGGTAAGCTTTATTACATCTTTAATCGCTTCTTTATTATTTTATAATTAAAAATAGCAAAATTTTTTATGTTTAGATGATTTCTAATTCAAATATTACGTACATTTTCCGAAAAAAATATTGTTTGATAAAAGAGCCAGAGTGAGGAAGTTTTACCTTTTGTACCGTAAAATTTAATATTTAGCGTAATTCAATGAAGATTCCATTGATTTTCAGTCTAACAAATCCAGTTAACACCAGTGTGATGCTAGAAATGCAATATAATTCGAAAAAAAGTGAAAATTATTCTTCATAATATTCTTTTTGATATTTTAAATGTATTGCTTATAAAAAATGTTGTTAAATTAAAAAAAAAAAGTTAATTAATATCAGCTATGAAATAGTAACCAAAATCAAATCTCCAAAAAATGAGTTTTAAATTAGTTTGAAATTTTTCAGGCTTGGTGTACCATTAATTCTACACGTTTCTTCATGAAGTATTATTTTGTCTTAACAATTGCTGAGTTTCTTTCGACTTATAGAAATGGCTATTAGTATATGGCAATGCCTTTCTTATTATAAATTCTGTTATGTTTTAACGTTTGGTAGCGATTCTTCTATTTAGTACATATATTTCACCCTTTAAATTAAAAATATAACTTACTTTTCTGAATCAATCATGTGTGATAAAACGCAAAATACATCAGAAAGTTGCAGTACTCCCAAATCATGCTGTAATTCTTTATTTTCCAAAAGCCTTTAGAAATTCTTCCTTAGCATATTGTCATATGAATTGAATAGTTCACAGAATAAGTACATTTGTTAAATTTCAAACAATGAAATGATTTTTAAACTTTAGTAAGTCAATTTGGATAGCTACGATTAATGTTATTACAATAAAAAAATTATTTTCCTCAAAATTGAAAAACAAATCGTACTCGAAAGGGTCAATTAAACAAAAATGTCCTGTGCACTGGACATTCTATGCTGCAGATTCCAGAGACTGCAAATACCATGCACGAAAAAATCTGTACTATTATATATTTCACAGTTCAAAACAATATAATATATATGTATAAATATATATATATGTATATCATTAAGACAACAGACAGAATCTTTGTAATATTTTTGAAAATATAAATTTAAAAAATGAATTTCCTTTTTTTTTTGTCGTTATAAAAGACGTGAAATTTATTTTTTAATGAAACAACAATTACATTTATCTTATTATTAAAAATGTTTATCTGGAAAATAATAGAATAAACTAACCGATATAAGCATCATTTCTTTAAACTTTTTAATTTACGATATAAATAAATGATGGGATTTAAATAATGTAAAACTATATGATTTTTAATTTATTCAAGTCAAATGCTTTCATGAATATTTATGTAAAAAAGGGATTAATCTTTCAAAATGAGAATACACTTTGAACTTTATGCATTAAATATGTAAGTTTAATATTTAGCTTTTTTATTTAAAAAAATTCTCATGCATATAATATTGTGAGATTATAAAAGTTATATTCGTCATTCTCTATAAAAACACAGAAAAATATTAGAATATATAAGAATATGCTACTTGTACGTTAAAGTTTATTTACTAAAAAATTTCAAGCGAATTTTTCATTACACATAATTTGACATTTCATACATATGAAATTAAACATGCCTTTTGATTTAAAAATTACAAACTTATTATTTATTGAAACTATCTACATGCTCTTAACTCCTCTATGCAATTATGTGTATATACGTTAACCTACTTCGTTCGTAATAGTTCACATTCCACTTTCATTTCCGTTCTTTTAAAAGTATAATACTTCATGGATTATTGTTATTTTTATTATTATTGAGGGGGGGGGTATAGAAGATATTTTAAATGGTTGTTTATTTATTCTACTACAGTTAAATGGTTTTTTAAACTCAATTAAAACTTTTCTTCATCACTATATTTCTTTGAGTTCAAATTCTAGAAAATTAACTCATACATATATATTGTTTACTAAAATGTAGCAAAAGGTTTTTGAATACCCTCCGTTGCTAAATTTCACGAATTATTTTTTGATTTATTTATTTATATATTTTTGATACTGTGATTAGAGTCTGCACGGGTCGAAATTTGCAGGCCCCGGGCCCGGCCCTTAGAAAAGTAATTTCGGCACTGCCGGCTATTCTACTAGTTTTTATATAAAAACTATGTAATCGAACGGCATTATACGTTTTTATAAAGAAATTTAAGAAAATACTGTCAAAGTTAGTATTTTGAACAGAATTTTCGGAAAGGACAGTATAAAAACGGCGAAAAATCTGCAACTTTTTGACAAGAATCTGTTATATCTGAACAAGGTTATGACATGTGTGTATAATATACGTATGTAATTTACCGAAAATGAAAAACGCTATTTGACGCCAAATCCTTTTAATAGCCAGGCTTGTCAGTTTTGTACCTTTTCAGTCAAAAATTAGTCATAAAATGTGTCAAATTTTCGCGTTGTTGAAAAGTGAAATTAAGAATGACCAAGAAAAATATAGCCAAAGATTACGTTCTTTATCTCTATTAATAATTTTACAAATCATGTTGGCTGCCCTACATTTCTTGAGAACAATTAAATTTAGTTCCATTCCATTCATCTATACGTAGAAAAACAATGCAAGTCTGATCTCGGCCCAGTACGACTTTGTTAAAAATTAGTAAGCCCGTGTTACACATAATGCTGATCCGATATCCGATGCCGATCTTCAGTGTACAAATCTCATTTCTGTATTAATGTTGTCAAACTAGTATCGGCTTGTAACGCACATTTATACTTATTCTCATTAAAGACATATTCATTAAAAATAGCTCATATTTTGTCATTTCTGTTTAAATCTTTAATTCTGGCAGTAAGACATCTAAATATTTTATCGGCCCGGCCAGTACCGCCCGTTCAAATTTTTTTTTGCCGGCCCAGCCGTTTAGAAAATTCGGAACCATTCCGCCGGCCCGGCCGATATGGCCCATTCAAATTTTTTGCCAGCGCGGCCCATGCAGGCCTCTAACTATGATATAATTATTTAACAAATATTTTTATTCATACTAAAGATAAAATCAACTACAAATACGTACCAGAAAAACAAGTAAAAACAACATGCATTCTATTGCATAAATTTTCTAGCCTAAAATATGTATATTCCATCCGCCTACAAGTTTTTAAAGTTATACACCTTGTTAATTGCAAAATATGTTATATGACATATACAAAGCTATACGCATACATTAAAATGTCAAAATGTGTATCGAATTTGAAATTTTACTTGGATTCTATTTTACTCCACCATTTCTGATAATAATTTTCGCTTCTATATTCAGCAAGGTGTAAAATAATCCTACGATATACCTGCTACCGCTAAACTTCTCATTGTCGCGAACTGATATATCCGTTCACTAAGCTGCAAGTTTCACTGCTATATAAACATTATTTAAATTGGTATAATTAACTACATATAATCCAGTTAAAAAAAAAAGAAACTAAGCTATGATTAATACTCTCGAGACCTATATGCCAGTACGTAATAATAAAAAAAGAAAAAAGAACTATTTTAAAAAACATTTCTTTTAGCCTTTAAAATAAATTAAAAAGAAAACAAAATTACAATTTAGCCTTTTTGCTCTGCCAAGGACAATCAGTTGCGAAGACCTGTGTGTTTATAATCGAGTAATTCTGAGTTCGATTCTTGCATGCATCTTTAACAATGTTTGCAGATTTCGTATCTATATTGAACCAGGTGTACAGTAATCTTACGATATATCTGCTACCGTTAAAAGGTCGATCAATGATAGTATTTTGCAAAGACGTGTTTGTTTCATAAACGAGTGATTCTGAGTCTGATTCTTGCATGCATCTTTAACAATGTTTATAAATTTCGTTTGTATATTTAACCAGTGAACAGTAATCTTACGATATATCTGTTACTGTCTAAAGTTCGATCAATGATAGTATTTTGCAAAGATGTTTTTGTTATATAGTGGAGTGATTCTGAGTTCGATTCTTGCATGCATCTTTAACAACGTTTACAGATTTCGTATCTATATTGAACGGGTGTACAGTCATCTTACGATATATCTGCTACCGTTAAAAAGTCGATCAATGATAGTATTTTGCAAAGACGTGTTTGTTTCATAATCGAGTGATTCTGAGTCCGATTCTTGCATTCATCTTTAACAATGTTTATAAATTTCGTTTGTATATTTAACCAGTGAACAGTAATCTTACGATATATCTGTTATTGTCTAAAGTTCGATCAATGATAGTATTTTGCAAAGATGTTTTTATTACATAGTGGAGGATTCTGAGTTCGATTCTTACATGCATCCTTAATAATGCTTGCAGATTTCGTATCTATATTCAAAAAGGTGTACACTAATCCTACGATATATCTGCTACCGCTAAAAGGTCAATCGATGATGGTGTTTTGCGAAGACGTGTTAATTTCAAAATCGAGTCCTTCTGTGTTCGATTCTTGCATGCATCTTTAACAATGTTTACAAATTTCCTATCTATATTTAGCCAGGTGTACAGTAGTATTACGATATATCTGCTACCGTTAAAAGGTAGATCAATGAAAGTATTTTGCAAAGACGTGTTTGTCTCATAATCGAGGGATTCTGAGTTCGATTCTTGCATGCATCTTTAACAATGTTTATAAATTTCGTTTGTATATTTAACCAGTGAACAGTAATCTTGCGATATATCTGCTACAGTCTAAAGTTCGATCAATGACAGTATTTTGCAAAGACGTGTTTGTTTCATAATCGAGTGATTCGGAGTTTGATTCTTGCATGCATCTTTAACAATGTTTACAGATTCCGTATCTATATTTAGCCAGGTGTACAGTAATCTTAGGATATATCTGCTACCGTTAAAAGGTCGATCAATGATAGTATTTTGCAAAAACGTGTATGTTTCATAATCGAGTGATTCTGAGTTCGATTCTTCCATGCATCTTTAACAATGTTTATAGATTTCGTATCTATACTTAGCCAGGTGTACAGTAATCTTACGATATATCTGCTATCGTTAAAAGGTAGATCAATGATAGTATTTTGCAAAGACGTGTTTGTTTCATAATCGAGTGATTCTGAGTGCGATTCTTGCATACATCTTTAACAATGTTTACAGATTTCGTATCTATATCGAACCAGGTGTACAGTCATCCTACGATATATCTGCTACCGTTAAAAGGTCGATCAATGATAGTGTTTTGCGATGTCGTGTTTTTGCATGCATATTTATCAAAGTTTACCAATTTATTATTTTCTAAAATTATAATAATAATTATAATAATAATTATAAATATATGTTTGCAATTAACGCTGATGCATGATATTAGATTAGAAAAAGTTTGTTAATAAAGTTATTGTGATCAAATGAATAGCGAGAATTAGCTTTGTATTTTTAAAGTACTTCAGTTTTTTTTAAGAAAGTATTTTTAGTTTTTTTTAAAGTTATATATATGCGCATACTGGCCGTTTTTTAACGACTTTTTTTTCTGTAGTACGTCATAACTGTAATTAATGGAACAAAATGCTTATTTACGAAAACTAGAGATCGCGGCATTAATGAATTTCTTTTTTTCGTTTATTTCAGTTTCAAAATTTCTTTTCGCTTTTCAATATTATTGATGGAGTTTATTAAAAAACTATTATTCCTGCTTCCATTATAATTTTTATTTGTATCTTATTAACACTGTGAAATAAATATTTAACTTACTATTATTTCCTTCATAAATTATCAATTCATACTTAAATTAATCATGCATCAAACTGTTTCAATCAAATAATTTTTCAACATAAAGTGTTAAATTGTTTTTAAAATGTATTTTATAAATATTTTTTTTTAATCTCTAAACTCATTTTTTTCCTGCATAAGATGACACATAAATACTGTGATACGATGAAAATGTCAATTTACTGACATGTTTTTTCGTGTTTTTGAGCTACGTATAATATTTTTTTACTCTTGATTCTCATAATTTTTTGTTGCGTATTTGATAATTCTAATGATATAAATTCGCTGTTTTATAAGAAAACATGGTTTTGAAAAGGTTAATCCTTCGTTCCTCAAAAACCTCCCCCCCCCCTAAAAAATCGCTGCTTGTGGGAACTTGTAGAAAAAAAGTCAAGCCAATCAAGCGCAAATCTCTGGGTTCCCTGAAACTTACTCTTATAAAAGCCTGGGCCGAAATCAGATCAGAAATAGTTTGTCGGTTTGAGGAGCTCCTTGAACCCTGGAATCATAGAAACGTATTTTGATAAAAGCCTTGGCCGAAATCACAATGGAAATAGTCTGTCGTTTTCAGAAAATTCTTGAACCCTGGATCGCAGCGGAAGGAAGCCATTACAAATTATCCTGCTTTTATTTTGTTCAGAATGTTCTTCTCCTTCACTTGGCGAATAAAACGGGTTATTTTATTCCTTCAGTTTACAAATTATTATTTTTTATTTGCGTTCAGTATTTATGCATTATCCTGCATCTCAATATGCATTTGTTTATTGCTGTTAACTTACGATAACTGAGCCAAACAATTAAGAAAACCCCAATTTCATTTCTTTATTAATCACAAAAAAGGTGGAGTCAAATAAGATTTCGCACAACATTCAACTGCGGTGTACTACATTTAAAGAAAATTACACTTGAATTTTGTTTTTATAATTTTTTAACTAAATATAGAAAGATTTTTTTAATAGTGTTCAACGTTTTATACATCCAAATTGTTTAAGTTTGTAATTGTGATAAAGCAGTTTGCTACTTAATCAACATACATATTAAAGAAACATACATATCATAAATTGAAAGAACGAGATTGATTATAATGTTGTACTTTGTAACGACAAAACATTTTGAAATACACAGGCTTTTTTATGAGAAAATTTCCAAATTACAACCTAGAAGGATTCATTATTGATATCAATATCATCGTAGTCGGTAAAATGAGTTCTTTTCTGTTAAGGGGAGTCTTCATTCTCTTGAAAACTCCCGTTCCATAATGTTAAACCAATGGGCAGTTTAACTTCGAGTTACGCGATTAAATATAAATATTTTAAACAGTTTTTTTAAACTGTTTCCGAAAGTGAAAGTACTTAAAAAAAATCTGCAACCAAAATCGAAAAAGTAAAAAATAGTCATACTAAATTTCAAGCTCAGTCTTCCTATGCAAACAAAAATCATTTAAAAATATTCAAATTTAAACGAGTAATTCGAAATTAACCTGCTCATTGGTTTAATATTACAGAACAGGAGTTTTCAAGTACTAGAAGACTCCTCTTAATAAAACAATATCAGTAAAAAGAATTAAAAACAGCTTCAAAGTTATACATACATAAAAATTTTTAAAGACATGTATATATTTTTTTAAATCCTTTACATATTTTCTGAAAATTCTAAAAATCTTCTTTTTCTTTTTTTTTAAGGATAAAAATTGTTTTTTTTAATCTTAGGAAACATTTTATTCAGAGAAACAGAGAAATGAAATTTTGAATTAAATTTATTCTTTTTTATACAGAAAATTTTATGCTGTTTTTCAAGGAAAAGGAAATTCCTTGAAGATCTAGTGAAAAGAAAAAAATGAATAACATGAAATAAGGAATTGATTTCTCTACACCAAGTTATATCTAAAATATTTGAAAAGTGTATATAAAAATATATCACATTTTAAAGTTACAAAAAAGCGCATTTTACGTAAAGGAAAATGCATAGTTAAATCAGTCTTACAGTCACAAATGTCAGCTTTCTCTATTTTTTCTTTATGAAAATTAACTGTTAGATTTGCTCTTTACATTCGTTGTTTGAATTAATTAAAAATATGAAAGGTCATACAAATAAATGAGTAGAATTAAATATTATGCAATATTTTTCTTATCCATCATTCATAGTATAGGCTAAACCTTGCAATCGTTTTGAAAATCGAAAAAAAAATTCACTGATTTACACTTTTCAGATACTGGAGATTCCGAATAACATATTTAAAAAAAAATAA
The DNA here is from genome assembly GCA_964019185.1 of Maratus speculifer. NCBI lineage: Eukaryota > Metazoa > Arthropoda > Arachnida > Araneae > Salticidae > Maratus > Maratus speculifer. The sequence continues at coordinate 182,515,168 of OZ025290.1, forward strand.
TTGTCGTCTGTCTGTGTGTCTGTCTATCTGTAAACGCTCTATCTCCAGAACAAATTGAGATAGAAACTTGAAATTTGGTATGTACTTAGCATGTAAGAATGGAACGAAGCCTATTTAATATCAGTAACCTCGATTATACGGAAATATTTTTTTCGGACTCTCGAAAAATTCGTTCTGACATAAAAATTTTCGATTTTTTTATTTTAACCCTCTCACTGACAAGCCCATCTATAGACGTTCTCTAAGCTCCAGGTTTCACTGCAATGCAAGCAATAATTAAAATGATATAACTCAGTAGATTTAAGGGATTTTTAACACATTGCGCAATGATTAACACACTCAAGAATAACATTCATATTCATAAATAAGATTTTTCTATAGTTTTGAAAGAATCATATTTTTTTTAGCAATTAAAACAAAATGCTGAGAAAACAACATTACAATTTTGCCCTTTTGCAAGACTGTCAGAGGGTTGGAATGAACGTAAAAGGCAATAAAATAAACAAATTTTGCATCAAGAACGAAGCCAATCGGATTATTTGTTGCCGAGATATTTGTAATCCTTTTTTCTAAATTTCTCGATTTTTCATGACCCTGTATTTCATTCAAATTTGAATTCAAAGAAATATTTTAATTGAAAATGAGACGCTTCATCCGACGCAGTAAACTGCTAGTTAATATGATTATTACTTTTGGAGTTATAAGGATGTTTTTTTTACGCAATACGATGCTGCTTGAGTAGTTTGGCTTTTTATATAATTTGTCGAAATTAGTTCATCAGCAATTCATTAATGGAACATAATTATTTATATTAAAAATATTTTAATATACGTTTAAATTTTGATTTGGAATTGCAATTCATTTTATAAATGCTTCATGCATGTTTTATTTTCATATATTATATTATTCATATCCATGATGGTTAAGTATTAAGGTGGCCCCCAACGACTAGTTTTTCTGTGAATTATTATTACTTACCCATAATACGTAGTATAGGGTAAGTCTTGCAATCGCTTTGAAAATCGAAAAAATTTTTTGGCGGATTTACACGTTTCAGATGGTAGAGATTCCGAAAAACATATTTTTAGAAAAAAAAAATTTGCCGTCCGTCTGTCTGTCTGTCTGTCTGTAAACGCTCTATCTCACGAATAAATTGAGATAGAGACTTCAAATTTTGTATGTTTTTTTGTATGTAAGAATGGGACGAAGCCTATTTAATATCAGTAACCTCGGTTATCCGAAACTATTTTTTTCGGACTCTTAAAAAATTCGTTCTGATGAAAGGTATATAAAAATTTTCGAAATTTTGTATTTTAAGGAGTGGAATTAAAAGGCAATAAATTAACACAAATTTTGCATAAAAAGTAAAGTCAATCGGATTATTATTAGTCGAGATATTTGTAATTCTGTTTTTCACATTCTTCGATTTTTCGAGACCCTGTATTTCATTCAAATTTCAATTCAGAGATATATTTAAATTGGAAATGAGACGCTTAATCCGATGCAGTAAACTGTTAGTTAATAGGATTATTATTTTTGGAATTATAAGGATGTTTCTTTTACGCAGTTCGGTACTACTTGAATAGTTTCGCATTTTATATGATTTGTCGAAATGTGTACATCAGCAATTCATAAATAGAGCATTACCATGTATATTAACAATATTAAAATATACGTTTAAATTTTTTTGGACTTGCGGAGCATTGTATAAATAATTTTCGCATGTTTTATTTTCCTATATTATATTATGCATATTCATGATGAGTAAGTATTACGGTGGCCCCCAACGACTAGTTATTATTTGTTTGAAGAAATTAAAATTCAGCTTAGTTTTTGTATGGATAAAGGAAATCTTGTATTCTATTTTGTACTCGTTATTAAATACTTTTGAATCATGCAAATTTTGTGTAAAGGTGTGTTTTCGAAAACAATACAACGTATTGACGTTTTTAAAATTTAATTATAAATAAGTAGAAAAATAAGAACAGTTTTTTAAATACTCCTTTACAAGCGTTTGATGTTTTTCTCGAAAATTACGCCAATATTTTTCATTGTCGTTTTTTATTTTCGAAAGATTTCCGTTACGATGCATTAAATTGGTGTAGTCAGCAATCTCTGTTATGAAAATTTCGCTGTTTAAAGAAAAAAAAACAATTTACGCAAACAAACAATTATTTAAAAAAATACATACTTTTTATTCGGTTTCTTTTTAAGGTAAAGCAATAGGAAAGAAAAAATACATTAAAATCCCATACACATATTTTTAAGAGTTCTAAATTAATTTCTCAATAAACAACTTTGAATAAGTGAACAGAAACAATTATTTGATAAAAGCGTATTTTAAAACATTTATTTATTGCAGTTTCACAGCTATTTGTCCGTTTTGAAAGATGCATCAATATTTTTTTAATATTTAATCCTCTGTACAATTGTAAGAGTTATTGAGATTATTTGGTTATTTATCACTTGTTGCTGCCTACGAAAAAAAAACTTATCCCAACAGTCTGCCTACTGATAAATCACGGATGAATTTGGAGGACCAAATTTGGTACTACTCTGTTATCCCGTCGACCGATTTCGCCAAATTATACAAATCGCCAAACTAGTAGCAAAATTATACATATTGACGTAATTTTTATTTTAAATAAATAAAAAATAATATTTAGTAGAATATTAATATAAAAATGCAAATAAAAAGGCGAAATAAAATCACTTAATGACTTTTAAACACGTATATTGTATTTAATGTTATTGAATTGGCGTTCACGATCATCCATTATTGTCATTTAATTTTATAATTTGGCGATACTATTTTGGACGACGGGATAACCTAGTACTACCCCAAATTTATTCAGCTGACCTTATTAATCACAGCATTTCTTCCGATATATGAATCAGATTAACAGAATAAATCCCAGATAAAGGAAAGCCAGTAAACGCCGAGTACGCATTTTCACAAAATTAATTTCAACTGAATCATTCTAATTAGGAAATAAATCACATAAGATGTAAATTTCTAACCAAGCATAAAATATCCGGATAGGATTCGAACCATGAATGTCTTGTTAACATATTTTTAACCCGAAATATGATGCATTAAAACTGTTTGCCAAATTTAAGTTAATAGAAAATGAATGAATATGATTTTATTATTAAAATATTTATATCATTTTTTACATAAAAATACATTGTTTATTTAATATTTTTGTATAATATTTTATGCCACCCAGAAATTAAACTATGCATTGTACACCTGTTATGTAACAATTTTGAAACTTTTTTATAGCAGACGAAAAGCCACAGTTTATGATTCATTGTTAATATATTCAAAATTGTTTAGCTCTCGTTAATAAGTCTCAAATGCACAGTATCTCGGAATTCAATTTCATACATGAAAGATTTTGGAGCCTGTATGTAAATATCAATAGTACAATGAAATTTGTTAAAACAACAATCGTTACTTGTATTTATTACATATACACGATCCAAATAATGCGTCTATAATCCGCTTCTATGTTTAGCACCATTTAGGCTTTGAAACTTACAATCAATATGAATCTATAAACACTCTGTTGTTAGATTAATTTATTGTATAGAACATAAGCATTTCTGGACAGCATATATATGTAATAAAATAAAAAAAAAAATTGCGCCATTTTTTTTTTATTCTCTTAGCTTCAATTCTAAATTTGTGGAACATATTTCAATCTTAGTTTCGTAACTTGTAACAGCTAAAATTCTTTTTCTTACTTTAGTTATTAATAAATTATTTCTTGCTTCTCAAAAAGGCGGGAAGTATTTCGTAAGCTTTTTACTTTCTGGCATATTCCTGCGATTTTAATTTTATTTTTTATTTTTAACATCGCGTGACAAGTGTTACTACGCGTTGCTAAAGGGCTTAGTGTTCCGAGGAAAAAATATAGTTCTTGCCAATAGACCGCCTATTACGGCCAATTAGAATTGATCATTTTGTCCGTTAGAGGCTCGAGTCCATCCTGATTGGATTTTTAAAATGATTGACGCGGAGTAGGAGGGCGCTAGTTTTGTCGTGAAAATGATTTTTTCATTTGGCTTTTCAGGAGAGTTAGAATGCACCTTTTCTTTAAACTATCAAGACGCGCGTTTTATTGCTCCGCTGAATTAGAATGCATTTTTTCTTAAAAAACTACTCGGAAGCCATGTCATGTTTCCCGAGAATGCGATTGACTTTCAAAAATTATTAGGATGCTGTTTCTTCTTTCTCCCCAAAATTCTAATATTGTGGAATGTAGCTTAATCACGGAGTTGGTGAAGTGGAAGTTATTCGATGAGAGTGCCAAGGTGATTGCGTGAAAGAACTTAACTTATTTATGAGTTCTAATAAAATTAATTTAAAGACTGCTTGATTGAACTTTCTTATGGGGAAATAGCCCAATAAACTCATCCACTGCTGGTCAAATTGCCGGAGCGACTGCTCAGCTCGTCCCTCTGTTGATTCTTGGTAGTAGTAATCTGTTCTGCCTCATAGATGGTGTGCCACTGGAACTTGTACATTGTTATGGAACATCGATCTCGTCGAATCATTACATATTAGCCGGCAGGATTTCTTAAATGAACCTGCATACGTCTCTAGAGAATTCTTCGCAACGCTGTGTGTGCACGTGCCATTTTCGCCGAGCTTGAAACTAATTGCTGAAACTTCGGCCTTTGTTTATTACTCATCTTGAACCGACATGAATCAATCTGTGAAAAAAGATCGTCTTATAAAGTTTTGTTTGTAATTATGTGTGGTATCTACATCTACAAATATTTTAATTGTGAAATATACCTCGCATTCTAGTGAGAAACTTTTCAACTGTGAGATATGCAACCAAACTGTGAGATATGCAAAATAAAAATTACAAAAGATCACCTGCATGAAATCAATTCAACATCATTTTCTTTTATTTATTTATTTACTGTATTTTCTAGGTAAAAGTGCATAAATATTTTGATAAATTTTCATTTCATAATAAATGAACACCTGCTGTATGGTTGCGAAACTACGGTAGATTCCATCAGTAATACAAGATAATTGAAATTTACACCTGTGAGTCGTATCTACGAAGTTCTTTATTTTTGTTTAGTTTAATAAAAAATTAGGTATTTGAACAAGGCCACATCGAACATGTCTGTAAGTTATTATTTATTATTTTATTGTTTTATTGATTAAGAAATTTAATGATAATTTCTTTGTTTAAATTCTTGATTTTTTTTTTCTCTCTTTTATTACAGATATTAAAAAATAAATTTGTTCTTAATTTATAATTAATTAAAATTTTCTGCTCATAGAAATTTTATTTAGTTTTAAAGGTGTTATTTTTTTTTTTTTTAAATCGAAAGATGGATTAATTTGTTGTTAAAAAAAATACTCTGTTGCAAAATTTATTTTCCATACGTAAAGAAAAGTATTTTTGTTTTTAAAATTATTTGTTATTTCCCATGTATGGAAAACCGATATTTATTATTTTATTACTTATTTATTTATTATTTATTTATTTTTATTATTATTTATTGAGGTATTTGAAGTATAGTAATTGAATTTTAATAATTGAAGTATAGAATTTAAATATTTTCCATATGAATTATCCTTCTTTCATGTTACTAAGGTCAGGATTAGTAAAAGAAGAAAAAATGTCAGAAAATAAACTTGATATTGTCCCTTTTGAATTTGGGTCGGGCATGGATATATTTAAATGGTTTAAACATTTTGATCGAGAATGTTCGGTAGAAAAGAAAGATAATGAGTGGAAACACCAAAATATTTCAAAATATTTAAAGGGGGAAGCGCTAAAAACTTATATAAATGATTGTTTGGATTGTGCTACTTATGAAGAAATTGTCGAGATTTTAAGTGAAAAATTCATTCAAGTTAGAGTTCCAAAATTTTCTGAATTTACTTCCTTAAAGTTAAATGATCTAAGTGATTTGGATTCTTATTTTAGAAAGAAAGTTGAGATTGGAAGGCAACTTCAGCTTGAGGAAAATTTAATTATACAGGGATTAATTGATGGCCTTCAGCCGGAGTATCAAAATTGTTTGATGGTTAACCCTCCTTCCAATACTCGTGAATGGTTTCGCATTGCTAAACAATTAGCAGCGATTCCAAATCATACCTCTAATAACGGCAATAGAAATTTTCAACAAACTAGACCAATGCACAATCCCAATCCTCAGCCCAGACATTGGACTCGACCTACTCCAAACAATCCATCCCAAAATTTTAATCCTAGGTTTTTCACTCCTAGAATGCCTGCAACTCATTATCAAAACAATTACCCTAGTCGTCCGTGCAGAGTATGTTTAAACAGAGGCATAGAAAATGCATATCATTGGGAGAGGAGTTGTATATTTAACACAAATTCCTGTCAAGCTCAAACTCCTGCTCATATTCAACCACCCCCTACTAATAATGTCTGACAATTATTTATCCCTGGATATGTGGGCAATAACAAAGTGTATTGTGTGGTGGATAGTGGATCAACTGTCTCAATTTTACCCCTCAAATTTGTTCGATATTTAAATGGTAATTTACATAATGTTACCCCTATTACTATCAGACAGGCACAAGGAACTCTTACAATTAATAAATCTTGTCGATTATGTATTAAATTTGGTAATATAAAGAGATATGTTAATTTTTTAGTAAGTCAACTTGATTTGGACTATGCTATTTTAGGTTTACCTGATTGTGCCAAATTTAAATTGAAAATTGATTGTGCAAAAAGCCAGGTGTTACAAGACAATATTTCGTTAAACCCATATGTCAACATATCCAGTGATAACTTAGAATTGCTTCATTTTGATATTATAAAAAATGATACTACTGTGCAACCCGATTATGGAAATACCATAACTCCTCAATCCTTGTCGCGAACTAATAATGATGATTATAATCTATTGGGGGATCTGAATGCTATTCAAAATAAAAATGTAAGGGAACTTTTAAGGGATTATTTAGATATTTTTGCAAAAAATAAATATGATGTAGGGAGAATTAATATTGAACCTCAGCGTATTTATCTTAAATCTGACCTACCAATATCTTTGAGGCCTTATCGTACATCCACTGCTAATGAAAAAGAAATATCTCAGCAAATCCAATCATTATTAGCTGCTGGGTTAATTAAAGAAAGTTATAGCCCATACTCTTCTCCAGTTAAGTTAGTAAATAAACGAGATGAAGGTAAAAAAACCCGAATGTGTGTTGACTACCGAAAATTAAATTCTATCATGAAAAATGACGCTGAACCTTTACCCCGAATAGATGAAATTTTAGACAAATTAAGTGGTGCCCAATATTTCTCTACACTAGATTTAGCCTCAGGCTATTGGCACATACCTATTCACCCAGCCGATTCCGAAAAGTTAGCCTTTACTACTAATTGTGGGCTCTGGGAATGGAATGTTCTCCCCTTTGGTGTAAAGGTAGGCCCCCCAATTTTCAACAGGACAATTAGAAGAATTCTTACAAAATATAAAATAGACTTTGCTTGTTATTATTTTGATGATATAATTATTTTTTCTAAATCAATAGATGAACATATACAGCATCTCATTCAAATTTTTGATTTATGCCGAATAGAAAATATTAAATTAAAATTATCTAAATGTACTTTTGCTCAAAAACAAATCAATTTTCTAGGGTATGAAATCCAAAATGGAACTTTAACTCCAGCTAATACTAATATAGAAACGATTAAAAAATTAAAACCTCCTACTAACACTAAAGAATTACAAAGATTTCTTGGTTCTATAAATGTGTATCATAAATTTATTGACAAATATGCTGAAATTAGACACCCCCTAAATAAATTACTTAAGAAAGATACTATTTGGGAATGGAATACTGAATGTCAAAACTCTTTTCAAAAATTAAAAGATGCCCTCATTGCTAAACCAATTTTAAAGATTTATGACCCAAAATTACCCCTACACATGTTTGTTGACGCTTCTCAGGTAGCGGTAGGTGCAGTTCTTAAACAACCCGACCATAATAACTTTTTACATCCAATTGCTTATTTTTCTAGAGGATTGAGAAGTTATGAGAAAAATTATTTCATTACCGAACTAGAGTGTCTTGCTATCATTGATACTTTAGATAAATTTTATCATTACTTTCACGGTGTACAATTTACCATCCATACTGATCATGCATCTCTTGTTTGGTTAAAAAATGTCAAACATTTAAGAGGTCGATTATTTAGGTGGTCATTGAAGTTAAGTATGTTCGATTACAAAATAGAGTACTTAAAGGGATCTACAAATGTCGAAGCCGACATGTTGTCCCGAAACCCTATTTCTCATTTTTGTAAGCCCCTTACTTTTCTTCTTGACGTTAAAGAGATTATTGAGATGCAAGAAAAAGAAAATGTGTGTGGATCAAATTATATTAATGACAATGGACTGATTATAGTTAAAAGAAAAGGTTTTCGTAAAGTGGTAGTTCCCATGTCCCTAAGAAAAAAATTGCTTAATGTTGCTCATGAACAGTTTGGTCACCCTGGTGTTCAAAAAATGCAAAATTTAATTTCTCCTAACTATTATTGGCCAGATATGACCCAAGACATTACTAACTTTGTTAAATACTGTGATATTTGCCAGAAAAATAAAAAACCTAGACAGAAAAAATTTGGCTTATTACAAGCTATGCCCACTACAGATCAACCTTTTGACTGTCTGTCTGTTGATACTGTAGGAGGGTTCAATTATTATAATTCTACAAAAAAATATCTCCATATTATAATAGACCATGCCACAAGATATGTTTGGGCATTTCCTTCCAAAAGTGTCACTACAGAAACTTATACAAATTGTCTGAAACAAATTTTCAATATCAAAATCCCTCAACAATTATTCTGTTTTAGTAAGATTTCAAGTGTACAGTCCCCTCAAAAAATACTTAGTGACAGGAATGCTGCTTTTACTTCTTCAAGATTCAAAAAATTCCTGCGAAATCATAATATTAAACAACGTTTGACCACTGCCCATCATCCACAAACGAATGGGAAATGTGAAAGAGTAAATCAGACAATAGTAACTAGATTAAAATGTAAAGTAAACTCCACTACCTCTAAAATTCCCTGGACTAAGCTTTTAACTGAGGTAATTAATGAATATAATAATACACCCCATTCTATTACCAAATTTCCACCTGCGTACTTGCTTTTTGGCCAATTACCCTATGACTCCCCCTTACAACAAAATTATTATCCCCCTGTTCATGAAGCACTTAAAATTGCTAAAACAAGAACTGATGAATTTCATTTAAAAAATAAAAGATATTATGATAAAGATTATATCGAACCAAAATTTAAAATAGGAGATCTAGTTATCTATGAAGAATTTCAGTACCCTAATACTAGAAAGTTATCACAAGTATTTAGTGGCCCTTATAAAATCCTTAACAAATTATCCGAAGTAAATTTTGAAATTGATAGGCAAAACCAGTTCAAAAGTTCAGAAATAGTACATGTATCTAAATTAAGGCCTTATTATTCCCCTGATAAATTTAAATTAAGTCATGAGCATCAACCCCCTAATCAACAACAACAAACTCAGGTAAAAACTGTAGCTTAAACTATATCTCTAGTTTATCATTTTATAATTTTTTCTCTTAGACAGTAAATTTCTTTTCATATTTTAATTCAGATAATATCCTGTAATTCTCACAGAATGGCAATGATATCTCTTGACTGCAGCGAGAGTGTCACTTGTCTGGAAATTTTTATATTTGTTTCTTTATGCCGGCGTAGACGAACAAAGTGGAAATTTCTTATTCTGTACTGAATTACTCTACTTAGAATATTTTTTTTTCTTTCAACTGAACCTATTTGTAATATTAAATTTAATCTATCAATTATTAAATTAATTATTTGCCAAGTAACAAAATTTTTATCACTTTATTTTAATATATTTTTTTTTCTTTCTCTCTTTCTTTGCTTCTGCATTCCAGTCCAAGTACATGTCAATTATAATATAATTTTGTTTCTTTTTCTCTTTCCTACTTGCATCTTGCAATATTTTATCACACCGAGAGAATATTTATTGCGTAATTATTTGACATGAATAGATCTTGTTTTTTTATTTTTATCATTTATTAATATTTCTTTTTAAGAATCTTAGTAGTTTAAAGGTCACGTGCATTCTCAAACATGAACAAAATTTTTATTTATCTTTATTTTATTTTAATTTATCATATTATATTTTAATTTTTTTTTTTGTACATATTCCTACTTAATCCTGTACTCGGATTACCAGATTAAGTAAATGATTTCATAGTTGATTGCATTTTTTATTTTATTCCACTTCTCTCTATATTTCATCCCAAAAATATGAGATGAGATAAACGAGATTAAGTATTTAAAGAATGTCTTTTGTGATATTTATTATTACTTATTAAGAGATTTACTTATACCCATTATGAGATTTACTTACACTTATGATATTTATTATTATTGATATTTTTCCTTATTATGTTTCTTAATTATATTGTTTATTATTTACATTGTTAAATTTTATTATTACTATATTATAAAATGTGTTATTAATTAAAAATACAATTATAAAAGTATTTTCACAAAGATTCCAAAATGGAACTGTTATGAATGTTCAAGGACTTACTCACACAAAAACTGAACTAATATTATAATGTTAGCTGATGAATTTGGACAGTTAAATGAATTAGACATCCTTGAAATGAGGTAATGAACTATGCCATTCCAAATATGACTTTAAGAGGATTTTTGAAACAAACTTTTAAAAATTGATTTCTAGATTTGACATTGTTAAAAAAGAATTTAACGTTATTGTTTTTCATTTTTATGTTTCATTTTTATGTTATTACTATGGGTAATTGCTTATATTTTCAAATTACTTTTTGATGTGTACTTTAAACAAGATTATATCTTGTATTTGTATTGAAGCCTATTTTATTGTATTTAAATTTGAAGTTATTCCACGCATCACCTTGGTGTTTTTAAATTTGAATTCTATATTTATATAAAAAAGAGAAATTAATTTAAATTTTTTTTTATTCAGTATCTAATTATTATTACTTATATCAACAACTTCGTGAGCTAAGTCTGCATCATCTCCCTTTCTGTGAAATTGCAGGTCTCAGACCTACTTTTTCACCCGTCTTTCTGGGAGGGGGGATTTGTAATAAAAAAAAAAAAAAAATTGCGCCATTTTTTTTTATTCTCTCTTAGCTTCAATTCTAAATTTGTGGAACATATTTCAATCTTAGTTTCGTAACTTGTAACAGCTAAAATTCTTTTTCTTACTTTAGTTATTAATAAATTATTTCTTGCTTCTCAAAAAGGCGGGAAGTATTTCGTAAGCTTTTTACTTTCTGGCATATTCCTGCGATTTTAATTTTATTTTTTATTTTTAACATCGCGTGACAAGTGTTACTACGCGTTGCTAAAGGGCTTAGTGTTCCGAGGAAAAAATATAGTTCTTGCCAATAGACCGCCTATTACGGCCAATTAGAATTGATCATTTTGTCCGTTAGAGGCTCGAGTCCATCCTGATTGGATTTTTAAAATGATTGACGCGGAGTAGGAGGGCGCTAGTTTTGTCGTGAAAATGATTTTTTCATTTGGCTTTTCAGGAGAGTTAGAATGCACCTTTTCTTTAAACTATCAAGACGCGCGTTTTATTGCTCCGCTGAATTAGAATGCATTTTTTCTTAAAAAACTACTCGGAAGCCATGTCATGTTTCCCGAGAATGCGATTGACTTTCAAAAATTATTAGGATGCTGTTTCTTCTTTCTCCCCAAAATTCTAATATTGTGGAATGTAGCTTAATCACGGAGTTGGTGAAGTGGAAGTTATTCGATGAGAGTGCCAAGGTGATTGCGTGAAAGAACTTAACTTATTTATGAGTTCTAATAAAATTAATTTAAAGACTGCTTGATTGAACTTTCTTATGGGGAAATAGCCCAATAAACTCATCCACTGCTGGTCAAATTGCCGGAGCGACTGCTCAGCTCGTCCCTCTGTTGATTCTTGGTAGTAGTAATCTGTTCTGCCTCATAGATGGTGTGCCACTGGAACTTGTACATTGTTATGGAACATCGATCTCGTCGAATCATTACATATTTATATATATCTATATACGATAATTTATTGGTCAGTATTTACAGTATTTATGATAATTTGAAATTAAATTCTCATTTGAATTAATGGTGATTAAGTAAAGCTGTACATGAACAATTACATTGATAACGAACCCTCATTAAACTAAAAAATGAAGACCACTGTAAAAATTAGGCTTAATTTTGTAGCTGAAAATAATATCTTCATTTTTAATAAAATAAAACTTATAAGAAAATTAAAGGAGTTTCAATGGGTTTTCCCATCTTACTTGTGCTAAACACTTTTTCTTAAATTAGAAAATTAATCAACATAATCTCCAATTACAATATTTACAACTTTTTAATATAAAATAATGCATTGTTTATTTAATATTTATGTCACTCAGAAGATAAACTATACAATGAACTACTTTTATGTAACAATTGTTTTTCAATTTTGAAGCTTTAGTGTAGCACATGAGAACCTGCATATTTGTGATTCAGTTGTTAGTCTGTTCAATATTGTCTAACTCTCGCTAATGAGTCTCAAATACACAGTAACTCGGTCTTTCATTTCATACATAAATGATTTTGGAGCCTGCATGTAAATTTCAATAATACTTCGAAATTTGTTAAAACAACTGTCGTCAATTGTATATATAGTATATATACGATCCATATTTAGCTTAGATGTTTAATATTAGTTACGCTTTGAAATTCGCAATCAATATGAATCTATAAACACTATGTTGTACATTTCCTGCTTTGTATAGAGAATATGCATCGTTGGACAGTATATATACAGGGTGAGTCATAATTATCGAAACAATTAGCTATCTCTTTAAAAATTGCCCCTAAGCACATACTTCTAATTGCGAAGTTTCATTTAAAAAAGGTGCAAAATTTGATGATATTTACTGCAACTTCATATGGAAGGGGTCGATTTGAGAAAAAAAAAACATAAAATACCTCTAATTTGTAATTAGGAAATTTTTCCTTATCCATTTCTAAATTTAAAAAAAAATTTCATCTCGATATCTGCTAATCACACAGATATATTAAAATACGAAATTCGTGATTTACACTACTTTCACCTGCCTCTGAGCGGCGAGTTCTTGGCACACTTTCAACATAAAATAAGGATAATTCACAAACTGTGCTTGACCGGAATTGAAAATTTTGTCCCGCGCAGATCTATTAAGAAAGAAGTAGACCCGGTATGGAATGAAAAAAATACATTAGGTCCGGCCTGGAGGTCTAAGACTTTGGTGTGTTAGGAGAGATTTGGAAAAAAGTAACGTCGGGACGGTAAAAAGTATGAATTGGTGACAGTTAAAATCATGAAAAAATTCTTAATCCGCATAACAAAAAAAAAAGCATTGGTTTAAATAAGTGATGGATATTTAAACAGTACAAAAAGTTGGTGGAAATGGCAAAAGTTAAATTAAATCAGAAGTTTAAGCTACAGAAAGGAGTTACTTTTGTTGCCAAATTTTCCTTAAAACTTTCAATACGTTTTTCTACATGTTTTTCCCGCACCATTTAGCATCTTTAAATTATTAAAAGTCAAGAATCATTAAAGAAAAACAGTACAAACTTGAAACATGCCTTTTTTTCATTATTCTACATAAATTTTGTTTTCAGAAATTTGAAAAATATTTAATTTCGAAATTATGATTTTTTAGAAAATAAGTCACATCATTTTTAGGTAGACTTCATAAGAAGTACTATCTATTGCAGCCTTTACCATGGTACGATTTTTGAAAAAATCTTCATAACTTTTCATTAACCTAAGAACCCAAAACCACCCCCATCTAACGAGCTTATATATATTTTTTTGTTTATATATTTATTTTATATATTTTTTATAAAAGTCGCAATTCTGCACGAATCGTCTTGAAATTAGACAGATACATTGAGATTAATATCTCGGCGGGGATGGGCAAAATAGACCAAACAGGGTTAAAAAGGGAAAGGTTGAAAAATTTGAATATCATACTAACATGGCTCTGACAAAACCAGTTCTTAATCAACAATGACAGGAAAAATTAAGCAGTTTTTGACAAGCGTCTAGCGACCACACTTTTTCATTTTGATCTTGTGATCCTGCGGGATCGGCGATTGCGCATATCGTTCCGCGCATGACAAAAACTCCAATTCTAAGCCAAAAGCTGGAGATCGCAATCACATCGATTCATTTCATTGCCAAAAAAGAAAAACAAAACTAGAATAGGATATAGAACTTTTTCCGTCATAATAAAAAAATTGATTAGAACCTAAAAAGGTTTTTTTGACGCTATTTTTGACTCTTTTGCCAATTGCGCCAACCATAACAAGATACAAAACTCTTCCACATAATTTAGTTTAATTGGTCAATTCTTTGCCAAATAAATCAAGAACTAGGCATATTTATGATAGCTGGGCGCAGGTAATAAATTACTAAACATTGTGTCCATGACATTTTTTTGTATTTTATTAATTTCATAATTTAAAATATAATTCTTTCACTCATTTCATTTATAATACATAATTAAATTTTAGTCTGAAACGTTTAAAATTCACGAGTTTTATTTATTCACTTTTATAAGCAAAAAGAAGGGAAAAACGAAACTAAAATATTTTAAAGAAAAATAGACTTTTGGAATACAGAATAAATAAATAAATACTAATTTCTTTTAAAAACATAATATTTCAAAACATACTAATAAAAAACGGTGTTATATAAATCGCCAAAGCAATAACCAAATTATACATGATAAAAAGTTAATTAAATCCAATTGATTTTTTAAATCATCAGATTTTAAAACATTCCCCTTTTATGTAAACATTTTAATAAAAATTTTAATTTTTCTTAAGAAAGGTGTTATAATAAAAATAAAATACATTGACATGTTTCGGAACCGTCAAATAAGTTCCATAGTCATAATATAAATAAAACAAAATTTCAAAATATTTCTCGGTCTATACAAATGACACGCGACAATGTGTCATAAACAAAAAACACGCGCTCTATTGCAAAAAATCCCTGTCGGCTGGGCCTATAGGCGGAGGTAGATTTCGAAAAGTGCTCATTAAAAAAAAAAAATTATTAGAGATAAACCCAGTTAAAAAATTTCATTTGACCGTTTATGAAAAATTTTTAATTTCATTTTTCTGCAAAAACTGGTTTTTTCAGAATCATCTTAAGAAAAATTCAGCTCAAATGCCCATTTTGACAACATATTTTGAAATAAATTCTGAATTTATTAAAAAATCGACCAAAACAGTACATTATATAGTTCCTAAATAACAAAAAACTGTGAGTTGAATACATTTGAGAAAAAAATTTAATTTAAAAATGAGTCATAAAATAACCGATTTGTTGTTTGAATACATTTTAATTCTTTAATCATGATTGCTTCGGAAAATTTTGTGTGAAATAGTCACTTTGACAGCATTTTTAAAAATATATTCTATTTTTATCAAAAAACTGGCCAATGCGTCAAAGTATATAATTCCTAAATAAGAGGATCTCTAAATTGGATGCATTTGAGAGCGATAATGGATTTTAAAAAGATTAATAAAAAACGCTATTTGCTATGTGAATACTTCCTTAAATTTTCAAATCACGATGACTTCGGGAAATTCTGTTCAAAATACCCTTTTTGGTAGCCTTTTTCGAAATATATTCTGTCTTTATCAAAAAACCGATCAATGCATCACATTATATAGTTCCTAAATAAGAGGATCTGTAAATTGGATGCGCTTGAGAACAAAAATGGATTTAAAAACGAGTCAGAAAAAAACGCAATTTCTTATTTGAATACTTCCTTAAATTTTCAGTCCTGATGACTTTGGTAAATTCTGTTCAAAATACCCTTTCTGTTCAAAATACCCTTTTTGGTAGCCTTTTTTGAAATATATTCTATCTTTATCAGAAAATTGACCAATGCGTCATTTTATACAGTTTCTAAATAAGAGGATCTACTATTTGGATGCGTTTAAAATCAAAAATGAATTTAAAAATAGAGTCAGAATATAAGCAGTTTGGATTTGAGGTTTTTTTCTCCAACTCCTATTTTTGTTTAATTTTTGTTTTTGTTTTTTTTTTATTTATTTATTTATTTTTTTTATTTTTTTTTTTTTTTTGCTATACGCATTGGTAACATGAAAGACTTGTCAATGTAAAAGTTGTAGATATTTTTGAGAAGATGTAAAATAAATTTAATCAGATTTGATAGCTTAACAATTGACGGAGTTATGGATTTTTTTCTTTTTTCACCGTCCTTTTTCTTTTCGTTTTTAATTTTTTTATCGGTAAAAGTTGGTTCTATCAAAAACTTGTAAATACTAATTATTTTTGTAAATGTAATTATTTTAGATAATTTTAAGAACTTTTACAAAAAATTTAGTTAGACTTGATATCTTGAAAATTGACGAAGTTATGAATTTTTTTCTCTAAAACCCCCAGTTTTTTTCGCCCCTTGAGCCCACTTCTAAATTTATCAAACATCTGTCATGCATAAACTTTTGGCCCATTTTTAAGAAGTAATATAAACTGTAAACCGATTCGATATCTACTTTAATTAAGAAGTTATGACGTTTTTTCGGTTTTCACATAAACGCCCCCTATTCCGACCCTCTTGGTCCGATTTTTAGTCCAGTCATTTAAGTTTAAATTAGGTAAGAATCTCGGAATTCGAGATACCCAGCTGTAAGTCTGTAAATACTTGTATATTGACACCCTAAAAGTTGTCTCAAAACCTACATATGGTAGGGTGTACGCAACTATTAAATTCCAAGGTCAAAGGTCACAAAAATCGGTTTTTTGCGCTTTTTTTGTAAATATCTCATTTCCTATAGGTTTTTTGCTATTTGTATTTATTATCAATATTGTAGAATACAAAATTCGCTACAAATTTTGTTTGAAAACATTTTTCATACGTCGAACCGTTTTCGAGATAGAGGGCGGAGAGCGCGCGGTCACAGCATCACTTCAGGTCAAACGGTGCCTCCGATTGAAAACGCGCCATATATAGTTGATGAACTATCGATAAATCAATGATTATAAATATTTATCAATTTTTATTAACTATTATATTATATTTTATCTTTTTCTTTATGCATTGTATAATTGTATTATGCATGAAATAAAGTTGAAACCTTCCGAAAAGTAATGCCGCTTTCCTGTGTTAACAAATCTGTAAAAATAAATGATTGTAAAGTTGCAGTGGCTCCATTATTACTCTTCCAAAGAATTACTGTCAGCAAACAATTTGAAAGTAATCTTGAGGAATATCTTCAATATTAATTGAGTCCGTATCCAACAGCTCTATTTGATAATGATGGCATGAAAAAAACAACAAAATCGTCATTGTATGACAACATGAGCCCAATTGATTTTTTTCTCAATGAAAATAATGTGACGTTCATTATTGATGGCGGATTTTTTCTTCATGTTGTATGGAGCAGAGAAGATACTTTATCTATTATTTTTGATAAATACATTAATTATTTAAAAAGGCATTACAGTTCCAAAATAATTGTTGTATTTGACGGCTATTTAGACTACAGTAAGAACGTAAAAGCTATGGAGCAGCAGAGAAGAACTGCTGCACTTTCAAAAACGTATAAAGTCTGTTTAGATGAAACAATGGTTGTACCAGTTACTCAAGAAAAATTCTTATCAAATCGAAATAACAAAGATATGCTCATTAATACCTTAACTGAAAAATTACAAGCTGCAAATATTACTACTAAACAAGCCAGAGATGATGCGGATGTTCTTATTGTTGAAACTGCAATTGAAGAATCAAAGCCTGAAAAAACTGCAGTTATAATAGGACAAGATATTGATTTACTTGTCATTTTAATTGGACGTACACTGTCTTACGAACAAGAAATTTTCTTTAAAAATGTTGGGAAAGGAAATGTAAAAACGGAGATATACTCGACTAAAAGTTTTGGTAATTATCCTCATTCCAAAATACATATTTTATTTCTGCATGCATTAAGTGGCTGTGACACAACTTCTGCGCTTTTTAAAAAGGGAAAAAAATCATTTTTAATAGTTTTTGAGAAACTGACGAATTTGGATGAACTAGCTGCAGCATTTGAGGAAGAAAATAGTTCGGCCCAGAGATTATTAGAGAGTGGAACTCAAATCTTATTGGCAGTATATAATGCTTCGAAATCTGTGAAAAGTCTCGATCATCTTCGTTATATGCATTACGTCAAGTCTACAAAACTTAATAAACCTATGCAGCTTTCAATTTTTCCACCAACAAGTGCAGCTTCTCATCAACATTTCAAACGTGTATATTATCAAGTTCAAACTTGGTTAGGGCATGATTTGGAACCCCAGGTATGGGGTTGGGCAATGCAAAACGATTTTCTGTAGCCTATCATGACAATTTTAGCACCTGCTTCAGAAGATTTGCTAAATACAATTTTCTGCAACTGCAAGAGTGGTTGTGGTTCGAGGCGGATGCAGGAAAGTGGGCTTGCAATGCTCTTTAGCTTGTGGCCAATGTAATGGGCAAGCTTGTCTCAATGCAGAACCATATCAGAGCGACATTAACGAAGATGAAACCTTTGACCCCGAAATCATGGAACAACTTGAGACAAATGTCGTTGAAGACGATAATGAAGACCAGTTTGAAATTTACCAGCAACCGAAAGACAACGATGAAGAGGAAGAAGATGATTAAAAACATAAATTATAGTTTTTGTACTCTTTATTCCATTTTTTTACTTTTAATAAAAATAAATGTATTTAATAGTATTTTTAATAAAACGATTAATTCATAATTTATTTTTTTTTCATCATGTAAGAAGTTATTAATATTATATTAATTAGGTTAAAATTCAAATATAATTCCTATATTTTCATTAACAATTCTGCAATTACATGGACAGGTAAGTGTTGTTAAATAAATTAATACTGAATAAAGAGTGGATAGGAAAAAAAATGATATATGGCGCGTTTTCGACCGGAGGCACCGTTTGACCTAAAGTGATGCTGTGACCGCGCGCTCTCCGCCCTCTATCTCGAAAACGGTTCGACGTATGAAAAATGTTTTCAAACAAAATTTGTAGAGAATTTTGTATTCTACAATAATGATAATAAATACAACTAGCAAAAAATCTATAGGAAATGAGATATTTACAAAAAAAGCGCAAAAAATCGATTTTTGTGACCTTTGACCTTGGAATTTAATAGTTGCGTACACCCTACCATATGTAGGTTTTGAGACAACTTTTAGGGTGTCACTATACAAGTATTTACAGACTTACAGCTTGGTATCTCGAATTCCGAGGTGAACTTACTATATTGACTGGACTATTTGCCCATTAACGAACTTAACCGAGATTTTATCCCCTTTGATTTTATGTACCAGTTTGGTGGAGATTGGTGAAGAATTATAGAAGTTATCGTGTCCATAAAAAAGTGAGATATATATATATATATATAGATAGATAGATAGATAGATAGATATATAAACTGGTGCGACTGCAATAGGTAGTATTTCATACGAAATCTACCTAAAAATTAAATTAAAATATAGAAATATTTTTATTTATGTTTTAGATCATGGTCTATATTTTAATTTAATTTTTTTGCAATAGAGCGCGTGTTTTTTGTTATTTATATCTCATTGTCGCGTGTCATTTGTATTGACCGAGAAATATTTTGAAATTTTGTTTTATTTATATTATGACTATGGAACTTATTTGACGGTTCCGAAACATGTCGATGTATTTTATTTTTATTATAACACCTTTCTTAAGAAAAATTAAAAATTTTATTAAAACAAATTATACATATTGACGTAACTGTTACTTTAAATAACTAAAAAAACAAACAAATAATTAGTAGAATATTAATAAAAATACAAATAAAAAGTCGAAATAAAAATCACTTAATGACTTTTAAACACGTGTATTGTATTTAACATCAGTGATTGTGACATTTACGATCATCCTTTGTTAGCATTTAATCTTATGTTTTGGCGAAAGGTTTTTGGTCCACGGGATAACCAAGTAGTATAAAAAAAACTTCCAATTTGAATCCAATTTTTCCAAAAAAGACATTATTCTTTTAATACTGACATTCAGAGTTTTTTACAACGTAACTTTTTAAAGTTTAATTAAAAAAAAAATATGTTACAAAATTTAATTTTTTCATATTCATTTAAACAAAGATTGTGATATTATGAGAAGAATTAATAACAAACATGGATTTGAACTGAACTATTTCTTAAATTCTACATTATATCTTGGAATTTAAAGTCAAAAGAATGAAAATATCAACAAATATTTATGATAGAAATGCATAGCTGCACATTGAAAACTAATCTATTATATATTTTAGTATTTTTGATACAATTAACGATTTTTTTAATTTAATAATTTTCGGAACAAAAAATATGATTAATTAAAAAAAAATATTATCTCTTATCAAAAAATAAATACAAGACTTTTTTCATTTTGTAAAATTTATTATTTTATTCTGCTGAAAATTTTCTCTTTGAACCACAAAAGAAGAATTTACCAGGCATTTCGCATATAACTGTTATAAAATAATTATTTCTCTTTATCTATTTTTTTTTGGGGGGGGGGGGGGTGGGAATGTTGAAAAAAAATTGTTTGCTTCTAGAAAAGTTATAATTCAAAGATTTTTTTAAGATTTATTTTTTCGAAAGAAGTCGAATTAAGGAATTTTCCAAATTGTATTTTTAGGCTGGAAATTCGGCCGAGGGACTTTTTTTATTTAACAAATTGTAACTATAATGCATATTATTATATTATAATAATATTAATTAAAAATAACTTGTTTAAAGATTGTTCTTTGATTGTTCACTTGATTGTTCTTTTTAAGTAAAAAAATATATGTAGTAAAGAATATACGTGTTTATTTATTTTATATTTAAACACCATTATACATAAAAAATAGACTTTAAAAAGTGCGTGAATAAAAAATAAATTTAATTTGTAATTTCTGTGTTAGTATACTAGGGTGTCTTCTTTTTTCTGATTGGTGGTAAATAAATTAATAATAATAAAGAAACATCAACTGTTGATCATTGTTATTATAATTATTAAATTTAGAAAATGAAATTTATTATTTAACTTTTGATTTTGGAGTAATAACTGATAAAATAAAAACTTTTACTTAAACCATTGTATAGGTATTTTACGTTCTTTGTCTGTAAATGACTGGCTTCACAAATTTATTAACATCAACATTAGATATAATTTCTAATAAAAGGATTTTTTCATTATTAATATTTTTATATAAATATGTTCATAAATAATATAAAGTTAATGCCAGTGAATAAAGAATTTCTGAAAGATAAAGAAAAATACAAACTTTACTAACTAATATGAAAATATAAAAAACCTTCCATTTTGTTTCTTTTTTTTCCCAAGGAAATCCAATTATGTAAACACCTATTTTTTTAATGTGTATAACATTTCACCTTAGTTAAATAAATGCCTTTACTCACGAATATATATGTTACTGCATTATTATCAATCCTGAATGCATAGGTTAAGGGGTACTTTTGGGTAATTTATCTTGTAACTTAGCCAAAGTAAACTTTCATCGAGCTCATTACTTCAACCATGAATTGGATTAAAGCCAATGTTTGTACGCGATCAGTTATTCGAATTAAATTGTTCTTTCGAAAAGTTTTTATATGCATGGTGACGTATTTGGGTTTCTTGATATATCTTTTCATATTCACGCAAGAATGATGTATTTATTATTTTTTTAATTTTACAATCAATTATGAACCTCATAACAAAGCGAATAATTTTATGTGTGCTTGTTTCACTAATTGGAAAGTAGAATGTTCATAAAGTAAAGGGAAATTGACACACATTTAAAGTTGCTCTTTTTTTATGTAGAGGAAATGTGAACTTCCAGTAATTGTGATGTTTACGCATAAAATTACAATATTATACAGCAATAATTATCTTAAAAATCTTAAACATCTTCTTAAAACACCGTATTTTTTTTTTCAATACGGCAGGCATTCCGAAAAATCTGAAAGTAACACATTACTGGTACACACTAATTTCACGTATATTCTTTTGATTGTACTGCTTCTGTAAATAACTGTCTCGTAATATGCCATGAGGACATATGCCGTGAGTAAGATCAGGTGTATCATGTAGAAAGACAATGGTAATGAAGCAAAATAATTCCTAAATATATGTAATAAATAAATAAAAAAAAAATGCGCCATTTTGCCCGCCCTGAGTTTTTAATTCTAACGTTTTATGGAACAAACTTTTATTCTCAGTTTCCGTAATGTATGAATATTTTAACAGCTAAAGATCTTTTATTTTATTTTATTTAACTTGGTAATAATCTATTGATTATTTTCTTAAAAAGAACGGGAGAGTTTTTTCACCCGTCCATTTTCCTTTTTAGAACATTTATCTTAACTTTAATTTTGTTTTATTATTTAATTAATCGTCTGCTAGGGGATATTCATACGCCTTGCGCGTGAGCAGGTTACGCTATTACGCGATCAGGTAAAGGTTCTTGGCATCTAGCCAAGCCTACCGACCAATAGGAGATAGTGAGTTGAATTATCTTTGCGTTGAAAATTATCCTAATGTATCTTTAAATTCCTTATGTAAAAAAGGGGAGGGGCTAGTTTGGCTTGGAATTTGAGAGACTCATTTTGCTTTTCAAGAGCGCTCAGAATGCAGCTAAACTTTCAAATGCTAGGAGGCCCGTCTCAGATTTGAAATAATTTCGAACGTTGAGATGATGCAATTTCAAGAGCGAGTTGTTTATTGTTAATTTGTGCAGACTGGTGACATATGGAGTAACTTATGGTCGTGCTCTAAATAATAAAGGACTAAAAACTGATTGTCTTGCATTTTATTAGGAGAAACCCCCAAAGTACGCAAATCCATGGTTTACAACGACGACTGCTGAGCCTGTTGTTTATTTTCAAAGGAAAAGTCTTATTCTTATAGCAAAGATGTTAACTTACTAGAACCGATATATTGTTACAGCAAATCGCCATATTATTTCATATATATATTTAAAAAAACTTTCAAAATCAAGTTTTAACTATCGAAATTGCATCGTTTTAATGTGACAAACTGTACCTAAAGAATTTCATTAAGTAAATTTTCTAGAGCACCAGCGAATTTTGAATATAGAGGGGGCTGCACTGACCACCATCTCATTTAGATGACGATTAAAATACTATGATCAGTCAGAACTCGATTAGTATATTAAAATGAAACTGGTCTGCCAAAGCACATGCGCGTAAATACCACTTCTAGAATGATTTTAGTGATTGATCTGTAGGTTTGCCATTGTGTTTTCCTGCACTCAAAAGTACTCCTTTGTTGTGGCGACTCGGTGTTTTTGATCTTAATGAGTTTTAAAGGAAAAGAAGAATCGTTCTGTCAATTCGGGTGGATGGCTTATCTCCCGGTTCTTTTGTTAATTCCCCTCGTTATTATTATGTAGAAATCGAAAATGGATCCTGTTAATTATTGCACACACTACACAAATTATTCCATATATTATTGCACACACTACACAAATTATTCCATATGCACTGGTTCTTTAAAAAACACTTTATTAAAGGAATAACACTCACTCGCAGCTCACTGTTATCGTCTGCATTTATCTCAAACACAATTTTAGAATAAAAACAGAAAAAACACTTCACTTCTCTTCAGTTTCTCAACACTGACATTTTAATTTAGGTAGCACGGTATCGTCTGCCTACATGGAACATACCGGCCCCCATTGACATGTTTCACATTCAATAATAACTCTTTTTTTACTAAGTACACTAATTACACAAATAAATACAAAAGGTCACTATATATGTTACTTAAATATAAAATTGAAAGAAAAAACAATATAACACTCACACATATAAATATATACATTTTTTTTAAGTACTATGGGTTTCAGGCATAGGTAAAATACATATTTTACTAATCGATCTTTTAAAAATTCCATTCTGAGTTTTTACCTGAACTACGCGAATTTCCTTATCGTTACCGTAATATACTTCAATAATTCTGCCTAAAGGCCACTTATTGCTTGATATATTTTCCTCTACTAACAACACTAGATCTCCTATTTTTACATTATCCTTTTCAAATCTCCACTTACCCCTCTGTTGTAATTCACTTAAATAATTATGGTGCCATTTGCGGCAAAAAAGTTGTACAATTTTAGTTATTCTTTGCCATTTTTTGAGGCGATTTTCTTTTATATTGGTTAAATCAGGCTCAATAATGCTATTTAATGGTCTGTTTATAAGAAAATGAGCTGGAGTTAGGACTCCAAAATCATCTGCGTCATCTGATAATGGACTCAAAGGCCTCGAATTTAATATTCCCTCTATTTGTATCACTACTGTAAGAAATTCCTCATAAGTGAGATTAGCACCTCCCACAATTCTCTTAAAATAATATTTAAAGGATTTTATTGCGGCCTCCCAAAGACCCCCGAAATTGGGTGATCTGGGGGGAATAAATTTCCACTCAATGCCTTCACTAGACAAATATGCTGCTAATTTCTCATCAGGTTTTCTTACTAAATCATAAAAGACCTTAAGTGTTTTATCTGCCCCAATAAATTTTTTTGCATTATCAGAATACAATTTGGCACATTTACCTCTGCGTGCTATGAATCTTTTCAGTGCCGCAATAAATGATTCGGAAGTTAAATCTGAAATAATTTCTATGTGTATAGCCTTAAATACAAAACAAACAAAAATACAGACATAAATTTTTTGTAAGATGGTCCTACGTGCATAACCAATTTTGATCATAAATGGCCCACACAGATCAACACCCGAAATATTAAAGCAATAGTCTAATTGGACTCTATCCCTGGGCAAGTCGCCCATCAATTGATTTGCAATAACTGGTTTAGCTTTAAAACATGGAATGCACTGATGAACCACCTTTCGACACATTGCACGACCATTTATTGGCCAAAATTTATTTCTTACTAAGGATAGTAAAGTTGACGCACCAACATGCAAATAATTCTTATGATAATAATTTATAACAATTACAGTAAATTTATTACTCTTTGGTAAAATCGCCGGGTGCTTTTTTGAAAAATTTAAATTACTATTATTTAACCTGCCACCAACCCTTAAAATTCCAAATTCATCCAAGTAAGGGTTGAGGCCTTTTAACTTGCTACTCGGACTTACCGATCCTTTAGTCTGAAGACTATGTATGTCTTCACTGAATTCAATATTTTGTATTGATTTAACTAAATGTCTCTCTGCAAGCTGCAATTCTGACGTACTCAAGGGTCCATTACACTTATAAAGAGGGTTTCTTGTATTCATCACAAATCTGAAAATATAACTAAGAATACGCACAATCGTTAAATAATTATTACTAAGACTAGCATACCCAGCCCGCTTCGCCGGGCTTAATTTGAAGGTTTATTTAATAATTTATGTGTATGGTACGCTTCCCGGACCATCGGCACTCCACGTGCGTCGGGTGAGCGTCAGAACAAACTTTCAGCATATACATATGGGTGGTTGTACTTGAATGCACAGACCTGCGCGTTTTTTTCTATCTTGCTTTTATACCTCTGGACCGAGTTGGCGCATTGCCAAGATTTGCTTCCTCTGGACCGAGTTGGCGCATTGCCAAGATTTGCTTTCCCCTGTGCCTCAATTAATTAATTAATTATCCTCGGAATTCCTTTTATTTATAGAGATTAATCAAGTTATATACAAAACAATTCTCGGTGATATTACAACTTATAACATTAAATTCATTCGAGGATTTAACATTAAATTTGAGCTCTTTATTGAACTCATCATTTGTTTCTGGTATGGTTATTGTACGTTGAGGATAATCACTGTTCTGAAGAAATGAAGATCCCTTCCACCACAATTCACAGTTTGCAAGTTTGTCAGGATCCATACCTCTGGAAAGTTTGTCAGCAGGATTTTCTTCTGAGTAAATATGATGCCACTGTTCAGCACTAGAGTTTTCTTGTATGTTAGCCACTCGATTTTGAACAAATTGCTTAAGGTCGATAGGTTCTTTTTGAATCCATGCTAACACAATCATTGAATCTGACCAAAGAAAAACATTAGTCACTATTACTTTCATGGATGATAATACTCTGTTTACCAGTTTGGTTAGCAACACTGCTGCACATAACACCAATCTTGGAATAGTTAGACTCTTTATCGGTGTAACTCGCGACTTGCTATCGATTAAATTCACCATCACATTTCCTAAGGAATCACTGGATTTGCAATAAACTGCTGCCCCATAGCAACGTTCTGAGGCGTCAGCAAACCCGTGTATTTCTATAATTTCTGGGTTTTCAATTATAATACGCCTACAAATTTTTATATTATTTACACATTTAAATGACATAAGAAATTGATGCCACTCATGAAACTCTGATTCAGGAAGCTCGTCATCCCAGTCAATATTGATTCTCCACAATTTTTGCATTAGTATTTTGGCTTTAGATATAACTGGACCAAGAAGTCCCAGTGGATCAAAGAGTCTCGCGATTGTTGACAATACTTCTCGCTTTGTGTAGGAATTGCTCAGTTCCACCTTAACTCGAAAAGTGAAACAATCATCTCTTGGGTTCCACGAAACCCCTAACGTTTTAGTTTCAATTTCGTTTTCAAATTTGTACCCTTCTTCATATGTCATCGAAAGATTTTTATCACTTGTACACCACTTATGGAGTCTCATACCTGCTTTATGCATAATCGCTATGAGCTGCCGCTGCAACTCTTTGGCTTCTTCAAGCGTAGGTGCACCGCGCAAAATACCATCCATGTAAATATTTTCTGGAAGAACCGATGCTCCCATCGGATAATTATCTCCTTCATCAATCGATAGCTGGTTGAGAGTTTTCATTGCTAAATAAGGCGCACTAACCGTACCGTATGTAACGGTCTGTAGTTCAAAAATTTTAGGCTCTTCTTCGAAATTATCGTTCCACAAAATTCTCTGCAATGCGTGCTGACTAGGATCAATATTGATCATTCGATACATCATTTGAATATCCGCAGTCAGTGCATAAATATGCTCTCGAAAACTAACCATTATCGTGAAAAAATCATTCTGAATAACACCGCCATTATATTGCAATGAATTAAGTGATGTGCCATTTGTTTTTGTGGCAGAACAGTTAAATACAACTCTCAGTTTTGTGGTGGACTTTTCTGGTCTAAAAATTCCATGATGTGGAGCATAATACACGACGTCAGGTTCTTTCACTTCTTTAACCTGTTTCATATGCCCCAACATTTCATATTCATTTAAAAAATCTTTATACAATTTGAAGTATTTCTTATCTTTTGATAAGCGAGTCCACAGCGATTTGAGTTTTTTAAGAGCAAGCTCCCTAGATTGGCCTAAACACGAAGGATTTTCCTTTAAAGGCATTTTCACCACGTATCTCCCTTCCTCATTTCTCCAATGCGTGCGCGCAAAATGTTGCTCATATATCTCAAATTCCTTACTTTTTGATAACTCTACTTCGACGTTTTCAACTTCCCAAAACATTTTTAATATTTGGTTTAAATCTTCCTCCCGAATTAGCCCACAATGAACTTTTACATCACTTTCCTGCTCTATGCATCCACTAGCCACATACCCAAATACGGTATTTTGCAAAAGTAAATTTGAACTCTGAGAATATATTTGTCCCGGTCTTAATAACTCATAAAATACTTCTGCCCCCAACAACATATCAATTTTATCAG
Source organism: Maratus speculifer (assembly GCA_964019185.1). Lineage (NCBI taxonomy): Eukaryota > Metazoa > Arthropoda > Arachnida > Araneae > Salticidae > Maratus > Maratus speculifer. The sequence continues at coordinate 182,543,015 of OZ025290.1, forward strand.
GGAAATTAAATCTATAATCTGCTAATATAGTTAAATCTGGTACTTCAACATTTATGTTAACCACTTGTTGCGGAATTAAATCTGTAATTTTCCTTACTACTAGCATAGTCAATTCTCTTTCAAAACTTTTATCTCTATTCGCGATTTTTGTATTTACGCAGCCCTTTATTGTCATAGAAGTGTCATCCAAACATGAAATTAAAGTATTCGTTTTATTAATTCTAAGCTGCAATCGATTAGCACACTGTGAAGTAATCAAACATGCTTGTGAACCGACATCTAGTAAGCATCTAACTTTCTGCCATTCCGAGAACTTATCTTTAATGAGGATACGCGCCGTACTTAATAAAACAGATTTTGTTTTATTTTTCACAAAACTAGAGGCGACAGTCTGACTCGGAGGGTAGGAAAAGATTTTCTCGGGTTGTGAATTTTTTATTCCTGCAGCCGATTGAAACACATGACCAACATTTTTATTTTGATTATTTAATTCCTTTTCTTCTCTAGAAAAATGTATTAGCTCAGAATGCGGTAGTTTATATCTAGCACAATTTTTAGACTTACATTTCTGTGCGCAGCAATTATAATTTAAACATTTGAAACATGCTTTATTTAATTTCACAACTTCTACTCTATCTTTTATGGACAGTTTTTTGAATTGCGGACAAGAATGTAAACCGTGATATTCATTAGATTTACACAAGACACATTTGACATTTTTTGTTTACGGAAAAAAATATATTTGAAGCGCTCCTTTGAGGCCGATTTTGAAATTTATTTGTCGCTATACGTTTATTTTCATTTATCGTGTTTCTCGAATACACATTTGATTCACCTTTAGATTTATTTTTAATCGACAAAAAAATATCGCATTCTCTTCCTAGTTGCTGTGGTTTAAAATATGACTCTGATTGTTTAATTGCGATATGATTCATTAATTCGCGATCTAAAGAACTGAAAATTTTATCTGAAACAATCAGATCGCATAATGATTTAAAATAATTTACCTCACGCAAATTACAGTAATACTGAAAAATTGAACTCAGCCTAGCTGCAAATTGAACGTAACTTTCCGACGGTAATTTTTGTGCACTCTTGAAATTGTTTAAACATTTTTGTGCAGTAGGTTGAAATTCCCTTAACACTATATTTTTCAATTTATCATAACTAATCAACTCTTCCTCTGATAAATAGATCATTAAATTGCTAGCTTTTTCGCCGAGAATATTTAACAGAATTTCGGCCATAAACTCTTCAGGTACATTTTTAGTTCGAAACGCTTTCTCAAGAGATTGAAAAAAAAGATTAAATGACTCAGCTCTCGTTGGTAAAGGAATAGTTAAAGTTTTAATACTTTTAATAAAACTTTCCAAGTTATTGTTCCCTATTTCCGTTTCCGATTTTCCTGTTACGGACGGCAAATTTTCCCGAGATTCTTTACGCAATTTGGCTATTTCTAATTCTTTCTCTAACTGAGCTAGTTTAATTTTTTCAAATTCCGAAATTTGGGATGGTTTTTTTCGAATATTTGCTAATTCTAACTCTTTTTCTAATAGCGCTAATTTAATTTTTTCTAATTCTAATTTTGTTTTCTCAGTTTCTGTTCGTGATTTATACTCCTCAACAACCGAATTAACGATGCTTTTTAATAACTGCTCATTTGAGTAATATTCACTATTCTCTATAATATTTCTTAAATCAATAATTTTACTACTTTCAGGAGCAGTTAAACCCAATTCTTCAACTACAAGCTTAAGCTCGTGTTTATTTAGATTATCAATAACAGACATAATTAAATCAAAATAAACTAAAAAATTGCTCTTACCTCACTCAAATCGCTGCGAAATTCCGAGGAAGACTCATTATAATTCTTAAATTGATCATCTTAAACACAATATTTCACTTGTTTTAGCACGATATTATTCGAAGATTCTCATGTTGAACGTTGACAGATCTATAATAGAACTCTTCATATAACATCAGCACATAGTTCAAATTCCATGATTTTTCACTCTCATAAATAATTATTTTCACCTTTCGGCTCGGCGGTCCATGTTAATTATTGCACACATTACACAAATTATTCCATATGCACTGGTTCTTTAAAAAACACTTTATTAAAGGAATAACACTCACTCGCAGCTCACTGCTGCGTTATCGTCTGCATTTATCTCAAACACAACTTTAGAATAAAAACAGAAAAAACACTTCACTTCTCTTCAGTTTCTCAACACTGACATTTTAATTTAGGTAGCACGGTATCGTCTGCCTACATGGAACAGATCCCATACAAAAGACTTCCCCATTTTTTCCAAGAATTCAGATGAAGAGAAGAATATTGCAATCTGAACGGAGCCTTAAGGTTGCGCGCAAGCAGCACTACTTTCAGTTACACTAAAAGAGCAATAAATCTATCTTTGATTCCGAACGGAACAAAAGGTTGCTACTTTTGGAACCTCTTTAAATGATTTTTGAGGTAGGAAGCCTATTGAATTGACAAAGGAAGATAAAGTTTATCTCCCCCATCTTCAGTCGGAAAGCTGTCAACTGATTTCGAGTTCGATTTCTCTCTTGAAGTTCAAAATCAGTGCGTTGAAAAAGCAATTTTACATCAAAGTGCCGACACGAAAGATCAAAAACAGCGAAGCCTGACCACAAGAAGTTAGTGCTATGTGTCCGGTTCTTAAGCCTTACCATAGAATAGAACGGCTAATTCGAGTTCCTGTGGCACCCAGTGTGTCTGAAACCAAATCTCTTCGTGTTTCTTACAGCCGACAATGGCAGAAAACGTTCTTCGGAGCAGTTGTTGTTCTTTGTCTCCCATAACCAAGTTGCCTATCAACGAATCCATTGTTTGACACGTCAGAATTTGCACAACAGATGTAGCAAAAAAAGGTGAACTCATACAATAACGAAGTTTTAAAAATATACAGTACTTCGGATAAAATACAGTATCCGAAATCTTTTGTGTGTTCCTGTAAATACTAAATGCTTTGGATTATATAGGAATTTACTTATTCAATTTTCAGCTGCGAGAGTACACTTAAAATTATCGAATATTTAATACGTGAATTATCACTCGTTAACTAACAGATTGAGCCAACAGGGTGAGAAATGTCCAAGCCGGGGACTTGGACACATTTCACACTCAGTTCTACTCAGCTTAGTTGCAAGTGATAATTCACATATTAAATATTCGAGGAATTTAAGGAATTTACTTGTAGTAAACCTCAGCAACTTATATCAATTTCATACAATGTGAAATAGTTTAATATAAATTAAACGCACCCCAAACAATGTTTTCCTTTAAACCATTATGTAATAGAATATTTTTATATGGCCCTGTTTATTAATAAAAAAGTATTCTTTGCACCACATATTGTGCAAAAAGTATGTTGCAGTATATACTTTATAGATGCATATAAATTGCATTATGTTCGAAAGAACGTGACATCATTAAAATGCACTTGCAACTATTTTTTCCTGTCGACCATAATGTAAAGGAATAGTTTTGATTGTCCCTGTAATTAAACTATGCATCCGATTTTCAAAAAATTTGAAATGGCTGGTCAAAATTAAGCATTTTAAATTTCAAACGATTCGGTTGGGTAGTTTTGGCTCTGTGATATGCGGACAGACTGAACGACGACTATAGGTGGTATGTATTAACATAATTACCAACGCATTTTAAAAATGGCTACGAAGCTCTTGATATGTCAAATTGAGGGATATTCAAATCTTGGTCGACCTCCATTTGTGTTTGATCTCCCTCAATCCTCTTAAATGTTCGTCACTTTTGATCGTCACTTACATAATGCTTTTGAGTCACAACTAATGAATATTGATCACTCTTAGATCCCGCTACCTACCGCATTATGAAAATTTTACATTCTAAAGCATTTTACGCAATTTTTTTAAACTAAATTAAAAGATTTACAAAATCATTTAATAAATATTTGAAGGATTTTAGAAGGATTGGAGAATTTAGAAGGATTAAATAAATTTAATTTACAGGGATTTTGTGCAATTTTTATAACCCCACTCAAATCTTTTATTTTTAATTATTTTCTAGAATAATAAAGTGTAAAAATATGATGTTCTTACAATATAAATATAGAAATATTTCCGCATTGAAAAATCCTCTCCAAGAAAGCTGAAAAGATGCAAAGGCAAAACAAATCATCTTTTTAAAAATATTATTATTTTGTGTAATGCTTTTGGAATAAGCTAAAGTAATGTATCTGTAACTCATTCTAAATAGTATTACAACTAATTGACGTGTTAAAAATTTAATAAATTATTTTAATGGTACTTATAAGTACCGTCGGTAGATAAAGGGTTAAATAACACCATACAGAGAAATTCTAATCCGAATTCCGATCGAAATTGTATTGTGCACCACATCACCAAATTTACTCATTTTTGACGCTATCATATGCGTTGAAGTGCAGGAAGTGCAGCGACGAAATATATTCACATGATAAATTTCCATCTTTGAGGATTAATGTTCCGAAGAAATTTTAAAATAAACTTGTAATTTCAAACATTTTAATAGTCGAAATGGGTTATTATCCTTTTATCCTTTATTATTATAATGAAACTTCCCTTTAATGAAGTCCCTATATAACGAAATTTTCTGCTGAATCTTGACTTTGAACCTAATTAATATGCAAATTAATCTCCATAATACGAAAAATATATTCTAGACACACAGTAAAAAAGGACTATTTTACAGACATTGCATTGTAATCGGGACGCTAGTACAATTTATTGCTTTTTAATGGATATTTTTCCGTAAATTCCAGAAACAAAACCGAAAAAAATTGAAAATTTTCAGGAATTGACGGACATTTTTCCATTAAAAACCGTAAAGTGTATTGACGGTCCCGATTACTTGCACAGTTTCCTTAAAATTGTTCGTTTTTTTCCCTTGCAGTGTATAACAAAGTTTATTCTATTTCATGCGTGTACAATATTAAAATAAAGCGATTCCTGTTGTGATGAATGTATGTATTTATTTTAGAGGAATTTTTAAATGAAATTAGTTATTTATTTAATCACTTGCATTCAAAAAGAAGAAATGGTAAAATCCTTTGATATAATAAGGAGGGATTTCCAGTTTCACGAAAATATTGTTGACGAGTTGTTTGGATACTTACAAAAGTGCGACAGTTTAAACATATATGAAATTTAATGAATATAGAAATTTAGAATCTCTCCCTGACCATTAAAGTATATTTTTCCCAAATATATTCTAAAATAGAAGACTTAAAAGTTAGATTTAAATTTCGTTCAGCGATTAAATATATCCACATGATAAATTGCCATCTTTAACAGAGCATAAAAAACAGACTGAGAATGAAATAACAAAGTATAAATTCTAATAGTGAAACATGCTAGATACAGTATATTTTTAATTGATTATTTTACAAAAAATATTAATATTAATACTTTTACTAACGTGATAGAAATCGATACACGATATAATTTTCTGATGTTAAACATCTTATACCAGTACATTTTAAACCTCCCTAACCATTGGCAATAGTTCTCTACAAAAAATCTTCAAAAGTCATGCATTTTTATGAATATGGAAACTTTGAATCTCTCTCTGACCATTAAAATATATTTTCTCAAATTTCTTCTAAAACAGAAGACTTAAAATTTCAACTTAGCTTTCGTTTATCGAGGAAATACATTCACATGATAAATTGCTATGGTTGTGACTTAATGTTCCAAAGAATGTTGCCATTTCACACAATAACTTTAGGGATCAACTTTCAGTCAATGAAACGTAATTTATTATTTATAGTCTGATAAAGAGAGTTTCGGGGTAAATATCTCTAGGAAAGAATCTCAAGAAATGTATTTAAAAAAAAAAAACCTTTTCTCTTGTAAGTTCAAACACTTTAATAAACGAAAGGGGTTATTATTCTTTTACCTATTATTATTACAGCTAAACTTTCCTTTAATGAAGTTTCTACTTAACGAAATTTGCTATTTAACGAAGTTTTCTTCTGAACCTTGACTTTGAACAGAATTAACATGCAAATTAATGTCCATATTACGAAAAATCCTGATCATTAAAATATACTTTTCTGAAATATAGTCTAAAACAAAGGACTTAAAAGTTCGACGTAACTTTCGTTCAGCGAGAAAATACATTCGCATGATAAATTGCGATCTTTGTAGATTAATGTTCCGAAGAAAGTTGCCATTTCACACACAAACTTTAGAGATCAACTTTCAGTCAATAAAACGTAATTTATTATTTATGGTCTGATAGAACGAGTGTCAGGATATATATATCTAGTAAAGAATCTGAAGAAATGTATTTTTAAATAAGTCTATTTTTCTTGTAAGTTCAAACACTTTAATAATCAAAAGAAGTTATTACCCTTTTATCCTTTATTATTATCCTTTATTACTTCAGAGGAACGTATCTTTAACCAAGTTCCTATTTAACGAATTTTTTTGCTAAACCTTTACTTTGAACATAATTAATATGGAAATTAATATACATATTACGAAAAATCCTGATGATTAAAGTATACTTTTCTCAAATATATTCAAAAACTTAAGACTTAAAATTTGGACTTAACTTTCGATAAGCGATGAAATGTATTCACATGATAAATTGCAATCTTTGTGGGTTAATGTTCCGAAGAAAGTTGCCATTTCACACAATAACTTCAGGGATTAACTTTCAGTCAAAAAGCGTAATTTATCATTTATAGTCTGATAAAGAGAGTTTCGGGTTAAATATCTATCTGAAGAAATGTATTTTTAAAAAGGTCTATTTCTCTTGTAAGTTCAAACACTTTAATAACCGAAAGGGGTTATTATTCTTTTATCTAACATTATTACACCTAAACTTTCCTTTAATGAATTGTCTATTTAACGAAATTTGCTATTTAACGAAGTTTTCTTCTGAACCTTGCCTTTGAACATAATTAACATGCAAATTAATCTCCATATTACGAAAAATCCTGATCATTAAAATATACTTTTTTTCTGAAATAAATTCTAAAACAAAAGACTTAAAAGTTCGACTTAACTTTCGTTCAGCGAGAAAATACATTCGCATGATAAATTGCGAACTTTGTGGATTAATGTTCCGAAGAAAGTTGCCATTTAACGCAAAAACTTTAGAGATCAACTTTCAGTCAATAAAACGTAATTTATTATTTATGATCTGATAGAAAGAGTTTCAGGATATCTAGGAAAGAATCTGAAGAAATGTATTTTTAAATAAGTCTATATCTCTTGTAAGTTCAAACACTTTAATAATCAAAAGAGGTTATTATCCTTGTATCCTTTATTATTTCAGAGGAACGTATCTTTAACGAAGTCCCTATTTAACGAATTTTTTTGCTAAACCTTTACTTTGAACATAATTAACATGAAAATTAATATACATATTAAGAAAAATCCTGATGATTAAAATATACTTTTCTTAAATATACTCAAAAACTTAAGACTTAAAATTTGGACTAAACTTTCGATCAGCGATGAAATGTATTCACATGATAAATTGCAATCTTTGTGGGTTAATGTTCCGAAGAAAGTTGCCATTTCACACAATAACTTCAGGGATCAACTTTCAGTCAACGAAACGTAATTTATTATTTATGGTATTATAAAAAGAGTTTCGGGGTAAATATCTCTAGCAAAGAATCTGAAGAAATATATTTTTAAATAAGTCTATTTCTCTTGTAAGTTCAAACATTTTAATAGTCAATAGGTATGATGTGAAAGGCGATGAATGTATGTATTAATTTTAGAGAACTGTATAAAAATGAAAGCAGTTATTTATTTAATCTCTTGCATTCAAAAAGAAGAAATGTTTAAAGCCTTTGATATAACAAGGATGGATTTCCAGTTTCACGAAAATAATGCAGATTAGCCGTTTCGATACTTAAAATAGAGCAAATGTTTAAAAACATATGCATTTAATGAATATGGAAATTTTGAATATCTCCCTGACCATTAAAACATACTTTTCGCCATTTTTTTCTAAAATAGAAGACTTAAAAGTTCGACTGAACTTTCGTTCAGTGAAGAAATATATTCAAATGAATAATTGCCATTTTTGTGGGTTAATGTTCCGAAGAAAGTTGCAATTTCGCACAATAACTTCAGGGATCAACTTTCAGTCAATGAAACGTAATATATAATTTATGGTCTGATAAATAGAGTTTCGTCGGTAAATATCTCGTGAAAAGAATCTGAAGAAAGGTATTTTTAAGTAAATCTATTTCTCTTATATGTTCAAACTCTATGGCTTATACGATAAGACTTAAAATTTGGACTTAACTTTCGTTCAGCTAGGAAATACATTCAAATGATAAATTGAATCTTTGTGGGTTAAAATTCTGAAGAAAGTTGCCATTTAACACAATAACTTCAGGGATCTACTTTCAGTCAATGAAACGAAATTTATTATTTATGGTCTGATAAACAAAAGTTCAGGGTAAATAGTTCAATGAAAGAAATTGAAGAAATGTATTTTTAGGAAGCCTATTTCTCTTGCAAATTCAAACATTTTAATAGTGGAAAGGGGTTGTTATCCTTTTACCCTTTATTATTACCGCGATACTTCACTTTAACGAAGTCCCTATTTAACGAAATTTTCTGCTGAACCTTGACTTTGAACATATTTAACATGCAAATTAATCTCTATATAACGAAAAATCCTGATCAATAAAATATAATTTTCTGAAATATATTCTAAAACAGGAGACTTAAAAGTTCGATTTAACATTCGTTCAGAGATGAAATGCCTTCACATGATGAATTGCCATCCTTGTGGGTTAATGTTCCGAAGAAAATTACCATTTCACACAATAACTTCAGGGATCAACTTTTAGTCAATGAAATGCAATTTATTATTTATGGTGTGATAAAAAGAGTTTCAGGGTAAATATCTCTGTGAAAGAATCTGAAGAAATCTATTTTATTTATTTATTTTAGAGGACTGTATAAAAATGAAAGTAGTTATTTATTTAATCACTTGCATTCAAAAAGAAGAAATGTTAAAAGCTTTTGATATAATAAGGAGGGATATCCAGTTTCACGAAAATGAGCTGTTTAAATACTTGCAAAAGTGCAAATGTTTAAAAACATGTGCATTTTAATGAATATGGAAGTTTTGAATCTCTCTCTGACTATTAAAATATTTTTTTCTCAAATATATTCTAAAACAGAAGACTTAAAAGTTTTACTTAACTTTCGTTCTGCGAGGAAATATATTCACATGATAAATTTTCATCTTTTTGGGTTAATGTTCCGAAGAGAGTTTCACACAATAACTTTACGGATCAACTGTCAGTCAATGAAAAGTAATTTATTATTTATGCTCTGATAAAAAGAGTTTCAGGGTAAATAGTTCTAGGAAAGAATTTGAAGAAGTGTATTTTAAATGAATCTATTTCTCTTAAAAGTTCAAACACTTTAACAAATTAAAGGGGTTATTATTGTTTTGTCCTTTATTATTACAGTGAAAATTCCCTGTAACGAAGTCCCTATTTAACGAAATTTTCTACTTAACAAAATTTTCTTCTGAACCTTGAATTTGAACATAATTAACATGCAAATTAATATCCATATTACGAAAAACCCTGATCATTAAAATATACTGTTCTCAAATATATTCTGAAACAGAAGACTTAAAAGTTCTACTTAATATTCGTTCAGCGAGGAAATATATTCAGATGATAAATTCTCATCTTTGTGGGTTAATGTTCCGAAGTAATACTCGAAACGGGTTATATTTTTATCCTTTATTATTACAGTGGAACTTCCCTTTAACGAAGCCCATATTTTACGAAATTTTCTATCTAATGAAATTTTTTTTCTAAATCTTAACTTTGAACGTGATGAACATGCGAGTTAATCTCCAAATTACGAAATGAATGTTCTATACATCAAAGTTTATTTCACTTCATACGTGTACTACATAATGAGTGAAGAAGATCTCATGCCAGTGCATTTTAAACATCCTTAAACATTGACAATATTTCACTTAAAAAAATGCTTAAAACTATGCAGATTAATGAATACGGGAACTTTGAATCCCTCCTGATAATTGAAATATACTTTTCTGAAAAATATCCTAAAACAGAAGAGTTAAAAGTTCGATTGAACTTTCGTTCAGCGACGAAATATATTCACATGATAAATTGCCATCATTGTGGGTTAATGTTCCGAAGGAAGTTTCCATTTCACACAATAACTTCAGGGATCAACTTTCAGCCAATGAAACTCAATATATTATTTATAGTCTAATAAAGAGAGTTGCGGAGTAAATATCTCTAGTAAAGACTCTTCAGAAATGTATTTTTAAATAAGTTTATTTCTCTTGTATGTTCAAACATTTAAATAGTCGAAAGGAGTTATTATCCTTTTATCCTTTATAATTATAATGAAATTTCCATTTAATGAAGTCCCTATTTAACGAAATTTTTTGCTGAATCTTAACTTTGAACATAATTAACGTGCAAATTAATATCCATATTACGAAAAATATACTCTAGACACACTGTAAAAAAATGGAAGATTTAACAGTAATCGCGACACCAATACAATTTATTGTTTTTTAATGTAAATTTTTCCTTAAATTCCAGAAACAAACCCGAAGGAAAACTGAAACTTTTCAGGAATTTACGGAAATTTTTCAATTAAAAACCGTAAAGTCTATTGGCGACCCTACTACCTGCATAATTTCCTGAAAATCGTCCATTTTTTTTCTTACAGTATATAACAAAGTTTATATTTTACTTCATGCATGTACAATATTAAAATAAAGCGACTGCTGCTGCGAGGAATGTATGTATTTATTTTAGAGGACTGTATAAAAATGAAAGTAGATATTTATTTAACCACTTGCTTTCAGAAAGAAGAAATTTTAAAAGCATTTGATTTAATAAGGAGCGATCTCCAGTTTCACGATAATGTTGCAAATGAGCTGTTTGGATGCTTACAAAAATGCGAATGTTTAAAAACATAGTCGTCGGCCTAATCGTTCGGAGTTTTCCGCGCTTTTCTTCAACCCTTCGATTTCCTTGCGTAAATACGGGTTAGATTCCCTTAGAAACACCCCCACGGAGGGCACACTCTCTTTAGGCCCTATATCCCACCTGTAGATAGTTGCCGACATTCATACAAACAAACAATCGTTTAAAAACATGCATTTTAATGAATATGGAAATTTTGAATCTCTTCCTGGCCATTAAAATGTACTTTTATTAAAAATATTCTAAAACAGGAGAATTAAAAGTTTGACTTATCTTTCGTTCAAGTGAGGAAATTTATTGAAATAATGAATTGCCTTCTTTGTGGGTTAATGCTCCGAAGAAAGTTGCCATTTTGCACAATAACTTCAGGGATCAACTTTATGTCATTGAAGTGTACACTGTAAAAACTTTTTGTAAAATTCCATTAGATGTACCGTAAATTTCACTGTACTTCTACCATTTTCAGTCTTTACGGTATGAATATCGTATTTCTAAGGTATATTAAACGTAAAAAACAGTTTTTTGTACTGTTTCGATTAAAAACGGTATTTACGCAGTAAAATTTTTATTTTTCAGTAAAAACTCGGTATTTATACCGTAAAATAATTATTTTTGAGTAAGGAAAACGACATTTTAAAACTTTACGTAGCATTTCAATAGATGTAACTAAATTTTACGGTACGTCTACTGTTATCATTCTTTACTGTATGAGCAGCGTATTTCTAAGGTATATTAGGCATTAAAAAAAAACCAGTTTCTGTGCTATTTCGATTATAAACAGTATTTATACCATAAAATGACCTCTTTCTGTGCTATTTCAATTATAAACGGTATTTATACCATTAAAAGATTGTTTTTTAGTAAAAAGGCGGTATTTATACTGAAAATAATTATATTTCAGTAAGGGAAAATATGGTATCCTCTCCTCAGTGTACGACATTCTCTCAAGTGATGCTCTTGCTGTTGCTGTCTAAATGCGCAGTCTGAGGAGAGGGGGGGGGGGGTGCATCCTTTAACTTGTTTTGGGGTCTAAAAATCTCAAAGGGTCACAACTCCTGCAATACACACTGTATATTATAATTTTTATGTATGCCATAATGTAACAATAAAAAAAAGAAAGGACTGTATTTACTTTTGTTAAATAGTATTAATACATAATTATTATCTTTAACTGCAGGAAAATAAATAATGTAATTTATGAAAGACGACTCAAGTAGTCTACAAAGTAGACAAGGCTTTATTAAAGATTCACAAGCCTTTCATGTGTCTTGAGTGTCTTTGTAAGGGGGGGGGGGTGACTGATCCTGGGCCCGTCACGGTTCTTGACGGCCTGAATAGATGTCGTCTTTCTAGTGGGAACTTTTAATCTATCATACTGAATGATATCAAATCCACCCTTAATTTTTATTGGAGAATTATACCATTCATAGAAGTGAACCTCTAAGATTTTAAACTAATTTAATTAATCACTTATTGAAAGTCTTGTAATTGGAATTGTAATATTATGTACCATTGAATATATATACCAGCGATGTTCTTATATATTAAAAGGGTTTGTTCATCTTTGTGTATGCTCTTTGTGTTTCATTCAGTTGGATCCTCATACCGGACATGCGGGACAAAGAAGTATGTAACATTTTAACTATTTTCAAGTGAAAGTAACTATTATGCATGTATTTTTATTGCATTTTTAACTTGCATTTGTTCTTAATAAAGTTCTTTTTTAATGTTATATATTTGTCTTATTAATTTATTTTAGGTTTAAAAATTATATATATTTTTAGGTATGACAAATAAGTAATTTTCCAGCTAGAAATCATTTGAAATTAAAAATTCTCTCAAAAAAATCTAATAATACAATGTTAACAATTTCCGTGGTGGAATTTCAAAGTGGAGTCTATTCATGAAGTAAAATAAAGAGAAGCACCGAAATATGGTACTGCTTATTTTTTTAAAACTCCAAGCTAGGCAACACGATGCGTTTTATATGTTGCTTGTGCTTTATATGTTGCATCGCTGAAACATATTAAGCACAAGAAACGGTAAAACTCATCATGTATTCCCAGATATTGAAATCTTCGAGATTTGAAAGACCGCCCCCTCTCACAAATGTAGAATCTAAAAATCAAAATTTAGATGAAAATATCGTAAAAAATAACAAACTATTCAAAAAATTTAATAAATTAAAAATTAATAAAAATTTCATTATTAAACTGAGTTATGTTCAGAGAAATTTTCTTTTTATTTTATCATATAAACACTCTTATGCATAAATTATTTTTCATAAATTTTCATTAGTCACAAAAAGTCATTTTTTGTGATAAGTAACAACCCATAACAAAATAATTTTAATATTGTTCTGCATTGTAGCTATTATCTGTCCATAAATCAGATTTCTATAAATGAAAATAATAGCGAAAATTACGCAAAATTGGTCAAGAGATAAAACAAAAAAATAACAATGTTTGAAGAATGACAAATAAATTCAAATTTCATCAAAAAATCATCAAAAATCGCGAGTTTCATCAAGGTATCATACAAAAACACGCAATTCGTTAAAGGATTTTTGATAAAGATAAATTTCGTGAAAGGATTGCGAAAAACGCATATTTAAAAAAACCCCCAAATTTCTCTATAGGATCACGACAATAACACTAAACTTTGTTAAAAAAATAGTAAAAAAAGGCAAATTCGATAAAAATATCTAAAAAAACCCGCGATTTTCGCCCCCCCCCCCAAAAAAAAACCTTGGCATCGCTTATAAAAACAATTTGGAAATTGTACGTAAAACGTAGTAAATGAGGTCCGTTCGTACGATAAGGAAGTTTTAAAAATATTGAGATTTTGCTCTTACAGTAGACAGAACTCCGCATCCAGTAAAGTGCTCGAAATATTTTCTGTGTTCCGGTAAATAAGCGAGGAAGTAACTTTTATTACACCTCAGCAACGTATATCATATTCATAAAATGTGAAATAGCTTAATATAATTAAAACACGCCCCAAATAATGTTTCCCCGTATAGCATAATATAGTGGAATACTTTCCTGTGGCCCTGTATTTTAATAATAAATATTCTTTGAATCAGAGATTGTACAGAACGTATATTTTAATACATATATACGTCATAGGTTCATGTCAATTCTATTATATTCGTAAGGATTTAACATCATTAAAATGTACTTAAAACTATATTTCCTGTTGATCGTAATGTAATGGATTACTTTAGACTGTTCCTCTAATAAAACTGTACATCCGATTTTCATAAACTTTATAATGACTCGACAAAATTATGCTAAAATTATATATTTCAATTATATATTTCACGATATAATTCAAATATTGTGCGATTTGGTTGGTCAGTTTTTGGTTTGTTAACCCCTTGAGGGGCGCCGGTATATATTATATACCACCTACGACTGATGAAGATTCACACCAGAAAAATATTATTAAATTTCACTTTTCTAACTTTGGTGGAAAACAGTCGTGAAATTGCTTTTCCTCTTTTTGATATAACTTTTTTACAAATTTCCGGTGGGAGTTCAGAATTACTCGAACACATTTGCTTGCCCTTCAAATGGTTAAATGCGGACAGACAGGCGGACGGTCGGACAGACGGGGTGACAGACTGAACGACGAATATAGGTGCTAGCTATTTACATAATTACGGACGCACCTAAAATTATTCAGATCTTGATGTAATAATACACAGTCCTTCGGATACGGTATAGTAACCAAAATATTTTGTGTGTCCCTGTAAATACTATCTGCTTTCTTTTATAACTTGGAAATAACTTGTAATATTCCTCAGCAACGTATATCAATCTCATAAAATGTTAAGTAGTTAACTACAATTAAATATGTACTTATTATTATGTAATATATATATTACAATATATATATTACAAATGATGCTGCAAATAAGATATTGTCCCAAAAAAAAAAAAAAAAAAAAAAAGTTGGAAATTGCACGTGAAGCGTAGCAAATGAGGTGCGTTCGGACGATAATGAAGTTTTAAAAATATCACTCTCATATATCAATCTCATAAAATTGTAAATAGTAAATTACAATTAAAACGCTCACCAAATAATGTTCTCCCTATACCATTATGTAATGGAATACTTTTGTGTGACCTTGTAAATCAATAACAAAAGTTCTTTGCTATCCCATATTGTACGAAATGTATATTATAATATGTACTTTATAAATGTATATCAATTTTATTATATTCAAATGAGTGTAACACCATTAAAATGCATTTGAAACTTTTCCCCCATTGACCGTAATGTAACGGAATAGTTTTTATTGTCACTGTAATTGATCTATGCATCCGATTTTCATAAAATTTGAAATGACTCGACAAAATTATGTAATAATTATATATTTTAAATTTCAAACGATTAAAATACATTTGAAACTTTTTTCTCATTGACCATAATGTAGCGGAATACTTTTGATGGTCCCTGTAATTAATCTATCCATCTGATTTCATAATATTTGAAATGATTTGACAAAATTATGTAATAATTATATATTTTAAATTTTAAACAATTCGGTTGGGTAATTTTTGTGTTGTTACATGCGGATGGACGGAAAGACGGACGGACTGAAGGACAACTACAAGTGCTACATATTTACGTAATTACGAACACAACTAAAAACGTCAATTTCAAAAGTACCGCGAAAGAAAAACAAAACACAGAGCAGATGTTCATGTGCGTGTGTGTGTGAGTGGGGGGATACATACTGGCTGATTCAGTGTGAAGAAATATTTCTTCAATCATGACTGCTATGTGGCAATTCGGTCTCAAGTGCAGTGTATTCAAACCTTGTGAAAAAATAAGCACTCAATTGAAAAAAAAATATATAAATTTAAATATTTAAATTTTTACCTAATATCAATAAACTTTCACGTGTTTGATTAGCTGCCAATACCTCAAATTAAAAAATTTAATCGGGAACGAATGCTCTTTAGCTTCTAAATACCCCCTAGTTTACTTTGATCTCATTTGTTTAAATTTGTGCGTGGCCGATTAAGCAAAATGCTGCAGAATAAGAGAAAGCTACGCATTCTGTCACGGAACAAGCTTAAGAAACGGTGCTTTGCCCTATTCTTTTAGCAAGATGCAAAGCTTTCCACAATTACGTTGTGGGAAACTTTTTTTTTTTTTTTTTTTTTTTTTTTTTTTTTTTTTTATATATATATATATAAATTAGTATCATATAAAATGTAATAGCTGTTTAACTATTAAAAGCTAGTTAATTACCTTTTACTTTTTCTATTTATTTTTTTTTCTTAAACATAAAAGTTATGAATTTGCCTACCTGCATTTAAAAACAATTTTTTTTGTTTCATAATACGCTATTTGAAGTATTAAAACCCCTTTTTAAGTATTAAAACCCTCAACTACTGTTATAGATCTGATAAACCGCTCTGCTATATTCCGTTTTCACAACTTGTAATTTTCTGTTAAAATATTCATATTAGGGAAATTATTTATTAGTTTGGAAACTTAGCAGTATAACTAGAGATTTCTGAATCGAGATGCTTTAACAAATTTTTACGTAAAGTTTAATACAGAAACACTATCTTTTAAGACAACTGATCCTTTTATTCATTCTACCATCAAGGGGTCTCTGACACCGCTCACTGTATTTATGTAACAATTTTCGTCACAGAAATTAATTCCTTTTTGCGATCTCATACGCCGCTGGTCTTTTTTAATTTTTTTAATTTATTTTTGAATTTTTTTACTGTTTAATTTGTAATTTTCAGTAAAAATATTAATATTAGGGAAATTTACTAATGTTTCTACATAACTCATTTGTTTTATCTGAAATATAACAAAAGCCCGTTATAATGAGGCAAAATTTTGTGTACTTTTACCCCAAATAATGGGATAAAAAAAGGCTGAGCAATGTTTTGTAAAAATTGCAATTTCTCACGAAATTTACAGATTTCTGGTTCTAGATAGTAATCTAACGGTTCTAATCTAATATTTTATTCACTCGTTGCACAAAGTTTAACCCAATGTATTCGTTAAAAATCCAAATTTATTTAAAATGCGTACTTTTAACCCCATCTACTCTAATTAGCACCATGAAAAAAAAACCTTTACTTTTAATGAAAGTTTTAGAAATTTTTCTGTAAATTTAAAACAAAAATCGTCCTCAGAATGACCCCTGCTTTGTGCTGCTCTCTTCGCTACACGCACACAAATATTCATATTTTATTTTACTTTTATAACACATATACAGTTTAATCTCAAAGCATATACACAGAAGTAACATTTGAAAAATCAGTCCAATCCGAAGCTAACCTGCAGGAATCTAAACGCAATCTAAAACTAAAGCAATCGGTTTACCCGATTTGTAGCATAAATAGCAGAAGTCAATCAACCAACCAGCCTCTACATTTAATTGAATGTGGAAAGTAGGTGCTTCAGAATCTACATTTTCAACAATAGTAATGGAAGCCTGCCTGTAAATGAATGTTGCACCAAATTCAAAGTATGTTAACGATTTCTTTTTTATTCGCTGTTTTAGTTTTTTATAGATTGTGAAAATCTTACAACAAAGGTCTCTTTTTGTTGTTTTCTGTTGAATTTCAGTAGATGTATTGTTTATGTCGTATTCTTAAGTTAAGCTAATAAATATTTAAAGTTTCTTTTGTTTCTGTATCATAGATATGCGCCATACTAACCAAAATCGAAGAGACTTTAAAGACAATTTTAAAATTAAAGTTATTATAATCTATTCAGATATTTTCCAAATATCGATTAATATATATATATATATATATATATATATATATATATATATATATATATATATATATATATATAATTCGAAAGTAAATATTAATAAGATTACATTGAATACTATCGTAAATGCCCTTCAAAAAATTTATTAGCATTATAGAAAGGCAAGAAATATTTGCAATTTTACTTTTCTGGTAAAATTAAAAATCAATTGTTTTTATATTTTGAATAGTTCAATTCGATTTTAAAAGAATTGGTGTGAATTAATCATTTATAAAATACTTCTGTGTATACCTTGCTTAGAATGTTAATAACACTTTAAAAAATCTTATGAGTAATAGAATGTAAAATTATTTATAATTATCTCCATTAATTGGCGTTGATCGTAATCACAATACATTTATTTGATTAAGTTTTTCGTTTAGTCGGACAGTGGGAGTAATGGGATGGTTGGCTTTTCTTCCCTTCATGTATCAGTCTGAACATTTCATCAATCACTCACAAGATGAAGCAATGGTAGCCTAATCTTCAGTTAAAAAAAATATTTGATCCGTGTTAGTTTAAAATTGTAAGAAGAAAAAAATTATTTCAAGGATTTAAAGTAAATTTGCTTCTCATACTTATTATGCTAGCAATATATTAATTGTTTGTTTATGCATAAATGCAATTATTTCCCTGTTAATGGAATGTTATACTGGATATTAAACATAGTTTAAACTAAACGTAAAAGCAGCATTTTTAGGTGGGTCCCTAATTATGTAAATGCATAGCACTTATAGTTGTCGTTCAGTTTGTTTGTCTGTCTGTTTGTCCGCATATAACAGAGCAAAAACTATCCAACAAAATCGTTTGAAAGTTAAAATATATAATTTTTGCATAATTTCTTAGATTCATTTCAAATTTTATGAAAATCGGATGCATAATTTAATTACAGGGCCAATTAAAAGTATTTCATGGCATTGCGGTCAATGGGAAAAAAATAGTTTCAAGTACATTTTAATGATGTCACACTCTTTCGAATATAATAGAACTGACATGAATGTATGAAGTAGATACTAAAATATGCATTCTATATAATCTATGATACAAAGATTGTTTATTATTAATTTACAGGGCTACTCAAAAGTATTCCACTGCTTTGTGGTTTACGGGGAAATATTGTTTGGGGAGTGTTTTAATTATATTAAATTATTTCATATTTTATCAAGTTAATATGCGTTGTTGCGGTTTAATACAAGCTACTTCCTATATAATAGAAACCAGATAGTATATACAGGAACACACAAAAGATTTCGACTATTATACTATATCCGAAGTCCTGTAACCTCTAACAGCAAGATCTGAATATATTTAAATTTACTTTCAGTACGAATGCACCTCATTTGCTGCGCTTCATGTACAATTTCCAACTTGTTGTTTTTAAAAGTAATTTAACACAAAACAAATAAGGGCGGAGAAATGGGACATGACAATAAAGGGAAGAATGGAACATATGTTCAATTAATTTTTTTTAAAATAAGATGAATATAAATTGCTAACATGCAAGTATGTTAGGGGATAATATATTAATTAGAACATTAATAATATATTTATTAACTTTCAAAATGTAAATGAATTGAATTTATGAATTTTCAATGTCGTCTATGATTGACAATCCTCAATTTTCATTCCAGTCATGAAGCTTATCATGACTGGGAAATGAGTGGTTAGTCTTTGTTTGATAGCATATTTAACCGACACTGGACAATTTGTGTCTTTATAACTTCATTTTATTGCTGTTCCAATACCTCCTTGGTAGTGGGGGGGAAGGTATGGAACACATTTTAAAACTTACAATTTCTTTAATTTTAAAATAGCTTTTACATATGTATGTTTCTGAATTGTTTAAGGAAATTAAAAAGCGTTTCACCTAGCATTCTATAAATTGAATTTTTTGTTTTGTGTCAAACAAAGTGGATTTTCTTACTTTTGTAGAAAGTGTCCCACACCACCACACTCTCTCCTATTATTTTAGGCTGCAACTAGAGAAATTATACATTTAATTAAAAGTATCAGTTTTTATATCGATATGTTATTTTAAAACTAGAATAAATATGCTGGTGATCCGCTTCTTAGTTTTTGGTTCCGTAAATAATAACCAACTGAAAGCTTTTATTTCTTTTCTATATTTTTTTCCTTGATTTTTCATAATTTAGGTTATTATTAAGAATCTTAATCAAATCTACTCAAAAACAGAAAATAACATTTATCAGTTCCACTATTTTGCATTAAAATTTTTCTAAGCAAGCTTAATCTGGTTTTATAAAACTTATTTATATTATTTTTGTTTTCTTGCAAAAATTAATAAATTGCAGTTTTCTCTTTTAATATCAATAGAAAAATTTTAATTTATATACTAAAGGTCATTTACAAAATTTCATTAGTTATAATATTGGAATTTGAAATTCATAACAATGACTGCAATGGATATTTAGTAAACAAAAATATTACCTACAAATAAAGATATTGGCTTAAGCATGACTTAGTTATGAAATACAGTAGTATATTAACTCTTTTTTTTATTTATTATTATTATTATATGTACAGTAGCCTCCCACCTAACCGGCCTAAGTGAGACTGAGATTTAGCTGATTGAGCAAAAAGCCTGATAACTCAACCCCCCCCCCCCCCCCCGAAAAAAAAGGAATAATATTGAAATAACCAATATCCAATTTAACAAGTTTAAAACAATTTACACGGTTCCTTCAAAAATAGGGGCTTTGAACATGTATAATGTTATCAGTTTGGGGGGGGGGAGGATCTAGTATTTGATATCGTTTGATATCTCTAGAGAGAGGGGGGGTATTTTTGATATCGTTATCATTTTTAGTGCACTTAAAATTTGCATTTTTGGTTAAATTTTTTTTTACATCTAAATAGTTTGTTATTTACACTGATCATCTCTTTCTCCGTTTTGTGACACCAGACTTCTGGAATACATTTTTTTCCCCCAGCTGTTGAGAACTGGTTAAACGGAGTCTGGTTATGAGGGTTTGGTTTGATTTGGTTTATTTTTGTCGTCCGATTATCTACTCTAGGGATATAGGACCAGGGGGAGTGCCCTTCGTGGGGGTCTTTGTAAGGGAATCTAACCCGTATTTACGCAAGGTTCGAAGAAAACCACGAAAACGCCGAACGGCTAGGCCGACAGCCGCGATTGGGTTCGAACCCAGCACCTGCCGTCTACCAGTTGAGAGGTCCGTACCTCTCGGCCACTGGTGGGGCTCTGGTTATGAGGGAAGCTACTGTATATTCATGCATATAAAGCATTTCAGCTATGCATGAAAAGCTGTAGCATATAAACATTTACAATAAAAAAAGAGGGGGCATCTTTACAACATAATTATTTGACCTGTTTAAATTTCAAAAGATAAAGAAGATGCAGACACTATCGCTAGTATTTTTCTGCATGTATGTGTATATATTTATGTCGTAGGAGAATTGAGAAATCCGGTTCCTTGGAAAGAGCCCGACTAATTAGAGAAGTTTTTTCGCTTTTCCACTCAGCTAGTTATTTTTCAGGTTTATTGTAAAAAGATTAACTAGATTTTAGGCTATTTGGAAAATAATAATTTCTTTCTCAATCAGCCTGAAAATTTTAGGCTTATTGCATATGAACCTATAAAGAATTAAGCTATTTGGAAATTATCTATTTAACATTTTTTTCAATATTAAAGAAATTGTTTTTTGATTTCGTTTGTCTGTCCGTCTATGCCTTAATTATCGTAGATAAATTTGGATTATTCTGTAATTTTAATATGTTAATATTAATCCTAATTGTTAGAAGCTTTCTTTCAGATATGATATGCAATTTTAAGTTTAACATTTTTTTTTTAAATATATTATGAGCATTTACAAATGCTAACTAACATATACAGGGCTAGATAAAAGATTTTTTAAGCATTTATAAATATGAGCATGACTTACTTAAATATGATTTTTAAGTAAGTTTGGAAATTTTAAGTTGAATTTTACTTAATACAGTAAAAGCTATTTCTAGAATATAAATAAAATCGTGTACATGGCCGCAGAAAAAACTGGATAAATTATCGTTTATGCGTGATATTTCTAAAAGTGCTATTTCAATAGCTATAAAGGTTATTTTCGCCTCAATCCAATTTTATACGTGACATGTATAGAAATCTGTAGGTAAAAACTAAAATAATAAATAAATAAACCCATTGATGAAAACTGATGACAGTGGTTTTCACCATATTATGTGTTTTGTTTCTAAAGTGAATTACAATCATTCTGCATCCTACCTCCTCTATGTATTGTTGGGGAAACATTAAGAATCTGCCTCATCTGCAGATGAAATGAAGTACCGACTTTAAGAATTTATAAGTACTTTTACAAAACATAACCCTTACTTAATAAATTCAGTCAAATATGTACTGATTAGAAACGAGATATCGGAACTTACCATTCTCACTAACCTTGGACACTAAGGCTGGGCGATATCAGAATTTTAATATCGTGATATATCACTGACCAAATATCGATAATTTTCGATATATCGATATATTTCAATTCATATGTCACTCCATTATAGGGTTATAAATGTAACTGTCCTCTGTATAAAATACTACAAACACATGATAGTATATATATATATATATATATATATATATATATATATATGTGTGTGTGTGTGTGTGTACGTTAATTATCAAGAAAAAACAAAAATATCAATATCTTAACATATTCCAAGGAACATAAATTTTAATTTTTATGTATTGATTCAAAATATGCAAACCCTTTACCTGCAAATCTGATCTAAAATATGTGTTATGGAAAACTTTTAGAAAGTTAAACATTATAAATCATTAAAATGAAACAAGAAAATGTATATAAGACAACAAATAGACATTAGATATATTGAAAGAAAATACTTTAATTACCTATAAACTTAGAATTTTTTTATTACAATACAAAAAAAAAAAAAAAAAAAAAAAAAAAAAAAAAATTGCATTTCTGCAATTTTGGGCAGTAAGGAACATTTTCTTTTCGTTGTTATAATAGATAATTCTATTATTAGTCAGAATACAAATGAAAGCATTAGAATAATCAAATAATTTTAAGAAAACACGAAATTTCTTTAATAGAGTACAAAGTCCCAAATCAGGACGTTTTGCTAACTACCGTTTTTTTTTCTTTTCTTCTTTTTCTTCTTTTAATAATAATGCTGAATTAATCTCTATAATGATCTTTTACTTTTTCGATTTTGTTTACAGATTTTTTTTCTAGGATGCTTTTACTTTCGAAACCAGTTTCAAAAATAAAAATATTCCAGCAAAGAAAAAAAAAAAAAACTTGAAAACAAATGTTAAAAAACGGCTTTTGTTGAAAGAGATCAGCCTCAGATGTGCAATGCAGAAATAAATAAATAAATAAACAAAAATATGGAAATGCAAACGAGGTATAAAAAAAATAAGATTGACATTGAACGGATGTTTTTGCATTAGTGAACTCTTGAAATAAAAAAGAGCCATGATATTCAAAATCAAAACTATCCTCATTCTTTTATGAGAGATAAACTGTTCGATTTTTTTTTTTTTTTTTTTTTTTTTTAAATTTATAAAAAGGGTTTTGTGAAAGTATCAACTAGTTTCAGTTGTTTAAGTGCGCGAAAAACACATTCAACGGCACATACAAACGAAAGGGGGGGGGGGAGGAAGAAAAACAAAACCTTTTATTCTTTACCATTAAAAGGGGAAAAAATTCATAACTCCTAAGTTAATTTACCGATTTTTTTCAAATTTTCAGCAATTTGCAATAATAGTAAATTAGGCTGTGTGACAAATTTTTATTAAAATATAATAAGTTATTACAAAATTTGAGCATCTTTTACAAGTGTCCAGTACAGAAGAACCTCAAAGAAAACGTAGGGAACTATCCATCGTTTGTTTTTGCTTATCGAACTCAGCGAAATCGAAACTTGAATGTTTATACAATAATCATATTGTCATCTGCTGTGGATGGGTAATATGTTTTGCCAAGCAGAAAGACACCATCCATAGAGTTTTAGCGATCTTTCAAAATGAAAAGTATTTTCCTTCCTAATTTAAAAAAGAATTTTTTTTGGGGGGGGGGAGGGGGGGATTTTTTAAAAAACTCGTACGCAAAACGGGTCAAAATACTAGTATCCAATAAACTCTAAAACTAAGGTGAATCAAAATGAAAAAAGAAAAAACTTCCGCTTTAAGTAAAATTTCTGCTTAAAATAAATGACATAATAGAATTACCATACATGTAAATTATTAATGTTATTAATAAAAAATGTAAAATAATATGTGATTTAATATAATTATTTATTAATGCTATTAATACATGAAAAACAAACATACAAGAAATATCGATTAATTGTGCTCACATTCTTGAAAATATGGCAATCAATTCTGCATTCCGGCAGCAATAACTGTACACAAGCTCGCAGGAAAACAACAGCCAGCCACCGATATGGAGTCAACAAGTGATTGTAGCGGAAATGCCCGATCCTCGAATGAGTGTTTCAACTTCGATTCTCGAACGGACTCCGATAAATAAAGCAGTACATTAGAATAGTAGACTGCTCGCCCATATTCCGGTATGTGCGCGACACCAGCGCAAAAAGTAGACTGTTCGCCCATATTCCGATATGTGCGCGACACCAGTGCAAAAAGTAGACGGTTCGCCCATATTCCGGTATGTATTGAAACGATATATCGGAAGGATTGAAATCTCAGTATTGTTACCGCGGTCTTAAAGAAATATCGATATATAACGATATTACGGTATATCGCCCAGCCCTATTGGACACTCATTCGCGTTAATGATACCTATCAATAATAGTTTTCTTATAAACATTTACAAAGATTTTAAATTCTTGCTAACATTTTTTAACCTATAAGTATGCGTAAATATTCTCTATCTTAGACATATTTGAATAAACTGGATGAAATAAGGCTGTTCTGACAAACAGGTTATCATTTTCTAATTAGCCTGAAACTGCATAGGTTCATTACAATGCGTCTGAAAAAAATCAAGATGGTAGAGAAAAAAGAAACATCACTCATCGAGTATAGATTATGCAATACTTTCAAAATGCTTTACAGTTTAATAAGGTAAATAAGATACCCAAGTAATCATTTTAGATAGCGTAAAACGTATATGAAAAACCAGATTTAGTAAATGCCGTCGATAGCCGGAAAGGTACTTCAATTATTTTGTGCAGCGCTGTATTTCATATGTAATTTCACAAATATTCTATATAGCTTATTAAAATTTAGTTTAGGTACAAAGCGCAAAATAGGAAAAACGGAAACTTAATATTTGGGAGAGAGGTGAAAACTGAGAGTTTATATTCTGAACTTTTTCAAGCGTAGAAAGAATAAAAATTTGTAATTTTCTAATTTTTGAAAATATTTTTGTAGGTGATTCATATATAAAACAGCTAATGCATGAAGAAAGAAAATAATGTAATATTGAATAAGTATCTCTCAGGAATTTCTTCAATCATCGACGCATTTTGAGAAAAGTCACTTATCATAATTTCATTTTGCATGCGCAGCACTTTAGAATAATCAAGAATATAATTGTTTAAATTTTTTGCATACCTTTAATTTAAAAATGTTTTATTGTACGAATTGCAAATTTCAAACACATTTTCAAAATAAATATGTGATGCATATGAGTATTCATCGGAATATACATAATTTTAAATTTCCATGTGGTGTACTCAAATGTCAAGCAAATTTCACATCATACTATGCATTTCGGCAGCATATGTCACGATACCACTCATATTTGAGGCATCAGATAATTAGAGATAAAGACCTATTAAATTTGAAATGCAATAAACCACTGTGTAAGAAAACATTTAAATCTGCGCGCCTCTTAATATATCATTTAAAAGAAAATATAAGAAACAATCACACTGTTAGATGTCGCTTTAAATCTTGTTTCGAATCTTTTAAAAATGTATCTTCTTTTAAATCCCATATTTCACGGTGTCATAAAAACTATGATTCAAAATCTATTGCTTCTGCATTTCTGCCAGAAAAAATTAGAAAAAAATACTGATATTGATAGTAGTTTTCAAAATGAAAGTTCGGAAATTAACAATTATGTGGAAAATGAAAATGATGATCAAGATAATTTGACTTTGAAAATGAATATGACAAAAGAAATTGCGTTATTCACACTTTTGCTAGAAACAAAATGCCTTGTTCCATCAGTGACAGTTCAAAAAATTATAGAAGAATTACACATTTTACTCCTATCAGAAGAACAGTCCTTTCAAAATCTCTTTGAAAATAAACTTCATTCAATTGAAAATCTAACACCTAAACAGAAAGATGCAATTGTTGATGCTGCAAAAAAAAGCAAAATAATTAATCCAATTTTATGCCCAAATTCAGGCTCCATGAGCACTATACACAATCGTCAAAATTTTCTTAAAAGACATTTATGTTTTATTGCACCAAAATAAATTGTTTTAGGTAGAAATAAATGGAACAATTTGGAACACTACCATTATATATCAATAAAAGATAGTCTTTGTTCTCTATTAAAAGATAAATCTGTAATAGAGCAATTAATGTTTTCAAATAAAATAGATACAATCATAATACCAACGTTTTCAGAAATAATGAGTGATATTCATGATGGATCCGTTTTTAAATCTAACAAAATATTTGAAGATAAAAGTATCTTGCAGATCATTCTATATCAAGATGCTTTTGAACTGGTAAATCCTTTGGGGTCTGCTAAAGGAAATCAAAAACTGATTGGAGTATATTTTACTTTGGGAAATTTTTTCCCCCAAAATAGATCATCAGTTGAGCATTTGCAGCTTGCACTGCTCTGTAAAGAAAAAAACTTGCAACTTTTTGGGGCTGAAAACATTTTTGGTGCTTTATTGCAAGAATTAACAGAATTAGAATCCGGTATTGTACTTGATAAAATAAAAGTAAGAGCTGTAGTATTTTGCATTTCTGGTGATAATTTAGGCCAACATTATATTGGAGGTTTTGTACATTTTTCATCGTCTAATTACATGTGCCGTTATTGTCTTTTAAAAAGAAAGGATTTTAAGAAAATGAGAATTCCTGTATTAAATGCACAAAAAAGAACACCAGAAAATTATGATCGTGCAGTACATAATCTTCATAGCAATCTGGAATATGAAGGAATTAAATCTAAACGTATTTTTAACGATTTACAATATTTTCATGTCAGTTCTCCGAGCTTGCCACCATGTATAGGTCATGATATATTTGAAGGCATCGTACCTTTAGATTTATCACTATATGTGCACTATTTTGTTAAAAATAAGAAGTGGTTTACATATAATTCATTAAATAATTTAATACAAAGAACACATCTTAAAGAAAATGATAATAGCAGTAAACCAGTGCAGTTTAATATAAATAGTGGCAATGCATCAGAAAATTCGTGTACTCTCAGATTCTTCCCAATCATTGTATATAATTTTGTTGATACATCTGATACTGTCTGGAATTTACTATTACATTTAAGAGAAATAGTGGAGTTCAAGGCCGCACCAAAAATTACGCATGCCCAAATTGCATATTTAAAAGTTTTGATTGAAGAATATTTAGAACGGAGAATTAAATTATTTCCCAATAAACAATTAAAACCTAAACATCATTATCTCCAGCACTACCCAGAGTTAATTTACCAATTTGGCCCATTAATACGACTATGGACATTAAGATTTGAAAGTAAGCATTCGTACTTTAAACGTGTAGCAAGAAGATGCCAAAATTACAAAAATATAACAAAAACACTAGCTGTTAAACATCAAATGCTTCAGTCCTTTAATTTTAATGGCACTTTTTTCCCAGAACCATTAAAATTTAGTAATGGTTGTGCTTTTTATCCAAATTTACATGATAGCAGGATTCAAAATTCTGTTAAATCTTTATCTTCATCTGATGATCTTTTCACGACCGATAGAATTGAAATGTATGTCACTGTGTACAAATCTGGTCAGTTTCTCCAACTTCAAAAGATGGATTTTTATACAGAAATGGGTGAAATTCAATTCATTTTAATTAACCATAGCATTCCATATCTTCTCATTAAACACTGGAAAGGTATTTGGTGCTCAGAGAGAGGCATATTTTCTATACATCCCAATAATACATTTAAACTGATAAAATATTCTAACCTGATGGACTTTTATCCCCTCTCCTGTTACACAGTAGAAAATAAGCAATTTATTGTATTAAAGCATAAAGTTGCACACTGAATCTTGCTTCTAAGCTAAATGTTTAAATTTTGGTATGTGTGTGTGTACATATAATTACTAAATAGAACTTTTGTTACTACCGAGGTACACAATAAATAATAAATTGTACCTTTTATAATGAAATTAATTGTTTTTTGTATCAGTATCTGGTTATAGTTATTTACTGTTAGTACATTTTTAATATATTTCATGCATTTATTAAGTGTAAAGAACTTGAGAATTAATATTCTAGTATTAAAATTTAAATTATTATTATAGCATTTTTACTACATTTTTCAAGATGGAAGATATTATTAAAAATGCTGCTGCAGTTGCATTAGGTAGTGTAGTTAAAAATTTGATTGAAGATGTCATTACAAGAATTGTTGATGAAGTTGGTGTAGAAAGTGAAGATGATTTGAAACTCTTAAAAGAAACAGATTTGGTTTCAATATTGAAACCAATACAAGCCCGAAAATTATTAGCTCGTCTACAAAAAGGTAAGGTTGTGTTTTATGATCCAATTACTGTAGAATAGTTTAAAAATATGTATTATGAAACTGTAGGCGAGAGAAGAGGGCATATTTCAGCCGGGGGCACATGTGAACATGATATTTTATACTAAGATAATTTGAAATAAAAAATCTTGAAAAATTTTCAATAGTACCAGTACAGTTGTAATCTACACTAAACTTTTAGAACAATGAGTATTTTTGTTTTTGTGTAGTGAAAATTTCATTGTTTTATCAGATGTTATATACAGTGGCGGTCAAATTTTTCCAGCCAATTAGTTTCTTTGATTTATTTACCAGAAGGTTTCAGCGAAGAAGTAAAATTCCTTCAAAAGTTAAGAATATGTGAATGTCCTCTGGCCACGTGATCATTTTGATTGGATACTGAAGACACTTCATGGAAAGGAGCAAAATTCGAAATTCCCAATTATTACGTCAATAAAATGTATAATTATCGCTTTGAGATTCCTCTTCATATGGGTACACTTACAAATTAACTAAAAAAAAAAATTTCTGGCCGGAAAATGTTGACCTTCAGTCTATATAACTTCAAGTAAAAACACAATTTAAATTAATCATTATTGTGATTATTTTGGAACATAGTATGAACATTCAAGTAAGCTTATAGCATTTTTTTTATTCAATTAATAATTTTCTTTTCAGGTTTGACATAAGTAATATAAAGGGGCACTTGTAAACAAAATATCTGAGACAGATGTGAACAATTCACATGTGGCTCTCAGTAGTATTATTATCCTTATTGTATTACAAGTTAAAAAAGCATATATAGTTAAAATTAGTATTATTCAATTTTATATAATAAATTTATAAATGCTTTACTAATTTTTTTCTTAAAAAATTACTTCCAGTAATTAGTGTTCTCCGAAGATGAAGCCACATTTTCCCATAGGTTTGTATTGTCAAAACAGAAAATCAAATTTCTCATTTGTAAAATATAATATCATCAAAAGAATAAGTTTCAGATAGGGTTTTTAAAACAATTTCTTTGTTAGGAGCTGCTTTTAGAAAAAAAGAGAGAAAACTGTTCTTATTTTTTAAAAAACTTCTCAAATCTAATCTGCTATAATGAATAAATATCGATAAGTTTATCGATAGTTTTGTAATCATTTTTTAATATAGCTTTTAAAAAAGTGTTTTAATTGTCCTATTTGAAACGGTTATAAATAAAACGGTTTAAGATAATCTAATTTACAAGCGATCAAAGAGAATTCTTCTTTTGGCCATACAAACCTATGGAAAAACATGAATTCGTTGTCGGCGGGCAGTGATTACTTTAATGCTTGGTTAACAATGTTTTGTTATGTAATGACTAAAAGACACAGAATTCTTTATTTTATTTAAATAAAATGTATTTTTATATTAGTTAACTTATTTTCCTTAAGCAGTCTCTTAACATAATGAAATAGTCCTTATACTGCATTGTCTAAATATTTCTATTGTCTATCCAATAAAGTTATTTTCTGTAGTATTGAAACACTGTAGGTTGTAAAGTGAGAAATGAATGGTTTTTGCATTTATCTAGTATTCATAATAAGGAAACTTGGTAAAGATATTTAAGAGAAAAACAGAAAGAGTTTCCATCTCTCAAAAAATGTATATGTGATGCAGTGTCTACTGTGATTAAAGACACTGTTTTTATTCAGGCATGTGATAAGGCATACGTTTTAAAGCCAAGTTTGCTTTTCAAACGAGAATCAAAATTTTATATGTTACACAAAGAACTAAAAGAAATAGATCCTCCTACATTGACAATGAAAAGTGAATTTTGTAACAAGTATGCAGCCAGGCAAGTATTCACAAATGAGCAAGAGATTCTTCTAAAAGGATATCTAAAAATTCCCTCTAAAATGCAATATGTTTTTACATATACACTCATGTCCAATGTTGAGGTCACAAACATAAAATCAGTAAAAATTCATGAAAAATTCCCATTGTTAGCAAGAAGTTTGGCTCAGAGATATGTTACAATGGTAGAAAGAGTGCAGCATCATAAAGATATGGAATTTTTTTCAACTGCAAATTAAATTACAGCGTATATCAAAACATATTTAAGCCTGAATTAGAGATAAAGCATTTATCTCGGAGAAGTAAGTATGATTATGGAGTGTGACCACCGTGCACTGCACTACAAATTTTCACATATAAAGGTGTCAATAAATGTTTGTTGCAACAAAGCCTATTCTTCCAAAAGCGCGACATTTTAACTCCTGGAGGCTTTTGAGAAAGGGGTTACGCTGCGCAATGGCTCTTCGTAGGCATATTCAATAGGATTAAGATCCTAAAATCTCGAGGGGCAATTCATACGGCGGATATTTTCTTCTTTAAGAAAATCATCAACAATCTAAGCAACAATGTGAGCTCATCAACAATGTTATGCTTCACATTATATTCCGTAAATATGAAGTTCATGCCTACAGAACCCCAGAACAACGTCAGATACGCTTAAAGACATATCCATATTTCCCGGTTGACAGTCGTGTGTGTTCTTTTACCTGCATAAAACATCAGAACCTTGTTGTGGAGATGAGGACATCAGTCTTGGACACAACAAGAAAAGCCATTTATTTTTCAGTGATGAATCGAGACTCTCCACATAGAGTGATTTTTGTAGAATCTCTATCTGAAGAGAACATGGGGCGTAATATCAGCTCCGCTACATTAAAAAAAAAATCGACAGATTTGGTAGCAAAAGGATCCTTGTCAGGGGCGGCATTAATGTTCGCAGTTGCACACCACTACACGTCTTCGATGCGATTACTATCAATGCACATCGCTATTGGTATGAGGTCTTTAAAACCCCAGTGATATTGTTTCGTGGTACTGTAATCTCAGATTTCATGTTTATGGACGATAATGGGAAGCTCCTCTCTCCATGATGATTTTTTTGGAGAAGATAATATTCGTCGAATGTATTAGCCCTTGAGATCCCCGGACTTCAATCCAATTGAACATGTTTGCGATTATCTAGGAAAAAACATTGTACAGAATAACCCCCTCCCAACACACACAAAGAATTAAAAGCTGCGCTTTTGAACAAAGGGGTTTTTGAAAGAAAATTGTCACAAACATTTATTTACATGCTCATAAACAGTACGAGAGCTCATAGGGGGGCTTGTATAGAAGTGCACAAGGGTCACATTATATATTAGACAGATTTCAATAAATGATAAATGATTTATATATTATTCATGATTTAACACTTTTCGATATACCCTGTATCTCAATTGACAATTAAAATCTTTTCCATGCTGTTATGTAGTTATATTTTTTCTCAGATTTAAATATATCTCTGTGCCAAATTTCGTGAAAACACTGAATAATTTTCAAAGATTTTATGTTTGTGACATGAGTGTGCACATGCCAGACAGGTGCCTTCCAGCAATGCAAAACATCTTAAGTAACCATATCCACGTTCTTGGGAAAAAGAAAAATCAGCTGGAATTGACTGATTTTTATAAACGGAGATAAATCAGTAACAATACAAACATTTGTTTTTTTTCAGGGGGGGGGGGGGGGTATGAAATCCAACGTTAAAAATTTAAAACTAACTACCTGTATATTCTACATAAGTTTGAGCTTATCATCCTCAGTCCTGAGACAACTGTTACGAGTGACCTCAAAAACCAATTTAAAATGGTTATAAAACATCTCCAAAGATGTTAGAGTCTATATATCGATGCTCATAATATGCAAACATTCATTAAAAAGGTTTAGAAAGTTTTAACAATTCTAGGAGTAATTAAATCAATTTAAAGGATGCTTTTAGTGTCTCCTCCATGTGACTTCAGGACCGAGGAAATTATACTTGAGTAAATATTCAATTTGGATAAAACTAGAATTACAATTTCATTTCAAGCTCCTAGGGTAGTTTCTTTGGATTGTAAAATTACAATCAAATTAAACACGAGACATTTATGCGAAAACAAATTAATAAGGCTTTCATTTTTCCTGAAAATGTATCCCTGTTTCTATATGTAAGTGTGTTACTTAAAAGATTTCTTTTGAATGTGATGATGGTTTTATTTTTGATCCTTGTTTATATGTACCCCAGGCATCTTAACATGCGTCCGTATAAAGGAGAGGGGACACATGTGAATGATTTAAATAACATTTTGAAACAAAATTCATATGACGAAGAAAAGACTATTAAAACATATGAATGCTTTTACTGTGAAAAATTCGATATTTCTGGGAAAACAATCTATATTATCAAGGCCAAACGTATCTGTGCGTAACACATACGACAATTTGGGAATGGCAACACTTTCAAATTTTAAATGAAATTTCGGAATTGCAATTTTTGCTACTAAAATTTTTTAAACTTCTAAATATCGCACATTTTCAGTTTTTACACCATCGTGTAGGAAAAAATATGTACTTTTAAATGAAATTTGTTCAAAAGCTGTATCTTAATTTGTTTTTGAAACATTAATTTCTTTGTAGTTTTTATGCCGCTTTTCTAATTTTGGCAACAGGAGTACTCCATTTCTATTAATAGTAAAGGGGAAAAAAGGAAGAAATTGATTACTGTATTTTTATGTTGTCGTTTTCTCATTAAAATGGAAAAAATTGAAAGTTAATTATCTTCTGTTATAAAATGCGATGAATTTTGAGTTCATTTACAAAATTTTATTTACACGTAAAAGAATGTCAACAGTTTAATATCTGTTTCAGGTAATAGTATTGAGACTTCAAGTTTTGAATCAAAATGATCAAATTAAAATGCCATTTTTTTCTTAGGTAAATACAGATACAAAATGTGCATTTGTAAATTCTGATATGATGAAATTGATGTCGGGTTCAGATTTTACGGGAAAAAAATTCTATGATTGAATCAAAGTTGAATAAATTTTGCTTTTTTCCATTTTGGAATATTAGCATAAGAACCTAAATTGATAACTTTACCATAATAATAGATCTTTATTATTTTTTACTGCTTCCATGTACGATTAAAGTTTAATTTTAACAATTTCTACAACTGAGTTTTATAGAAAAGTATTTTTTTAATTTGACGTTAAATATCGTTTAAGAGTTAGACTTGCCAATATAAAATGCACTTTTTATATTGGCTATTTACTGTAATTAATTTTGTAGTGTTATTATAAACCAACGAAACAGTTCCTTTTTAAATATTTTCTTTCGACGAAATTCGACGGGTTCTGCCTTGTGTAAAATAATGTTCAAATTTGCCACAACTCTTCCCTATTTAGATAATAAATTTATATGAAATCAAATGTGATGTGTAAATGACGATTCTATGACTTTTCTTTGTTAAGATTTGTGTTCTTGCATAATTTTTATTACAGAGGAAACACCAGAAATGAATGTACAGACTTCAGATTCACCTCCAACAATTGCAATGCAAAATTTACCCTCATCTCCACCAACTGCATTTCAAAGTTGTATGCTGGAGAATACATTTCCACAGATAAACATAAGCTGGGGAAAAATGCCCAAAAAACTGATGACTGCCTTAAAAAAAAGGATACCAGAAGCTTCACTAAGGAGGCAGATGATACGAATAGTGGCCGACGACATTTTAGAAACTACTTCCCCGAAAATTATTTTTTGCAATTTAATTTCGAAAATCCAGTTTCATTAGGACCAATATAAAGCCAAATTTATGAAGAATGATTACAACTGCTTGCGAAATTTTTAATGGCACTTTTAGTCACAATTTAATTTATAATGAAGAAATAATTAAGGGAGAGAAAGGGAAAAAAATAATTTACTTTATTTGAAGTTTATGCTAAAAAAATTCGAAAAACAGTGCAGTCATTTCTCCTTTAATTTCTGAAAAATGATAGTGGGTTCTTTTTACTTTTATATTATTTTGCAACTGGAGATCCTTATATTAAATATAGATTATGAATAAATGTTTCAGTAAAACGTATTTGTTTCTAAATCAACTTTTAACTGTAACCAAATTTATGATTTTTCAAATAATTTTCAAAACATTTTTTTGTTTTTCTCTTCCTTAATCTTTGAGCTCCTCAGTATTTGATTTCCTCAATCTTGCTGGCATTATTAAAAGAGAGAAATTACAATTTTGACGCTGGGTTTAGGAATTCCGGATTTTTGAGATTATACCGTAGTATGTTACTGTTAAAAACAAAACTCTTGCTAATTTGCTTTTTTTTCCTCAAAGATTCTTTTCACAACTAAAATTGTATGCAATGACTTTAAATGTAACATTAAAATTTACCCGTTCTGTACCACTTCATTTACATTAATTTTCATTTGATAAAATTTATATGTATAATTATGTGTTTATTTTATATAACAGCATTATTGTTTTTACCATATTTTTAAAACTGCATTCCATACAATTTCATTTTGAATATTTGAATATGATAATATGGATTGTAACAATTTGCAGGTTTTGTTTATTTTGTGCTTTGTATTTGTATATTAACATTCAATTTGGTGCCTTTTTTAAACTTATTTTACTGTACATGGAGGTTTATACAAAAATTAGCAATTTTTATATTAGTGACATAAGAAATAAATAATCATGTCAGAAATTTCTGATTTTTTGCAGCAATATGTTAAGTAGCTGCTTAATAGAGAAAAAACAGACGTCACGCCTAATACTAAAATATATATATATATTCCATAGATTTTGTATGGGAGAAATGAGCGATAAAATGGGAGAATGATAAATTTAACATTATTAGTTCAAGACACTTTTAATCACAGAGAAGATGTTTAAGACAGTATATACTTTTAAGTTATCTCTTTAGGAAAAATTAATTGCATATTGATATATTATTAATGTGTAAATTAACTTTACAAACTTGAATGAGAGAATGGGGATATCTGAATATTTTCATTTATTAAACATTTATGCTTATTAAATTCTTCATTATATACTGCAGAATATCTTCAAGATAGTTTAGAAGTATTTTACAATTAGGTTAAAACAAGTACTGAATACATATGTAGTATTTCTAATTGTTAATTATTTACATCCAGCTGAAACATCCTGAATTAATAATGAATGAGGGAATGCTTTGAAATATTTTTGAATTGAATGACAAACTTTTTTGAAAAAAAGAATGGAATGGGACTGAAAAAAGTTGATTGAAACATATAAATAGTACTTCATGTTTTCATTTTAAAAGGCAGAAGTTAGAGACAATGAATGTATAAGTATATTAGTAAGAAAAAATAATTTTTGTATTTAAAAGCGTAATTGTTACAGGCCAGGCAGTGATACTCAGAGATATAAAATTTTAAAATAAATGTCTTTTTTAATTAATTTTTCAAAATAATGAGCTAATTTGAATAAACAATGTCTATATATTAAACAAATAATTTGTAAACTTTTTTGTTAAAAATATTAAAATAGCTAACAGTTCATGTTCGCTAATTTCCAAACAATCACACATATATTATATGGAATCTAATTTTAAAACTGCAGCACTTATCGTTTTTGATGTAATTTTGTAATTATTTTGTGTAGAATTAATCACAAATATTTTGTATCATTGCTCTTATTCTGAAATTTCATGCGATATGCATGAATGTCAAACAAGGTTGAACATGTTTTTATTTGTTGAAGGTAATAAAGCTAAAAATAGAGTTTAAATCTGCATTACTTTATAGTCAGTAACTGTGTACTGCAAAAGTTTTTTTTTTTTTTTTTTTTTTTTGTGTATTAGTCTTAAATTTAAAAAAAAATATATATATATATATATATATAATATGCATGGCTATTAAATAAGGTTGAATTAATTCTATTTCAGTTAGTTTGAAGTCAATAACTGTATTATAAGTTCTATTTTCTTCAAATTTGTTTCACTTTTTTATTTTGAATATGAAAAAACTTCATGTGACATACATCTATTATAAAATAAAACTAGAGATAATTTAAATTTGCATTAGTTTTTTCCCCATAGATGCTCCGCTATGCTATTTTCGTTTTGATTTTTTATGACATTGATACAGTGTGTGTATTCAGTTGAAAACTTGTATCACGTGATGTAAAATTAATATTTCCAATTGTGCATTTTGTTGTTTTATTTTATTGTTACATAGATTGTAACAACATAGTTAGAATTATAGTTTCTAATTACATTAGTTTGTTTTTGTATCCTCATGTTATGAATTTTTTCCACTTTAAAAGTTCTTTATCTTTTGTTTTTGATTATAAAATAATTTTATATAAATACAAAACCATTGTAAAATATGTATACACATAGATTGAATTTGCATCTTTTATTTGTTTACGATTTTTATTGGTGTAATAAAAAATTTAATTTTACTAGTGTGCATTGATGAATTTTAACACTATTCTCAAAATCAACTTTTTAATACATTCTTGAATAATTTTGAAATAAAAAGAAGAAATAAGAAATAAGATGAAGTAATAGGAATGAGAGTGTTCCGCGTTTTTTCATACCAGTATAATATTAGAGAAAATATTGTTCTGTTAAATCGCAGCAATTTTCGATTGAGTAAAATAACATTTTCTCTAAGATTGTACTGGTGGGGAAAAACGCGGAAAATTCTCATGCCTAAGTAAGAAGTAAACAACAGAAATTCAAAAAATATTATAGGCAACAGAAAATACCATTTGGAAATCGTTGCTTTTAAAAAGTTGTATTTATTTATTCGATAAATATTATGAACACTATTTTCAGCATACATACTGTTTGCATTAGTTTTTGCTTTTTTTAATTTAACGAGGCATTTTCTGTCTTATTTAAAATTACTTACTATTTGAAATCTTTATGCATGTTTCATAAATTTTTTATTGCTCTTTTAGTATTAAATTCATATAATATGCAGGCATTGAAATATTAAGTTAAACATAAGAATGCTTTGATATTTATTTCTTTAATTTAATCATGTAACTTTTGCCATGTAATTGCTAATGGATTACGTAAGACTGAAGATAGATTTTTTGCAGTGTAATTTTAAGAAAATCAGTTTATGATTTAATGCACGTATGTGAATGTTATTTTATCATTGAGTAATTAAAATTATTGCATATTATACTGCCATTCTTTGATTATTAAAGCTGCTTCTATTATGAAAACAACATTTTTTTGAATAATAATAATTTTGAAGCAAATTAAAATTTCACTGCATACAAAAACAAAATTTGTTCTTATGCTGTAAGTTTCCCTTATAAAAATTGCTACAAATTGAATTCAATGTCAATCTTATTTGGAAAATAATTATGTAATATTTTTATAACATAAATCCCTTTAAACGTATAAAATCATATTTATATCAAAACATATAGATGGATTCGATAAATTCATTTGGGAGATTTATGATAAAATTTTAATCTGAATTTCCAGTGCAAAGAAATTTACTTTAGGTATCCTTTCATAAATAGACAAACACATAAATGTGTTACTGTTAGTTGCGAAATTATTGATCACAGCGGAGTAATATCTTTTTAGCATTTTTTTCTTACTGCCAGATACTAATATAAGATCTTTTGTTATAACATATGTTTGTTTATTAATTTTAATCCTCTAATTGCATAACTGCGACATACTTTATATCCTTAACTTTTATATCCTTTTTATACTGCTACTTTAAAATAACAATTTTCACTGTACTTTCAAGCATAGAATATGACAAAAATAACAGTTTTAAAATAGTGATATAAGATAAGTATAAATAATTGTAGAAGTTGGCAGATAAATAAATGTGCTTGCTCTTCATTGTTTTTAATTGCATTTTAGATCACAAAACATTTTTTAATCTATTTTTTTTACTTCAACAACTGCACATTATAACAAATAAACATCTATCGAGACAAATACAGAAAATTTATGAAAAAAAAAGATTTTAGTATATACTTTACAGATGTTAGAGTGTAATTGAATTTTATTACAAGATATTTTCCATTATGAGTAGACGTATCTTTATGCAAATTGATAACCTCCAAGTGAATTTTTAAAATTTGTAAAAATTTTTAAATGTATCCACACATATATCGAATAATATTTTCCCACATAGTAAATTTTATAAAGGTAAGACTTTGAGCTCTTCCTGTATATTCACTGATTCTGATTACAGAATTATCCATAAGAATTTCCCACATTTGACAGGATAATATAAAACCAAAAATGATTAGGGATAGAAACTTGTTTGTTTTAAAATATACAATAGGTATGACAAGAATCTAAAAATTATTATGTTTAAGATATGGTGTTTGGTAAGTGTTGGTCATTGTAAGTAATATACATTTCAAGACAACAGATGAAATCTCTTATCACCTGACATATATCTTGTCAAAGCTACGTCCTCTGCTTGAATTGCTCTTCAGACATAAGATCTACATAAGCAGGTGCTATCATAAGCAGGTATTCCACAAGAGTTACATCAGGGGGGGTAGATTTCATACATCTTCTTGAATTGTGCATTATTCCCAATGGAGAATACTTACCAGATATAATTTGAAAGAAATAGCCTTTTTAAACTTTTGCAAATTTTTGAACAAACAAGTTTCTCTCTGCAATCCTTTTTGGTTTTTATCCTGTCAAATGTGGGAGGTTTTTTGGGCCATCCTGTATTTTTACGTTATATATAACATACAGGGTGGTCATAAAAAAATTTTGCCGATATACGGAAGCCCTAGCGGCCAGTCTGCACAACCGATCGAAATGAAATTTCAGATATAGCTATTCAGAGGTATGAGCTCGAGATTCTGTGAAAGACAACAAAATGGCGCTCACGGTTACGGTTATAGTTACAGAAACTCGAAAATTTCCAATGACAACACCCATTTTTTTTCATCGCAAAATGCTCAGCACATGCGAAAACCCTAAAGAGCGTTGGAACCGTACGTGTATCGCAAGAAACGGACATGTTATGCAAGAACAAAAAACCGTTCTGCGAATCCCCCCCCCCCATAAAAAAACTCGATTGGGGTGCAAGGAGGAAATTTGCATATGACACAGAGTCAGTACACTAATCTCTGATTACAATACAGATCGGAGAAACTAAAACTTTTATTTTGATTACACATTTTTCGCATGAGTGTCATCACAGGCAATTAATGGAGATGGCACCCATGTGGAAAATGTGTAATCAAAATAAAAGTTTTAGTTTCTCCGATCTGTATTGTAATCAGAGATTAGTGTACTGACTCTGTGTCATATGCAGATTTCCTCCTTGCGCCCCAATCGAGTTTTTTCTATGGGGGGAGGGGGGGGGATTCGCAGAACAGTTTTTTGTGCGTGCATAACGTGTCCGTTTCTTGCGATACACGTACGCTTCCAACGCTCTTTTGGGTTTTCGCATGCGCTGAGCATTTTGGTATGAAAAAAATGGGTGTTGCCATTGGAAATTTTCGAGTTTCTGTAACTATAACCGTAACCGTGAGCGCCATTTTGTTGCCGTTCACAGAATCTCGAGCTCATACCTCTGAATAGCTATATCTGAAATTTCACCTCGATCGGTTGAGCAGACTGGCCGCTAGAGCTCCATATATCGGTAAAGTTTTTTTATGACCACCCTGTATATTTAATTTACGGCATATATACCAATTACAAATGCCTTTACGGTACATATAACATACATTTAATTTACGGTATATATGCAGCATAAATAATTTTTGCGGTATATATACCATATACTTAATTAACGGTACATATACCGTATGTTTAATTTACAGTACATATACCGTATGTTTAATTTACGGTACATATACCGTATGTTTAATTTACGGTACATATACCATTTATCTAATTTACGGTATATATGCTGTATAGATATTTTTACGGTATATATACCTTACATTTAATTTACGGTATTTATGCTGTAAATTTAATGTACAGTATATATGCTGTAAGAATATTTTTTTACAGTACATATACATTAAATATTTTACGGTGCATATACCGTCCAGTTAAATTACGGTACATATACTTTAAATATTTTACGGTACATATACTAAAAAATATTTAAATTTATGTTCAGTTAAATTACGGTACATGTACTTTAAATATTTTACGGTATATATACCGTCCAGTAAAATTACGGTAAAAGGAAGTGTCACAAAGTTGACGGTATAACCACCGTGATTCGAGACCAAATTTTTTTACAGTGTAATTTATCATTTATGGTCTGACAAAAAGAATTTCGGGGAAAATATCTCTAGGGAAGAATCTGAAGAAACGTTTTTTTAAGTAAACCTATTTCTCTTATAAGTTTAAACGCTATAACAATCAAAAAGGATTATTATTCTTTTACCCTTTATTATTACAGCTAAACTTTCCTTTAATGAAGTTTCTATTTAACGAAATTTGCTGCTTAACGAAATTTTTTCTGAACTTTGATTTTGAACATAATTAACAAGCAAATTAATATCCATTAAAAAAAATCCTGATCATTAAAATATACTTTTCTGAAATATATTCTAAAACAGAAGACATAAAAGTTCGACTTAACTTTCGTTCAGCGGGGGAAATATATTCGTATGATAAATTGCCATCTTTGTGGTTAATGTTCTGAAGAAAGCTGCCATTTCACACGATAACTTTACGGATCAACTGTCAGTCAATGAAAAGTAATTTATTATTTATAGCCTGATAAAAAGAGTTTCGAGGTAAATATCTCTAGGAAAGAATTCGAAGTAATGTATTTTTAAATAAATCTATTTTTCGTACAAGTTCAAACATTTTAATAGTCGAAATATTTTATTATCCTTTTATCTTTATTATTACAACGAAACTTTCATTTAATGAAATCCCTATTTAACGAAATTTTCTTTTGAACTTTGACTTTGAAAATAATTAACATGCAAATTAATGTTCATATTACTAAAAATCCTAATCATTAAAATAAATTTCTTTCAAATATATTCTAAAACTTAAGACTTAAAAGTTGGACTTAACTTTCGTTCAGCGAGGAAATATATTCGCATGATAAATTGCCATCTTTATGGGTTAATGTTCCCAAGAAAGTTGCCATTTTACCCAATAACATTAGGGATCAATATTCAGTCAGTGAAACGTAATTTAATATTTGTGGTCTGATAAAAAAAGTTTCAGAATAAATAGTTCTAAGAAAGAATCTGAAAAAGTGTATTTTTAAATAAACTTATTCCTTTTGTAAGTTCAAACACTTTAATAGAAGAAAGAGATCATTACCCTTTTATCCTTTACAGTCCTTTATTGTCGTCCTTAATTGTGGAACTTATCTTTAGGAAATTCCCTATTTAAAGAAATGTTCTACTGGACCTTGACTTTGAACATAATTAACATGCAAATTAATCTCCATATACAAAAAAATACATTCCATACAACAAACTTTATTCCAATTATTTTAACACAATCAAACTGTTTGATAAACGTATCATACAAATTGAATATTTCTAACTGAGCGAAAAATTCAATTCGTATGATTCGTATGATTTTTTCACTCAGTTGGAAACATTCAATTAGTATGATAAATTTACCAATTAGTTTGATTGTGTTAAAATAATTATATATCTACGTACGCATCGTCATATGGAGTTCCCTTACCAGCGGTTTATTCTGTCTAGTTGTCCAAATGACAGACCAGACGTTATGACCAATAAGGTTATCAGAGAGAAAAATTCCCGCCTGTTGTAGCCCAGTTAGCTTAAATGATAAAGAAGATCGCAGATCCTTGGCCTTGTAAGCCAAGGATGTGGGTTTGATTCCCGGCCTTGGCAATTTTTCGCTCAGATGGATAATATTCAATTCGCATGATAAAGTTTATTCCACTTCATGTATATACAATATTCAAATGGAGAGATTGCTCTTATGATGAATGTATGAATTTATTTTAGATGATTATATGAAAATGAAAACAGTTACTTATTTAATCATTTGCATTTTATAGAAGAAATATTAAAATCAGGTACTATTTGGTCTAAATCACTTTAAAAATTTAAACTAGATAGTTCATGAAAATAATATTTCAAAGAAAGATCACTGTAAGGGAAACATTTGAAATCAAAGTGTCTAAAACAAAAACCAAACGTGGAACTATAAGATTTTTTTTTATATAAAAAACATAAGAATTAAGTAATTATATATGTATTTTAGTATAGGTAATAAATACGTCTAGGCCGAAATTCCTGAACTCCTATAGATATACCACTAATACACCTACATACGACACAAATTCTGCTAACTATTAGATTAAAAAATTTCCAGAACTTTTTACTGAACCTAATGTACAAAAATTGTCACACATGAGATCACAAAGAACAGGTTGTTAAAATAAACCCTTCAGTTATAAACTGCCAACGCGAGCTTTAGAATGGGTATCAGAAAGCAAAATACAGGAAAATAAATACATTTATTCGATGTTAAACGTACTAAATTTATTTGCTCAGTAAAAATATGAAAAGAATTCTTAAATTTTAATGCTTAAATATTGATTTTTTAATTATACATGTTTTTCTATTTCTAGTTCAAATAGTTTTTACCCTAAGGCATATAGATAATGTTGAATTTTTATCTATATTAACTTAATACAAGAAATATAACTTCCATGGAATTTTTAAAAGGTGATGAGAAAATCAAATAATTATTTTTGTACAAAAAATGTTGTTTAAGAGCTGCACCGTACTTTCACCTGAAGTTTAATACAAAAATTGTATGCAAAAATAAACACTTTAAAATCTTTCCGAGTTTCAATGATAGTTGCCTTTTTGAAAAAAAAAATATTTAATTGCATTAAAACTATTAATTTTTAAAGAGACATTATTTTAAACAAACATAGCATAACCAAAATACGTAATTTAAGAATCTTCAAAAAGATACTGAATAATTAGAATGTTTAAGTGTAGACAGTGTTGTTCTGGCTACGATAGTACAATTCAACTATATTTCATGAAACAGAAACACTAAAGTAAAAGAATAATAAAGCTAGAAAAAATTCTAAAATATTTAACGTTAAGTAGTTATATATATATATATACATA
This sequence comes from Maratus speculifer, assembly GCA_964019185.1. Lineage (NCBI taxonomy): Eukaryota > Metazoa > Arthropoda > Arachnida > Araneae > Salticidae > Maratus > Maratus speculifer. The sequence continues at coordinate 182,586,521 of OZ025290.1, forward strand.
TATTAAAAAATAGGAGAAAAATTTGCTTATTAAAATTTGTAGAGCGAAGAATTACAATTAATGGATCAAAATTTTTTATGAAAGTGCGGGTAGAAAGCCGAATATATATTTAATCACAATGGCAACTGCTTCCAATTCATTACTGAATGTAGATATCCCCCAGATTCTTTTTCTTGTTTTTTGTCTAGTGCTTTAGTTTTCCAATTAATACTAGTTATTTTTCCGATTTCATCATTTCATCTCACTTGAGGTCGTATTCTTGTCGTTTTACATTTCTATGTTACCACTGTTGGAGATTAGTAATAATTGTATTGTTTTGTCTTTTTGTAATGTCGCCATCTCATTTATATATAAGCCTTCTCGATGATTTCAGAAATTTTCGTCTGACTTCTTATCAGCTTCTGACTTTTGATCAGGTTCTTACCTTTCTGTCTCTTTTAGCTATCATTAGTATACATCTTCTAATCACTTGTTGTGTTGTTTGTAACATGCTTGTCAAGTTTTCCAGCATCTTTGTTATTACACAAGAGTTGGGAGGAACCAGAAACAGCCTTTAGCAATACTTGCTCGAGACAAAACTTCGACACATGTTCAAAAACATCTCGAAAAAAATCCTTCGGAAAAATTCCCCGGGGAAATTCTTAGTTTTCCCTAGATTAAATAAAATTTTCATTTACAAATGGCTTTGTCCATTGACGTCATGCAGCATACTATTTATTGCTAAAAAGTCGTTTTTTTAACTTTCCAAATAAGCTTTTTTTGTAATTTTGTAGCTTTTGTATATATTATTTAGACATTCTTTTTCTTGCCTATGTATTATTAACATGAGTGAAGCAAATTCTAAGGCTACACAAATTACAGTTTATCGCACACTTTACAAAAACCTATTCAGTATTTTGGCTTCAAATTAAAAATAAAAATTAATTATGATCTGTAGATTCGTACAAAATCGTTTTCTTTCACAGATAACATTAAAAAAATACTATTTTAATTATTTTTTTACATGTTTTTCCTGTTGCGGGTGCATTTTTGCAAATAAAAAATTAAGCATGTATATTTTCAGAAGAAACATTAAATAATAGAGTTTTAAATAATAGAGTTAGTAATTATAGAGATAATCATAATTAAATAAATAAAATATATTTTCCGTATTCCGCCAAAATATATCAATTTTTTTTTAAATTTAATTAAGGAATGAAATATTTTTGGACTCCAGAGAAATAAAATATCATCTGTAGATTCTAGCAATATTATTTTCTTATCGAATGATTAAAAAAATACTTTTTTTAATATTTTGTTGAATGGATTTTTCCATTATACGGATTTATTTTTGTAAACAATGATGAAATCTGCATAATTCTTGCTGTAAATAAAAATCATTGAGTCAGTAAAAATTAATAAAACCACGAATTTAAGCACGTAAAATATTATCATAGCATCAAAATTTCTCATTTTTTCAAAATTATATAAATAAGGAAAATAACTTACATACTTGCATTTTGCGAAGACAAAATATTTTTAATGTTAAAAAAAATTGCAGAATTTAAAATTCAAACCGTAAAAGAACATTAAATCTTCTTATATTAAAAATTTAAGTTATTTTAGAGGAAAATATACATTTTAATAGAATACTTTACTGAGATTGGTTGGAAAGGGCGCATATGTTGTTGCTCATTCCTTTTATTCATATAATAATTTCACGATTTCTTTTAAGAAATTTTTAAAATACCTTCTTTTATGAAAATTATAGCCTATTTTTTGTGAATTAAAATTTCTGAACATTCAATTATTTACATTCAATTATAAAAGCATTTTTCAGTGTTAAGAATTTAAATCCATAATTTATTCTTATTATGTGAAATCAGTTGCGTATTTTAAGAGAATTATAGTATGATTTTTTTTTATTTGTAAAGTGACAACAAAGAACAGTAAACAAATAAAATTTATTAATATTTTATAAAGTTTTGGTTCGATTTTATTTTTTATTTTTACCTGTCTTATATCATAATTACAAAAATTCAGAAGAAATTCTTAGTTATTTGGTTCAATTAACATTTTTAAAATTAAAATGCGCCAAAACATAAAATAACGTTTCTGTTTAATAAAGATGCAAAAACAACATAAAACATATTATTACTTTCAAATATTTGCCTTATGAAATAATGCTTTTCGAATCCAAACAAAACTTTAAACTTTCTACATGCTGTATGTAACTTCCATCCTGCTGGTATTTGGCCACATCTACCTCATTTTCCAAGAGCCTAGGGATGTTTGTTCACATCACCCCGGCTATAAAACTTATTTCTCCCAGTTTGGATCCTTCTACCCTCGACCGCTTGTGAGTGCTATTGACGCTCCTGGGATACTTGCTCTGTAAAGGGTTCTTTTCAGAATTTATATTGCGCTCGAACTGTTTTGGGGATCAGCAACTGATGATACATCATCATCATTGGTCGCAAAAATATTGTTTCAATAATTGTTGAGTTTTAAGTGTTTTGTTAGCTTTTAATTTATCCATCTTTTAGATTCAGGCAAAATCTGAAATTCTTATTAGGTGCGCTCGTAATTATGCAAATACGTAGCACCTGTACTTGTCGTTCAGACCGTCCGTCTGTCCGTCTGCCCGTCTGTCCGCATATAACAACGCAAAAACTACCCAACCGAATCGTTCGATATGTAAAATATACAATTATTACATAATTTTGTCGAGTAATTTCAAATTTTACGAAATTCGGATGCATAGATAAATTACAGAGAATATCCAAAGTATTCTGTTACATTACAGTCAATGGGGAAAAAAGTTTCAAATATATTTTAACCGTTTGACATTTAAAATTTATAATTATTGTATAATTTTGTCGAATCATTTCAAATCTTATGAAAATCGAATGCATAGATCAATTACAGGGACAATCGAAAGTATTCCGTTACGTTTCGGTCAATGGGGAAAATTTTTCAATGTATTTCAATGGTGTTACACTCATTCGAACATAATAAAATTGATATTAATCTATAAAGTACATATTATAATATGCATTTTGCACAATTTGTGGTGCAAAGAACATTTGTTATTGATTTACAAGGCCACACAAAAGTACTCCATTACATAATGGAATAGGGAGAACATTGTTTGGTGCGCATTTTAATTGTAATTAATCTACTTAACATTTTATGAGATTGATATACGTGTCTGATGAATACTACAAGTTTTTTTCCTGTATAAAATAAAGCAGATAATATTTACAGAGACACATAAAAGATTTTGGTTACTATAATGTATCCGAAGTACTGTGTACTATTACAACAAGATCTGAATAATTTTAGGTGCGCACGTAATTATATAAATTGCTAGCACCTATACTCTTGCAGTCTTTCAGACCGTCCGTCCATCTGTCCGTCTGTCTGCCTGCATAACAAAGTAAAAATTGTACAACGAAATCGCATGATACTTAAAATATATAATTTTAGCGAAATTTTGTCGAGTCTATTTAAATTTTGTGAAAATCGGATGTATAGTTCTATTAGAGGGACAATCGAAAGGATTCTATTGAATTACGATCAATAGGAAAAATTAGTTTCAAGTACATTTTAATGAGTTTAAACTTGAATATAATAGAATTGACATGAGCCTAAAAGTTTACATATACTAAAATATACATTTTTTACAATCTGTGATGCAAAGAATATGTATTATTAATTTACAGAGCCACATTTTTTGGGAATGTTTTAGTTATATTAAACTATTTCACATTTTCTGAATATGATATATGTTGCTGAGATGTAATAAAAGTTATTTCCTGTATATTTACAGGAACACAGAAAAGATTTCGGCCATCATACTGTATGCGGAGTACTGTCTTCTATAACAAGATCTGAACATTTTAAAAACTTCGTTGTCGTATAAATGAACCTTATTTGCTACGCTTCATGTGGAATTTCCAACCTCTTTTTTCTGCTGTTGAGGACCAATCATTGTATTCCAAACAGATTTTTTTTTAAGACTGAATCGTCCGCGGTTATTCTGGAAAATTTCGCCCATAGAGGATGGTATTATGTGACTGCCTGTCAAAATTAGTGAGCTATGTGGCCTTCTTTTTTTTAAATAGTTTTCAGAATAATATTACTTGGGCTTGGCTATCCTATGCTTTATGCCTTTTCAGAGCTCGTCGGAATCTTACTACTTCTACATTCATCGTTGTTTACCTAAGCAAGTCGTTGGAATGACATCAAACTGTGTTGCAGCCAAATTTCTTTGGATATTTTATTCAACCTATTTCTGCATGTTGAATTTAACTTCCTAAGTCCATTTCTGGAATGGACCTCGGGTCCATTTAAAAGGGTTTTATCGATTTAAAAGGGTTATACCCTTTTAAACCGTGCTTTGCTTCGAAATTCATGCTTATTTTCATGTTTCAACTTATATAAAGGATTCGCTCGTGCGACTTTACACGCCACATTGGCACTTCTTAAGCACCACGATGTCAAGTCATGCAAAAGCTTTATATTTCCGATAGGATTTTGTCAATATTTTGAGAGCAGTGAATTTTTAAATTCAGAGCGGTTTTTTAAATATTTTTATAAATATTTCCAAAAAATAAGAAAAATCACAGCATTTCATAGCACACTCAATGTATAATTAATTTTGATACCCCTCACTGCTCCAGGTTTCTTAGCAATATAAGCATTATTTAAATCAATAAAAATTCTGTTTATTTAAGGTATTTTGTAATAAATTGAACAATGATTACACTGTAAAACATATGCGTAACATTACTCCATACAATTGATGGCAGTCTTGACGCTTCCGATTTTATTGAGTAATTTAAAAGATATAACCGGTGCAACATTGCAAAGTTACACCAGTAATATATGTTTAAGTTACACTACTATATAAGTGAAAAAAAATTACTCCATAAAATGGACGAAAAAGCTGCCACCAATTTTATGGAGTAACGTTACACAAATATTTTACAGTGTACTTTTCTCAAGTATTACCTTCATATTCATAATTAAGATATTTACATAATGTTGAAAGAATCATATTTTTTTTTAGAATTGAAAACAAAATGCGAAAAAAAACAACTTTAGAATTTTGTTCTTTTGCAAAGCTGTCAGAGGAAAGATTAATTATTATGTTTTCGTAAAGGTTAGCAACATTAGATTAAAATTATCTGTTGATTACGCTTTTACCTATATTGATTTTACTTGGTAATAAAAAACCATACTGTGTCCACTGAAAACTATTCAGCTTGAATGAGATTAATTTTCTCGCACATTTTTTCAATCTACATTTCGAAGTCACTGCAGTCCCATTTGAAGACTCATTCAGAATACTTTAGTTAATAGCAAATAAGTAAACCGTCGTCGCTTTTATACACGATATCCATTAACTCATCTCATAACCCATATAGTTTTCAGTCAATAAAAATTAATATTAACTCGAGTTTAGTTAAACCCATCTTTCAAATTCTCAAGTAAAATTGGGAAAAAACTCCGTCTGTTTATTTCGGGAATCATGAGGTGAATATTGATTTTCAAATTTCTAAATAAAAAGTGGATGCCTCCTTAATTTTTCTTTCAACCTCCTTCACTTCTCTTCAACACAAACAGCTGTAAAACATTATATCAACCTTTTTTTGTTTTTCTCCGGATACAGATTCATCATTTGGCTTAGGTGTTTTCTTTAGTAGTGTGCACAACCGCCTGCGATTCAACAGGATGGTCAGGGGTTGAAGTTTTTTTGTCAACTCTATCAAACAACAAGATATTGCCATAGCAACAGTCCTCATAATAGATTACAATTACATAGTGCAGTGTCTTCATTCATTTAACTTATAGCCCCCACTAAGGGAAGAGAGGGCGTAACCCCATTCGTCACGTGTAACATTCACCCATTAATTCTAATTATTCTACACTATTCTAACTATCCATTTGTTGTCGCAAAAGCTGTCTACAATGAAGATACAAAAAAGTAGGCATGTTTGCCAAGCACGAGTGGCTTGATTACCTTCGGCCATATACGCTTGGAATTAATCGCACCTGTTGGCCCCTTCCCTGCCTTTCCCAGTCGATTTCCTAGTCGATGGTGACACTAACCAGAAGGATATCGGATGACAATTCATTCAATTTGTGTTGCTGCAATCTTTTGTAAATCATTTGTTTTTAAAAATATTTTAACAATTATCTTTTTATGTGTTGGTCATAATTAAATGCTCTGGTGAAATTGATCTTTACATTAAGTTATTTTACTTAAAAATTACATTAGATAATTTAATTTACCTAGGAATTTTTTTCTTGTGACTTCTAGTATTTGCTTGCTGTATAATTACGACACATCATCGATGCACCTGTTATACAAAATACATACCTGTTACACATGCACTTGTTATACAAAATGTTGTAATTTTTTAGCATAATAATTCTAATCGAAGCTTTTTTAAGTATATTAAACATCACTCAAAAGTGTAAAGTTTTTTCGAATTTTTAGAACTTATTTGGCGTTTACAAAATATTGCTCTTAAACGGAGATATGCCATTAAATTTTGTTTTCGTTCTGGACGCTTTAAATAAATATCTACGATTCCAGAATAAATCAAAATATTTTTTTTTTCAAAACAGTATTTTAGAGCTAAATTTGCAATGAGTTAAAGTTCTTAATTAATTTGGAAGATGCAGTTTTAAAAGTTACAATGTAGAATATAATTCATTAAGACAGTAATAAGCAGCGTACGATTCTACGATGTAATAAAAATATGTTAACAGTAGTACAGTAGTTTATAGCACAGTAGTTTATATCACAGCAGTTTATAGCACTAAAAATTCAGAAAAATTATAAATACGAAAGTGCAATTAAAATCCCATTTACAATAAGCAAACAGTTGTACTAAGTATTAAATGACCGATAATTTGTAATGAATTTGTATTGATGTGAAATTGAATAAACAAAATTATTGAAATTATTGCCTGAAACTCTTTGTAAAAGCATTCAGTTATTTATTTCATTAATAAACTAAATTCCAAAGACTAATAATAATAAATGATGATAATGAATAGAATTTACAAATATTTCAACTTGAAAAGTAAATAATCTCCAGATAGTTGGGAGTGGAATTTAGGACTTGGATAATATAAATATTTTGGTAATTACCCCTAAGTGTAAGAAAAATTATCGCAAGTAGCTTCTGTATTGTACATAATTGATAACTTACTAACTCTCGAATGATCTTTAGAAAATATAAATAATCTAAAATTAATAAAGAGGAAATATTTATGTTATAATTTGTTATTGATCATAATTAAACATTAAGAAAGAAAATATGAAATGCTGAAGAAGGAATTGCATTTTATATACATTATATATAATTTTAAATGCTGCTATTAAAATTTAAAAATATTACGTTTATAAATACTTAATGGGGATTTAATTACAATGAATATTTGGTGCATTAATTGGTTTTAAGAAAATGATTAAAATGTCAAACTGAGAAAATACTAAAACGATGCAAACATGTTGTAAACTATGTTTTCTAGAATTTTAATCTTTACGTTCTTTTAATATATATATATATATATATATATATATATATATATTGGTTTTCGGAATTTTTTTATTTTTTAAATAAATAAATATTAATGGAATGATAACAAAAATAAAACAGAGCATAAATTTGTTTGTTTTTATAGAAAACTAGAAAATAGATATAAGATTTTTAAATATTGGCATCATTTTTAAATGTTTCATAACGAGACTATCTGGCAAAATTTTGATATAAAAAATAGTTTTCCCATGTGGTATGATATGTAAATTTCCAAATGGGCTAAAATGTCCGGACAGGGATTCGAATTAGGGATGTTTTCAGTTAAACTACAATTCTCTGCCATCTCACCTATCCTGGACGAAATTGATGAATCCAATTCACAGGCTAACCTCATTAAGATTACCTTGGATTACCTCGGTCAATCTAGGTTGACCTCATTAACCTAGATTATAACCAAGGCATGATATGTACCGGAGCAAATCGGAACGATGTTCGGTTTGTGAAATTATGACCAATATTGTTCCTGCTCATGAAATTATGCTAATTATCGTTCAATAATAGGAACATTTCATTATTTCCTATCAGAACTCTTAATCAGTATTCTTCATGATCATTTTATTTAAGATATCATATAGAAAGATACGATAAAGATATTATTTTCAAAATAGTGGTTGGAACAATAAAATTTTACCTATTGAATGCGGCGTCTTTGTGCTCGCTTTTTGATGTCTAATAGAATAACGAAAAATTAATTTATTTTAACAAATATCATAATCGAGATTAACTCTTTTTTATTCAGATTAATTGACCGAAGCAGAAATTTAAAATGAAAATCCAAGTTAGTACAGTATTGAACTAATAATATTGAAATATTAACATTTGTAACTACTTTCTGAAACATTAAAATGCAAAAGATAGATGAAAGTTTTGGGATTAACACATAGAATTACATTAAATTGTTTCTGTATGGATAGATACACAAGTTTTATAATTCGAAAAAAGTTTTTAGTTAACATTAATGTTGAAATAGCGTTCCGGCTCGTGGATGTTTCAATTTCGAGCCTTGATGTTGCCCGATTTACTTTTGATCTGATATATGAAACAGCTCAATAAAATGAAATGCCAGTAAACGCTGAATAAGTAATTAAAGTAGATTAATTTGCATTAAAATTATTCTAACTGGTAAATAAGTCATATAAGATACTAATTTCTAACTGGGGGGGGGGGGGGGATATTCAAATGAAAAAAAGAAAATCTGTTATTTAGTTAAAATAAGCGGAGGTTCTTTGTATAAAAAAAATAGCTGTTTTTCAGATTTTTTTTAAAATAGGAAATTTTAAAATGAAATTAATATTTCTTTCCCATTTCATGTGAACAAAATTAAATTTGTAGTACTTTCTTTGTAGACGGGATTGAAAAGAAAGAATGTTATTTAACATCTTGCAATCACGTAAATTGTAGGAAATCCATTTCCGTTTCCGGAGTCTGTAGTATTAAATATTGATTAAAATTGTCAAAAATTTAGGCAAAATTTTTTTTCGATTACTGAATGAATGAATTCGATAATGACAATTATTTACCGTTTTCCATTTTTTAATGTATCTTATGGTGAAATTAATAAATAATATAAATAAATGTAATTAAGGAAAAACGGAATTAAAACAATTTTTGTTAACAAATTTGTAAACAATTCAGTTTAAAAATCATCATTAATTATGTTTCCTCTATTTTTTTCATTTTTTAAAGAAATATAAAACGTATCTATGTGTATATTAGTGATGCTGGTAGGGAATGCTTATTTAATTATGGTATGCGATTTTAAGTTTCACTATATTTATGTAAGTTTCACTATATTAAGAGTATGGTGTGTATAAATGTTATAGTTTAAATGGAGGGGTAAAAAAAAACATTTCGTAAAGATTATTGTGTAAGAACGTTAATTGCTTAAACATAGTTTTCACATGAGTTATGCATTTTACTTTAAAATATCTTCAGATTTTGTTATAGAAATTTTTGTAGAATATAGATATAATGATCAGGGTCATTCAATGAATGGATACATGGCTGTCTATGATTAATTATTTCTTAAAATGAAATATGAGTACTTAAAATAGTACGTTAGTTTAAATTAAATTTTAGCTAAATAGTAGCGTGTAAGAAAGGTAGTACGTAAATTACCGATCTGAACAAAAGTAACGAAGTATGTTTTCATCTTTTTGTATAAATTTCTGAAAGAGAAAATTTAAAGTGTTTTGCGCTATTTTGTTAAACTAAATTTTCCTTTATATAGTATACATATAATTCAGATGAAGTATATGGGTTGTTCAAAAAAATTGGAATATATATTTGGATATGGGCGGATTTTCTTTCTTGTTTTAACACTTTATATAGCGATAAATTCTATATATTAAATATAAGACTTCACAAACTCATAATGAAACTGAATATTATACTGAAGTTTTTCATCTTATAGATCTTACATCAAATATATTTCCTTTTATTTCCAGAAATTGCTTGATGGAAATTTTCAGCTATATTATGCTTTTCAATCAACTAACTGTTAGCATTCAATGTAGTATACATAGAAATGTATAGATAATATACGTGGCTTTACACATAAAAAAAATCGGATATTTTTCAGACTATTGATGGTTTATCGCAGACATTGGGTTCTCAAATGTGTTATGTGTTTTTCAAACTGTTTATTTGGGCATCATCTAACTGTAATGTTTGGTTAAAATATTCTGATCTGTTTAAAAATGCTTTTCATGTATGCTTAACTTGCAATTTTTCGTACATGCTTCCTATTACAACAAGTAACATAAGAATCCGGTTTTTAATCTGATGCCTAATTATATTCACTCCAATCCTTTGAAATACGTAAAGAATTCTTTTCGTATTAACAGCAATTGCATTATTTTATATTCACTGGTCCGACAACAAAGATTTCCATCTTTGGAAGTAAAGCTATTTTATTTCATCACAGAGAAATTAACTGGATAGAGCTAATGAAAAAGAAATTTGATGAATCATCGAATTTGATAAACTGAAAGATTTCGAAATTGCTGTAATGAATTTTCTTTTAAATTTAATATTTAATGAAATCCGGAATGATTTTCTAAGGAAGGAAAAGAGTTACATCCTGTAACAGAAAAATGTTTTCACATTTTTCAATTTATATGTTTTGAAATGAATAAGGAAATATTTTGATAAATTGATTATGCCTTGTAATGAGCAGACTTTTAGTATCCACTGTTGTATTCATAAGAATTTATACATATCATACTGAGCTATACGCATATCAAAATCGGATACGTTTCAGATAATTGATGGCAATCGCAGAAATTTTATTTTCTAATGCATTATGCACTTCTCACATTCTTTATTTAGATGTCATCTGACTTTGACTTTTTGTTACAATATTTCGAATTTGTTGGAAAGACATGACACAAGATTTTTCATACAAGTTTACTTTTACAGCATGTAAAATAACAATCCGGCTTTTAAATCAGATGTCTAATTATATTCACTCCAATCATTTGTTATACGTAAAGAATTCTTTCTGCATTAAGAGCAATAACATTAATTTTATATTCGCTGATCTGAAAAACTAGATTATCATCTTTTAAAGCAAAACTATTCTATTTCCACAAAAAATCTATAACTGAATAAAACTTTATGAAAAAGGAATATGATGAATTGTTGGATTTGATAGATTGAAAGGTTTCGAAGCTTCTGCCATGGATTTTCTTTTAAATTCAGTATTTAATGAAATCCGGAATAATTCCGGAATGAATCCGGAATGATTTTTTTTCTAAGAAAAAAAAAATATGTTACATCCTGTATTTGCAAGATGTTTTGAAATTTTTCAATTTGCATAATTTGAAATGAATATAAAGATATTTTGATAAATTTAAAAAAAGGATATTTATTCTTGTTAAATACTTTACGTTAAATGATTGATCGTGCTTAACAGTTGTTTAGCTTGCACTTTACTACATGTCATGACTGGCTAAGTACAATATTTCAGAATTCGTATATTTAGAATTGGATGTCTATAATAGTAATTTAATTTATTTTTGAACCTTTGATGTCATTTCAAAAGTTATATAGTGAGGAAAATTTCAGAAATATTTAAAAATTAATTTATTAAAAGTTTTATTTGAAAGTAATTTGATGCTCTCTAATAGAATTTTAAACACTTCGGATTTTCTAAAAACGAAAATAACTTCATCTAAAAAAAGGGCATATTTTAGAAGATAAACTTAATAGACGAGAAAAAAAGCAATACAGATCAAATATAGGGCTCTTCAAAAGTAATGGAATACATGTTTGTCTATCGATGGATTTTCTTTCAAGTTTTAATACTACTTGAGGTGTATGAATTCTATAAATCATATACAGGACTGCACAAATTCAGAATGAAAGTGAATATTATACTCAAGTTTTGTCCTCTTCTTATAAAGTTTATGTCTAGTATATTTCCTTTTATATTTATTGAAATCGTTTGATGAAAATTTTCAGCTATATTATGCGTTTCAACGAACTAGCTGTTAGCATATCAATGTAGTATACATACAAATCTATAGATAATATACACATAAAAAATCGGATACTTTCTAGACTACTAATAGCAATAGCAGAAATTAGATGTTCAAACGCGTTATATGCTTTTCAATTCTTTATTTAGATGTCATCTTACTGTGACGTTTTGTTGCAATATTCTAAATATGTTGGAAAGTGTTACATAATGCATGCTGGCTACCTAATTTTTCGAATTTGATTACTTTTACAGCAGGTAAATTAAGAATTGGGGTATTAAATCAGGTGCCTAATTAAATTTACTCGAATCCTTTGAAATGCGTAAAGAATTCTTTTCGCATTAACAGCAATAACATCAATTTTACATTCGCTGATTTGACAAACTAGATTTCCATCTTTTGAAGTAATAGTATTCTATTTCATCACAAAAAATCTATAGCTGAATAGAACCTTATGAAAAAGGAATATGATGAATCGTTGGATTTGATAAAGTGAAAGGTTTTAAAACTGATGTGATGGATTTTCTTTTAAATTCCATATTTAATGAAATCCGGAATGATTTTCTACGAAAGGAAGAAAAGTTGCATCCTGTATCTGTAAGATGTTATCACATTTTTCAATTTGCATATTTTGAAATGAATAACGAAATATTTTGATAAATTGAGAAATAACAAAATGGTATTTATTTTTGTTAAATGATTAATGGTGCCTAACTGCCGCTTAGTTCATACTTTACTACATATCATGACTAGCTGAGTAAAAATTTGAGGAATCATTATTTTAAATTTGATGTCTATAACACTAATTTCATTTATATTAGAAATTTTGTTTCTATTTCAAAAGTTATATAGTGAAGAAAATTTCAGAAAAAAGATAATATACACATTTATAGTTCACATTTGTTTATATAAATATATACATACATACATACATACATATATATATATATATATATATATATATATATATATATATATATATATATAATAAAAGATGTCTGTCTGCCTGCCTGACCGCTGTTAACGCCGGAATTATAACACTCATAGTCCAAGAGCCGACCACACAATACCCTATGTCATCGAACACAATAAAAGTCCTTTATTTTATGGAAGAGTAGTAATAGAGGAATCTACTGATCCAGGTCTGCTGGAAGCGAAGTGGTGCACAAACCTAAAATGAATACCATTAGTGGTTGACTCGTAGGCTTAGCATTGTGTTTTCCTGTACCCAATTTTCCAAGTTTTCACACTTTTGATTGTACGGAAATAACACATTGCTAAGTCTATAAGTGAGTTACTAGTGGGATTAATTATTGGCCTATGCACCACTTCGCTTCCGGCAGACATGGATCATTAGATTCCCCTATAACTGCTCTTAATAAAATGAAGGGTTTTTTCTTGTGTTTGATGACATAGGATTTTTTGCGATCGGCTCTTCGACTACCAGGTCTCTGAAATTTTTGTTATGTGTGAATGCTAACACCGAAAAGTGCACTTCGTACCCAGATTTTTAATTTAAATTTCGATTAAAAAATTAAAACTTACTGGGTACGAGCTTATTTGCAGCTTGCCACCAGTCCGTGGCAATGAAACAGCTAGCTAATGACGGCAGGAGATAAATATGGGATTTAACGACTGTATTTCACGTGTGATTGCTAGCAATAAATTGCCCTCGCATTTGTTTATTTTTCTTGTTTTCATGATTTTTTTGCTTAATTAACTGATATTTAAAATTCGCCCATGGCACAAGCCCCAAAAATATAGTAAATTAGGTAATCACTCCTTTTATGTTTTCTTAGTGTTTGTTCAGATGTGCAGCGCATATCGCGCCAGAGATCAAAAGATTTTTCATGGAGTAAGTCTTCTTGATGTAAATAATTTTAAACTAATTCAATTATTGCATTATTTTTATGATTCAAAACAGCTAAATCAATGACTATATTTATTATCCTTCAAAACATTGTTTTTGAAACAAAAATACATACCTGTGTTCACTCAAATAAATTTTAAAATATTCTAAAATTTAAAATATTCTCCAGATTAATTTTTTTTTCTATTTTAGTATGAATGGAGATTTTAAATGTTCGTTGTATGTTTGAAAACATCTATGGTCCCGGGCATTGCCGGACAGATCAACTAGTAAAAACACAGATACGAAAAAATGTAAAATGATGGATAATATGAGCACATCAAATTTCTTTCTTCATAGTCATACACAGCACTTTAAGGGCTTGTTCGAAAAAGACTCATGTAAAAGGGAAAACGACTATTGCAGTGAATTCGAGTATTAGCGTGAACCGACAAGAAAAATACAAACATCTGTCAAACGAGTGACACAGTGGTATCTGAAAATTAAGGTACCCGAGAATCAGAATTCTTCGGGGTTCCTCTTTGCATTGAGATATCTGATATATCTGATAAAAATAAGAATATAAATTTAGACATGGAGACTTGGTATTAGGGGGTAAAGTTATGAAGCTGCATTACCATATTATCTTCCCCCTTTTTTATGTATAATTATTTTCGCAAGTCATTAAGAATCTCTTGTGTTAATTACTAGAGGTATTTTTAATGCTGTCTTTATTCACCATTTCTTAGTCTATAGTACTATGGACGTCATGTATTTCATGTGTTTTTACTGAGTATTATTTTCTTTTAACAATTATTTTTGTTTCTATTTACGTGTGTTATTGAAAGTAAATGTATATGTATTTCTTTTTACACCTTCATTTATTTTTTGGGATTTAGTAAAATAAAATAAAATAATAATAATAAAACTTTGATTATGTTTTTGCATCATTGGCGATTCTTTCATCTTAAACATATGTTTGGCTCTTTTGATTTAAAATATAGTTTGCTTTTCAGAACGAATCATATATGATATAACGCAAAAATAATATTAGAAATTTATATTGTCTCTTAAACTGTAATATCTGTTAATATAGGTTAAGTTGTAATATGATATTTTCCAAGCGACTCTAAAAACGCTTCCTTAGCTAATTGTCATAATAAATGTGAATATAATAGCATACAAAATAACTATATTTATTTTCTTTGAGACTGCGACATGCTTGTTAACTTCAGTAAATATATTTGGAGAACTATTGTTAATATTATTAACGGAAAAAAATGTTTCCTTTGAAACTTGAGAAGAAATCGTACCCGAAACGGTTAGTTATTTCAAATTATTCAAAGCATTTGTTCTTGTTCAAAAGTATGCCAAACCGTAAAAGAATTTTTCTTGCAGCTTCATGTGTTTTTTACTAGATTTTTTTGTTCTTATTCTAGCTGCTCAATCGTGTCCCTTTTCCACAAGGCATTGTAGAAGAAGAGTATGAAATTTCCTTGTATACAGAAATAAAAGATTTTAAACTCTCCAGACGGGCAACTTTTATGGATCAAAACTATGAAGCAGTTATAAATTCAGGATGAAATGTTATTTCAGTTTCAATTGTTCAAGATTCGACAGACAAGGTCTTACAATACTGCATAAAATATAAGAATGTAAATTCTTAACAAGATGTGTTGTTTTTGGAAAAGCGAGTGGAAAAATGTCCCTTTTCTTAAAACTGAAACAGTATTATAGAGACATGAGTATCTAGAATTATCTTTTAATATGTCCTATGATTGTAAATATTTTTAACTAATAGTAAGACAGTTTATATCATATCGTTAAGGATATCTTTATAGCATATGAAATGGGAAAATATTTATTCTCTGTAAAACAATTTTATGGTTCAAGATTTAATGGGTATAAGTATCAATTAATTGTATTTTAAATTTTTGATTCTATATATTTTTTAGAATATTTTATCCTATATCGAGTTAGCACGTATTTTACTGTACAGTTCAAAGTAAAAACATATATAAAAAAGAACATTCCATATATTTTAATCGGCAAATTGTTGCAGAGTAAAATAAATATTGCCAATCACATTGTAATAATGTTGATGTTTACTTGACATTTAAAATAACCTTAAAGATGATTTCCATATTGTAATTATAACAAGCTGTAAAACCTTAAACATAATCACTATATTCTGACATCATATTTGGCATAAAACTCGATATAAAGATTAGATATAACCATAATTTTTTTTCACCTAATGTTTTAATAATATTGCTCTGAATAATATTTAAAACAGACGTATTTTTTTGTAGACACGAAATCAAAGAATGAATATTACCCAATCCAGAGATGCTTTTAACCCCTAATGATCGCATTAAATTACTGTTTAAAAATTCAAATTCACTACTGCACCACTTAAAAAAAATATATTCATCTTATTTTATGACAAGTAAAATGATGTCAGAATAAAACCAATTGCACTATTTTATAAAACCGGTGGGAATCAAACAGTTATGAATAAAAACCGCAGCCCGTGAATGTCTCATGCGCGACGATTAAGTGGTTAACAGACAAACTTTGCTTTTCATCAAATGATTTATTTGCAGGAATAAAGCTAGAAATGACTACTATTGACGTTCTAACAATTTTTAGTATGAAGTATACTCTCGCACTTACACCACTTCCCAAGGTATCAGCAAATTTCACTCAGAGCAAAGTTATCCTGTTGAAACTTTTTATAAAATAACTCTAATTTTTTGTTAAAAATATTGATGAGAATTATATTCGCTTAAGAAAAAAAATCTGTTGTGTTTTTGACAATAATAACAAGAAAGGAAAAGAATTTTTAAGCAATAATTTACAGTTTTCTCTACAACATCCTAACGTTTGTTTAATTCGTTATGATTCAAGCTGTATAGTTTAAGTATTAATAGGTAAATATTGATTCTATTAGATAATATAAATATTTGGAGGAAAATGTTTTTTAGTTTAGTTTAAAGTAAATAACGGTTTTGAGCAGTCTTTGAAGACAACTATTCTATTCTCTTCATTTGGTTAAATTCAATTTATAATAAAATCATGAAAAGAAGCAGTTTCATTTCCTTACAAAATGAAACATATATAAAAATACAATTGAGGATGTGAATTCCAAAACTCGCATTTGTTTTTCTTATCTGTCTATACCAATCTGCACTAGTTTAACTCTACAATCTCCAAATTTATAATGAAAACCAAAGGACGGACCAAAGGTTTTTCGCGATTTCCAAAATTTAATTTTTTCGATAAAGAGAATTTTATAAAAAGAATATTGCTCAGTTAAACTGATGGCATTGAGCTCACAGGCTACACATACTAATTGTACATTACAGCCTTATATTTTCAAGGGTTAATTCTGTTCGAAAAACAAATTAAGTAGGGGAAACAGCTCTCCCCTTTCTCCTTTTTTATACCTAATCATTGAACCTCCTAAACTATCAAGGACAAGCTTTATCATAAAAAAATCTATATCCAAAATTCAGAGCAAATCGGATAATTCTTAATAAAAATCCATTTAGCATTTATATAATTTAAGAGGAATTATTCCCCTCTTTTATACTTAACCATTGAATTTCCAAAACTATTCAGAGATTTGAACGAAATCTGACAATTCTGCTTGAAAAATTCATTTATATAAGTTAAGGGGAGGGGCATTAGAACCCCCGTTCCCCCTGTTTATACTTATTTAATGAACACCTAATAACAGTCATGGAATCGCCTCATCAGAATGATCCTATATCTAAATTTTGAACGAAAACTGTTAATTCTGCATGAAAATCCCGTTTATATCAATTAAGGGGAGGGGCATAAGCCCCCCGTTTCCCCTGTTTATACTTATTCAATGAACACCTAATAACAGTCACGGAATCGCCTCATCAGAATGATCCTATATCTAAATTTTGAACGAAAACTGTTAATTCTGCATGAAAATCCCGTTTATATCAATTAAGGGGAGGGGCATGAGCTCCCCGTTCCCCCTGTTTATACTTATTCAATGAACACCTAATACCAGTCACGGAATCGCCTCATCAGAATGATCCTATATCTAAATTTTTAATGAAAACTGTTAATTATGCATGAAAATCCCGTTTATATCAATTAAGGGGAGGGGCATGAGCACCCCGTTCCCCCTGTTTATACTTATTCAATGAACACCTAATACCAATCACGGAATCGCCTCATCAGAATGATCCTATATCTAAATTTTTAATGAAAACTGTTAATTCTGCATGAAAATCCCATTTATATCAATTAAGGGGAGGGGCATGAGCCCCCCGTTCCCCCTCTTATACATATCGAATGAACTCCAAAAACTAATCAGGGAAGCGCCTTATCAGGATATACCTATATACAAAATTTCAAGTGGATCCGATATTTTTATCATGAGTTATCGCGTTACGCACGAACATACGAACATACATACAGAACGGACGGGCACATAAGCTCTCAGGCTATGATAGCCTGTGAGCTAATAATTACATTTTATGATATAAAAAATAAATACATTAATTTTTTTTCTTTTGTATAAAAGTATCTGCAGATGTTTAAGAGGATGTCGAAATTTTTGACATTACTGTGTCTTCCGTTCGTTTATATTATTAGGTTCTGGGAAATTTTTAATCTAATGGTTACCAGAATTTTTGTAGTATGCAGGAGTACTAGTGGTATATCTATAGAAGTTCAGAAAATTTCGATGCAGACGTGGCTCCATCCGATTATGGTCTCTTTGGATTAAAGCAACACTTTTTCAAGGGTCGTCGATATGAATCCTTTAATGAAGATGAAGAAGCATCAAATGTTTTTAGATTCCAAGGAGCCGCCATGGTACTTCTAGCAAATTTGAAATCTGGCAGATTTATGGCTGAAAGTCATGGACTATGATAGTTTCTACCATAAAGTATAGGTGCAGATTCCCAGATTTTTTTAGGAGCCAATGGTGCTAAAACTTAAATAGTCCAGTCGCTACAAGGGCTTAATTTCTAAAAAAAATTAAGAAACAATTTCGCCAAAAGATTACAGAAGAAAAGTTAATTTTATCAAAGGATCTCTAAAACGCCACGATTTCCGTCAAAGAATCGCTGAAAAACGGAATTCTGTTCAATTGATCGCAGAAAAACGCGATTTTTATTAGACAGTCGCTAAATAACACGATATTTTCGTCAGAGGATTGCGGAAAAAAGTGGAATTCTTATCAAAAAATTGCGAAAAAACTCGATTTTCGTCAAATGATTTCGAGAAAAAACGAAAAATTAGCCAAAGGATGACAACTTGGATTCCAAAAATTAGTAGGAAAAAAAAATAGACATCACGTGGCAACTGGCTACCGAGAATCAGCGCGTATACTTTTAAGAAAAGCCCTTGTTGCTTTTGTTGTTAATTTGCGCATAACAACGCAACTTTCACAAATTTCCCAGAACTTTTTATTCAACCTATCAGAAATCATTGGCGTATACTGTTTGGTAATATAACGTTAATTTTACTGTAGTATTTGTCTAAATATTCTTATTTCTTTGTTGATATGAAAAGGTATCAGCTTAACGCCACTAGATGAGTCATTTTTTGTCAAACGCGTTAATGAACAAAAAAAGTTTGTGTAATGGAGATCAATGTGTTCACTTCACAGTTCGCAACACTGTAAAAAATAAACTGTAGTACTACTAGAAAATCTCTAGGCAACTGGGATTCCATAAACTTTTCTAGTAACCAATACAGCTTCTTCTTAAGTAACATTACTGCATTAAACTTAGTAAACAGCACACAGACTTCCTTAGTGAACTTACTAAGAAATTATTAGTAACCGTTACAGATGCTTTTTTAGTATGTTTACCAAATAAATAATTAGTAGATTTACAGATAATTTCCTTCTACCTTTCACTAAGAAATTGCTAGTAGCTGTTACGGGTGTATTTTTAGTATGTTTACTAAGAAATACTTAATGCTATTACAGGTATTTCTCTGGTATATTCACTAAAAATTATAAGCAGAAATGACAGATATTTCAAATGAAAATTAAATTTCAAATTTTTAATTGCTTAACAGGCGTAAATGCCAAGTTCTTTAATCATTGTTTTTCAAATCTGATAAATTCTATTTCTTTCGTACATATTAGAAAATAGAATGTAAATATTATACAACAGATATTTATTCACAGGAGTTAAATCCCATTAAAAATGTTTAAAGAGAACATCAATAGATTAAAAAATAATTTTAAAGATTAGTTAAGGCCCGTTGGTGAATTTATTTATAAAAATCCCCCCCCCCCCCAAAAAAAAAAAGTATCTCACCCTTTTTCCTCCCTCACAAAAAAAAAAAAAAAACTTATTCAAAAATAATAATTTATGAAAAAAACTTTTTTCTCTCTCTCTCTTTTTCTATATCACTCCCGGTTTCAAAATTAATTTTCAGTCATTTCTGAAAAGTAATATTTAAATCTATTATTGAAAATTTCAATTTGTTATAATTTATTTTGTTCATTTTTAATATAAGTGTTTTATATTGATATTGCTTAAAAATTGTTTGTGTAATCTATTTACATCACTTTCTTCAAATATTTTTACTTGCATTTGATGGCATTGAACATAAATTGTCTAAAAATATCTAAGTGAATATAATTATAATAATATTGTAACGGTTATTACTTTTAATTCAAAAAACATAATTTCTTATAAACCGAATTTAAAATATAAAATTTTGATTAAACTTGATGAGATTTAATAACATTATACTATTAGAAAATGTAAATTAAACACAAATAGTTAATTAAGTACTAATAAATAGTTAACATTTTAATAATATTATGCATTCTTTAAAGCTACTTAAAATTAAGTTTGAAGAAAAAAAAGTGCAGCATTGGTTGACTTAATTGACTAAAAAACTATTTTCAGTATTTATTCTATAATTCAAAAACCTCAAAGCTATTGCGATTAAAGCATATTAAAAAGTTTTAAAATATGTCCAGGCCTAAAATTTGTAAATTAAAACAGCAATAAATTAAAAACGAAGCATTTGCAAAACTTAAAGAATAAAATTAATAAATTGCAATACTAAAATATCTTATTTAATGTAGTTTAATTTGGTTAAAAAAATAGTTTTATTTATTTGATTATTATTAGCATATTTATTCTAAAACTTATTTAAAACAATAAAAATAATATGCTAAATGAAATATTATTCACTTAATTTTGTATAACGAACTTTTGTATAACGAAGCATTTACAAAACTTAAAGTAATGAAATTAATAAATTGCAATACTAAACTATCTTATTTAATGTAGCTTAATTTGGTTAAAAAATAATTTTATTTATTTGATTATTATTAGCATATTTATTCTAAAACTTATTTTAAAGAATAAAAATAATATGCTAAATGAAATATTATTCACTTAATTTTCAAGCCATTGTTAAAAACACAATAAATTATTTCACAAAGAAACTAAGTTTTCGACTATATATAATATATATGTGTGTATTTTTTTTCATTTTACTATTATTATTATTTATAATTTTAAATTTTGTTACATTTTTACTATAAAATTTAATGTAGTAATATAAAAAATTACAATGCTAAAATTATACAACTTTAATATAATAGAAAGTGTAATTTGATTGTTAAAATAAAGAATACTGCCCAGTTAAACTGTTGGCATTCAGCTCACAGGCTACAAATACTAATTGTACATCAAAGCCTTATATTTTCAAGGGTTAATTCCGTTCGAAAAAAAATTAAGAAGGGGAAACAGCTCTCCCCTTTCCTCTCTCTTTTTTTATATTAAATCATTGAACTTCCTATACTATCAAAGACATGCTTTATCATATAAAAAGTCTATATCCAAAATTCAGAGCAAATGAGATAATTCTTAATAAAAACCCATTTAGCATTTATATAATTTAAAAGGAGTTATCCCCCTCTTTTATACTTAACCATTAAACTTCCAAATCTATTCAAAGATTTGAACGAAATCTGAAAATTCTGCTTGAAAAACCCATTTATATAAATTAAGGGGGGGGGGCATTAGAACCCCTGTTCCCCCTATTTATATTTATTCAATGAACACCTAATAACAGTCACGGAATCGCCTCATCAGAATGATCCTAATCTAAATTTTGAACGAAAACTTAATTCTGCATGAAAATCCCATTTATATCAACTAAGGGGAGGGGCATCAGCCCCCCGTTCCCCCTCTTCTACATATCGAATGAACTTCAAAAACTAATCAGGGAAGCGCCTTGTCAGGATATACCTACATACAAAATTTCAAGTGGATCGGATATTTTTATCATGAGTTATCGCGTTACGCACGAACATACGAACGTACATACAGAACGGACGGGCACATAAGCTCTCAGGCTATGATAGCCTGTGAGCTAAAAAGTATAATCTCCATTAAATTTATGACTCTAATAACTAAAAATCTATTTTTAAAATGTATTTTATAACATAACTGAAATTACCAAAAGGTATGTCATTTTAAAAAGCAAAAAATCATTCTAAATCTTAAGCATTGATTTTTTTAATGTAATAATTGAAAATTATATAATACAAAACACTTGATTTTTAAACATCCAAACACGTGTTAAATTATACAATAGCTTATCAAAAGCGAGCAAAAGTATAGAAGTATGTGATGTAAATACGTAAATTCATACACATATATATCAATATAAAACACTTACCTTATTTTAAATGTATTATCCTACTTTTAATATTCTGTAGTGTGATGTAAATGTAAAAACACGCATTGTAACACGCACATGTAAAAGCAACGGGCATTTCATTCCTTATGAAGCTCAAAAATAACCTTCTCTGGGTCTGGGGAATGATAACATAACCAGTTTTGCTAACCAGATGTCACTTGGACGGACACATTTCAAGGTTATTGAGGGAGACATTTAGCCTGAAGGCTTTTAGAATAAGAGTAGATGTTGTTTAATTACATGCATTTCGTTAGTGGCATTACTAGCAGTGATTAGTTATTCTATAGTTACTAGAAATTTTTTAGTAATTGCTGAAAATTTAGTAAAAGTACTAAGCATTGTTAAGTAAAATGACACATTTTTTTTTACAGTGAAGACAAGCAAGCATTGCATTTTAAAAAGCATCAAACGACGGCACTAAATAATTAATACGAACTAATATTCCATATTGAAGTGTATGGTTGCTTTCTTTATATACTCTGATAATTTGAAATATCACTTCATTAATAAAAAATTACTAAACAATGTTCAATGTATACTATATTAGTATATTTATGTGTTTTTCAAATATAATGTATAGTTTTTTTTTTTTTTTTTTTTTTTTTTTTTTTTTTTTTTACAATTACAGTTTTTGAAAATTCTCTAGAATTTAAGCTATATTATTTTGTGGAATTTTACAAATTTGAAAGGAACAATCTTTAAATTTTTTGTTTTATTTATTATTATTTTAAATGACAAAACTATGAGCTAGGCAGGTGAAAGTTCTGATTAATTACGTAATATAATCGCTATATAACTCAAAAATTCTTTAGCGTCATAAAAGTTTTATCAGCTATTTATCATAAACTATTGGCGTTTAGAAAATTAAGGGAACTTAGCATAACTCATGAAGCATGATCTAAATTCTCATGCATCAACAGTTTATCGTGCGTAGCTTTCAGGCGAATTTTGTTCATACTGCTTGATAAATAAACTACTAAAGGTACAATTATATTTTAAAATGATCATTAACAAGATATTTTTTTATGAAGTTAAGTGTTAGTTTAGGGAATTTGAATTTAAAACATGAAGTAAACATGTCTAGATACCTATTAATTTTAATATATTTATGTATCTAATCATTAAAAATATAATTGTTTAACAAAAGTACTTTCTGTATTTTAATAAAAACCAAGGAAATTCAAGCAAATCGAAACTGAAACTAAAAGCATTCTGAACTTTTGCTAATCTCTCTCAATAAAGACAAAGCTGCGATTGAGTTGCTACACTTTGCTTTAATAAGTTGAAATAGCGCTGCATTATTCACAAAAGCTATAACTTAAAAGTCATCAACAGTTTTATTTAAAAAAGTCACCTCATGGGTGCAGTTACCCCACCGTATCTTACAGGGTTTCTTTGGTACGTGTATATATGTATACAAGATGTCTCACAATACAGTGGAAAATGCCATAGATATACCCATATGAAGTCCCCACTAAAAGTGAGGAAACTAAAATGTGAAGAAAATCTATCGGCAACTGGCCCATTTAAAAAAATATTGCATATAATTTTAATGGTGTATTATTCTTCAGATATTATTAAGGCAAAGTTAAATCTGCAAAATTTCTTCACATTTCTGTAGAATTTCTTCAGGTAATCTTGAGAGTAAATTTAGTGCAGGAAACGTGCATTGACATTTTATTTTTCGTTCCTTAAACACAAGCCGCTACTTTATGCATAAAAACACGATTCAATTATGGGATAAGATTAACAAGTTTTTCATTCTAAAACACCACTTTTTAGTGTAAACTTAAATTTGTCATTGATAAAAATTAAAAGTACAATGATTAGATGAAAGAGCTATATTTTCTTCTGAATTTTTAGTCTATACATCAGTCATAAAGATTGTCTGAAAAGAGAAATAACTGTTATCTTTTTTAATATAAATCAGCAGAAAATGTTATTACTGCATCCAAATAAATAAAACCCTTAGCTAAGATGTATAGCTATAATATTACAATCAAAGTTCTAAATAAAATATTTATTTAAAATCAGTTTGACTATAAGTTGAAGAGATTTGATAGAAATATATGTCATATGTAGCCCCTATTTTCTTTTTCCTAAAATTGAAATGTTTACATTAAAACAGATGTTTAAAATTTCAAATTTTCAAATTAAGGCATAGCATTACTTTACCACAGTTATAGTTTTATTTTATCTATGAAAATGTGCATTTTCTGCTTACATTGACGCCAATTTTAACAAAGCAAAAATACAACGATCGAATCTGAACTTCACTACAATCAAAGCTCTAAATAAAATATAAAAGTTATTTATTTAAAGTCCGTTTGACTATAAGTTGAAAAGATTTGATAGAAATATATGTCACATGTAGCCCCTATTTTCTTTTTCCTAAAATTGAAATGTTTACATTAAAACAGATGTTTCAATTTTCAAATTTTCAAATTAAGGCATAGCATTATTTTACCACAATTATAGTTTTATTTTATGCATGAAAATGTGCATTTTCTGCTTGGAACGACGTCAATTTTAACAAAGCAAAAATACAACGATCGAATCTGAACTTCACTACAATCAAAGTTCTAAATAAAATATAAAATTTATTTATTTTAAGTCCGTTTGACTATAAGTTGAAAAGATTTGATAGAAATATATGTCATATGTAACCCCTATTTTCTTTTTCCTAAAATTGAAATGTTTACATTAAAACAGATGTTTTAATTTTCACATTTTCAAATTAAGGCATAACATTATTTTACCACAATTATAGTTCTATTTTATCCATGAAAATGTACATTTTCTGTTTAGAACGATATCAATTTTAACAAAGCAAAAATACAACGATCGAATCTGTACTTTTAATGGATTGTAAAAAGAAGATAAACGCGCTATTATCTTTTAAAAGTTATTGTACCATTTTTAGAGTGTGTCAGCACGAAAGACATGATTGAATTGGGAAATTTACAAAAGAGAAATATTTCTATAACGTTAAATTATAGAAAGTGATAGTAAAAGAATATTGAATAATTAAATAATTGGTAACTAATTGTTTCTTTTATTTGACAGTGAGCTTTCGAATGCTCAGACGTATGTATAGCAATTTTCATTTAAATCGGTCAGAATCTGAAGATTTGTATAAGGAACATACGCTCTGAGAACGTCTTTGATGCATATAAATGTAACGTAATAGTAACTTTAAAAAAATTCTGAAACTATTTTTTTTTTCATTTTTCACGTGGAAAACATGCAATAAAAAATTAATTGTTGCGGTAAGAATTATACTGTGGATTTTTAATTTTTAGCAAACGCTAAAAGGAAATATGTTTACATTTAGTAGGAAGTTGTTGTTAAAATAACGGTCTTTAAAGAATTAAAAATTAACTATAAATTATTTGGATTCCGGATTACTTTAGTTGCCTCGTCTTTGTTTTTATTGAAATGTACATAGCATATTAGAATCCTGACTTCCAAACTGTATATTTGCATAGAATTACAAACAAGCAAATTTAAATTTTATATATTATATTTTTGCCAACCGTAAAAACTTTGTAAAGATTAATATTTCCCTCTAAGCATAATAATTATTTACACGTGACTATTACTAACACATGGCTGCCAACTACTACGTCTATTTAAAGTCAAATAAACATATTAGAAACAGAAATTTTATTAAATAATTAAGAATATGTACTGTAAGGCATAACACTGTATATATTTGGTATACATATTACTAAAACATTTTTGTGGTTCGAAACATGTTTATAAGATTTAAATAGGCGTAGAAGTTGGCAGCTCTGCTAACAGAAAAATACCTTATGGAATTAGAATTAAAAGATTATGTGTTAAAAGCAGGCAAATGAAAATAATTGCGCAATAAAAATTGTTTTTAAAAATGAATTTTAAAAAGATAGAAAATTATAAAATAATTATTTAATAAGTGTTAAAAGCAGGGTCAAATTGCGGTCAAATTTGTTTCAAATTACGTTTTATTTCAAGTGGCGAAATAACAACATTTCCATATATTTTTAAATAAAATACAGTAGAACCCGCTAATTCGGACCTCCTTAATCCGGATAACCCGGATCGGTTTGGTCATTTGTTTTTCAAATTTGAGAAGCGATTGGCTAACTTTTATAACATTAACTTGTTTTATCGTCGTATTCTGAAAAACTTTTTCTGAAATCTTTTCGGAAGAATTACACAAAGTAAACATTTTTACTGACTGTAAATATTCATTACGTTTAACATGAAGGTGATTTTCTGTAAGTATGTTTTCTTTTATTTCATTTTTTCTAATTCACCGGATAATCCGGATTGGATCTGGTCCCAATTAATCCGAATTATCGGGGTTTTACTGTATATATTTATATGTTCACGAGAGATTTGTTTCATATTTCGAGATGATCTTATCAACTTTTATTAGCACTTATAAGGTTGCGTAAATAATAATATTCCTTTTTAACAATAAAAATATTTTCAGGAAAATATTATAATGTGAAAGGAAAATTTGGTAAAAACTACCTGTGATTTAAAAAGTTGAATTGATTTTTTTTCCACATAAAGGTATGAAAAAATACCGGGAAGTAACTACTCTGCGGATTTAGTTTTTTTAGTAGCTAATTTTATGATGTTTAACTAGCCTTACTTAATCGAACACGAAGACAAAAATTAACAGCAGCTGACTTTGTCTTAAAATTCCCCCTTAAAAGAGAACTGTACAGATTTTTGGAGTCTGACGAGCATGAGTCGTGGCGATCAGAAACCTTACTTAATGAAAAAAAAATTTCTTTCGATTTTATTTTTATTTTGAAACATTTTTAAAGAGAGAAACGTTTTTAAAGCCTTGGTTGATCATGTTCCTGTGAAAGAAAATAATAGAGGATATTTTATTTTTATTGATGCCATTTCCTAAACTTAATAAAAAAGTAAATTTCTATTTCAAATATGATGTACTGAACTACTAATGTGAAAAGAACATAAGAAGATAATTGACGTGATTTATCAAATACATTTAAAAACATGGGAATTCAGTATTTTCATTAGCAAAATGGAAATTTTTACATCAACAATTTTTTTACATCAAAAGCGTCTCAGTAAGGTAACTTTCTGGGTTTTCACTTTACTTATACTGAATATTAGGACACAAAAGTCAAGTTGATAACAATGATCAAATATTATCTCTTATGAAATGTGTTAATGAACAATTAATGCGAAATTCCTCGTTTTAAGAAAAGTCTTTATTATAGTGATTGCTGCATTAATCATTTCTTCAAAACGACGTTAGTTTCTATCACGCATGCATGTCAGTGCCACTTACCGGTGAGCATTGGATCTCCGTTTGGTATATTGACCAACGCTTTCCGGCCACTTCGCGAGGTCAGCCAAAACCTGAAATAAGCTGATCATTAATTTAATGCAAAATGGGTGAAGATGCGGAAATTGTTTATTTATATTTTAACAATTGGCAGTTGATTTTATTTGTTATTCATTGATTTTACTCTTATGTATGATTTAAAACATGTTTAATTTTAAGAATACTATAGAAAGTACCTGTACGATGGCCAATTAGAAGTCTCTACCCCCCCCCCCCCAATGATATGCCGAACCAACATCCAGCGACCTTTTATAATTTGCAGAAATGATAAGTACCAGTACATTCTAAAAACATCAGATTTATTTCTCTAGTATATAAATAGTAAATTAAATAGTATTTGGTAATTTAATTCATTAATAAATTAAATATTAAATAAAATAGTATAGGCAAATAGAGAAATCGCGTAAAAGATTTTGTATACTTATCAGAAGTGTTGAGCTGGAATAGCAAGAAAAAATTACCACTAAAAAGTCTGCAAAAAAGAACACAAGTGGAAGTTAAAGTATCAATAGGGAATCCTCTTGCTTACAATTGAGCAGCTCGGCGTTTTCCCACATTTCTTTGGCCTACGTAAACTACGTGATATGGTATCTTGTACAACACTGCATCTCACCTCTGGTTACACTATTTCGGATTTTGGCCAGAAATCTTGACTAGTTTGTGAATTGGTCAGCCAATTCACTTTTTGGCCCTATCATACATAACAATACATATGTAGCATACATAACAAACATCAAAATATTTTATTGCATAAATGCTATATTTCTATACGTCAGAATTACATACCTCGTTAACAGCACTGTTTAAAAATATTGCTACAATGTATCCCAAATATATTTATACTTTAAAGGGAAAAATATTTTTTTTTCTCATAAACTGTGTTTTATCTTTTATCAATAAATACAGCAACAAAAAGTAACTTTTGTTTTTAGTGTTTATTAATGTATACACTATGAAAAATTGCTAATGATGGAGAAACAGGCGGGTAAATGTGTTACGGATGAAGTACTAAATGTGCTGAAGGTAGATATATTTATTTTAAAAGGTTTTAGTTAAATTATGATAATAAAAATGCGATAAAATTTAATATAACGAGTGTTATCTTGTGTTGTTTCCCAACCCCGTAATGATTTAAAATGTAATATGCAAAAACAGTTTACAAACTTTCTATCACTAATCAAATAAATGTAAGTAAAATCCAGCCAAAAAACAGCATCTTTTCCGAAATATTTACTTTATTTTAGAAACAGCATTCTATTATATGTCAATGAAAAATAATGTTAAATTACTTTTTTAAAAATTTTAATGGCTTGTGGATTTATGATAATAATAATAATAATTTATTCATCATTCTAAAGTAACAAAAATTTATTTCTGAGTGTTCATATGAGTTAGAATATGAAATCTAAGAGACCTATTTAAAAAATATAATATATATATAATTGTGAGATAGTATTAAGTAATAACTTGATAAGTAATTTTTTTTTTCATTTTCAGTAATCTTTCTAATCCTGTGCCCAGTTTGCCATTGAAATGTTACAAATGAATTTTTAATACCACTATTTTAGAACAGTAATATTATCTTTATTTAGTGGTTAAACTAATCTTTTAGTACACACCATGTTAAGCAATTTCTAATGTTTTCAACTCAAATCTATTCGCATTATTTTGTTAAATAAAAGTCATACATGCAATATGGTATAATAAACTTTTCGGGAAAAAATATCCCCGATAATATAAACAAGAACGAAAAATCGGTACTACTTGGTTATCCCGTCGACTAATTTCGCCAAATTATACAAATCGCCAAACTTATTACCAAATTATACATATTGACATCATTTTTATTTAAAAAAACGAAAAATAAATAAATAATTAGTAGAATATTAATGAAAATACAAAAAAAGTCGAAAAAAATCACTTAATGACGTTTTAAATACATGTATCATATTTAATGTCATTGAATGTAACATTCACGATCATCCATTATTGGCATTTAATCTTATAATTTGGCGATAGTTTTTTGGTTGACGGGTTAACCAAGTAGTACCGAAAAATCATGTGTCCACCATAAATTATGAAATACTTTCGAACGCACTCATAATACTGTTACAAAACTTCAGAGTTGAAATTGAAACATGTTGCATAAATAAAAAAGTTGAAAAAATCATAACTCGTTTGAAAACACAAATTCCGCTATTACAATTAGGAAAAAATATAATTTTTTTTTCAGTTCTGTATAAGCTCAGGATAAGGAGGGCAATTAAGAAGAGGGAGGGAGAACAGAAACAAAAAGAAAAGTAATATTTGGCATCATTCTGTAAAATAAAATGCGAGAAATAATCTCTTACTCCAGCCTACAAATAGGTGGATATTTTAGAAGACGTGTATTAAAAAAAAGAAGAAATAGGTATATTCATGGAGTCATAGCGATTTTGTTTTTCAATTAAAAAAAAAATATTGCAAATTTGGCTTACAGCATTGTTGTCAACTAAATTTAATGCCAGTTTCAGAAAAAATATAAAATGTGGTAGAAATATATAGTGCAAAAAATGTTATCGGAAGTAATATAACCGTTATAGTACTATTTGTGAACTGTTGTTACTACTACACAAGTGAACTATTGTGTAGTTGTAGTAGTAACAAAGTAACATGTTGTAGTAATATATAGTGCCATCGGAATGTAAATATAAAAATATTTTATGAAATATGAGGAATTGAAATAATATTTGTCTGAGCATGTACGAATGATAACAAAGACTTTTTAACATACTTTAAAATCAACTATATGGAACAAATTATATATTAAAAAAATTAATTAATTAAATACCGCGAAAATCCAGGCGACTGAGTGAGCTGATTTTTAGTTGCTCTCTAAAAGCAGCTGGATAATGGGGGATTTTCCAGAAATTGACATTTTTTAAAATTTACTGGCATCCAGAAAAAAGTACCTATTTAATGAATAACTAGTAAATTTGGAACAAATGCGTCGATATAGACACTTCTTTTTTTGATGGAAAAGTGCTTAGTTTTGTTAAAAATTATCCAAAAATAACTAAACTATCAATAAAAAAATGCAATAATAATAATAATTATTATTATTATTATTATTATCATTATTACAAAAATTGACAATTTGTGGCAAGTCCCACATAATTCAGGTGCTTTTAGAGAGAAAATAAATTTCAGCTCTCTCATTCGTCGATATATTTCTGGATTTTTACAAAATTTTGCCGATTTTTCTTAATGAGTTGCTCCATAGAATTCACTATCAAATTATGTAAAAAAAATCTTTTTAGTCTTTTCATATGTTCAGTTAAAAATTATATCATGCAATTACTCAGATTGCATAAATACATATGATGCATTTATATTCCAATCGCACTGTATTTTTGCCATTGAATATATACACTGAATTTTCTTAATTTTTCTTCAACTGGCGTTAAACTTGGTGGAATACCATGCATGATAAAAGCTAAAAAAATGCGAGATTTTTTTTAACTTAAAAAAATCGCTGTATTTCTATCAATAATACTTGTTATTTTCACACAAATCGGTGCACATTTTGTACAATATCAATGTATTTTTTTATGCTTTATAGATAGATCATTTTCTGTATTTTAATTTACAGGGTAATCCTTAAAATGTAATGTTTGAAATAATGTGTTTAATTCATTTTATTCGCTAAAAAACTAATAACTAAATTCTCAAATGTTCACAGCCTATTGAAATACTTTTGTTTTTGTTAACATTATTCCAAAACAAAACTCTGAAGTTAAATTCCTTTTAAATCGGAAAAATAAATACAACACGAAAATTACCTTTTTATTGGGCAGAAGAGATAGAAGCGTTTTAAACAATCCTATTACTGAATACACAAAGAACGAGATTTGTATAGTTTAACTTTAAATATGCTGACTTTTAAAAATAAAGAGCTGTGGTTGTATTGTAAATATTAAAAATTTTGCTGTTTTGAAATGTAATTAGGATGTAATGCCCTTTTGAGTAACTACCTGGTGTAGGAACATTTTTATGTTAGTTTTAGTGATTTGTCTTATGCAGTGGTTAATTTTTAATTTTAGTTATAGTGATTTATAAAAGATAGTGAAGACATTCACTGTACAACATTTTTGTCTCTTAACATACGTTTAAAATACAGTTTGCGTCTCTTGTTCTTCACTTAAATAGATTTTTCAAAAGCAATGGTAAAGTTCATTTATCTTTGTAAAAGAGTAAACGCATTTTAAAAATAAGTGCTGCATGATAAATTACTTTTCAAATATAATATTTAAGAAATAATAGAATAGTTTATTTTACTGAAATAAAACTCTTTCTCCATTGTGACGATTTTTGTGAAAGTATCTCCATTATTTTACCTTAGTACAATTTATCATGAAAGCTAGTTATGCTAGTTAGCGAATATGTTATTTTATTTGTGCTAAACTTTAAATTTTTTACATGTAGATTAAATACGCATGGATATCTTATTCTAGTGGAATACTTACATTCTAAATATAAAGAACTTAAATGCTTGAAAAATGTATATATGCTTTTATATCTATGTTTATTTTTGTAATTTAATAAAAAATTCATATTTTTTTCATTAGATTATGTTTGTTTATATATTGTATTTATTCCAGTTCGTACATGTGATTTTTTTTACTGTAATATGTTAATTGCAATTCCAAAAGCCAGTAGCTTGTGACATATGCTTCAATGTTTTTATCAATATGTAATGCAAAAGTTACTCTTTAATCTATATTACGGCACATTTTTCATTCCAATGTCACATAAGCATTAAGAATGCGGCACCGAATTTCACCTACAATAAAAATTTTTGCTTAGTAAGCTTAATCTAGATAAACCACTACACGTTCCTTTTTTGTTGATTCAGAGATTTGGTATCATTATTTCGCGTTATTGTTTGATATATATTGCTCGTGATATATATTGTTATTGAATTTTGTAATTTGTTTATTAGATTATATTGACTTTTTTGATAATTGTCACAAATTTTTAGATCCTCTGAGCGTCTTGTAAATGGGCAAAAATGTAATTCTGTTTTCTTTATTTTGGTTTAAAAGCACAAATATATGATTCTTTCAACATTATAAAAAAAAACTTCATTACAAATATGAATATTAACATTCTTCAATGCATTGAAAATCCATTAAATCTATAGAATTATATTACCTTAAATATTGCTTATATTGCAGTGAAACATAGAACTTAGTGAACGGAATATTACGTTCGAAACACATAGAGGGTTAGGTATTTTTTCCTTGTTATTTTTAATTTCGCCTTAGGCCTGTTTATTTATATACTAAAAATCATTTAGTTTGTAAAAATAATATTCTTTGTATAAATAAAAAAATATTTTAAACGTAATTTTCTAAGATTATCAAATATATAATACCTATTTATTTTCAAACATTGTTATATAAATTGCCCGAGATAATTCAAAATATGGAAAGAAATAACTATTTTATCAAAAAAGCTTTTTCCCTAATGATTATGTAGCGTTAAAAAAATTGCAAATAATCTGCAGGTCTGTGATGATTTTTTGCCTCAAAAGAGAAGTTTGTTTCTTTTGTTTTACTTATGCTCATTTTAGAAGAAATCAGGAAAATAATCATTATCTCCGATATTGAAACAACTAGATTTTATGGCAAATCTAACAGACATTTCATATTTATTTTATTTTCTTAAAATTGAGTGTAACTTAAAAAAAAAGCATTTTGGGTACTTCTTATTATCCGCATGCCAGTATTATTATTTCTACGATTGTTTTTCAGTTTTTGATTATTTCAGTATTTAAATGCATTGTTAGATATAAATCTGTTACATCGTATTATTATCATCATTTTATTATTATTATTATCTGTAAAGTTCAATTTCGTTTGCTAAGTTTGTTACTGACTGTTATCCGAAACCATCCGAATAAAGGAAGAAATCATTTAAACATTCCTTTTTGTTTCTGATTACAACCAATTAATGAATGAATTTATCAAGGTATTCACGAAAAAACTCCTGTAGTGAAATTCCATGAAAAAGCGACAAAATGTCCCGCACGTGACACTTACATATTTATACATACTTATATATTTATAAAATATTTAAACTAATATTTAAAAAGCAGAGATAATACTACGGAAACATTCACACCAAATTCTTACTTATTTTTGATTTATTTATTTATTTTATTCAGAATATTTGAGGTTCATCATTAACCTCGTTAGTTCGTACTTTTCCGATTTAGATTACAATTGTTGTTGTTATTTTTTCTTTTTTTTTCTTTTGTTTTTTCTTTCATTTTTACTTTTTTTTCTTTGAATAAAGAGACTTTTACTTATTGAAATTAAAAGTTCCAAACTTTTACTTTCAGATTGGTTCCGTGAACCTTTTCCGGCACGGGCAAAATCTGTTAGTAAAATGAGAAATTATCGACTGATACCGGAATTCACAAACACATTTTTTATAAATTTTGAAACCCCTAATTTAAGCTTTTACTGTAAAAGCAAAATTTTACTAAAATATTATTGGTACCATTTGTAAGCTTAGAATTAAAATTAGGTATCCCAGTTTGCCGGAAAAGCACAGTGTGCCGAAAAGGGTTAAAGTAACGTTATGGATTACAAAAGAAAATCTAAAACTATTTGTAATATATGTTTATAAAAACCGAAAACTATAACTCGGGTAAAAGTCGACATCAGCTATTTTATGTAAAAGTAGTTAAAAATGTTAAAATGAAAGAGAGAAAATTTAAAACAATGATTTCTTCTTCCTAAAAAATTATCTCCTCTGTACTTTTAAAATTATATTTCGCTCAAAAAAATCTTTTTGGGGCTATTTTGTCAAAACGAATATACACTACTGGCCATTAAAATTGCTACACCATGAAGGCGACGCGCTAGAGACGAGAAATTTATATGACAGGAAGAAGATGTTGCGATATGCAAATGGTTAACTTTTCAGCACATTCTGACATAGCAGATGCCGGTAGTGACACCTACAATGCGTTTAAATGACGATATAGTTCACCCGGTTTCTCTCACAAAAATTGCATTTGAACATTGTCGCCTCGTAAAAAATTATTGTTATACCTCGTGAAAGAAGGAGAAATGCGTACCAGCATGTTTCTGACCTTGAAAAAGATCGAATTGTAGCCTACCGGGATTGTGGTTTTTTCGTGTCGCAGTATTGCTGCTCGCGTTGGTTGAGATCCAATGGCTGTTATCAAAATATGGAATCGATGAATTCAGGACGGTAATATGGAACGTCATACGGGATCTCAACGCCCCCCTATCACTAGCAGTCGAGAAAACAGGCATGTTATCCGCATGACCGTAATGGATCATGCAACTACGTCACGAGTCCTGAGTCAAGAAATGGGGTCATTTGCAAGACAAAAAGTGTCTGCACGAACAGTTCGACGACGTTTGTAGTAGCATGGACTCTAAGCTCGGATATCATGGCTGCGACTCCCTTTGACGCTGCATCATAGACAGGAGTGCTTTCAATGGTGTGATCAAGGACGAACCTGGGTACACAAATGGCGAGGCGTCATTTTTTCAGATGTATCCAGGTTCTATTTACAACATCTCTAGGTACCAACAATCCAGGTTGTATTTACTCATTCGTGTTTGGCGGCATCATGGTAAACGAACATTGGCAGAGTGCATTCGTCTTCGTCATCCTGGCGCATCACCTGGCGTGATATCATGGTTTGCCATTTGATACATGTCTAGGTCATCTCTGGTTCGCATTGACGACACTTTGAACAGTGCAAGTTTCATTTCTGATACTTTATGACCCGTGGATCCACTTTTTATTCGAGACCTGCGAAACCCTACGTTTCAGCAGGATAATGCCCGACCGCATGTTTCCGAAATTGTACGGACCTTCCTTGATACGGAAAATGTTTGGCTGTTGTCCTGGCTAGCACGTTTCCCAGATCTCTCACCAATAGAAAACGTCTAGTCAATGGTTGCCGAGCGATTGGCTCATAACCCTACGCCAGTCATTACAGTTGATGAATTGTGGCATTGTGTTGAACCTGCATGGGCATCTGTACATGTACATGCCATCCAATCTCTGTTTGTTCTTTTATTACTACCCGAGGTGGTTGTTCTGGGTATTGATTTCGCAGGATCTATGCACCCAAATTTTTTGAAAATTTAATCACTTGTTATTTCTATCATAATGTATTTGTTCAATAAATATCAGTCTGTTATCTGCATTTCTTCGTGATGTAGCAATTTTAATGGCCAGTAGTGTAGTTCACATAGATCGATAATAATAGTAATAATAATAATTATTATTATAATGATCAAAACGACAAAGATCAACACCAGTCTCAAATAGAAGCATGCTCTACGATGTGAATCAGTAAATTCACTGTAAGAAAAAACTTACTGTACTGCAGTCACAGATCCATATTTCCGATGTCCTTGATACTCCTTGGATACTTTTATAGGACCCCAGGTACTTTTATAAGACCTCAGCCATTTGGAAAAAAAATATTTTTCTATATACAATGCGTTCCTATGGACAGCATGATTAAAATTTAAAACTTCAACAAAAAGTTATAGAAGTTTACAAAATTCAATATATTCATAGCTTTAATCATAATTAATAATGCTTTTACAAAATAATTCTGCATTTGCTTTTTTATATTCAATAGATATTTAATAGGTATTTTATGTTATGTCTCATTTCGTATAGTTATAAAATGAATTTTCCCATATGACAAATTTAAAACACAGAGATATAAAATACGAAGATACAAAGTAACTTTCAAAATATTCGCCATGCTTTCTTAGCCATGTTTTAAAATGTGCTTAAATGTCTACATTGAAATGTTGCTATTACTTTTAGTGTATCTTTGAATTAATTTTATATAATTATTTATCATTTTTAAATGTACGTTAATATAAAAACAGAATTTTTTTATCGTAAATTAAAATATAACTGTTTAGTTTTGTTGTAAAATTAAGATATTTCTGTCTTTTGCTGTGAATTAGTTGCTGACATTGATTTAATTTCTTTCCTTAGATATGTACATACTTACTTTTTCATCATATTAATCTCATAAGACATTGCTAAAAACTAAACAAGAAAAAGTTGTAATTAATATAAGAAATAAAACTGAATTCAGATTTCTTTCTGTGTGGCTAAAAAATATATTCTGAAGGACACATTTCATTTCTACAACATCTTTTTCTATTTCAAATATTTATTTTAAAAAATTAACTTTTTTCTATATGTTCAAATGTAAGGAAAAAAATTTAAATTAAAAACAAAATGTTTCTTTTAGATACAGCGTTTCTATTTGCTGTTAAAGCTACGTTGATATTATTAAATTGCTCATTACGTCATTACGAGCTGTTGCACAAAACTTGTCTTTCTTATTAGACTTTGAAATGTTAGAGGGAGATATTTTCTTCTTTTTTTTTTCATTCTGCCACATTTAAGTTTTATCGATACTTCTAAGAAATCAATCAGTTAAAAAAAATGCACTATACGGAAAAAAAAATAAAGATAAAAAGGTAAAAGGATTTATGTACGTAGCAGATTCAAGTAAAGCAAATATGGAATAGTGAAGATATAAATGAAAAATATACTACATGAAGCTTCTGATTTATTTATTAAAAAATTTGCAAAATGTAATAAAAATTCTTTTCAAGATAAAAACTGCCAAATGTTGTTAAAAATTCCAATCAATTTCAACAATTATAAAACAGCTATCATCAGGGGAAAGTTTATAAGCATCAAGTTTGATTGTAAAATTTGCTGGGAATGAGTCATGCGCCAGCGAATCGCAGTACAAATGATTATTGTTCACATGGAGCAAAGGATTAATCTCAAGTTTCTTGTGCGTTTGCCGGCAAAATTGCCCCATAAGCTTATATATGTTAAAAGAAATGTTCAGGCATGAACATTCATGGTGCATTGAAGCTTCTAATTGAGTTGAAGGGTACAAGTAGGAACAAAAACGACCAAAGGCATTGCGCGCGCAAAAGACCTCGCACTTCAAAATAAATAAATAAAATAAAATACACAATTTCCCTATGACAAAAATAAAATAACTATGAAATGTTTCGTAAAACTAAAATAATTCTGTTTTATGCTTTAAATTAAATGCTAATCCTGATTTCATTTCTATTCCTTAGATATACCTTAGATATATCCTTACATTTACTTTTTTACACAACATTAATCTGATAAAACTTTGCTAAAAATTAGCAGGAAAAATATTTAAAAAAAATACATTAAAATAATAATAAAATAAAAATAAAAAACTTGAATAATAATAAAAAATGTTGTAACTAATATTAAAAAAAAACTGAATTGGACTGTTTTTCTGTACGACTAAAGAAATATATTC
Source organism: Maratus speculifer (assembly GCA_964019185.1). NCBI lineage: Eukaryota > Metazoa > Arthropoda > Arachnida > Araneae > Salticidae > Maratus > Maratus speculifer. Next base: position 182,624,940 of record OZ025290.1, read on the forward strand.
TGAAGTGGGACACATTTCATTTCTACAACATCTTTTTCCATGACAAATATTTATTTTAAAAAAATCAAACTCTTTTCTATTTGTTCAAATATAAGAAAATACCTACAATTAAAAAAAAAAGTTTCTATTTGACACAGCATTTCTATTTGCTTTGAAAACTACATTGACATTATTAAATTATTCATTATATCATTAAGAGCTGTTACTTAAAATTGTTTTTTCTTATTAGACTTTGAAATGTTAAAGGGGGATATTTTCTTCTCTATTTTTTTTCATTCTGTCACATTTAATTTTTGCTGATATCTCTAAAAAATCTGACAGTCTTAAAAAAAGTGCACTATACTAGAAAAAAGAAAAGTAAAGATGAAAAGGTATAAAGATTTATGTACTTGACGGCCGCCACATAAGCGTATACATGTTAAAAGAAATGCTCATGCATAAACATTGATTGCGCATTGAAGCTTTTAAATTAGTTGAATTGTATAAGGAGACCAAAGACAACGACCAAAAACGACGAACAAACGACCAAAGACGACGACCAAACGACCAAAAACGAAACGACCAAAGACGACGACCAAACGACCAAAAACGAAACAACCAAAGACGACGACCAAACGACCAAAAACGAAACGACCAAAGACGACGACCAAACGATCAAAGACGCTGCGCGCTCAAAAAACCTCGCACGTCAAAATATGTATATATATATATATATATATATATATATATATTGAATGCGGGTTTCTTTCTGTACAGCTAAAAAAATATATTCTGAAGTGGAACACAATTTATTTCTACAACATCTTTTCCATTATAAATATTTATTTTTTAAAAAAATTAGGTTTTTTTCTAACTGTTCCAATAAAAGAAAAAAATTAAATTTAAAAGCAAAGATGTTTCTTTTAGATACAGAATTTCTATTTGCTTTTAAATCTACATTGGCATTATTAAATTATTCATTGTGTCATTACGAGCTGTTGCTCAACATTGTTTTTTCTTACAAGACTTTGAAATGTTAGAGGGGAATATTTTTTCTTTTTTTTTTATTCTGTCGCATTTAATTTCTTACTAAAAATTCTGACAGACTTTTAAAAAATATAAAGAAAGAAAGAAAAAAAGGTAAAAGTATTTATGTACGTGGCAGATTCAGGTATAGCAAATATCAAATAGTAGAAATAAATGAAAAATATACTACATGAAACTTTTGATTTATTTATTTAAAAAATTGCTAAAATGTAATGAAAAGTCTTTAACATAAAAACCACCAAATGATGGCAGAAATCCCAGTCATTTTTAATAATTAAAAAACAGCTATCACCAGGTGAAAGTTTATAAGCATCCTGTTTGGTTGTAGCATTTGCTGGGAATGAACCGTGCGCCAGTAAATCGCAGTAAAAAGGATTACTAATCACATGGATCAAAGTATTAATCTGAAGTTTCTGGTACTTTTACCGGGAAAATTGCAGCATATATTTATACATGTTAAAAGATGTGTTCAAGCATGAATATTTATTGCGCATTAAATCTTTTAAATGAGTTGAAGGGTGCAAGGAGGAACAAGAAATGCCCAAAGATATTACGTACTCAAAAAACCTCGCACGTCAAAATAAATAAACAAATGTATGTTTAAAATTAAATACACAATTTCCCTATCGTAAATTAAAATTTTACTGTATAATGTTTTCGCAAATTTAAGATTATTCTGTTTTTTTTTAATTAAATGATGATGCTGATTTTATTTATGTCTTTAGATATATACATACACATATATTTTTTAAATATTTTACATCATATTTATCTGATAAAATTTTGCTAAAATGTACATTTTCCATTGAAAAAAAAAGTTGTAACTAATATTAAAAAATAGAATTGAATTCGGATTCTTTTTGTACGGCTAAAAGAATATATTCTGAAGTAGAACACATTTCAATTCTACAACATTTTTTTCCATTACAAATATTTATTTAAAAAAATCAAACTTTTTTCTGTTCGTTCAAATATAAGGAAAGAATTAAAATTAAAAGGAAAAATGTTTCTTTTAGACACAACATTTCTATTTGCTTTTAAAACTTCTTTGACATTATTAAATTATTCATTATGTCATTACAAGCTGTTGCTTAAAGCTGCTTTTTCTTATTAGACTTTGAAATATTAGGGGGAGATATTTTCTTTTCTTTTTTTTTTCATTCTGTCACATTTAATTTCTGCTGATATCTCTAAAAAAAATTGACAATCTTTAAAAAAGAATTCACTATACGATAAAAATAAAAATAAGTAAAAATGAAAAGATAAATGGATTTATAAGTGTAACAGCTTCAAGTAAAAAGGTAAGTATCGAATAGTGTAGATTTAAATAAAAAAATGTACTACATGAAACTTCTGATTTATTTACTAAAAAAATTGGTAAAATACACTGAAAAGTCTTTGCAAAGTAAAAGCCGTCAAATGTTTTAAAAAACACAATCATTTTCAACAATTATAAAATAGCCATCACCAGCGGAAAGTTGAAAAGTGTTAAATTTGGCTGTAGCATTTGCTCGGAATGAAGCATGCGCCAGTGAATCATAGTAAAAATAATTGCTGTTCACATTTAGCAAACGGTTAAACTTTAGTGTATTGTAGTTTTAACGGTAAAATTAACACATAAGCTTATACATGTTAATGAAAAAGTTCACACATGAATGTTTACTGCACACTGAACTAAAATATTTCTGTTTTTTTTTTCTTTAAATTAATTACTGATATTGATTTTATTTCCCTCTTTACATTTGCACCGCTTACTTTTTAGATCATATTAATCTGATAAGAAATTGCTAAAAAATTAGCAGGATTACTATAATTTTAAAAAACATACATTGAAAAGAAACAAAAAAAAGTTGTAACTAATATAAAAAAAAAAATAAAGCTGAATTTGGCTTTCTTTCTGAATGGCTAAAAAAATATATTCTGAAGTGGGATACATTTCAGTTCTACAACATCTTTTTCCATTACAAATAGTTATTTTTTAAAAAATCAAACTTTTTTCCATCTGTTCAAATGTAAAGAAAAATTTAAAATTATTGAATATTTTAGATACAGCATTTCTATTTGCTCTTAAAGCTACATTGACATTATTAAATTACTCATTACGTCATTACGAGCTGTTGCAGAAAACTGGTCTTTCTTTTTAGACTTTGAATTGTTAGAGGGAGATATTTTCTTCTTTTTTTTCATTTTGTCACATTTAAATTCTATTGATATTTCTAAAAAATCTGACAGCTTTTTTTAAAAAAATGCACTATACTGAAAAAAAGTAAACATAAAAAAGGTAAAAGGATTTACGTACGTGGCGGATTCAGGTAAACAAATATCGAAAAGTGGAGATATAAAAGAAAACTATATCCATCAAACTTCTGATTTATTTACTGAAAAATTTGCTAAAATATAATGAAAAAATTTTTAACATAAAAGCCACTAAATGATGTTAAAAATCCCAATCATTTTCAACAGTTATAAAACAGCCTTCTTCAGGGAAAAGTTGTTAAGCATCAAGTTTAGTTGTAGCTTTTGTTGGGAAAGAACCGCATGCCAATGACTCGAGGTAAAAATATTTATTATTCTAATGGAACTATTAAAATGGAGCAAAATCGCTAACCTCAAGTTTCTTGCATGTTTACCAGCAAAATTGCCACTCAAGCTTATAATTTTTAAAGGAAATGTTCAGGCATGAATATTTATTGCGTATTGAATCTTTTAAACGGGATGAACGGTACGAGGAGAGAAATGAAAAGATCAGAGACGTTGCGAGCCCAAAAGACCTTGCACTTCAAAATAAATAAATAAATAAATAAAATAAAATATGCAATTTCTCTATCCCAAATCAAAATATAATCGTAAAACTAAATTAATGCTGTTTTTTCCATTAAAATAATTACTGATACTCATTTCGTTCTTCTCTTTAGATATGTAACCCTCATACTTTTTCATCATATTAATATGATAAGATATTGCTAAAAAATAGCAGGATTACTTTAATTTTTAAAAACATGCATTGAAAGTAAATAAAAAACAAAAAATGTTGTAACTAATATAAAAAAATAAACCTGAATTCGGCTTTCTTTCTGTACGGCTAAAAAAATATATTCTGAAATCGGATACATATCTTTTCTACAACTTCTTTTTCTGTTACAAATATTTATTTAAAACAAAATCAACTTTTTTCTATTTGCTTAAATACAAAGAAAAAAATTTAAATTAAAAACTAAAATGTTTCCTTTAGACAAAGCGTTTCTATTTATTTTTACAATTACATTGAAATTATTGAATTATTCATTATGTCATTACGAGCTGTTGTTAAAAAAAATCCCTGTCGGCTTGGCCTATAGGCGGAGGTGGATTTCGAAGAGTGCTCGTTTCAACAACAAATTATAAAGCATGAATAGAGATAAACCCAGTTTAATAACTTCATTTGGCCGCTTATAAAAATGTTTTAATTTCATTTTTCTGCAAGAACTGGTTTTATAAGAATCGTCTTAAGCGAAATTCAGCTCAAATGCCCATTTTGACAACATATTTTGAAATATATTCTGAATTTATTAAAAATCGACCAAAACAGAGCATTATATAGTTCCTAAAAAACAAAAAACTACCAATTAAATGCGTTTGAGAGCAAAAATGAATTTTAAAATAAGTCATAAAGCAACCGATTTGTTATTTGAATATATCCTTAATACTTTAATCATGATCGCTTCGGAAGATTTTGTGCGAAATGCCCACTTTGACAGCATTTTTAAAAATATATTCTGTCTTTATCAAAAAACTGGCCAATGCGTCACATTATATAGTTCCTAAATAAGAGGATCTGTAAATTTGATGCATTTGAGAGCAAAAACGGATTTAAAAACGAGTCAGAAAAAAACGCAATTTCTTATTTAAATACTTCTTTAAATTTTCAGTCACGATGACTTCTGGAAATTCTGTTCAAAATACCCTTTTTGGTAGCCTTTTTTGAAATATATTCTGTCTTTATCAAAAAACTGACCAATGCGTCACTTTATACAGTTTCTAAATAAGAGGATCTACCAATTGGATGCATTTATAATCAAAAATGAATTTAAAAATGAGTCAGAATATAAGCAGTTTGGAATTGAGGTTTTTTTTCCAACTCCTATTTTTGTTTAATTTATTTTTGCTATACAAATTGGTCCTATGAAAAACTTGTCAATATAAAAGTTGTAGATATTATTGAGAAGATATAAAATAAATTTAACTAGATTTGATAGCTTGAAAATTGACGGAGTTATATATTTTTTTCTTTTTTCACCCACTTTTTCTTTCGGTTTTTAATTTTTTTGTCGGTAAAATTTGGTCCTATCTTGTAAATACAAAAGTTTTAGATAATTTTGAGATCATTTATAAAAAATTTAGTTGGATTTAATATTTTAAGAATTGACGAAGTTTTGAACTTTTTTCTCCCAAAAAACCCTGTTTTGTTCGCCCCTTGAGTTCATTTCTAAATTTATCAAAAAATCTGTCACGCATAAACTTTTGGCCAATTTTTATGAAGTAATATAAACTTTAAACCGATTCGATATCTATTATTATTAAGAAGTTATGACGTTTTTTCGATTTTCACAAAAACCCTCCCTATTTCCACCCCCTTGGACCGATTTTGCCCATTAACGGACTTAGGCCAGATTTTATACCCCTTGATATTTTATACCCCTTATATATATATATATATATATATATATATATATATATATATATATATATGATCGGCGTAGATCTGCAAATTTTTTTCAGAAATTCCAACATTGGTGCGAACGCAATAGGTAGTATTTCATACGAAATCTACCTAATTGCTTTTTCTGAGGCTTTGAAATGTTAGAGAGAGAGATTTTTTCTTTTTTTTCATTCTGTCACATTTAATTTCTGCTGATATCTCTAAAAAAATCTGACAATCTTTAAAGAAATACGTTATATGAAAAAAAATGTAAAAAGGTAAAAGGATTTATGTATGTGCCAGTTTCAGGTAAATTAAATATCGAATAGTATCGATATAAATGAAAAATATAGTGAATAAAACTTCTGATTTATATACTAAAAAATTTGTTAAAATGCATTGAAAAGTCTTTGTAACATAAAAGCAGTCAAATGTATTGAAAGTCCCAATCATTTTCAACCGATGTAAAATAGTTATCACCAGGGGAAAGTTGAAAAACATTAAGTTTGGCGTAACATTTCTTCAGAATGAACCATGTGCCAGTGAATTGCAGTAAAAATGACTACTATTTACACCGAATGAAGGGTTAACCTCAAGTTACTTGTAAGTTTATTAGCAAAATTGCCACATAAAGATATACATGTTAAAGAAAATGTTCAGACATGAATGTTTATTGCACCTTGAAGTTTTTAAACGAGTTGAGAGATTTAAGGAGAGACAAGAAATAACCATAGACGTTACGCACCCAAAACAACGTCGATAAAAATAACAAAAATAAAAATAAAACTTGTGTTAGTTGATCCACAAAAATTCATCATATGAGTATCCTATCTTATCTATTATTGAGGCACATAAATAAATTAAACAAAGCGTTCATGTGATTTCGCATGAAATATTCAATATGAAGAATTCTAGATTTTCATTAAGAAAAAGTGTTCCTTCATTCTGCTCTCTATGAGAAAGCATTCTGTACAATGCACACCGTAAAGTATTCGCACGTCGTAGGTCTCTGTGATCTTTGTTTATTTCAAAAGTTCGAATCGGATGTAAAGGGGGGCAAGTATTTGGAACGTGGGACCGGTCGAAGAAAAAGTGGTGATTCTCAACAAACTGACAGAAGGAGATTTCCAGCCATGCTTTCCACATAGTCTAAAAGCCGACAACACAATGATTTATGTTATCGAGCCCAAGAAAAATCCCTTTATTTTCTGGAATAGTAGCAATACGATAGAAGTGGAATCTAATGATCCATGTCTCCTGGAAGCGAAGTGGTGCATAAACCAAAAAATAATACCACTAATTTTTAACTCGTAGGCTTAGCATTGTTTTTTCCTGCACCCAGTTTTCCATGTTTTCAAACTTTTGAATGTAAGACATGAACAATGCTAAACCTACGAGTCAATAACTTGTGTTATTAATTTATGTCTTATGCACCACTTCACTTCCGGCAGACATGGATCATTAAATTCCCCTATTACTACGCTACCATAAATAAAAGGATTTTTATTTGTGCTCGATAACCTAGGGTTTTGTGCTGTCGGCTGTTGGATTAATAGTGAAAAACCGGCTGGTGCGTTGCTGGAATCGCGAAGGCGAGAATAATGAAGATGATAACGTTTCTGATCAATTTTGTAACCAATAAAAGTGTTTTGGTTTTCCGTCCGATTATGTAATGGCCACACCTCGTAGCATTGAGTATGTGACATGTGGAATAACTATTTTACTGCAGAATTGTAAACGAAATCTAGCTTTCAAGAATTTCAGAAAAATATGTAACTAATATTACAAATAGAAGAAATTATATGATATACATTTTTATTAGGTGCGTTCGTAATTATGTAAATACGTAGCACTTATAGTTGTTAATCAGTCCATCCGTCCGTCTGTTTTCCGTCTGTCCGTCTGACCATACATAACAGCAATAACTACCCAACAAAATCGCTTGAGTTTTAAAATATATAATTATTGCATAATTTTGTCGAGTTTTTCAAATTTTATGAAAATCGGATGTATAATTTAATTACAGGGACAATCAAAAGTATTCCATTACATTGCAGTCAATAGGAAAAAATAGTTCAAGTACATTTTAATGATGTTACACTTTTTCATATATAATAGAATTGACATGAATTTATGAAGTATATACTATAGTATCACTACCAACTACTACCTCTATTTAAAGACGAATAAAGATATCAGAAGCAGAAATTTTAGCAGATAATTAACAATATGGAGTGTAATACATAACATTGAATATATTTGGCCTACATTTTACTGAAACTTTTTTGTGGTTCCAAACATGTTTATGTGATTTAAATAGGCGTAGAGGTTGGCAGCTCTGTAATATACATTCTGTAAAATCTGTGATGCAAAGAATATTTATTATTAATTTACAGGGCCTCGCAAAAGTTTTCCACTACATAATGGTACACTGGGAAACGATTTTTGGATCGTGTTTTAACTATATTAAATTTCTTCACATTAGATGAAATTGATACAAGTTACTTCCTGTATAATAGAAAGTAGATAGTATTTAAACGAACGCACAAAATATTTCGTCCATTATATTGTATCCGAAGTACTGTATACTATAACAGTAAGATCTGAATATTTTTAAAACTTCGTTACAGTACAAACGCAAATCATCTGCTACGCTTCGAGTGCAGTTGCCAACTTGTTTTATTTAAATACATATTTTTTCATGTAAATATAAAGTGAATGACTGGTTTTTCTAAAATAAATCTGTAAAAGTCTTCATGTAAAAATGTTATTTACTTGTATTTTACGAAGCAGCCAACAATAAGGAAATAACTTTAACTTTATAAAGATCAGATGTATGAAAGAGCACTTAAAGATTACTTAAAAGTACTCTTTAGTTAAATTTTCAAGCTGACATTGTCGAACGAAAAGAGAAAAAATAAATTCGATCTAAAACAAATTCTGTTACGCTAAAAGACATAATAGGATTTGCTTGAAGAAGAGAAACAAATAATTCTAAAATATTTTAGCGTTAATTAATGAAGTTTCTTGCAACAAATAATGTGTTTTCTCAAGCTCAAACAATATATTCTATAATATGTCAACACACTTCAGAATATTTATTTTTTTATATTTTGGAATAAACGTTTCTCTAAAACTAAATGTCTCTCTAAAGTATCTATAAAGAAAATAAAAAAAAAGAAAAATGGGAAATATTTTTTGCTATTTAATATTTATTACTTAGAAGCATATAGTCTAATTAAGTATTTTTATATACAGTGGAGCATCGTTTATACGACGCCGAAGGGACTAACGAAAAACGTCGTATAAACGATAACGACGTATAAACGATTTTCCCTTTTAAAACTAGAATTAATTTTGTTTTTACTTAATTTTAATGCTTAACGTGATGATTTGCATGAATTTGTAAATTAAACAAACCAAAATAAAGAAATAACAAAAAAAGGGGGGATTAGTAAGCTATTTATATATACGTACCTTTAATTATGTTTCCTCATAATTAAAGGTTCCTCATTTGCAGTACATCTATTCCTTTCCATTTAAAGTCAAAGATCAAAAACCCCGCGTGGCCAACTAAAAGTCGCCAATACTGATAACAGTTAGAAGGATAGTCTTGCAACTTAAAATAGGTCGGGAAAGCTAACTATCCCCGAAAAAAGAATGACCCCTCCCAGTGTAATCTGTTACACGTTAGCTGATTTTTCAGACTAATTGAACACCAGCCCACATTTTTATAATGTGGAGTGCATTTAAACACGCTCTTTGGTGTCATTCATAGCTGCCAACTTTCGCTCGTTCATAAAATATACAAGAAAAATAAATAAAAATAAACCTATACAAAATCGGAAAATCGACGTATAAACGATTTTGAGCGTCGTATAAAAGATATATTTTTACATTAAAATGAATAGGAATGAATCGGGACCACATTAAAACGTCGTATAAATGTAAACGTCGTATAAGTGATGCTTTACTGTACTATAAAAACATTGCATGATGTATTTAAATGCATGTATGCTGCATAACATAAACTGTTATAAGCTCACTCTAAAAAATGAATGAATGAATATTTAAACGAATATTTAAATTTACACATTAAAATAAGTATACTGATGATACTAAAACGATGTCTATATCTGTAAAAAAGCTTTTTTTACTTTTTCAATTTTGGTTGCAGATATTTTTTAAAAAGGCATTTTCACTTTCGAAACCAGTTTTGAAAGCGAAAATAACTTTATAAAAAATGTCTGCATTCAAAATCTGAAAAATAAACAAGGAGCAATGTAGAAATGCATTTCAGTTATGCAATTCAATGCAATAAAAAAATCAATTTAAAAATATCAAAATGCAATCCAGATATTAGGAATTAACCTCCCTATAGGAATAGCATTAGTTTGGGAGCTCAGGTACAGGAGCCTTAAGTGTGTAAAAAGTTTTAAGAAAAATCTCCGAAATACTAAGTTTACTGTGTAAATCGCGCTTTAGTACATAAATATCTTTGTCATATACAAAAAAGTTGCATTTAATTCATAGCTATGTAGTTGGGGATGTAACATTTGAATTAAATATTTTTATAGAAGCAAGACAAATTTGTATAAAAAACAAGTCCCTGTGGCAAAATTATTTAGACTTTCTGCGACAAGCTTCATTAAAGCAAAATATTTCTGCAAAGTGATATTTTTTAAAGTAGAAATGAATGACAAATTTATACACAACACAATTAGAAAAAAGGGCACAGCTGAACTAACACGTTTTAAACAAGTTATTATATGTTTTGTATATATACAATGGTCTTATAAGTTTATAAACGGTATGTAAAAAGAGACAAAAATTTAACTTTAATCAATGAACATTAGAATTATTTAGAATATTTACAGTAACTTTTAATAAATGAATTATCCTATAACTTTTCACCCCACCGGTCGCCGAGAGGCTCTGTCTCCGAAACTGGTAGACGGTAGATGCTGTGTTCGAATCCAATCGCGACCGTCGGCCTAACCGTTCGGAGTTTTCCATGGTTTCTTACGAATCTTGTATTTCCTTGCGTGAATACGTTTTAGCTTCCCTTAGAAAGACTCTCACGGAGGACAAGACACTTCTCTCGTGTAGATAATCCGCCGACGTAAATACAAATAAACAAACCTATAATTTTTCTTAAGATTTGTTGAATGAATATGATGTTGAAATGTCGCAATTTGTGGCAATATGCTGATTTGTAAACTATAATTTAACAATTTATTGGATGATGGGAAGAGGCCAATGTTCAATTTTTCCAAATAATTAAAATATAAATAAATATGTTTCATATATGTATAATTACCTTATGCTAGATGTTGATGATAAGGTCATTCTTATTCTTGATATAAATAAAAAAAATAAATTTATTTCTTTTCATCTTGGTGATTTAAAACCATTTTTTTATACAAATATGTTATTATGCTTTCAAAAATCATAATTACATAATTAAATGAGGAGTTATTTCGTTGCATGAAAAATTTTGTCTCAGAAACTTCTAATGGAACTTTGTTAACTTTAATACTTTTAACTTTACTTTAACTTTAAATGAAAATAAGAATTCCAAAAAATAATATTTCTATCAGCTACATTTAGTTGCTCGAGGATGAAAATTTTCGGCAAGGAATTTAAAAGGAAATTACGCGGAAAATTTTTTCAAGGAATTTAGAATGAAAAATAATTTATTAAACGAAATATAGACTAAATCTATGAAATGTGTACGTTTATTTTAATCACAAAAATCTTTTAATTTGAGTTTAAATTATGTGTAAAACAAATTTAAAATTATGTACTTTTCAGAACATAAATTCGAACAAAATTCGTGAACGGTTCAAGAAATTCATGGCTTTATTTCGCTTGATCAACCAAAAAATTTTCCGATTTTTTTTTTAATGATTGGTTGAGAAAATGATTTTACAGAAATCTGCTAAATAAATGATAATTCAATGTATTCTCCTAATTCATAGAAGAATCGAAAGCCTATACCTAGTGTCTACATGTAACAACATATCTAGATAATTCCAGAAGTACAAATAGAATAAGGGGGGGATAAATGTATTCTTTTCTCTGCTCAAATTTTTATGGGTTGGAAGCTAATTTTGGGGTACCACTGCTGTTGAATTGATTCGCGGTGCATATCAAACGTCATTTTTTCTGATACCGAGGACATCGCAGTTTTTAAAAGAAAACAATAAATTTAACGCTTTGTAGAAATATGGCTTCCATATTTAATCATTTTTTAATTATAGATAATAAAAAAAAAGAAAAGCGATAAAAATCGTAAGATTATGGAAGAAATATATGTTAATAATTTACGTAATATTTAGATAAAATTATAATATTTTTCACGATAAATATAACTTCTTCTATAAACACAGAAAACATTTTTTAGACGTTCACATCACAGGACATATATAGAAAACATAATATCGAAAACCAAAAAATAATAAAAACATATCAGCATCATCTCACGTTCATTGTCTGAAAATAAAAAACCTAATACATGGAGTCATGAAATAATGTCTATTGTCCAAAGTTCTTTTAAACAAAAAACAATTTAATTATTGCCATCCGATTTCACTTACAAATCCCTCCTTTCGCATGTCAATAATGCTCAGCAATGCCCAGACTTGTAATATGTTTTTTCATGACATCATAACTCAAATTCTTAGTCATTATATCTGCCTCCAGTTCAGATGAATTTACATATTTTGTTTTAATTTCTCCTTTAGCTCTTTCATCTTTCACAAAATGATATTTTCTATTGATATGTTTGTTACGATTATTCACCCTTGGGTTTTTGATCCAATCAATTACGGACTGACTATCAGTACTGATTTCTATTGGACGCTTTGCCATTTCTTCTTGATTTAATTCTTCCAAGAGACCCATTAGCCATTTTCCTTCACAAACTGCATCACACAAACTTAAAAGCTCAGATTCCATTGTAGAAAGCGCAACCAGTTTCTGCTTATTACTTTTCCACCCAATTAAAGATTCTCCTATTTTTACGATATATCCACCAAATGATTTTGAATCTTGTGTAGTACACCAGCTAGCATCAGAACAAAGTGATAATTGACCCTTTTTACCTTTAATTCGAAGTTTGTAGTTTTTTGTGCCTTGGATATAACGCAAAACTCTCTTCACTGCCTGTAAATGAATTTCTCTAGGATCTTTTGCATATTGAGACAAATTACTTAAAGTGAAAGCTAAATCTGGCCTTGTTCCTCTTACTAGATATCCTATACTTCCAAGCATTTCTTGATATAGCGTTTCTTCAATTTTATTTTCACCTTCATATTCATCTAAATTTATTCCGAGTACACCAGGAGTTTTCACACTTTTACAATTTTCCATATCAAATCTTTCTAAAATCTTTTCTGCATATTTAGTTTGACCTAATAAAAATTCTCCATTCTTTTCTTCAATATCAATACCAAGGAATTTTATATTTTTCTTCTGCTCTTTAATTTTCGCTTCTTTATTCAATTGTTGTACGAATTTATTTATCAAATCTTCGGATTCACTAACGACTATCCCATCATCTACATAGATTCCAACTGTAATAAATTCATTATCTTTTTTATTGACAAATACACAAGGGTCTGCTTTGCATGGTTTTAATCCTATCTTATCAAATATTTTAACCAATTTTTCATACCAGCATCTTCCTGCTTCAGGCAATCCATATAAATTTCCTGTCACGAGTAATATCTTCCCTCCTTCAATTTGTAGGCCTTCAGGTGGATTCATATAAACAGCAGTTTCTAGATCTGCATTCAGATAAGCTGTTTCTACGTCGAAAAATCTAGTTTTGTAGCCTTTCATTGCTGCGACTGCCAATAAAGTTCTAAATGATTCAGTTTTCATTACTGGACTGTACGATTCTTGATAATTTGTTCCAAATTTAAGTCTTGATCCGTCTGCTACTAACCTAGCTTTATATTTTACATCTTCACCGCTTTCTTTTATATTAAAAATCCATTTGCTTCTCAGTGCTTTCACATCTTTTGGTTTGTCAACAATTTTCCATGTTTTGTGTTCTTCTAACGAATGTAATTCCTTTTTGATTGCTTCTATCCATTTATTCTTATTTTTAGAATTTAATACATCTTTGTAATTCTTTGGAACTTCCTCGTGCACTAGATTTGCTAAATACTTTGGATTCGGTTTCCTAATTCGTGATGATCTTCTAGGTTCTCCAGAAAACTTATTTGGATTACTTTCTTTTTCTTGTAATTTTTTATTTTCACTAATTATATTATTTATTTCATTTTCCTCTGTCTCAGGAACATTCGAATCATTTGTCAACCTAATTGTTTCTTTTTTCTGGTTTAATTCTTCATCATTTTCATCGGAATTGTTCTCTTCTTGTTCATCTATTATATTCTTATTACTGATAATATTGATGTATTCAAATTCATCAGTCATTTCTTCTTTATTTACTATATCTTCATATCCCATTTTTTCTTCTATAAACACAACATCTCTGCTTTCACGTATTCTCTTTTCCTTTAAGTCATATAATCTGTATGCTCGACGATCTCTTGAATATCCGATAAATACTGCAGGTTTTGCTCTTACATCAAGTTTCTTCCTATTGATGTCATCGTTGCGATAAAAAGCTTTACATCCAAATACTTTCATATGTTTTACTGTAGGCTTATTATTTGACCATAATTCTAACGGCGTTTTCTTTCTTGTAGCCGTTGGAGTAACATTATGCATGTAAACTGCTGTTGACACTGCTTCGGACCAAAAAGATAAAGGTAGCTTTGCTTCTATCAGCAATGTTCTTGCTGTATTAATAATTGTACGATTAGCTCTTTCAGCAATCCCGTTACTTTGAGGACTATGAATTGTTGTTCTTTCATTCTTAATACCCTTTCTTTTATAATAATTCATGAGCTGTTCGTTAGTAAATTCTCCACCGTTATCTGATCTCACTGCTTTTACTTTCTTGCCGGTTTCATTTTCTCTTCTCTCTATTATATTTATAATTCTTTCTTTTGCTTCATCTTTACTTCTTAAAAAATCTACAAAATATCTTCTACTATATTCATCTACTACCATTAACATGTATTTATTTCCTCCTAATGAGTGTACTGTCATTGGTCCACATAAATCAACATGTAGCCGCTCTAAAATACGTGTTGTTCCTTCATTCACTTGATTAAATGGCATTCTCGTTAATTTTCCTTGAATACATATTTCGCATTTTGTTTCTTTACCATCTATCTCTTCTAATCCCCTTACAAGATTTTCTCTTGACATTCTTTGCAAGTATGCATAATTTATATGCCCAAGTCTTCTATGCCATAGTTCTTTCTTAGATTCCTTTGTCTGTAGACAAGATTCGTTTCTATCTTCAATTATTTCTCGTAAAGCTAAATTTATTTTAAATGTATTATCTTCAAAAGTTCCTTGAGCAATTAATTCGCCTGTGTTCTTTTCATAAATGGCTGCTCCTTCATTATTAAATATCACATAATTTCCTTTTCTGACTAAACTTGGAACTGACATCAAATTTTCTCTTAAATTAGGTACACAAAGAACATCTGTAAGTTTAATATTTGATTCGCCAAATTTCTGATCACAAGCAGTAACATGAACATCTCCGCGATATTTTGCTTGTATTGATCGCTCGCTCTCAGCAGTTGCAATTTCTACATCTTCAGGTTTTCCCTCTACAACGATATCTTCTCTATGCGTCATATGCGAAGTGCAAGCTGAATCTAACATCCAGGTTATTTCCCTTTTATTTTCAGATTCTTTACACTCATTTTTATGAAATTCATCTGAGTGCAATGCATGCTCATTTGTAAAACATGTATATTCCTTTATTTTCTTGTTTGAAACATTATTATTCTTGTTAAAATTCTTATTGTTATGTGAATATTCTCTCATATCCTGAAATGCTTTAACTTTATTACTAGAAAAATTTTGAAAATTTTTGTTTGGTAAATATTCTCTATTATTTCGCGAGTGTGTCATATTCGATTTATTATAACAATTCCGCGCTACATGATTTGGCTTTCCGCACGCGAAGCAATAAATTCTTTTCTTTTCATTAGCCCTAAATGCTTTAAAATCGCTTTCGTGAAATCTATCATATTTTCTTTCATATCTCAATAAAGTTTCTCGCATCACTTCGTAAGTAATATTTGGGTTTGACGATATCGCAGTTGTTACCTCACTATATTTCTTTGGGAGTCCTTCTATAATAAATCCTATTAATTCGCTTTCATCAATTTCTGTACCCAATTCTAATATTTCGTTTGCGATACCTTGAGCTCTTATTAAATATTCTTCAATTGTTTCCCTTTCATTTTTTTCTATTCTCGCCAGATTAATTTTTAATTGAATTTTTCTTTGATTCTCAATTCCTGCATAACGCTTTTTAAGTAGTTCCCATAATTCTTTAGCTTTCTTAACTCCTCTAACTGCCATTGTTTGTTCTGCTGACAACGTTAATATAATTATACCATATACTTCATCATTTTTCTCTAACCATGTTTTATGCACTTTTAAACTAGCGGGATCCTTTTCGTTTTTTATCGGTTCATCATTTTCGATAACATCAAATAAATGCTTCGACTTAATTAATGCTTCAACCCTCATACTCCATAACGTATAATTTTTACTTGTTAGGGGTTCTATTCTAGGAATTCCAAACATATTTGACTCAGACATAGTTAAAATACTTTATCTTCCTGAATATTTTAAGTGCATATAAAATTCTTACCTCTTAAACTTATCCTATTGGCGGTTATTCCAATCGGAGAAATTATTTTCTTCCATTAGGCCTCATTTCACTCAATTCATGTTTTTTATTTCATTTATTTATGCACTCAAAACACAATCATTTTCTCTAAAACCACCGCTCTTCTACCAAAATGTTAATAATTTACGTAATATTTAGATAAAATTATAATATTTTTCACGATAAATATAACTTCTTCTATAAACACAGAAAACATTTTTTAGACGTTCACATCACAGGACATATATAGAAAACATAATATCGAAAACCAAAAAATAATAAAAACATATCAGCATCATCTCACGTTCATTGTCTGAAAATAAAAAACCTAATACATGGAGTCATGAAATAATGTCTATTGTCCAAAGTTCTTTTAAACAAAAAACAATTTAATTATTGCCATGCGATTTCACTTACAATATAATCTCACGATTTATTAGAAAGAAAATAAAATTCGATAATCACTCCAAATCTCTGCAACGCCCTATAATAAGCTGGCGACATAGACGCCAAAAGTTAATCACCAAAGCAAAAAATTCAGTCGCTACTTGGGAACTGAAGACCGTGAATATCTCGAAATAATTCCACAGTCGTTCGTGAAAGTTCACAATACAGATGAAGTGGTTTGATGGTATAAGGAGGAATCAGCATAAGTGGGCGTACGGAGCTAAAAATCATTCGGAATGGTACTTTAAGTGTCCAAAGTATGCTGAAGAGATTCTGAAACCTTCTGTCCTACTTTAATCTGGTGATTCCTTTGTTTTTCAGCATGATAATGAAAGACCGTATGCAGCAGGTCTTGTGGAGAACATGCTTGAAGCTGAAACAATACGGCATATACAATGTGCAGCGTGCTCCCCTGGCCTGAATCTGCTGGAGTATGTTTGGGACATGCTGAGATGTTGCATTGCTACGAGACCAAGGCTGCCTTTTATTGTCTGAAACTTGGAGATTGCAATTATTGCGGAATAGAACAGTATTACGCAAAGTCTTATCGATAGTATCATAGCATCCATCGGAAAAAGGTGTGCAGCAGTCTTAGCTGTTCGAGAAGACTACAAGCCATATTAAAAATCTTGCATCATTTCTAAACAATACTTTTTATAAAAATCATTTAGGGGGAACTGGGGTACATTGATACATGGGGCACATTGATACACCCCCTCTACCGCTCACAGGGTCATTACAGGAAGTTTCACAACAGCTCCAAAAGGTGATGCTAGTGTATTCAACTACATACAGAAAATCTTGGAATGATTCAGCAGTTTGATGAAATGGGACGGGTGATTTATTGTTTTTGTTGTTCAAAAGTAAATTTGAGTTGTACAATTGAAATGCTATTATACAACTGTTCCAGTATTTTCAACCAAAATGAATACCCTCCCTGGTAAGTACAGCTACTCTTTGTCAGTTCCTCATTATTTATTGTTAGATATATTGTGAAGTGTTGGATTTGAGACTCATTTTATTCAAAATCGCTGTATGGGGCACATTGATACAGCCTAAATCCTTTAATAGTTCATATTTTCATTATCTTTTATTATTTTTTTTACCATACACTCCTTAATCCAACCTTTTTTTCACGAAAAATTTCTAATATTAGTTTTTATTGAAGTGAAATAGCTCTAATTTCTTTGTATTAGAACATTTTATAGTATTTTTGAAAACAGAAGACGTAGGAACTTACCCAGCATCTAGTGCTAGTAGAACTAATAAAAGAAAAGGACGGCATTCTGGCAAATCTCGAATTTATATCGATTCTCCAGAGAAAAAAGTATTTTCGACAAGAGAAATGTTAAGTAAGAGAAACAAACTGCAGAACAGAAAATGATACTTATATTATAAAAAGAATTTTTAATATTATAATTATCCTTTATTTTCTGTTTATGAACCTATTTATAAACAGAAAAACTGGTAATTTTTTCATCTTTCATAAGAAAGAAGATAATGCTGGGGTTGAAGTGCTAGATATGACAAAGTTACCACAGCCAACAATCAGACAAGAAACAGCCAGAACATCAGGTCATTATACATTTCATTTTTATTGCTTCAATATTGCTTAAAAATAAATTGTGGGTGATTTGAATTTTTATAAATAAATATAAAATGGTTTTCTAACTCATTTTTTATGAAAAATATGCATTGGTATTATTTTGTCGTCATTTTTCTTAAACGTATCAATCTGCCCCGGGGATGGGGCACATTGATACAAATGACTTTTTTTGATTTTTTTAAAATTACATGCAAAAATACTACATAAAACAATGATTGTACATTTTTATAACATACTACACAAGTTTTGCTGTCACCTCATGGAAAAAAAACTTGAATTTTCCCCTTTCTTGACACCAAAAAAAATCTTAGAAAAAAACTGTATCAATGTACCCCAGTTCCCCCTACATGTAACGAAATTGTTGTCCTAAATCTTCTTCTCGAGTTTTTTCATCTTTGCAAGGACTGAAAGCTTCACTACATTTTTTGCGTCTTTTTTCTGTATTGCTCATTCATATACGTGCACTCTCCATTTTATGCCAATACATGGCTGTTTCTCATGGTTTTTTTAACTTCTTTGCTTGCTCCCTTAATTTTTTAGAAGTGAATATTATCACATATTACAATATTAAAACAATTCTTGCGTGCCAAACATTTAATCTAAAATATAATATTATTAAATTACTATGAAATTACAAGACGAGTTTTGAATTTTCTTGAAGAAATAAAATAATTTTTTAGATAATATATGTAACATTTGTAAATCATTATTAGAACTCTATATTATTATTGCACTCATTTCCTTCATATAAAAACAATCATATTCTACATTTAATAATATATACTTTTTATTTGTAAAAAAATGTATTTTGAATATAATTTATTTGATTGCAAGTAAGAGAAGTCATAATTGGTCTTTTAATAGCACTGAAGTGCATACACACATTGCAATGTGGATTCAAAATAGTTTAAAATGCATTCCCCTCTGAAAGTTAATCTATATAATATAATGTCTTTCTAAAACATAATAAATCAACAATTCTATACAAAGCACACTTCAACAAAAAGAAGTAATATAAATTTATTTTAAGGCTGAAATATATGTATTATTTTCAAATGGAATGGATTTTGAATTCCAAAGAAAATAATATTATTACCCACAAACTATGAAATATTTTGATAGATGCACCAATATATTTCAGAAATATGCATCTAGAAGGCATGTTACGGACGACTAAAATGATTTCTTTGCATTCTATTGATTTTTTATTTGATATATAGATAGATGCTTATATACTTAAAAAAGCTTGTTGAATTAGATAAAACAATATATATATATTTCTTTTCACAAACTTCATTTAATGAAACGTTGCATTTTCATATGCTGGTTCATTCAAAAACAAGACAACAGAAAACTTTGTGTTAATTTTTTTTAACCACCTCAATTTAAATTTTCATTAGTTTTATGTTCAACTTGAAATTATATATATATATACACTATATTGCCATTGATTATTGGACACTTGCGATTTTAGACATTTTACTAAATATCTAGAAAAATACATAAGGAATCATCTCGAAACTCTTAGTGTATAAATATAACAGTATACGTCATACATCTCCGTGAAGATTTTTTACCGAAACTCCATAAGGGACCGTCAACAAATTAAAAAAGAATGAATATCTTTTGAATAACCCTGTCAAAACTAATGTAGCAAAAGCGCTCAAACTCTAGATTATGATTGAATGCCTTATTGCAATACACTGTGTTCATTTTTATGCAAATAGCATGCATACTCGCAGAGTAATTAAGGTTTTTATAAAAATGATCCCAAATTTTCCCAAGTTTTTCGCTTATAATTTTCAGAGTTCTTAATATAAAATAATATTTTTTTCAGAAAATATGACAAACAACATTGCACACAGTACCCTGTAATCAGAATTAAAAAATAATAAGAATTGTGTAAAAATGAGTAGGTTTACTAAATAATCTTTTACTGCGCATGCGTCAAAGATATCAAAATTTCATTTGCATATTATGTTAGCTAAATGTATAAAGCAACTTTTGTAAAAGTCTCAAAATCATAGCTTGAAAATTCTGAAAGTAATCGTCATAGAAAAAGGACAATATCCGTTGTTTCCAAAATGGAGCAAAAAAATGAGGGATTTTATCCAAATGTAGTAGTACATCCCGTATTGTGTATTCTATATTGACACTAATCAATGAATGTATGGATACAACCCCTCTTGTTTTTGCTTCACTTTGAGGATAACGGATTTTCAACTTATTCAATTGACGATTATTTTCAGAATTTTCAAGTTGTGATTTTGTGACTTTCACAAAAGTTGCTCTATACATTTAGCTAACATAATATGCAAATGAAATTTTGATATCGTTGACGCATGCGCAGTAAAAAATTATTTAGTAAACCAACTCATTTTGTATACAATTTTCATTATTTTTTAACTCTGATTACAGGGTACTGTGTGCAATGTTGTTTGTCATATTTTCTGAAAAAAAAAATATTTTATATTAAGAACTCTGAAAATTTTAAGGAAAAAACTTGGAAAAATTTGGGATCATTTTTATAAAAACCTTAATTACTCTGCGAGAATGCATGCTGTTTGCATAAAAATGAACAAGGCTTATTACAATAAGGCATTCAATCATAATCTAGAGTTTGAGCGCTTTTGCTACATTAGTTTTGACAGGGTTATTCAAAAGATATTCATTCTTTTTTAATTTGTTGACGGTCCCATATGGAGTTTAGGAAAAAATCTTCACGGAGATGTATGACTTATACTATTATATTTATACACTAAGAGTTTCGAGATGATTCCTCATATATTTTTCTAGATATTTAACAAAAAGTCTAAAATCGCAAGTGTCCAATAATCAATGGCAATATAGTGTATATATATATATATATATATATATATATATATATATATATATATATATATATATATTGAAGTGTTTCAATTTAGCTTCATATTTCATTTCTAAGACATGTTAAAATGCATTCAGTTTGGTTATATTGGAATAAAAATGTGCATTGAAGCACTTAATTCTCATCTATCTGCAGTTTTTTATGCCTTGTGCAAAGAATAAAATGTATAAAATAAGTAAAAGCTATAACACAAAAATCACACTCTAATTTATGTACAATATTTTATCCCCTATGCGAAAACTGGTGCTAGACATTTTTAATAAACATCTTAAGTTTGTGACGTTTCCAGACAGACCACCACGTGTAAATCAGTACATGATAGATAAATTAAAATCAAACGCTTTTTTTTCACTATAGTGGACTGGAAAAGTGCAGCTCGATTCAGGATTTAGAAAGCGTTCACACTTCTGTCATCTAATTACTATGAAGAATAATAAATGGTTCTACTCACAAACTTCCTTCCAATCTAACTATGACACCTTCCTGGATTCTCTGCAAAAACGTTAGGGTTTTCTAAATGTCTTGAAAAGAACAGCCTATGGTTGCTATCGAAATTCTTCATTTGCTAATTACAAATCAACGGGAAAATTTACATTTAAAATTTACTTACCTCTTCTCTCTTTTATACTCTTTCAAAAGAACGGGCAAGTCTACACTAATTGTTGAGGCAACGTCAAAACTTCCTACTAGGTTCACTTGGTCTCATGCATCAGAGGTTGCGAACAATCACCAAGTCTCCCTTCTAATCTCAATCACCGCTTTTATACCTTGCAGACTGAAGACACGGGGATTGAAATTTGCATACAACTCGTAAATCACAGGTAACTGTAGGCCCAGAGCTCCACGTGTACTTAGAGTTACATGAAGTATAGATGCCGCACTTGCGCCACACATGCTAGATTAATGACGTCACGAATTCACTCAAGCACAAGAGTGCCTTTATTTCAAAGAGACATTGAAAGTCAAACAGTTATCTGAAAATTAATTATGCAATGAACGCGTCTATTTGCAAAAACAGTAACTGAAGCTAATATATATATATATATATATATATATATATATATATATATATATATATATATATATATATATATATATATATATATATGGGGGGGACATTTTTAAGTTAAGAGCTAGAAGCATCATCACGGGGGTGCCCTTTTTTAAGCACAGAGTCTTGGTAATTGAGGGAGAAAAAATAAATTAAATAAATGTAGACGCTTCGTTGAACTACACATTGACTACTCCAAAAAAGTTTACTAAAAGGCAGGCATATAGAGCGGAAATAGTCTCTTTGCATAAGAATATTCCATCATAAAAACATTGTTCCGCAATTCGTATTAAGTATAGATGTCGCTCTTGCGCCACACATGCTACATCAATGACGTCACGAATTCACTCAAAACACAAGAGTGCCTTTATTACAAAGGGACATTGAAAGTTAAACAGTTATCTGAAAATTATTTATACAATGAACACGTCTATTTGCAAAAACAGTAACTAAAGCTAATATATATATATATACACTATATTGCCATTGATTATTGGACACTTGCGATTTTAGACATTTTACTAAATATCTAGAAAAATACATGGGGAATCATCTCGAAACTCTTAGTGCATAAATATAATAGTATACGTCATACATTTCCGTGAAGATTTTTTACCGAAACTTCATTGGGGACCGTCAACAAATAAAAAAAAATGAATATCTTTTGAATAACCCTGTCAAAACTAATGTAGCAAAAGCGCTTAAACTCTAGATTATGATTGAATGCCTTATTGTAATAGACTGTGTTCATTTTTATGCAAATAGCATGCATACTCGCAGAGTAATTAAGGTTTTTATAAAAATGGTCCCAAATTTTTCCCTTATAATTTTCAGAGTTCTTAATATAAAATAATATTTTTTTCAGAAAATATGACAAACAACATTGCACACAGTACCCTGTAATCAGAATTTAAAAATAATAAAAATTGTATAAAAAATGAGTAGGTTTACTAAGTAATTTTTTACTGCGCATGCGTCAAAGATATCAAAATTTCATTTGAATATTATGTTAGCTAAATCTATAGAGCAACTTCTGTAAAAGTCTCAAAATCATAGCTTGAAAATTCTGAAAGTAATCGTCTATAGAAAAAGAACAAAATCCGTTGTTTCCAAAATGAAACAAAAAAATGAGGGATTTTATCTAAATGTAGTAGTACATCCCGTATTGTGTATTCTATGTTGACACTAATCAATGAATATATGGATACAACCCCTCTTGTTTTTGCTTCATTTTGAGAATAACGGATTTTCAACTTATTAAATTGATGATTATTTTCAGAATTTTCAAGTTATGATTTTGTGACTTTCACAAAAGTTGTCTATACATTTAGCTAACATAATATGCAAATGAAATTTTGATATCGTTGACGCATGCGCAGTAAAAAATTATTTAGTAAACCAACTCATTTTGTATACAATTTTCATTATTTTTTAATTTTTATTACAGAGTATTGTGTGCAATGTCATTTGTCATATTTTCTGAAAAAAATATTATATTATATTAAGAACTCTGAAAATTATAAGGAAAAAACTTGGAAAAATTTGGTACCATTTTTACAAAAACCTTAATTACTCTGCGAGTATGCATGCTATTTGCATAAAAATAAACACAGTGTATTACAATAAGGCATTCAATCATAATCTAAAGTTTGAGCGCTTTTTATACATTAGTTTTGACAGGGTTATTCAAAAGATATTCATTCTTTTTTAATTTGTTGACGGTCCCCTATGGAGTTTCGGGAAAAAATCTTCACGGAGATGTGTGACTTATACTATTATATTTATACATTAAGAGTTTCGAGATGATTCCTCTTGTATTTTTATAGATATTTAACAAAATGTCTAAAATCGCAAGTGTCCAATAATCAAAGGCAATATAGTGTATATTAAATTATAAGTATGAGAAACGTGTGGTTTCCAGATCAATAATCATCGTTCCAAAAGATTTTGTTAAGAAAAAAATATGTATGTCAGAAAACAAGTATGACATCAAATCAATTCAACAATTGAAGTCACTGATTCACCATTATATGTGAAATACAGTTATTTTAAACTGACAGTTTTGTTTCCGTATGATTTAATGCTGCATGTCCTGAATGTCTCTATGACCAAATTAGAGTAGCAAATACTGCCCCGATATTCCGCGTCTTTATTCATAAAACATCATATTTAACCGAATGTTTAATGATAACACGAAATTAATAAATTCTAACAAATCTACACAATTGAAAATTTTAGAAACGATTAGTTTATGCTCTTTACAAAAGCATTTATTTAATTTTGTATTTGATCAACTAGATTACGAAAGGGCTTGATAAATAATTATGATAATATAAAACATAATACAAATGAATTTAGATCTCAAAATGTTCGGAAGCACTTAATTTAAGTTTCATTATTAAAGAATTTTTTAATGCCATAATTATGGATAAATAGTTGAACCCATTTTCTTACTCGACATAAATATATCTAAAAGTATCTTAAAGTTTTCTTCATAATGTGATATTTTCGTGAAAATTTGTTCTAAAATAAATGTCATTCAAGTACGAGTAATCTAATTTATACATTTGGAAATTAATTTTTGTATTATTTATATTTTTATTATTATTATTATTATTATTATTATTATTATTTTTTTTTTTTTTTTTTTTTTTTTTTTTTTTTTTTTTTTTTTTGCTTTTTGAAGAAAACCACATTAAGAGATAATAATGTTAGGGAATCCACCTAGAAATATGAAATTAAATAAGTCTTTTAAGATATTTGGATTTAATTGTTATTTTTAAAAGCATTTCTTTGATAAATACTTAATGAAAAATTAAAAAATAGTGAATTTAGAATAAACGGATTAGTTAGATTAGCATAATGAGGATATGAAATGAGTGTGCAAATAGAGTATATGAAATATATAAAGAAAAATTTGCATTTTATTAGTAGATTTATATTTATTTAACCACATTAAATTTATGTATTTAATAAAGAAATATAAAATGGTCATTTTACGTCATTGACTTTTTAATTTATCTATAAAAAATATCAGGAGAAGAAAACAGTTTTAAAAACTTTTAACTGATTGCCACTTTTACTAGTAGCTTTATATACGTCAATTCTTTTATAAATATTGTTACGACTACTATAGAAAGCACATTAAATGCAGTTAAAGTAAATTAAAATAATAATTTTTTTTCTGTTTCAATATGATTGTAGTACAACGTTGGAATTCTTCATTTAACATTAGAATAGCTATTGATTTCCAAAGTAAATATTTTGCACAGAATTACTGTTGAAATTTTTCCAATTTATGAATAAATCAAAAATGATGGATGAGTTTTGCTTTGCTCATTTCTTGCTACCGCAAAATTAGATTAAGTTTTTCCTTAACGTAAAAAAAATATGTATTTTACAACAAAAGTTGCTGCCACCTGCCAAAAGTTCTTCAACTGCCAACGCATTTCCAGTAAAATTACAAGCTGTTGTCGTTGATAATGCTGTAAAATTTCTCAAGTCCGGAAAAGTCGCTTTGCAGTTGGATGGGTGGTGCACGTGACGGAAAAGTTTTTCTCTTTACATCACTTATTGCTTGATTTTGCTTTTACAGTATTAGAAATTATAATTTAACGTGCAGGAAAATTCACAATAGTTTACAACAAAAAGTGTCATCACCAAGGCTGTCGACACAGTTCCAGTAAACTTTACAAGCGGCTGTCTTTAACAGTTCTGTAAAATTTGTCAAGTCTGTCAAATAATTTTATAAAGAGATGTATCATAAACACACCAAAGCAAGAGATTTAGAGTGGAGTAATTAAATTTGACCAATTTAAAGTTCAATTTGTTCTTAATATTTGAGATAGAAAAAATATTTAATTAAATGTCTTTGTATGTCTTTGTCTAATTAAATGTCTTTGTCTTTGTATTTAATTAAAATAATTAAATCTGAAAAAAGGAAAACATAGGATAAAAAAAGAATAACATCTGTTTCTGTATACTTATGAAAATAATATAAACATATTTTTTCAATTTTATGTATGATTTTTAAACATATTTTACTTCATTATAAGGGAAGCGAATCTGTCCAAAAATATGTGTATTGAATTAAACTGCAATTTTAAAACTGTTTTATTTATCTGAATCTAATTTTTATATATGTAATGCTGGAATTTTTAAATTATTTTTTAACCATCATCCTGATGTAATAGACTTTTAGAAGATCAAGTGCAATGGTGTGTTTCCGATTACAATATAGCCTTTTATAACTTTTACAACTTAGTTAATAATAAATTAATTTTAAGACATTTTTCAATCAACACACCCCCTGCATTAAATCGCCAAAACAACTGTCTGTACTTCATACAACATTTCGCTGAAAGAATTATAGATCCAACAATGCGCGAATTAATTCTCGCCAAATATAGGCTAAATCACTGTACAATAGGGTGGATCGAAATTTTTTTTACACCGTTTTAAAACCTACCTATGCGGAAAAGATGCTGTCTTGGATGGAGATTAAGGGAAAAATAATTAAAAAAAATAATTTAGAATTTTACTACTGCCACAATGAGGTTGAATTTCGAAAAAAAGTGAAAAAAGACCTAATTTTGGCTAGATGATTTTTAATTCAAAATAATAATTTAAAAAATTATCTGAAACCTACCTATGGGTAAAAGATGTTATATTATATGCTGAGTATGAGAAAAATATTTTAAAAAATTAATTTCAGAATTTAAATCTGCCGCAATGTAGCTCAAATTTATGCATCTAAACGTTTTTACGGTAGTTTTTTTTTTTTTTTTTTTTTTTTGTAAAATAAAATATAAATTTTAGAATTTTTAACATTTATTGCAATGAGGGGATATTTAATTGATTACAAGATAAAAAAAAACTTTAGTTTCTTATTTAACAGCTTCATTAGTATTAAATCAAAAAAAATGTTCAACATTGCCATTGGCGATAATGACGTTCGGTATTGAATATCGACAAAAGATTTTGTAATTCAATTCGATTTTTATAAAACCGTCTCTTATGTATGGTCCATACACAGCAGAAATACTTCCGTGACTCTTCTGATTATTAGTTTTGTAGAATGAGAGTTGGGTGAATAGATATTATTGATAGTAGATGTTATTGCCACTGGAATGATTGCTGAATTTACCTATTGCTTCTGAAATCATGTCGTTACTAAAACTGTCACTTAGTGGAGGTTCCACACATTTTCCCATTTAATTAAATCTATGTAAACCGTCGCAAAAGGTCAAAAAGCTGGTAAATGGAAAATATAGATATTTTTTAATGTAATGATTAGGATTACAGCCGACCGTTTGATTTCACTCGCGCGCTTTTAGAATTCATATACAGACATAAATGAAAATACAAAAAGCTTCTAACATACTGCGAATAATCTTTCTATTTCACTAGTGAAACATTTGTGCCCAGCCGCGGTTCCATCCACGCTGCAAAAAAATGACATAGTGGAACCTCATTTGTATGTAACTAGCACAAAAACCATTGTAGTGGACGCTTGAAGATCAGTTCCATATTTCGAATAACACATCCTTTAACATCTATATTAGCAGATATTCCGTCACAACCGATCGCAACCAACTTTGTTACATGTATATTATTGTGAACACATGACAAAAAAAATGTACATCGTGTTTTCAAATTGTTTGGTACGATCCCAGAATTTACATATATATGGCCGATGTATTCGGAACCAAGTTCTTTTTTCAAGCTCAAGTCTGCTTCTATTATGATTTTTTCTGTTATTTTCTAGTGATGTAGTCTGTCTTTACACCCATCAGAGTTTAACGAAAATGGCCATGATCATAATCTTTTACAAATGACTGAAGACAATAACTAAAACGATGGAGTGGTCTTTGGTTTGTTTTGTCATGCCGATTTTTTTCTGTCAATAGCATTCGATTCGTAATTTTGTGATATAATGCCCATATCTTGAAGTGCACCAGACATGATGGCAGCACCTGCTTGGTCGGAAATGCCCAAACTGTCCAATATTCTGGCTGATGCCAAGCTTCGTCACTACATGTGATGTGACACCTAGCTCGGCAGAATTTTGGCTTTTCAATGATACCTGATGATGCAGAAAAGTGAGTTTGCTCTCAATACGTCGGCTTAGTCTACACTCAATATTCATATTCAAATCTATTGAACAGAAAAAATAGGCAGTATTTTCGGAAATGGCCCAAAAGACTCTAGTAGCTTTCAATATCTTATTTTGTTTTACAAGAATTAAAAAGAGCGCAATATTTGTCGTTGAATAATTTAATTTTTCTTAAAATGCTACTGTGGTAAATTATTGAGATAGAATCTCATTTACAGGTCACTTGTAACTTATTAGCAACTCCTTCTCACTGGCAGGAAATAAATAGATGTTGACCGATTCCTTTCTTCGGTTATTTTTTAAATACCAATATATAAATTTTATAACTTTTTGAAATAGGGAGCATATTTACTGGCATATCAAAGCCAGACCAAAATAGGGTGTAATTCATATCTCTCTCTCTCTCTTTATTTTTATTTATTTTTTTTTTAACAACGACATGGTACAGTAACATTCAAGGTACACTAAGCTACACAATACACAAGCAGACAAATCCTAACTGAAAAAACTGGAACTGCCAGTTTTTCGAAACTTTAAATCACTTGCAGCAGTGTGAAATTTCGAAATTAGTTTTTTTACTTAATATCCATGCAGTATAATATTTCTTACGCAAAGGTAGGTTTTGATTGATATTAAAATGATTATTTTGCGTCAAAAATAAATCTAATCAAAATTAGATCTTTTCCCATTTTTTCAATATTTTATCGAATTTTCAACTTTTTTGTGGCAGTCAAATTTAAGTGAAATTTATTACTTATTATTGTTTTTTACTTAACCTCCATGCGATATAACATCTTTTCTGCACTGTTGGATTTTAAAAATTATTAAAACAATTAGTTTTTGAAAAAAATAACCTAACCAAAATTCGGTCTTTTTTAAAAAATTTTTGAAAATTCAACCCTTTTGTGGCAGCATTAAATTAAAAAATATTTTTTTTTTATTATTTTTCCCTTAATCTCCATACAATAGAACATCTTTTCTGCATAGGTAGATTTTGATGAATGGTAATTTTTTTTTCGCCATAGACAATCGATCCACCCTACTGTACAAGTGCAATGAATTTTTTACTTACCCATCATACGTAGTATAAGGTAAGTCTTGCAATCGTTTTGAAAATCGAAATTTTTTTGACGGATTTACACGTTTTAGATAATGAAGATTCCGAAAAACATATTTTTAGAAAAAAAAAATTGCCGTCCGTCTGTCTGTCTGTCTGTCAGTCTGTCTGTCTGTAAACGCTCTATCTCCCGAACAAGTTGAGATAGAGACTTGAAATTTTGTATGTAGTTAGTATGTAAGAATGGGACGAAGTCTATTTAATATCAGCAACCTCGATTATCCAGAATTATTTTTTTCGGACTCTCGAAAAATTCGTTCTGATGAAAGGTACATAAAAATTTTCGAAATTTTTTGTTCTAAGGAATGGACGTAAAAGGCAATAAAATAACACACATTTTGCATATAAAACGAAGTTGATCGGATTATTAGTTGCCGAGATATTTGTAATCCTGTTTTCCACATTCTTCGATTTTCCATGACCTTGTATTTCATTCAAATTTCAATTCAGAGGTATATTTTAATTGAAAATGAGACGCTTAATCCGACACATTTAATTGTCAGTTAATATAATTATTATTTTTGGAGTTATAAGGATGTTTCTTTTACGCAGTTCGGTACTAGTAGTTTAGCGTTTTATATAATTTATCAAAATTGGTAATCAGCAGTTCTTTAATAGAGCATTACTATGTATATTAACAATATTTAAATTTTGTTAATGAATTGCAATGCATTGTATAAATAGTTTTCACATGTTTTATTTTCATATACATATCCATGATGGGTAAGTATTACGGTGGCCTCCAACGACTAGTTTATTTCTGCAAACAATTTTACTTTTGTTCATATTAAATCAACAATGACAATATCTAACTGGATAAAAGAGTTGATGTTTCACTAACTATTATGATACCAGTACAAATGAAACACACATAAAGATTCTTTTATCCGATTTATTAAATTTCTGATTTATTAATATTTATAAAAACTACAATTAACATTTCTGATATTTTTATTTACATTTCTTCAACACTGAAAAAGAAGAATAAACGTTTGTGTATTTTCTTTATAATGACTGGAATAAAAAAATTGCTTATCTTGTTCTTGGTGATTTTTATTTCAAGCACGCTTCTAAAGTCATTTAAATATAAATAATCATTGTGCTTTCAAAATATGCGCTAATAAAGAGCGATGCCAAATGAAACTGTCAGAATTGTTTTTTTCATTCCTAGAAAGAAAACAAATTAGTTCTTCTCGAGCTTTATGCTAAAAGAAAAATTATAAATGTGCAAGCAATAATAATAACTTTCTTTTGAATTTACCAGTTACATGGAAATCTTTTCACGCAAATGTCTCGTTCCACTTTCATAAAATGCAAAGACAGTTTTATTCGTGCGTACATGTTTTTCGTGAAAAAAGAAATATCCTTTGAACATATATCGCTAACCCGCAAGAAAAGTTACGCATCTCGACAAAAGTAAAATTCACAGGAGAGGAAATTATTGCATAATTTTACTGAAACATGAAATTATAGCAATTAGATTTGCTTGCAAGAATAAATTAATTGTTGGGGACCACTGTTATATTTACCCATCATGGATATGCATAGTATAAAATATGAAAAAAAACACGTGTAAACTATTTATAAAATGCATTGCAGTTCCTAAAAAAATTTCAAACTTATATTCAAATATTTTTAATACATAGAAGCGCTTTGTTATGGAATTGAGTGTACTACTTGATTATCCCGTCAACCCATTTCGATAAAATATATAAATCACCAAACTACTCATAAATTATACAAATTAGCATATTTTTTAGTTTAAATAACGGAAGAATAAATGAATTATTAAAAGATTAATAAAAATATAAATAAAACGTCAAATTAAAAATCAGTTATGATATACAAACACGTGTAATGTATTCCATGTCAAGTGCACGTGACGTTTAAGATAAGCCATTAATGACATCTAATCTTACAGATAATTCAGTTTTTTGGTCATAAATAAATCAAGTAGTAAAAGAAACATCTTTATGACTCGAAAAATGATAAACCTATTAACTAAGAGTTTACTGACACGCATAAAGTACCTCATTTTCAATTGAAATGTATATTTGAATTGAAACTTGAAGGAAATACAGAGTCATGAATAATCGAAGAGAGTGGAAAGTAGAATTATAAATATCTCATTAATAATTATCCCATCGATTTCATTCTTTATGCAAAATTTGTATTTTTCTATTGTTTTTTTCAGCCACTACTTAACATAAAAAAAAATCAAATATTTTTATGTGCCTTTCATCACAACGAATATTTCGATAGTCCGGAAAAAATAGTTGCAGATAATCGAGGTTACTAATAGACTTATTTCCTGTATTACATACTGAGTACACACGAAATTTTAAGTCTCTATCTCAATTTGTTCATTAGATCGAGCGTTTACAGACAAAAAGAATGGCATTTTTTTTTCTTCTAAAGATATGTTTTTCGATATCTCCAGTGTCTAAAACATGTAAATGCATCAATTTTTTTCCCAAGTGGATTGCAAGACTTACTCTATACTGCTTATGGTGGGTAAGTTAAACGTGTATAAAAACATAAAACCCGTTATAATGAAGACATAGGATGAGGTTTGGGGAATTCTCCCCATACAATCCACCCCTTTTCTGTGCTCACAATTGGACATCTAGCGTAGTAAAGTGATTTTCTATATAACTGCACTAATGATTTTTTTTAATTATTTTGCTGAATCGCATTTGATATCAGAAATTTTTAAATTCTCTAAATGCAAAAACAGTCTCTATTTTCCTTTTAGGGGACTTTTTTTTCCACTTGATATGTTTTAGCATTGTATATAAACATGCGTATCATCCAATGATAAAAGCGCTGAAATTCTTATGAATTTCATTATATTTGTAACAGAGCAACATTATTAAAACAAGGAAATAATGTCAAGCTTATCGGGTTACATAATGTAAGTAAAAAACACTATATGTTTTATTTCTGATGTTAACATTTTTGAACATAATTGTGTACTACTAGGTTATTCCGTCGACCAAAAGTTATCGCCAAACTATAAGATTAAATGCCAATAATGGATGATCGTGAATGTCACATTCAATGGCATTAAATACGATTCACGTGTTTAAAACGTCATTAGATGGCAATTTTTATTTCGACTTTTTACTAATATTTTTATTAATATTCTACTGATTATTTGTTTTTTCGTTATTTAAAATAAAAATTATGTCAATATGTATATTTGGCTATTAGTTTGCGATTTGTATAATTTGGCGAAATTAGTCGACGGGATAACAGAGTAGTACCCAAAGTTGTATGAAACTTAAATGTTGTTCTCTGTAGCATTATACAATTGCAATTTACATTAATAAAACCCGTCACGCTACTTAAACCTTTAGACCATACATTAGATGGCGACAAGTAAATTTCGTGGTATTTCAAATGTGAATATTATAATAACAATCTAAATATCTCACAGTACATTCCGTCTTTATCAGTATCAAACTCGCAATATCAAACTCTTTTTTCTTCATAAAAATTTTTCTCTAAATCAATTTCTATTCCCTAATAGTTTAACATTAGAAAATGTACCATGCATAATGTTTTCAAAGTGTTGTTTACAAAAATTTTAAAAGAATACTGTTGATCTATACATTTTAAATATTTACAAATATATATTACAATTCAATGAACCTTTTAAAAATCTATATGAGAATGCTAGAAGCCAAGGGGTATAAGTGACAAAGCTGAAAAAAAAATAACTAAGTGCAGACACCATTTTGAAATATGTTTTTATCTTTCCAGGTAAAAAAATATAAATGATTTTATATTTATGTGCTGCATTTTAGAGATAAGCCATTTTTGCCGAATAATAATCAATATTGATTAATTATATGCTTAAAGAAAATTTTTCACTATTTTTTGACAATTATTGAAATAAGATGCACTAGACCACAATGAAACAATCGGCTGTTTCCTATTTCAATTATGTCAAATATTATTGAAGTTCAAATTATATTTAAGCTGAATTTACTTTAAATCGAATTTTTGTCAGTTGTACCTTTTGGGTTCTGAGGTCAACATATATTATGTGCCTTTCCTAATATTTCTTCAGTTGTCATACACGATTAAATTGTTTCACCTAAATGTTTGTGAAATACATAATTTGCAGAGATGTGAAAAAGGAATTAAAAACGATGGAAACAATTTTGTCAACCTGTTAGTCAATTTACACAGAAATTAATTTTAAAAGAATATTAATAGCGAAATATCCTATTTAAATTTTCAGCATAACTTTTTTCTGATAATTATGCATGTTATATAACAAAATGTCGTTTTAACTTGAAAATGGTACTATAGAATATCAAGCGCAAAAACATTTACTAATTTAGTTTCCTAATTAATTACTGCAAACAACAATGGAGAGCAGTGAAAAATAATTTTTCTCTGTTAGAAAATTAAAGTAAAATTATTGATGCGCAAATGTTCTATTTATACTATCATTAAAATATTTAAATATTGGTTATGAATAAAAAAATTTGGAAATTTAAAAATTTATTATCTTTTTAAAATACAATTACAAATTAACTTATCTTTTGAAGAAACAAAGAATGAAAAAATACCTTTTTAGAGAATATACAAATTCAAAATTGTTTTGAATTTCAATAGATATAATATATATATTTTTTAAATATATACATAATTTTTTCTCTTGCTTTTAACTACTTAAAAGGTTTATTTTTTAAAACCTTTACGCGGGGGCTTGGACAGCATCTGTTCGAGAATACATGGGACTTGGGAAAAATGCTGTCCGAGCCCCTGATAAAATTGAAACCATTTGATAAACACCACTTTTTTCAATTAGAAATTCCTAATATTTAGTTTTAAAAACTCTGTCATTAAACAATAAGAAATTGTAATTAAAAAAATTAATAATATCAAAAAACTTTAAGTGATGGCTCAAGCAAACTCTTGCCCATACGACATACGGGCAAATTAGTTCCCTGGTTAAAATGTATTTTGAAATTATTTATTATTTCAAATATATCGTGTTTGTTTTAAAATTTACAAATAAACCGAAAAACAAAAACATGTGTTGCTTCAACGCTAAATTTTAAAACATGACCTGTAAAAGGAATTACCACACTATTAAAAATCTGTAGAAAATCTATAGCTTTTTGGCCCAAAATCTGTGGGAAATCCGAAGGTATTTGGCCCTTTTTGCAGATATTTTTAAGAATATCTTTAAAAATTCTGCAGATATTT
The DNA here is from genome assembly GCA_964019185.1 of Maratus speculifer. Classification (NCBI taxonomy): domain Eukaryota; kingdom Metazoa; phylum Arthropoda; class Arachnida; order Araneae; family Salticidae; genus Maratus; species Maratus speculifer. The sequence goes on from OZ025290.1 coordinate 182,659,876, forward strand.
TAAAGATTAAGCTAAGTCTGCAAATTTTCCTCAAATTTCTGTAGAAATTCTGTAGAAAGGAGGAATTTCTTCAGACAATCTTAAGATTATTTTTAGTGGGGTAATGATCATTTTCCACCAGTGTGAAAATAGAATCCCCATGTTAGGACATGAATCCATGACCCTCTGGCAATAGAGAGATAATTATGCTACGCATCAACTGACGCATCAGGGAGAATTCTGTTCCATATAATAATATTGTTTGGCTATAACGACGAATCTGTAATATTATGCAACTACATAGATCGAAAGTTAGACCGTATAGGATTATGAATTTTATGAAAGATTTATGAATTTTTATGATTATGAATAGGATTATGTAATTAATTTTTATGTCAATCAGTCATTGATGAATTATTACGAATTTTTTTTAAAGAATTCCCTCTTAATATTTCTACAATGTATAATTGAGATAAAAATTTATTTCATAGTTAATTGAAATTATATTTTTTGCTTTTAATTAAATATTATTGCATTAATGTAAAAAAATAATTCATAATTACACACATTTACTTTTTTTAAACTTTACTTTACGTTTGTAATTTGTTTGTTTTGTCGAAAAAAAAGATGAAAAAGGAAATTAAAGTTAACAAATTAAAGTTTAATCTTTCTTTCTACATAAAGTATGTCTAACACATTCTTGTAAACAAAAGAAGAAATAAAGATTTTTTCTTTTAGTTTTTGAAAAATAGCTACAAATCTGAATGATTTTCTTTTGTTTTCAGTATCGTAAATACATTTTTGAAGGTGGAAGCAATTTCCATAGTACAAGCTTTGTAAACATTCACTCGAAGTGATTATGTATTCATACTTGTAACATTATATATTCAAATATTACAATCCTTTCATCAATTTTGAAGAAATGTTTGTAAAAGGATGTTATTATAAAACCCTTTTCAAAATACTTCCGGGAAAGGATTGTTGAGTAAATAGCATGCAGCTATAAAGGTTTTACTTTCGTGTGGTACATCAATGCAGTAATAATTTCTTTTCCCCCCTTTTTTCCAAGGTCTTTTGAACTATACAACAAATATCATTCATCATAAAGTATCAAATAAACATAGTTCGCAAAAATTGTTTAATATTTCTTTGTTCATTTTTACGAGAAAAGCACTAATTTTCATTTTCACAAGAAGTAGATTCACGCTTATTTTCAGCATAAATGTCAAATTATACGGAAAATTTGAAAATTTCGTTTTTCTCAACATTTTAAAAACATCTAATCATTGAAAGTATCAGAATTTTTAATTTAATTTTAATAGTCAATAATAACTATTAAATTTACCAGATTCATTCATTTTGGATTATAATTGTGATAATCAGGTATTCGAAGATCCTTTGAATTTTCATCAAAAAAGTGCTTGATTAAATACAGGGTGCTTAAGAAAATATAGGCAAAACTTATACAGGTGATAGTAGACATTCAAGCAAGTAGCATTTATCGAAGAATGCATGTTCAGAATTAAAACGCAAGGATACTAGAGTTCGCCAAAGATGGTGTTGTTATACGAGAAAAAAACACACAGAGAATGTGCAAAGACAAAATCAAGGTGGGAAATCGTTCTTTATACAGCAGTCCTTACAGTGCTTTGAGCTATTTTCATTTTGCAGTTCCATAGATAAAATGTACATTAGCCTTTACTCTATTAGAAAAAAATATATGTTTCTTGCATCTTGAACCTAAATTATGGCTCCAAAAAAAAACTTCCATGTCTTCTTTATAAATTCTAGTTCCCTTTGCCAGAGAATTCTAGAGTCTCCTACTAGAATTCAAGTTTGCCTTCCTATATTCTCGTTGTCATACTTATTTTAACAACTCTGCAAATAGATAATAACACAGGAGGTTAGTTTTAATAACGGTAATTCTAATTTATGAAACTATTTCCGAAATCAAGCGTTTCTCGCTACTGAAACGATTTAATGTTGTTTCGACACCTAGGAAACAAGAAATTCTAGATCATTTTATCTATTCAGTTTAGTTGTTTACCGTATTCGCATAATTCTTACATCTATATTTCTAGTTTGGAGAATCAGAAATCAACAATTATTCATTCTAGGTCAAGATGTTATATATATTTTTTCCCAGTGCAACATCTTAGTTAAAGTTTTTACCGTGGTTGAGAGTTCCACACTCGGATCAGCGGCTTTCATGTATCAATCGTGGAGCTACTTTGCATATGCGTTCGCCTTCCTCACCATTTTTCATTTGCATGGTATTAGTGTGATTCTTCTTCCAATAACTGGGAACGGGATTGGAGGTTTAATATGTGCATGGACCAATTTTCCCCTTGCTCCAGCACTTTTGAGGTGTTTTTTTCGACCATGTATTATTTGATGAGAGTGGCTTGTTTTGATGTGTGATATCACCTCTTATCATCTATCTTTTATGAAACAACCCGTTTATGCTTAAAATATTATTTAACAATCATAATCGTTCACGCAATTTAATGTTTAAAATTTCTTTATGAGGCATTATTTTCTATAATATTCTCAAATATTCCAGAGCATTATTATTTTAATATCTAAATATTCTCCCATTCACTTTCCTATTTATCAATAGTATATCGATTATTGTGACATAAAGTAAAAAAAAAATGCATTTAGAATGAAAATTTAATTAACCACGCAACAAATTTGGTCAACAAATTTGAGATTTATCCAAGGTTGAATTTTGGTTCGATTACTCACACACTTTCTCACTTCTTTAAAATTTTTATTGTCTCCAACTTGTTTTTACAAAACCATGTGCAGCTTTCTATGAACACTGTCAAATTCAGTGAGTGGCCGGGCGAAAGCGCGTTACCTCCCCCCCCCCTCCAGAGAAATTTGTATTTTCATTGGTTAAAATATCCAATTCCCCGGAATTCTATAATGAACACTCCCCCCGAGTCACAAAAAACCTTAAATTCAACACTGTCTGAAATAAATTTATAATACTCCTTCCATATAAATTCTACTTAAACATAGAAAAAGAAGTGTCTTTAAAGGTGTTAAAGTTAGTTATGCAAAGAAGAAATCACTGTAGAAATTATAATTTCATGCAAATCAGCAGAAATGCATCTATTTTTCTAAAGAAATTGTGTTATTTATTTACGGAACCAATCATTTGTAACCTATTCGATAGGAATTTTAATTAGAAAAATACCCAGAAAAAAGAAATTTTCTATAGACTTTTGTTTTTGTTTTCCTATAAAACAAAGACTGGATTCAATAAGAAAATATTTTAAATGAAAGCTTATAAAAAAATAACAAGAAAAAAAATCATGCGACAAGCATAGATTATGAAGCAATTTTTAACACATTCAGAATACTGTAAAAACTACTGCACTGTTTAAAAAATTAAAATTTACGCCTCATTTCACCATATGCAAATGCATAATGCATATAAAAACCAAATTCAGCTGTTCCCATCTACAATAAGAAAATTATCCAAATTATTTAGCAGCCCTGTATATGATAAAGAGATTTGGACCTATTAACAATATGCATTCAAAAATGTAGTTCAATTCAGAAATACGTATATTTCATTTGAAAATTGCCCTTCCGTAATTTTTTACAAGCAGAATGGTATGCGAATACTTTTGTGCATCCTTGTATATGAGGTTAGAGAATATATATAACGATTAATTTGCAAAAAAACTTATTAAATTTAAAAATGCATATCAAATTTTAAAACGTATTCTTCAGCAACTATTACGAAAAATTAATTTCTTTCGTGTGTCCATGTAAATTAATATCAATTAAGAAAAATCATGCATTAAGCATAGATTATGAAACACTTTTCAACACTTTCTTTTCACAAATCATTAACAAAACATAGTTATTTAGGGAAATAAGGTAACTGTCTATAGCTAAATATATAGTCGAATATTTTTGAATAGTCCTGTATTTGATCTCTCGGTTGATTTATATACCATATAATTTGAAACTTAGTATGGCAAGAAAATACCTAATAGGTTGAAATTTCACTTTCATTGACATGGAAACATATTTATATACTTTTGTTCAGTCCTGTAGTTTACTTTGTACCTTTGTTACACGATACTATTTAGCAAAATTTATTTTTAACTAAAACATTCTTAAAACTACTGAAATCACATTCTCAAAAATCATCATTTTTAGTAATTACTGTAAATAAGCTAATCTTGCTAAATACTTCATTGAAATAGGATTCGTGCCAGGTTGAACATCAATAGCGTCCAAAAGTTTCATTGCATTCTGGGTATATTTATGAGAGTAAGAACGGGAACAGGCAGACAGAGAAGCCGAAATAATGAACACTTTTCAACATCGTTGGAAAGTGCTGACAAAATACATTTCGACCATATATTAGCCATCATCGATAATACAAAGTACCTCGTATATAATATATTATTTAAAATCTTTTGTATGTCCATGTAAATTCTAAACATTTCATATTATGCGTGAAATACTAAGTCTCAGTGGTGTATATCAATTTTATTGTACATGAAATCGCTTAACATAATATGTCACAAATAATTTCCCCTCTCCTTTAATGTCGTATAATGGTATCCTTTTTGTGGGGGCCTGTAAATGAATAATAACTATTATTTTCATTGCATATTTTACAGAATGCATATTTTAGTGCGCTTAATACATATAAATTTGAATGTGTTTGGCAGGGAGTAACACCTTTAAAATAAATTTTAAACGATTTTTCCCATAAGCCGTAATGAAATGGGAAACATTTGACTATCCCTGTAAATAAAATAATCATGGTACAAAAGTCATTTTCAATAGGGTTCATGCTAGGTTAAATATCAATAACATTTAAAAATTTTATGGTAATCCAAGTATATTTACGACATAATTTTAAGACAGCCAGAAAAAACAAATGCATAAATACTTTTCAACTTTGCTGGAAAGTGTTAAAAATTAAATCAATCCAAAACTTAATTGTGAAAGATTTTATTATTTTAAACAAATATTTGTTGTTTTTTTTTAAATATTTTCTAACACGCTATTGTAAAGGCATTGTAAATTTATTTCGAAATATAAAAGTATATTTATGTAATCTTATTAAAAAGTATATCTTTGTAAAATTGTTTTAATGTATTTAAGTAAGCATTTACATTTGTTTAAATTTATTTTTGTATGTTTATTCATGAGCAACATTTTTTTTTGACAAATAAAATTAGTGTTATTAAGCAATTAACTTTAATGAGTTTTCTACTCAATGATTAAACTTAAAATATAAATATCAAGAGACTTTATTTGTTAAAATTTTAATAATAAACTTTTTCAAATAGAAAAACAATATGCATATAGTTATTTTGAGTTTTTAGAAAACTTCTAAGTCTTCTAATATAACTATGCCTTAATAAATATTTAATGAATTATAAAATTACATGTTTTAATTGTATATTAACAATAGACATTGTAATGTAAAAATTATATTTATGTTGATTATTTATACATTAAATTTACAAAAAAATCGTTTTAGATGCTTTGAACTCCAAGTATTTTGAAACGGTTTTTTCTAATGTATATGGAGTGAAATAATGTCTGGAAGCTTTACAAATAAACAATATTTACAAATATATAGATATCATTCATATTACAGTTGTAATTAATTTGTTTTGAATAAAAATAAATAAAAGCATTCAAAGATAAATTTTCATATAAATCTACAATTTTTTTACTTGTTATTGTAATTGTTATATCATTAAATTTAAAGAAATACTATAAAGATGTATTTTTAACAGAAGCAATCTGGAATGCTCGATAAATTAGTCTAAGAAAAACATATTTTATTTTGTAATACATTTTGGAGAAAAATCTTACAAACAATCATTAATTTAGCATGAATGTTAATTATGTTAGTATAATGAAATTTTTAATTTAGCACTTGTGCATTTTAAAGAGTTTTAATTAATCTGACTTTCTTATTGAGATTTTTCTGCATGTTATTTTAGAAAATTATCAAGAAATTCGAATTACAAGAAAACACACCTTTATAAGATGGTTAGGAAAAACAACGTTTAAAATTTTAACATAGATTTAGTGATTTTAACATTCTATTTTTATGTAATTCATACTGATTTGGAAAAAAAAATAATGATTACATTGCGTTAGTCAGAGTTGACCAGGTTAGCTTAAAGGTGTATTCTTATCCAAACTACTTATTTTCCGATTTATTTTTAAATTCATTTTTTCATTCCAATGCATAAATCTCGTAAATACTCTTATTTAGAAACAACAAAACAAGCCTTGTCTGTCGATGTTTTGATAAATGTAGGAAATATTGGAAAAGAATGCTGTCAAAGTGGGCGGTTTAGCCGAATTTTTAGAAGCGAATGGTCTGGGAATGAAAATCAGGGTTAATAGAAATCAGAGAAAATAACGGTTTATAAATCAAGTTCTAATGATTTGAGCGGAAAACGAAATCACACGGCATCTTTTACATCTGTACAAAAATCACATCAGCAAATTTCATGTTTCTACGTTTAAAATTGAGTCTGAAAATGTTTCGAAAATTTTTGAGCTGTTGAGGATAGAAAATTACTCTTTCGAATACACCCATTATCGACAGAGTTTTGCTATATTAAGCGAGAAATCCTACTTCCTTTACTACTTCCATAGTTCTAAATATTAACGCCTTGGTGCTGTTTTTCAGGTTTTTGGTAAATGATCTTTTGAAGTTATGTCAATGAAATTTACGTGCTTTTAATTTTGAATTTGTCATATTTTTTATAGAAATTTCATTATACTACTGTATTTTTTAGGAAGAAAATAATTAAGTCTGAATTTAAAGTCTTAAAATTATAAAAATGCAATGAAAAACATTATTTCATAGTATACGTGTAGTAGGGCTGTTGTCGCTTATAAAATTTCGAAAGTTTACAAACAGCAATAAGTGCTTAGCATTTCATTTCATTTCATTTATTTTTTAGTACACAGTATGTGAAACATATAACAAAAATGTATATTTTAAATAATTTGTTTAAAATATCAGGCATATAAATCTTGTATAAATCTTTGTTATTTTTAGTTAGTTGATCCTGGCTTTGAAAAAAATAGTTTTTGAATAAGAACAAGTAAATTAGGTATATGAACTTTGTTTGATCATTGTGTTATTTTCAGTATATTTTATCATCTGCGTTTTGTTTACAAGTTGACGGAATGTTTTGTTTTAAAGAAGTAACCATGGGCGCATATTTTGATACATTGTAAATAAATTCCAATGCTTTGGTGTATGTTATTGAGTTTTTATTGCGTATTATTGTGTTTTATATGAGGGTTCAACAAGATTATATTATTACATGTTTAGATGTTATCCCTTTGTACACAGTAAAAAATGAATACCCAAATTGGGTTGAAAGATTTCTGGGTACAGAATTGTTCCAATTTGGAAAGTTCAGTTTGTAGCACAAAATCGTTTTAAATAAGTCTGATTTTTAATGACATTAAAACAATTAAAATATCTTAGATAGTATATACATTATACCTCAGAAATTTTGATTAAGTTAATGTTAATAAAGATCTGCTCTGTTTTGAACCATTTTGGGTTATCTATTTTGAAAACAATATTCTACCATTTTGGAATCCTTACTGTACCATTTCAGGAAAATTACCTATACCCAGAAATCTTTCAACCCAATTTGGGTCTTCATTTTTTACTGTGTACCACTTGATTTAACTACATTTTTAAATCACCGCATTAATATGTTTTAAGTTTATGAATGGCAAATTATAATTATACGATTCAACACATAATTGGTTTATTTTATTGCGGTGATCATATAAAATAAGCGTCAATGTATACGGAGGTATAAATTTGGTATGCATTTTAAGCACTTAAAAATGAAAAAGAGAAATTAAATCAGTACATAAAATAAGGTTGGTGCACTATTGAACTGCAAATTCGAACTGTTCTGATTGACAGCTGAAAAAACAATAAGTATATATTTCAAGATTATGTATAAGACTAATGAGAAATTCATTTTCCATAATGAGTATTTACAACTGTTACAAATCATTACCGTTTATCCTTTTAAAGCGTTTAATGTTTTATTTATTGTATAGCAAAACCAGCAGCTTTGTTCGCATAATACTTGAAGAATGCCAAGGGTTATTTTCACTATATTTTTACTATATTTTACTATATTTTTTAGAATAATTAAAAAAATACTATTTAAATGGCAGTCAGACTAAAGTTCATTATTGCACTGCATTAGGCAAAAATGAGACTTAAATTAATGGAAAGTAAAATATATTCTAAATAACTGATAATTTAGAATATATTTTGAAGCTTTTGTGCTCATTTCAGTTTTAATTGGAGGATTTTAATTTATCAAAAAACATTTTTAGCATGCATTTACATCCGAAAAGTAAACAAAAATCCATATTCAAAACTTCTAATGTAACGGTCTAGAATAGCCATACCCAACCTTTGACCCTCGGGCCGCATGTGGCCCGGCGACAGTTTATATGCATTCCGATGCACATAATAAATAATTCATACTTACAATATTAATTCAAATGTGCATAAAAATATTTATGATTTTCAGTGTTATTTATATACTTTGATGGAAATATAATTATATGTAACAGTGTAAATTTTAACTCAAAATATCCTTAGTAAAAAGTTCTTTTTTTTCATGTAGTTTTCTATTTGTCCTATAGTGATGCACACATTTTAATTTTCAGCAATTATCAAATGTCATTTCAAATTAAGTTTGCACTACATCTATGGCTGCCGGTAATAACCAGGTAAGCACATTTTTAATATTTTGAGTAATTAACGTTTAAAGTTTTCAAAAATGTCTTTCTATCATTACTTCTATAAAATAGATTAGAACTTAATAATTTTCACTACATTCAATTAGGATATGAGAAACTTTTTTGCCAAAATAGTTATATAAAAATGGTTTTTAATAATTGAGAACCATTTAAAAATGTAACTTTTATCTAGTTATTACCGTTTTACATTTATTTTTAATAAATATAAATAAAATCAAATGTTTATTTACACTTTAAACGTTAATTTCAAAACAATTAAATTCATTGTAATTTTTTTACTTTTTTGTGTTATTATATTTTTATCTTATTTTTATAATTATAGACGATTTACAGAAATAAATATAAATCTTATCTGGTTATTACCGTTACTTTATGCACTTGCCCAATAATTACTGTTTTTTTTTCAATTTTTAAATGAAAATTTATAGTTGACGGGAAGTTTTCGATTTTCATTTTTCAGTTCTATGGCAGATGTAAGGACTCTTTTAAAGCTACGTTTTCCCAAATTATCTCATTTATTTTCAAAAATGTGCCTTACCTGGTTATAACCGGAAGCCACAGATACATTTCTAGAAATATTATATTTTTCTTCATCAAGAAAAACATGGATTTATTACAAAAGAAAAATCTGTCTGGAAAGTCAGCAGTTTTATGATATTAGGTTTCATGTTTCTATTATGAAGCTAATAACTTCTTTTTAGAGTTAAGTTTTTGAAGCAGAAAAAAAATTGGCGCCGAAAGCATTTTCAATATTAATTTCATATAGCAATCTTTGCTACATATTTCTGCAGCATTTGCAGTAGAATTTTACTACGAAGTTTATTATTTGGAAAGAGTGGTGTTAAATTTTTTTGGTGATATTTCTTCCGCGACAAACCTAGGGATAATATTAACGTTGTTAAATTGCATTGTTTCCTACGTAAGTTGTAATAACAACTGATTTTTAACTTTTTATTAGTGTATTGCACCCCACCGAACTTCAGCTGTTTGCCCCCCGTCTAATGTCTGAAACTTATGTTTGAGCCAAGCGACAAAAAGAAAAAAAAAGGTTGAGTATCGCTGGTATAGAGCACTCCCCGATAGTTAATAGTACCAACATAATGTATAGTCTGTGTTGAAACAGAAATCGTTATCATTAATTTACAAACATCAATTTTGAAATCGATTTGGGATTTTCTGAGATTCCATAGAAATCATAATTTTGAAAGTTTTTAAAGATTTTCGCTCATTTTTTTTTTAGTATTAAATTTCAAATCTTTTAAAAACTGTTCTTAGCAAGTATTTGCTCCTTATAAGTATTGATCATGCTAAAAACCAGTTTTTACCAGTTGAGTGATATGTTAACCATTATGTTTACTTGCTTCAAGTTCTTCATGTTTTCATTCTTTTGGGTGCAGGAAAGCACAATTGTAAACCTACTAGTCAGCCACTCCAATGACATTTTTTAATGTTTTCCCCCAAGATATGACTTAGCAAACGGACTGAGTTTTAATATGCGAATCGAGCTTTAATTAATCTTTGGTTTTCAACCGTGAATTCGATGAGGTGATTGTCTGCGATCTCGCCTCTCGGTCTGTAACACAAAAAAGGAATCCTTAGAAAGTTATTTACTTCTGCAATTCTTTGGGGTCGTTCCACTGACACAAAATATAGACTGTATCGCAACAGAAATTGTCATCATCTATTTTCCACCATTACTTTTGAAATCGGCTAGATTGTTCAGAGACTATCCTTACAAATTAACAAGCACACAAACATCACTTATTTAAATTATCAATGTATTTATATTATCAATTTGTCTTGTACAGTTTATTTTAACCTTTTCGAAATGGCACTATTTTCTTGGAAACACATTATTTTATACATATTAATTAAAACAGTGTGCATAATTTTAAATTTTGAAATATAATTAAAATATATTTTAAATAGCAATAAAAAATAATTTTTTCTATTGCATTTTACTAGAAATGCATTTGAATTAATTGTAAGAGAAAGAATAAAGGTATTTCGTTTCATTTAGAAACGAGTAATACTGTTGGAAAAAATATACAAAATTGAATTTCAAAAAAAAAAAAAAAAAAAAAAAAAACGCCAATTTACAGACGATTTACTAAATAAAATATTTTATTACTTTCTCAGGGCCGATTGATTTTTATACTTCACTTATTGTCAGCCCACACTTTTATGATGCTAAATTTAAAACAACAAATGATTTTATTGAACAGCATTGTTGAATATAATGCTTCTATGAAAAAACATTATAATTTATATCTCTTTTAGAGTTCATTATCTTTTTTTGTTCAATTTAGTAAAAATATTTTTCTTTAGAACTTTTTTTTTTTTGTTAAAATTAAAATTTTATTTATTTATTTATTTATTTTGGAGTCAAATATTAGTCTAGAGAATTATTTTTCATGAATTTATTTTTTTAACAATTAATTAAAGAAAATAAAAATGAGTAAGGAAGAAAGAGTAAGGAAAAGTAAGAAAAGAGTAAGGAAGAAAAGAATAAGGAAGAGGGAGGCACAACTCTCTTCCTTACTCTTTCGGAAATTATTAAACAGCAAAACAAGTGTAAAATCAATTTAAATTTTTTTTGTATTTATCATATAAGAAAATTATATTTCAGTTTAACAGTGGAAAAAAGTTATAGAATAGTATATTCTAAAAAAGCTTCTTATCGCTGAGTCTAATATTAAATTATCACGAAATAAACTTCTTCCAGCAAATTTTTTTAATGCGACATAAATTAGCAATATTTACCTTTTTTAAATTTCATAACGTAAGCAAGATTTTTTTTTTTTCAAAAATACATTCTTAGAACACTTTTCTTTTAAATTATTCTTGATATATTCGTTTAAATTATTCATAAATATTTATTAAAATTTTATTAACCATAAACATTGCACTTTTCCAAGCTCTTTGGGTTTATAATATCCATCTACGCATATATTTTTAAAAGTGATTTATATATATATATCTTGATTTTTTACTGTGGAACAAATATAAATTCAAATAGTGTTTTCTTTAACTGTAATATTTTCCTTGGAATATATTTTGCAAAAAGATTACATATAAAATAATATAAGATATATCTACCTCTTTGTTGAGTTTATATTATTTATTATTTTATATAAAAAAATAGCACACATCATCCGTGGGTTATACGAGTGTGCTATTTATACAGGGTGATTCATAAAAGATGGGCAGAACTTTAAGGGGTTATAGTACACTTAAAGACAAATGATATTAAATAGGAGACTAAGGGTCCCAGACGTATTCCCAAGGAGATAGGGGGCATTAAAGTTTAGGGTCCGAAATTTCAAATAATTATAAAAAATGGAAAAATTGGTCGATTCGTTTGCGGTTTTTGCAAAAAATTTTCTTTATGCCAGTATTTTCTTGAAATAAAATTTTAAAGTTCAATTTCAAAAAATGCCGATAGGGGGCGCTTTAGACTTTGGAGTAACAAACAACTATTTTTTAACGTTATTTTTTGTATTTCTTTAAATGATTTCGAAAGCTTAGACTTAAACTTAAATTTTGATCTAAAAATCTGAGTCCTAACGAGTAGTTAAGTAGCGTAAACTGAAATTTGAAATTTGAAACCCTTCTCCCCCCAGAACAAAAATCAGTTATTCCCGATCTTTATGTCGTAGATTAGGCTCTAACTACTGCCGCGTTTTGCTAAAATTATTCTTTATGTCAGTATTTTCTTGAAAATAAATTTTAAAGAAAATTTTCAAAAAATTCCGATAGAGGGCGCTTTAGACTTTGGAGTAACGAACAACTATTTTATACCGTTATTTTTTGTGTCTCATTAAATGCTTTCTAAAGCTTAGACTTAAATTTTCAGCCCAAAATCTGAATCGTTAGACGTGGTTAAGTTTCTGGGGAGAGGGGTTTGAAATTTCTACTCCTGAGCACAGTTCAGTTTACCATGTCCACACATTGTGTGCTGTGATACGAGGTAAAAAGACACAAATTAGGATTATGTTACCAAAGCATATTTATTAACATGTAATTACAATAAATGTTCAAAATTGTGACCACCAGAGGTTATGCACGCAGAACAACGGCGAAGAATGGAACGGCGAACATTCGCGAAAACATCAGGCTTTTCGAGCACTTCCCCTACAGCGGCGGAAAGTCTGGAGACCAGTTCCTCGGGGGATTCAATGGGTGTCTCATACATAAGAGCCTTCAATTGTCCCCAAAAAAAGAAATCGAGGGGTGAAAGATCTGGCGAGCGAGCAGGCCAAGCAACAGGGCCACCTCGACCGATCCATCTGTTCGGAAATGTGATGTCCAGATAGTTGCGGACGTCTCGTACGTAATGGGCTGGCACTCCATCGTGCTGGAACCACATGACCCGCCGGATGCGTGGAGGAACAACGTTTAACAGGCCTGGCAGCACATGTTGCAGAAATGTGAGGTATGTTTTACCGTTGAGGCGTTCAGGAAGAAGGTACGGTCCGATTAGGTGGTCTCCGAGGATTCCTGCCCAAACATTGATGGAAAAGCGTCTCTGATGAGCATGTGGATACGTAGCATGTGGATTGACATCCGCCCATACATGTGCATTGTGTGTGTTAAATGTACCTTCACGTGTGAAGGTACATTCATCGGTGAAAAGCACAGTTCGTCCAAAATGTGGATTTAGCGCGTTCTGCTGCAGAAACCAGCGGGCGAATTCAATACGATTTGGATAATACCCTGGAGACAGTTTCTGGACTCGTTGCACATGAAACGGGAGCAAATGTTCATCCTTCAGTACCCTCCAAGTCATAGACTGTGAGGTATCCACCTGCCTAGCCACTGTTCGTGTACTTGTACTTGGCTGCGCCGCTACTACATCCAGAATGGCTTCTGCAACAACTACTGATTCGTCCTTTTTTGCACGACCTGCATTCGACCGGGAAGCGAGAAATGATCCCGTCTCACACAACTGTCTGTGCAAGCGCTCGAAAGTTTTGCGGTTAGGCAACCGCCTGTTGGGAAATCGCTCTCCGTACATTCGTTGTGCCTCTGCACCATTTCCATCTGCCGCTCCGTAAATTAAATTCATCTCAGCCTTTTCCTTATTAGTGAAGGGCACCATCTTCCGATTCATTACTACAGCGACTTACACTTGACTCACCGTTCAGTGGTTTTTATGCCTGAATCGTGTCGAAATTTTGCATACGTGTTCTTCTTCTTCCCCATTTGACATTTGCATACTTTCTGTCTCCTTTATCACCCGGTGACTAGCGTCAGGAATGGAGCTTTAACGTTTGCATGGGCGACGTTTCCAACTGTGCCAGTGCCTTTATGAGTGAATTCCGACTATGCAGTCCTTGACGAAAGTTGTATTTTTGCCTCGTATCACAGCACAGAATCGTTGGGCATGGTTAAGTAGTGCAAACTGAACTATGTTCAGAAGTTGAAATTTGAACCCCCTCCCCTCGCTACTGAACCACGCTCAGCGATTCAGATTTTGAGCTGAAAATTTAAGTTTAAGTCTAAGCTTTAGAAAGCATTTAATGAGACACAAAAAATAACGGTATAAAATAGTTGTTCGTTACTCCAAAGTCTAAAGCGCCCTCTATCGGAATTTTTTGAAAATTTTCTTTAAAATTTATTTTCAAGAAAATGCTGACATAAAGAATAATTTTAGCAAAACGCGGCAGTAGTTAGAGCCTAATCTACGACACAAAGATCGGGAATAACTGATTTTTGTTCTGGGGGGAGAAGGGTTTCAAATTTCAAATTTCAGTTTACGCTACTTAACTACTCGTTAGGACTCAGATTTTTAGATCAAAATTTAAGTTTAAGTCTAAGCTTTTGAAATCATTTAAAGAAATACAAAAAATAACGTTAAAAAATAGTTGTTTGTTACTCCAAAGTCTAAAGCGCCCCCTATCGGCATTTTTTGAAATTGAACTTTAAAAATTTTATTTCAAGAAAATACTGGCATAAAGAAAATTTTTTTGCAAAAACCGCAAACGAATCGACCAATTTTTCCATTTTTTATAATCATTTGAAATTTCGGACCCTAAACTTAATGCCCCCTATCTCCTTGGGAATACGTCTGGGACCCTTAGTCTCCTATTTAATATTATTTGTCTTTAAGTGTCCTATAACCCCTTAAAGTTCTGCCCATCTTTTATGAATCACCCTGTATTTCTGGCCTTGGCAACAAGGAGTGTTATTAGTCTACCTCTGACGAATTCAATTGAAAATTTGATAATTTAAATCATAAATTCCCCAGATCGATTTGCACTTTTAGCTTGATTTGTATTATTTGCAGTAAGTTGAAAAATTCATCTTGTGCAAAAAATGAAATTGACTCGTGCCATTTTCGTGCGATCATTTTTCCCAACTCTCGACGTTGATTGCCAAGATAAGAATATTTCCATGAACTTAATTTTTTATACAACGACAAAGCACCATTCAAAAACACTGTAAAAAACTGGTATAACGAATTCATTCGTGTTCCATGTTCGCTTCCGGATGCATTCCATGAAGGTCTACCAAAATCGATTGCTGTGCCAGAAAACATCGATGCTGTGCTTGAACTGTTAAAACAAGATCATCATGTGACATACCGTGAGATTGAGAAATCTTTGGACATTAATATGTCAGACATCAATATGATATTGCCTGAACATTTGGTAGTAAAAAATATTTCTCCGCGTTGGAGCCCGCATAATCTAGCAAACGCTCAAAAGATAGTTTGCGTCGTTTGCGGCAAGGAAATGTTGAACAAATACGTTCAAAGTTCATCAAAAGTTGTATATAACATGTGCAGAGGTGATTAATTGTGGATCTATGCATATGAGCCGAAAACAAAACAGCAGTCAACAGCGTCTTCCAAGATGAGCCAAATCCAACAAAAGTTGTTCGAGAAAGAAGCACGTCGAAGCAAATGGTTGCCTGTGTCTTCGACATTAGCAGTCACGTGGCCACAGTGGCATTAGAGTAATCCAAGACAGTCAGTTCTGAATGGTACTAAGCCATTTATTTGCCAGAAATCTTCAGAGAAATTCGAAAAAAGCAGAATAACACGCGAATATATATATATATATATATTATCATGATAATGTGAGCTCTCACACATCGGCTCCGACTAAAGAATTTTTGAAAGGCCAAAACATATAATTGATAGGTTATCAGCAACAGAGCCCTGATTTGTCACCCAATAAAATTTTTTATTCCCACACATCAAAAATAAATTAGTGGATAATGATTTTCAACGCCCGATTAAGCGGTTTTTGCGTTCAAAACACATGTTTCGAATTAGCTCCATATGAGTGAAAACAGTGCTTCGAAAATTGGTTCAAACGGATGTAAAAGTGTATTGTTCTTCCTGGAAAATACTTTGAAAAGCAATAAATTCAATATTGATTCAATATTTATTCAATTTTTCTGTTTTCATTACTAAACCAGAAATATAAATAGCAACTCTAGTAAAAATTCTCTTTTGAAAACGAAATGATATGTATATCATAAAGATTCTTAGAAGACGTTTATAACATAAGCACCAGTATTTTTATGTGTTTTTTTTTCTTCTAATTTTTCGAGATAATAATAGAATTTATTCAGTAACATTGTTATACAAAATATCTACTCTCAACGATGTCCGGATAATGTCTAAACCGTCAGGCAAATTCATATTTTTCAAATATTTCAAATTGCAAAAATAAATTAATGAATTGTTTTAAAAGCAACTTGAATCAATAAAAACAATTCTTAAAAAAAATAAAATTTAAATTTTTATAAGGAACATCGGCCGTTACACAAATAACTAAGACAAACAAGCCCATTTTTCTACAATAAAAACTGATTGTGTAATAGCTATTTAAAGTTGAAGCATCTTTTTTTCTCCCAAATAGGGGGCCATTCCCAAATTTACTAGAAAATAAATAATTTTCAGATAATAATAATAATAATAATAAAAGTTGAATAAGTAAAATTAAAATTGTAACATAAATTTGCAATCTATTTTTATTCTGATGTATTAAAGAAAAGTATACAATAACTATTTATATTATAATAAACATATAATTAAAAAAGCAACAGATTTTTTGTTAAATGAAATGATGAAAAGCAACAGTCGCAATTCTTTAGGAAATAATACATAATTTAAAACTTTATTAGATTACCTAATCTTAACCTTTATTAATAAAGTAATCCTAAGACTTGCTCTAATTGACTCCTGTTACAATAAAAAAAATGTATACACACACAAGCACACACACACACAAAAAAAGAATAATGTATAAGCATTTTGCGTATGATTTTCTTTAAAGCATAACATAACTCGTTTGTGTTCAGTTGCAGAAAACTGGCATAAAACATGCAAAGTTTCATAACTCAGTCGATTTCAGTGTTAAATAAATGGAACTTTCTTTTGGTCTTACTTGTTAGTGTAATAAGACACTTTCACTAAATATCACTTATAGGACCGGAAACCATATAAAAATTTAAATTTTATAAATTTTTATGAAAATATTTTACTCATTAAAACGATTTTGAAAACAATTTTTTATTGCATTTAAAGCAGTATTTACTTTTTATTTAAATAGGATATTTTCACTAAATATCACTTATAGGACCGGGAACCATATAAAAACTCTAGTTTCATAACTTAAAAAAAAACTTTTTTATTGATAAAAATGATTGATTTTTTAAAATCTCATTTAAAGCATTTTATGCTATTCGAACTTTGTGTCTATGACTATCGGTTTCGAAATAAGCTGTTAGACACCATTATGAAGGAACATTTTTTATAATAAATTTCCAATTTAAAAGTATTTATTTTAAAAATGGGGTGTCCTACTCTTGACCTCAAAGTTTACCAAATATTATCCAGATTCACTGATTATTTATGGAGATCCAGAACCCCTGTTTTGTCAATTTTTTCTTCATGATACAAGATAAGAGAACAACTCAATTGTATTATTTTTTCATCATGTGTTTTTATGTCAATAATTATTTTATTTCGATGTTAAAATTAAGAGAAATTTTGTTTTTCAGTAAAATAAATATATGTTAAACTTGCTCCGTATCAATATAAGCAAAGATGTTTTTCAATCTTACCTCTCTCTCCAAATTTCTCATAAAGGTACATGCTAATTATGCCGCTTTCCAGTTTATAAAGAGATTAACATTATTAGTGTTATAAGTTTCCCCTTCATAATTATTCATGTATGTTAATTCATAACATGCACCGCTGAATTTAACATTAAATTATCATAAATGAGTTTATTTTCACCTTACAAGTTATATTTTGTGCAATCGATATTACATTATAAGATTGAAGAATTTAAAAGAGCGCTAGTTAAATTAGTAAAATAACTAAGACTAATCCATTTTGTGCACTGTAAAAAAAAAAAATAATAATAATAAAATAAATAAAAATGTAAAGTTATTAAACTTCTTCTATGTAACAGAGATTCTTAGAACTACTTTAACAGCGTATACAGTATCAGAATCGGCTACAAGAAATTTTGCTGTTACCGTTGCATACAAAATTTTAGGAATGCATTTACTAGAAAAAAAATTACTTTACAGATTTTCTTTATTATTATTTTATACAGTGTACTACCAACTAAGCTTTTTGCAATGCATTTAATAATCATGTAATTAAAAATATATATTTTATAACATTTTATTATAATATCGCAAGCATGTTAAAAAGTATTCTAAAATGAATGTTGGAAAGACAATCTGTATATTTATTTTTATACTTACGGATTTGTACACTGGAAAAAATCTGTAAAGTAACTAAATTTTTTCTAGAAAATTGACATTCCTAGAACTTTTTACATAAAAGTAACAATGATTAATCATGTAACAGAATCGGTTTCATGAATTTTTGTTCTTACCATTACTTTATAAGTTCTATGAATTCCAGTTTCTAAGCAAAAGCTTACTAACTTTAATGGTTTTTTATTGTAAAGCAAAATGTCACACGCAATTGAAAGATGATTAATCTTAAACCAATGAAAGATCTGTGTGCAATGATTTAAAAAATATATCAGAAACAAGAATAATTTTCAATCAAAACGCATCAAAATAGCTCACAGAGAGGCTCTCAATTTATGATCGGCAGGATAAAATTTGGATGGAAAAGCCAAAATTTACGGATGATATTTTTATGTACACTATAAAAAAATGTGAAAAGTTATTAAAATTTTCCTAAAATACTGGGATTTCTAGAACTTTTTATGTAAAGGCGACATAAGCATTCATGTAATACGTACACATTTTCGATGTAAATCAAAAATATCTGTAAGGTTACGAAGAATATTTTTGGAAACTGCGATGCCGAGAACTCTTTGTGTAACTGCGACTCAGTTAACAGTAAAAAAATAGTAAGATTATTATAATTTTAGTAGATTCTTCCTATATTCTTCGAGTACATTGAAAATAAAATTGTAAATACGGTACTTACCGTGAATTATCCAGTAAATTAACGGAATATGTCGCTTTTTTCACATAGACGGTCAACTCCCGTAACTTATTTTGTTTTACTGCAAAAATGTAATGGCAAAGTCCGTTGATATAGGAATAAAGTCCGTTTTTTTATGGACATTGTCTGGAATCTCTGCTGTAGTAAATCATTGCAGCCGCATTTTTACAGTGTAGAGATTCTTCGTAGTAGATACATTTTGGAAGATTCTTCGAGCTACAGCAACCTGTAGCTCTATAAAAGCAAGTTTTGTAGATTCACACAATTTTTTATGCAGCGCATGAATAAGATTTTAGTAAGCATACAAACATTTGTTACCTTGGATCTTTTGAATTACAGATTTTTTTAAAGTGTAGTGATGAATTTCCAGGGAATTTGAGTCGGAAATGTGATAGTTCCGATCTGATTTTAAATTCAAATTTTCTTAATCAGATAGCTTATGTCAGAAAATGCTTCAAAGAATATTAATGTCCTATCTTTAAAAAACGGATCTTTTTAGCTACAATAATATTCCAGTTTCGAATTCTAAGTTAATAATATTTTTTGAGCAAAAGGCTGGTAAATTTTAGTTGAAAATTCATTCTTTACCAAACTCTTTTTCTTTGTGTAGTTTGTATAAGAGATATTTTTGTAGTTTGTATAAGAGGTAAACTTTATTTTTTTAAAAAAAGCTACCATAACCCTACGCGGTTAAATAGAAATAAGTTGGTTAATGTAGTCCCAGATCATACAGAGAGTTTCGTTTTATATCTCTTTTAAAACCCTTTACCTTTAAATTAATAAATCATAATTGTTAATTTATAATTATTAATTCATTACATAAAGAATTTCAACATTACTTTTGATTTACAAATAATTAGAAAAATATTTTAAAATGGAATTCGAAATATTAAATATATATATATATATATATATATATATATATATATATATATATATAATAAATTTACCTAAATATAATAAACTTACAGAATCTGAATATTTTAAAAAATTCAAAAATGTAGCGCAGGTATAAGTAAAATATAAATTTTTTAAAGCGAAATTTTTTTTATCATATTTAAAATGTTCAAATAGTTCATAAGAATTTAATATTTATTCTTTGACAAACAATAAAAACAATAATTTAAACAATCACATACAAAAGGAATTTTTACTTTATTATTTATTTATTAAGTTAAAGTGCCTACTTTATTAGCTAAATTATGACACGGAAAATCCTGCAAGCAAAAAATGCGATTACAATTGCAAGGATTGCCAAATGAAAAAACATGTTTAAATTGAAGTAAATTTGATAAATTAAAAAGTGAAAATAAAAAGAAATCGCTAAGCGTAATGCTTAAAATATTGTGCAATACACATTGCTACAGGTGGGAAATATTTTTTAAAAAATAGGAATTCATATAACCGTGAAATGTTTTGCAACATTTTATATTTTATCAATTAAAACATTTAACATAAAGGCAAAGGTAGCGAGTAACACTGAAATTAGAATTGTTAACATGTAATGTCCAATAAATGAGAACTATAAAACAGGACTACATTAAAATTATAAATGTTAAACATAAAAGCATCTGAAGCAATAAACATTATTTAAAAGTTAATTTGATAATTACAGCTGTTTTCAACTTTAAATACCACGTTTGCATGACAGTTAGAAATCTATTATTAATAACTTTCACAACTTCAATTTAGAAAAAAAGTTTGTGTTTGCATTCAAATGAACAAAATCCAAAATAAACGAGGATTTACTTTTTAAATATTGAAAAGTCTTTGTATATTTATGTTAAATTCTGGCTGAACATTTAAAAATGCGGTAAAGTGCGTTTTATTCATAAATTAGCTATGATTATTTTCTTTTATCGTTGTACCATTAATCTTTTTTTTTCTTCGTATTATCGATCATTATACCTTGTTGTTCTCATCTAATTTTAAATAACGAATATTTTTTATACAAAATTACGTATATATTTTTAATTTGAACAGCAAAAAACTCTCATGTAAATATTTTTATTTATTAATTTTTTAAAAGTGTTTAAAAATAAATTATTTTCGTCTATTTTAGTGTGTTCAAACAAACAAAATAATACAAATTCCCATTAAATTATTAAATAACACATTAATTTAAACATTTAAGATATTTCATGAGAAAAAACATAATCTCAGAATACACTTAACAAAGTAGAAACACTCTGTGGTCTTTTAAAGTTAAATTAATATATTTCTTCCATTATTTTAGGTGCATTTGTAGATATGTAAATACGTAGCACCCATAGTCATCGGTTAGTCCGTCTGTCCTTCTATCCGTCTGTCCGTCTGTCCACATATAACAGAGCAAAAACTACCCAACTGAATTGTTTGAAATTTAAAATAGATAATTGTTGCGTATTTTTTTTTCATTTCAAAGTCATTTCAAATTTTATAAAAATCAGATTTATAATTTATTTACAGGGATACTCAAAAGTATTCAGTTACATTACATGCAATGGAAAAAAAATAGTTTCAAGTGCATTTTAACAATGTTACACTCTTTCGAACGTAATAAAACTGGTATGCGTCTATAAAACAGATACTAAAATATGTATTCTGTGCAATCTGTGGTGAAAAGTGTATATATTATTAATTTACAGGGCCACGCAAATGAATTCAATTACATAATGGTATAGGGAGAAATATTGTTTTGAGAGTTTTAATTTTATTAAATTATTTCATAATACATTGATAGGGTGACTACAAGTTATTTTCTGTATATTAGAACGCATATAGTACTTGCAGGGAGACACAAAAAATTTCGGTCTGTACACTGCATCAAAGTACTGTAAACTATCACAAAGATCTGAATATTTTTGTTAACTATTCTACTGCCAGAAGTTTCTGTGATATGTTTATGTCCTCTGCTTATTATTTACAAACTTATTAATTTTAGAATTGACCATTACAAACAAGATTTTTTTTTACCCCAGTAAAAACAGTTTTTGAAATTAAAGATAAAAAACATTCAATAACAAGACACCTGTTGGTATAACACAAGGGAAATAAATGATTTTAAGTTTCTTTAAACAATAGCAGAAGGACATCATAAAATGAAACGTATAATATGTCATGTTTTAATATGTACAATACAGTAAATTATATAAGTGAAACCGATTCATTGCTAGTTTTAATATTATAACATAAGTACTTTAATAAAATTACGGAAGATGATTAAAAATAGTAAGGTGTCCTGAGCTAATATTATGCGTAGTATTGGAGAATTCCGGAAAAATGGCGCTACGAGTTCAGCAATGAAAAACTCTGAGTCGTCTGAATCATAAGTAACCGCTAAACGTTAATTTATTATAGACATTATTACTTTAATAAGCACGCAAGAGTCAATGTATGATGTAAAATTTACTAGATAAGTTCTGTGCTGTGAAGTCTATATCTGTATTGGGAATTATACTGTTAATTAAAAATAAAAATAATATATAATAAATAGTAAAAATTTAAAAAAGTTTTATCAGTGTTTCAACACTTTTCAAACAATAATATTGCCCTATTTTTTTCAATTTTTCTAACACTTTAATGCTGTTTACTACTTAAAAAAAATATCCTTTATTTATCAAATTACAATGAAAATAAATGATGTTGTTTCAAAACATCGGTTAAGGGGAAAGAAGAAAAAAAGAAGTTGATAAGGATTTGTTAAACAAATATTTTTTAAACGACGAAGGGCATATGACTAAATGAAAAATTATGTAAAGAGTCTGCTAAATGATGACTTCTGCAGACATTTAAACTGATTAATAGATTCCAGAAAACGGAATCTGCTAAAGAAAGAAAAGCTTCGAATTCCACGAAGTCTTTTAAAATTTATAGTAAATAAACATTGTGATGAAATTTCATCTATTTAAATGTCTTTGCCAAATATAATGTTATGCAAAAAAATAATCTCAGTTCTTTTACAACTAAGGTTATTAATCACAAAAATAAATTAAATAGTTAAATCAGAAACAGTTAATGTAATGATTTTCTGGTTTTCTAAATAACTAAAATTTAAATAATAGTATTATGACTTTTTTAAAGTTTATATACAAAATATATATTCTATTAAAATCCGACCGTATGTATATTTGTATGTATGTATGTGACGCTATCTTCTCCTATCCCGGAAACGGAGACACATTATGTTTTGAATTGAAGAGAAAAAAATCCCGAGATCCCGAGTTGTCCATTTGTCTGTCCGTTCGCATGTCCGCATATATCAACTCAGAAAATACCCAACCGAATCGTTTGAAACTTAAAATATATAATTATTAGATAATTTTGCCTAGACATGTCAAATTTTATGAAAATCGGATGCATAGTTCAATTACAGGGACAATGAAAAGGATTCCGACACATTACGGTGACTGGGGAAAAAAGTTTCAAGTGCATTTTAATGGTTTTACTCATTCGAACATAATAAAATTGATAGACATTTATGAAGTATGTACTGTAATATACATTTTGTACAATCTATGGTACAAATAATATTTCTTATAGATTTACAGTGCCACACAAAAGTATTCCACTGCATAATTATATATCGAGACATTATTTGGTACGCATTTTAATAGTATTAAACTATTTATTTATTTTTTTTAAATTGATATACGTTGCACAGGTTTACATCAAGTTATAGTCATCGTTCAGTCTGTCCGTCCATCCGTCTGCCTGTCCACATATAATAGAGCAAAAACTACCCAATCAAATCGTTTGAGATTTAAAATATGTAACTTTTGCGTAATTTTGTCAAGTCAACTAAAAATTTATGAAATGAGTCAATTAAAAATTTATTTAGTCTAACAACAGGGACAATCAAAATTATTCTATCACATTACGGTCAATAAAGAATAATAGTTTCAATTAGATTTTAATGATGCTACACTCTTTTGAGTAAGAATTAATATTTCGTGTTTTTCAAGTTTTCTTTAGATAAACTGACCAGCGTAGTGGGTGAAGGTCACTAGTATTTTCATGAAAATTGTCAGAAAATTTACGTAGAATAACATTTCTATTAGTGTGAAATCATGTAGATCCGAATTACAAATTAACATTTAAAAATATAAATATTTTAGAATGGAAGATAAAATTAAAAATTTCATTTAGAAACAGATTGCTTTCATTGAAAGGTGTTACAAATAAAGATTCTCTTTAAAAGTTGATGATGCAATCTTTTGTCAGGATAGAGTAAAATAAAAAAAATTCCCCAAAGAATAATTACCATGACATTAATGACAAAAATTCTTACAACCATAAAATAAGAATAGATGAAATAGTTTGTTTCTAAAGGGTGTTTTTCAGAGGTGTAATTTTAAAATTGAATACACTGTATCTGATCTCAGTCAGTTTGACAGCTGACAGATGATTTTGCTCTGTATGTTTGTCATTTAACATGAATATACTTAAGGCAGAACAACACTTGCAAAATGTACAAAATGCTGTAAGATATTTTGAATTGTAATCTCCAAGTTAAAATATGAAAAGTTCCTCTCCCATCTGCTAGCGAAAATAAAAATCATTAAAAGTGAATTCGCGCAAATGATGAAGAATCAGAAAGTTCTGCTTTCTCATTTTCGTGTTAAGTGAAGTATGTTGAACAACTGCAATTTTTCAACCACCAACACTCACACGATCTTTTTTGGGTTGCATATAAACATTGTAATTAAATGAAAGATTTATTTACTGAAAATTTTATTTATGACTCTAATATAATATAATTAAACAATTATGCTTAATTGGACGATTAAAACATAGAAAAAAATACTCTTATTAAAAATTAATAATGTAAGCTATGCAATGTGATTTTGTAATTCCCTTTTGAACCACCTTCCGACTGCAAAGCTGTTCTTTTTAATATTTTCGTTAAACTTCCTTTTCTTTTCACCCAAAAGTAGGTGCTCTTCATGCATAATATCTCACATACTCCAATTAAGTAGATGATTATGCACAAAGAACAACAACCGATGGATTACACTATTAAAAGAAAATGGTGTACACGATGAAATTTTAATTCCCTTGACTAATCAAAATACGTTATGGATATCTGTAAAATATAATATAATATTTATTTCTTTTTTGCTTGCCTGATTGTATTGAGACATATTAACAGTTAATTTCATATGTATAAGAATTATTTAATGAATGTTTGAACTCGCACAAAGTCTTGTTAGGCAATTTTTTTCTGACACAAAACATCGTCAGTTTATTGCGAGAGGTAGTCGGTGAGCGCATAATTTCGTATTATGAACCTGTGATTTGATCTTCACGATACCGTGATCTCATACCAATAAGTTATTATTTGAGGGGATATATGAAGTTGCTGCTCTACGTCAGTGAAACATAAATGCCGTAATACTTGAAATAAACCTTCTCCGAGTTATTAATCATACACGGCTTCAGCTGCTCTTTAAAGTGATTGAAAAATGGACTTCTAGATTGCGTTTCATTCCAGCTGGCCGCTGCGTCTATATCACTTAAATCATATTTAAATACTAAGGACATATAAATATTTAAGTTATTTTTTTGGAAGGGGGGGGGAAGAAGCCAGTTTGTTCTTAGTACCGGATAATCCAAAAATCAGGACGAACTTTAAAAATGATTAATTCGAAAACCAATCAAGATCCAAAGATACGATTTGCACCGAACGCATAACCGATGGAGACCGGGGTTTGCGTAACAACGAAAAAAAAAGTTCTGTTGGTGACCAAGAATGGCGCTATAGTGTTTTATTGCACCAAAAGATAATTTACAAATGAAAAAAAAATGTTGACAACTTACAAGTCAGCTTAATTACAGTTAATTAATACTAGAGTAAATGTTCAGTAAATATTCAATGTGCTGTCCATCACTCAGAAGTGCAGCTGTGAGACCAAGCACCACACCATTTACAGCATTTAGTAGCATTTCTTGCGTTATGGCAAACACATTTTGGCGGATGGCATCTTTCAGTGTTGCTAGTGATGCCTTTGGTCGCCAACAGAATTATATTTTTTCGTTGCCACACAAAACCTGGTTTCATTTCAATCCGTTTGGTGCATGTAAACCATACCTTTCTATCTTGATTCGTTTTCGAATTATTCACTTTTAAATTTCGTCCTGACTTTTGGATCACCCGGTACTTTTATGTGTTATCAGAGGCAATACGGGCTTGTGTGAGGAGTCGAGTTCAGGTACTTATGTTGTTTGTGAATTTATTTGAATTTGACTCTTTTAATTGCGTTATTTTTTTATCTCTTTAGCAATTCACATGGTGTGTGAAGCCCTAATAATATTCCGCAATCTCAGGAAATAATAAACCGATTTCAAAAGTAATGCTTGGAATATGATGTTGTCAGCCCTTGCTTAAGTTCATAAGCTCTATTTCGTGTCGGTGTCAATACGTCCTGGGTAGGGTGGAGCGAAAAAAATTTTTTTTTGAAAATCAAAAACGGGTAGGTGCCAAAAGTTGCCTTTATACTAGTACATCAACTGCGTGAAATTTTACCGCTGAAAAAAAATGGCTTGAGTCTGCGCTTTTGCTCCAAAAATCGAAATTTTGGGTAAAATTTGTCATTTTTTGACATGTTTTCAAAAAAATTTAAAAAATCCTACAGAGCTGGTTAGTATTTAAAAGTGTTTCTTAGACCTTTATATTTATCTGCTTAACATATTTAAACTATAAAACAATATCTGTAGTCTGTATAACTGGAGCAATTCTGACAACTTTTTGTGAAAAATCAGCGTTAATCTCTCTATTGGAGCATACAACGAAATGGTCTTTTGAATGCATTTCTTACCTAGCTGCTTTCAAAACTACTGTGTATATAACTCATAGAAGTGGTTGCATTATCCCACCCATCTCAACCACCCAATCATCTAGGCCCAGTGTTTTATTTATTATTGAAATGTTATTTTTTTCCCGAAGACGAGTATAAGTTTTCTATATATCAAAGTAATTTATCTCTTCTTTGTATTCATAGACTTAGGATAATTTGAATCATGCTGGTGTGACCTGCTGCACGTATATTTTTATACCATGTATAACAGAAGAGAAGCTGAGTAATGTATTGGGTATGTTCTTAATTGAACCTAGTCAGCAGTCTATTATCTTCATTAAAATTTCATGCAATTAGTACATTATGATTGGAAGTTCTGTTATCACAGCATTCTTTCAATCAATTACATTTTATATGCAATGATTTGCCTAAAAATTTATTGTATGAATTCAGTTTCTAGTATGCCATCATTTATTGAACCTATTACATTGAATATATGCTGAGAAGTTAGCTGTTTAATATTATGACGATCGTCACAGAGGATTGCAAACAAAATTTGCGTGTAAAACAACAATATTTCTAAAGAAGTTTTAGTATGCTTTATGTCGTTTCCTCTGTTGTTCCGTAGTCTAGTAATTTCTAATAAGATTTTAGATCAATTATTTAGGTGTGTAGTACATTTGGTATAAAACATCCCGCGGTATAAACTTGGATTATAGATTTGGTGAGTGAACATATAGACGCTGATTGCCAATCTGTGCTTATATAAAGAGGAAAATTTTATTAACTTTATGAGCTGTCTTTTCTGTGAGATGTTTTCTAAATTTCTATTCCCCATTCTTTGAGAAATAGCTTACTTTATGAATTAGCTTTGCAATCTCCGACAGAAATTTCTAGTCTGTTCTGAGTATCTTTTTCTCAATTTGAGAAAATAATTTCTCTATTTTATAAAAAAAAATTGCAATAGGAAGTGAATATTACGTAGACAAAGATTTTCCTTATTGATCCAGTGAATCCATGTAGCTTAGAACGTTTTACATCGACTTCTCTAATAATTGACGCAGAGGAAATTCACTAGAGTTGAAGTAGCGAATGATTCAATATCATATAGACAATTCTAAGCTTACCCCATGCAAAATGATTCACAGTGACAAATAAAATTCTCCTAATTTTAAATGAGCACTTATAGTCGATATCCGTCCATTCCCTCATAAAGCACAATGCATTATAAGTTTATGCCCAGGACATTTCACCATCAAATGTTGTCCACTCATAAAAAGGGGATCTAAAAATTAATAGGAAATTAACTGGATACGAAAACACTTAGAAAACGGCATAAAACTAATGCAAAAAAAGTTATTTACAACAGCGGTTGCTTTACACATGGAGAACAAATTTTCATTGCAATTCTCGCTGACGATTACCATCACATTAAACAGCTCGCTTCTCAACATATAAAAAATGTAAAAGTAGAATAAATGATGGCATACTTATAGGTGAAATATCTGAAATCATCTTTGAAGCAAATCATTACGTAAAAAAAAATACAATTGACTGAAAAAATGTTGTGGTAACAGAACTTCCAATCATTATTCATCAACTGAATGTAAGTTTGATAAATGTAATAGATGGCCGAATAGATCCCTTTAATAATATTCCCGTGCATTACTCTGCTTGTCATTTTTTTTTTTTTTGTATAAATTGTAAAAATATACATGAAGATAGTTACAGCAGCATGTGGATGCAAAGAACTGATGAACAAGGTGGAAGCATCGAAAACATGCCAAATTTTTATAAAGAAAATCACAAATCAATGTATAAATAAAACACTGTACTAAGATGATCGAATAGTTGGGCCGGATGGTATAGGAAATATAGCCACCTCCACGACGCATGTCCAAGGTAGTTTTGAAAACAAGAGCTGTATTAAAAACAACAATTCGTTATATGACCCAATAGAGTGGTAATGCTGTTTTCTTACTAAAAGTTGTCTGTTTTGCTCCAGCTATAGGGAATAAACATATTGTTTTATAGTTTAAATATGTTAAGCAGATAAATATAAAGGTCTAAGCAACACTTTTAAATACTAACCAGCTCTGTAGAAATTTTTTAATTTTTTTGAAAAAATGTCAAAAAATGACAAATTTTACCCAAGATTTCGATTTTTGGAGCAAAAGCGCAGACTCAAGCCATTTTTTTTCAGCGGTAAAATTTCACGCAGTTAATGTACTAGTATAAAGGCAACTTTTGGCACCTACCCGTTTTTGATTTTCAAAAAAAAAATTTTTTCGCTCCACCCTAGTCCTGGGAGTTCCAGGAACAACAAATGCTCTAATTTATGATTTTTGTGATACTTGAATTATGGCTTGGTAGTTACTTATAAAAGAAATATAGCTTGGTAGTTAATTATAAATGACCTCTAAAAACGGTTGAAAATAAATTCGAAGTTTAAAAAGGGGTTGGAAAAAGGAAAGGAGATAAAATGCGTTTAAAAAAATCCTAAATTATGTTTTTTTATGGAATTCTAGGAAATACCAAGCAGGTTTCAAATGTAATGAAGAAGAATCAATAGTGACATCTCTGATCTAACACAGGTTATATTTTATGCTAGCGTCACTGCTAGCTGGAGTTGAGAAAAACAACAAATTTAATAAAATCTTTTAAAAACTTTCTAAATTATATTTTCTATGGAATATTAGGAAATGCCAAACCGATTTCAAAATTAATTATAGCAAATTAATTGAAAAATTAAGTGCGACAGTCTCTGTTTCAATATAGGCATTTTATGTTGGCGCAATTACCACCAGAGAGGCGATAAACCGTTAGATTTGAGAGGTTGGTTAAATTTAATACGTACTAAAAACGGCTTCTTAAAAAATGAATACTGATATAAAATTAAGAAATGAGCATGAAATTGTAAAAATATTTTCTAAATTGTTATTTAATTTAAAATTAGTTTTAGTTTTTATTAATTTAAGTCTAATTTCTATTTAATGCAGTCTAATAATGAAATTTAGTCAAACGGTGGCTTAATTATTAATTTTTGAACTATTTCGTAAAGTATAATTTTTTCTAATATAAATAAGACATACAATTATCACTTGGCATTTTACAAATAATATGCGAGCAAAGCCATTGATTTTGTTAGTTATTTACAAAACTTTGCGTGAATAATAACGAACATTAAAAACAGACACAATTAACACAAATAAAGAAAATTTATAATAAAATTACTCAAAAGTAGGTCTCCGAAAACAAAGCTTTATGTCGTTTAGTCTCAAGTGAAATTTACCCATTTTAAATCCCCTTATTATTCATAGACTGAATGCAGACTTTGAACTTGTCGTTAATTTTTTCTGATTTGAATATAATCTCTTTCCTAAAATGCTGTTACAATTTAATTCATTTTAAAATCCCTCCATTATATCTTCGGGGATTTAAATAACCGAAATGTATGTCTTGTTCACCTAAATATTTTGAACTTGTTAAAATTATGGATTTTGGAAGTCACGCGATAGATTCTATTTATGTATTTTGTATTGCGATAATCGTATAAAATTAAAAATATTTTTATAAAAATATTTTTTTGAAATATTTATGTAGTTCCATGTATGGTTATTTTTAATTCAATTTTAACTTTTGTGAATAGGAAAGAGGGTGCTAAATGTAAAACGCTGCTTATTCACGTACTCTAGAGGGTTGCAAAAATTTCAGTTATGTCAATGTTTTGCTTGAAAATATAACATTCTTTTGTTAATATCTAAAAATCGTTTGTAGTCAGAAATCTATATTTTAGATTAATATTTATTACTTAAGTTTTCATACATGATTTTAAAAGAATGTTTTCATCATTATATTTTAAATATTTATTTACATGCAATTATTAAATCATACATATTTTTCATCGACGTTATAAAGTGTTTAAAATTACATTAAATTAGGAAACTTTTAGTAAAACAATTTTTAGTTCGTATCAAATGTTTTCAATATCTTATTTAATTTCAATTTGGCATTTAATTATTGCTAATTTTCCATTTTTTTTTTATTTTAAAGTGGACATTTAGTTTAATAAACAAAAACAGAACAAAGACCATTTTAAAAATTTGCTATTTCTTCTTAAAATATGCTTTAGTTTTAAATCATTACTTTCAGTTCGTCTTATAATACAAAATTACTTATAATACAATAATACAATTTCTTTTGTTTGGAACATTTAAATTTGAGTGATAAATGGTTTTATATTGCAAACCTTTTTCGAGGCTTAATTCATCTCCACCTATCCCATTCCTTCATGCTAGTTAATAAACACAAAGTGTTGATAATAAACACAAAATGTTGCCATACACAGAAAAAAGAAAAGGAATCTCAAATTGATTTTAAAAAATAATGTCAATGAATATTCAGTTTTATGTCATCATTTAGGTTTAGATCATTATTCAGTTTTTAGGTCATCGAAACTTTTGATTCTGGTTATTTATGTCATTCACACGTTGCTTGACAATTTTTGCAGGGATGACAATAGAATTCCGATAACCACAGCTTTAGGGATCATAATAATAGGTATCCCCCTCTTTCATAGACTTTATTATTTTTCTCCCTCCTTTTGTTTCTTTTTCTCCCTTCTTTTGTTTTGTTTTTAACTATTTGGAAAATAGTTATTGTCCTCGGTAGAGAATTGGGAAATCTGAAATATATCTGAATCTTTTTATCGGTTGAATTTCGCAAATTATTGTATTTTATTCGTTTTCTGATTAGTCCATGTTTAATGTCCAAAAACGGACTATTTCTGTTTTTTATTTTATTCGCTTTCGGATTGGTCCATGATTAATATCCAGAAACGGAATACTTCTGTTGCCACGATGACAAAAAGTTTTAAAACTTAAAATAATAATAATAATTTGAAAACAAAATGTGATAAAGATTTCAAACAAATTGCATTTAAAAGTGCATTTTTTTCTGCTCAATGGTGTAAACGTTTAAAATGTGCGATGTTTAGAAGTTTAAAAATTTGCTATTCCGAAAATTACAAAACTGAAATTTCATTTAAAATTTGTTCATGAAGTGTCCAGAAATATTAATGTTTAATTCATGTCGCACGTAATATGAGGCGTTCAGAAGTCAGTCTGATTAAACCCATCGAATAAAAATTCACATTTTAAATAGTTAAAGTTGTATATCTATAAATTATGTTTTTTTTTAAATCACTGGACTAGGAAAATTAATGTTTAATGCATGGCTTACGTTATATAGGACTCGTTATGATCATCCTAAAAATGATGTTTATTATTATTATTTTAAATTAGAGAGTTTATTGATAAGTCTTTAAAATTTTAGTCTTTGAAAATATCATTTTCCAAACAATCATTGTGATTTGTTAAATCACAATTTTGTTTTATTTATTTATTTATTTATTTTTGAATTATGTAGCTTGCTGTGCATTTGATGTAATTTTCAGAAGGAATACCCTACTTCTAAGTGATTTGAAGCTTTGATTACGATTACATGAAATTTTATTTATAAAATATATTTAAAACATCAGATGAGAATTATTTACAACTAAATGATACTGTTTTTTTTTTTTTTTTTAAACATGAAAAAGTGTAAATTTAGATGATGTTTAAAGGTCTAATATTCACTGTAAGCTCTCAAACACAAAATTAAATTACATTTCGGAACACTTTTTGACACCAAATGCACAACGCATTAATGTGTTGTGAAACGTTTTTTGTGTTGTGATTGTGTCCTTAATGTGTTGCAAAAGTGTTGCTCTCTAGAAATATGTTCTTAATATGTTGAAAAAGTATCTAGAAATATGTTCTAAAAATATCGTTGTAAATTTTGTTGACATAGTGTTGCAAATAGTATTGGTGAAAATAAATTCTTAAAATAGTGTTGTGCTGTACAACACTTTGTCCCCAAATTAGAAACACATTCTAAACACCACACAATTTAGAACACTATAAAACATAAACATGCAAAACACTTTCAAAATATTTTCTACATTGTGCCTTTAAAATTACACAATTTTAAAAATAAATGTTTTTATATATGTTTTGAAAACGCATATTCTCCTCTCGTAATTTTCAAGAATTTTTTTTCATAATCGTTTTATTTCGTACAACATATTCACAACACATTCACAAGACAATCGAAATTTATTTTAGTTAGAAGTGTTGGTTTTTGTCTTCAATTAGTGTTGCAAAAATGTTTCACGCGTCTGCAGTGTTATTTTAAACTGTGGACTGTCATTTGACATGGTAATTTTTGTGTAAATTTTGTATAATACATGGTTGTTGATAAATTGGCTTAAAAACGTCAATTCTATAATTAATATTTGGTTTACGAAAAAAATAGTTCTTTATTGACATCCGTTTAATATAATCTTCATCATTCTACATCCTTTAATTAGAAAAAAAAAACTAAGGTTTTTTTTTTTTTTTCATTTTTGAATTATTAGTATAAATGTAAAATTTATTCAGATTCTCGATATATTTTGTAAGCGATATAAATACCATATTAAACATCGAATTTTTTAATATAATAATTTTAATGCGATACAATTTAATATAGTATGATTAAAATTTAAAACTTTGTTTAAGATAATTTTCTTTCATTACACTAAGCCTTTTTTTTACAGGAACGAAAGTGTCAATGCCTTTTTGCACATTCGAATGTTAAGTAGTGTTAAAAAAGCACTGAAAAACTAAATACAGACAGAAGAAAAAAATAACATTTTTAATTAAGCCGTTCATTTATAATGTAAAACATATTACCTGAAATGTATTTTTTACTTTCTTTGTATTTAACTATCCTGCTTTTAAAATTTCAAGGTAATCTGTGTTGTAGCAACACAGCTGTTGGGTGATTAACTGTTTTTAGATTACTTTTCCTTTTTTCTTCCCTTTCCTTTCCCTTTTTTTACTTTAATTTGCAGAAGTTAATATTTGCAAAAACTTTATATGTTAGTTTCCGTTTCAAGAGAAGGGGGAAAAATACTTTTAAAATGTCATGCTGATATGTCTTTTTAATTAATATTTTTTTTATAAAAGAATGTTTCTTATACAGAATAATTCATCTGTACAATGGTTAAAGACATTAAATAATATATTGTTTTGCGTATTAGATGATTTTTTTAAAAATACCTAAAAGGCTGAGAAAAGTTTTTGTTAGTAATGAGGATATTTTAGATTTCTTTTTTTTTAATTTAATAATAATATTTTACTTAATAGCTTAACTTTAGGAGTTATTTTAGATTATTTGGAAAAAAATCACGCTTGTTTTTAACATATTTTGCCAAGATTCAAAATCATTTATATCCTTGTTTTTTCAACTCTGTGACCAAGGTCTAAAGTCTTTAAATACGTTAGTTACATGACAATCTAAATATAATGTTGCCAAATGATATATTTTTTTAGATTGTTATAGAATATTCACTAATGAAATGGAAATTGTTATCTTTGACTGTTCATTTTCAGGGATGATAAATAAATCGATTAAATTGTGATCATTTAGAAGATTATTTGCTTTATGCTTCAATGATGTTACTCTATTTATGACATAGATTAATTGATGTACATTTCTGAGGTGTATTAAAACATGTTTTCAGCTTAGAGCTCAAAATATTTATTATTCATTTGCAAGCTCACACAACCACTGATACATAATGGGAAAAATATTTGTAGTCTATTTTATAAAGTTCAACTATTTCAATTACAAATGAATTCATATAAGCTCTTGAGATAATCTGCAAGTTGCTTAGTGTAAATAACTTTTATCTCTCGTTTATCCCTTTATATAAAATAATTTCGTTATAATTTTGTTTATAAACGATAACTGTTGGAAATGAGTTTTCAGTTATGATATGCATTTTTTTAGTTTCATTAAATTTTTGCACAATATGGTTTGTTTCAATTCTACAGGGTAATTCAAAAAAAAAGTGGACAAATTGATATTACAAATCAGGCATACGACAAGGATAAAAAATCACATAGGAACATAGCTCCGCAAACCACTTATTGAGTCACAAATACAGGGTGATTCATCCTAACTTAATTTGGGTTGATGGTAATAAATTTCAGAAAACTGAAGTATATTATAATAAAACATTTAGCAGGCATTCTCACCTTTGTTTTAAATGTGATAACACCAAACAAAAGTGGTAGAAGTTTGCATTATGCGCACCGGCAATATGCACTTGGAACCTCACATTTTGGACAATGATAATAAGTTTATACGGTATCATCGATTGCTTTAGCAATATTTTTTTTTTAGATCTTTTCGTAATGCTATCACATTTCACACAAAATAAGGTACATATCGTTGCATTTTCATTACAACATTTTTATTTTCTTCGAAATTATTACTTTCAATCCGGGTGTAGGTAGAATGAAACACCCTGTATTTGTGACTCAAGAAGTAGTTTGCGACCCTAGGTTCCTATGTGATTTTTTATACTTGTTATATGATTGATTTGTAATATCATTTTGTCCACGTTTTTTTAATCATCCTGTATAACTATTTACAGGACAGCATGAAATAAGTCTCAAACATTATCGGCTGTTGGCGTCAGTTGGTTAAGACTGGATATTAATTATGCATTTCCAGCTGAACTCATATTTAGAATAATAAACGGCTTTTCTTGGATATAAATAATTCTATATATTCATTTAAGAATTTATTTTATACTTTGCCGTCTAGTGATGGTAATTTCTAAAATTGCACTTTGAAATGTGTTATTTATTTTACATAAATTTATTTTTTGTTTAATTTATGCATTGTGTATAAAAATGAACGCATAATACATAAAACTGTACAAAAAACTTTGAGTAAAATTCCCTGGAAGTAACAAAAGTGAATTTTCAATTGCGTTTAAATTTTTTAAATGAAAAAAAAATATATACTATATATTAATTATAGAGGAAAAATATAGAGAATAATATCTAGATTCGACAGATAACAACACAATGTAACAATACTACCTTTTTGAGTATGATTATAATTGCTAAAATTGATTTTATAACGCATTCCGTTAAATTCATTTATGATAGTAAAAAATATGTATAAAAAATTTAATTAGTAAATTCAAATTAACTATAATATAAATTAAATACAAGGTTAACCCTGTCATCATTTACTAAGCTCTGTGCAAAATGTTGTTGTTAATTATTGTTGTTGTTGTTAATGTTGTTAATTATTATACATTTATAGTGTGTATGTTTCAGTGCATGTTCTTTGTAGATATGGCCTTAAAAAAATTACACAAAAGAGTAACCATATTTGGACCGCTAAAATTCTGCCGTTAATTATAAAAAGAGACACCATCTACCACTGAAATCTTACAAATCAGAATAAGTCATTTATCATTTTAATGCTTCATTTTAGTATTGAATGCTAACACGAAGTAACTGTCAAAGTATGAGAATGACAAAAAAATATTTTTGTTCTGATTATGATGACAGAATGACAATGATGTGAATTGTACAATAAAATATGTAAAGATATGTTTTTTATAATGCATAACCATTTTAGCTCTAGTTAGATAAACTTTCTTAACTTAATATATAATTTTCATAAATTGAATTTTGACCCGTTTGATTCGCAAAATCTTATACTGTGCACTGAGACTTGTCGCGAGAGAGAAACTGAACACTTTTGTAGTCACTCACTGGAAATCATAAGTAATCTTTGTCGAGATCTTAGTTC
This sequence comes from Maratus speculifer, assembly GCA_964019185.1. NCBI lineage: Eukaryota > Metazoa > Arthropoda > Arachnida > Araneae > Salticidae > Maratus > Maratus speculifer. Next base: position 182,696,611 of record OZ025290.1, read on the forward strand.
ATAAGGGAAAAATATTTATTTTTATACATTCTCCGATTTTGATAAGGAAATTATAAGGAGATTCCATACTTATAATGCCTAGATTAGTTGTACAGATTTTTCAATTGTTTGAGAACTGGTTTGTGGTTGATTAACTTACTTTTCCCATGTGCGTCTGTTTAACAAAATTAGCTTTCCCTGTCGAGGTCAAAGACTAGATGCCATATAAAATAATGAAGACTATTTTTTTTTTCAAAATTGCCTTATTATACATCTGGAATAAATTTGTCCAGTACTTCTTTGTACAGAAATTAAGTCATGTCACTTTTTATTCTGGATAGATGAAACAGGTGTACTCTCGCTGAGATCCAAGAAACAGCTTTGCGTAACTTACTCATTAAAATAAAAACAATAAATCCATTTATGTACAAATACACTATAATTTTATGAAAGAGATTTTTCTATGCATATATATATCATTGCACATTCTAAAAATTGAGTTTACACATTCTTATACTATATAAAATAGTATACTATACTATACTATATAAAATATATAAAATACACATCTAAAATAGAAATGTAAAAATACGCAAATGTTCATAATGTGACTGGAATAGATGTTGGAAGAAATGCTTCCCAGCAGAAGCTCTAACTAGGGTGCTGCAAGAACTGTAAGTCACCGATTTTGACGAAAGGGGTATCGTTGGAAAGATCTCATCATGAGCAGTAAAAAACTCAATGGAACTATTCGTCGCAAACGAGTCGTTTTCGAGATATCCGGCAATTTTTGTTACGTAGTTAGTGCGCACTTACAAGGAAACCGCAAAATATTTTTACTCGAAATTAATGAAAGTGGTATTATTGAAAAGATACACAGAAAAAACTGTTTTGTTGAAACAACTAAAATAAAGTTGTACCAACCTAATTTTTTAGTTGATATAGCCCCAACCAAATTTTGGGTTGGACTGACCAAATCATTTTGTTAACTTAATAATGTTGTTCCAACCAAATAATTTTGGTAATAACAACTAAATCTATTTGGTAGTTATAACCAAATGTTTGGTTGTTGTAACAAAATTTTTTTTGGTTGTTAGAACCAAATTTATTTGGTTGTTATAACCAGATACATTTTATTTTGGTTATAACAACCAAATGGATTTGGTTGTTATTACCAAATTTATTTGGTTGTAACAACATTATTAAGTTAACAAAATGATTTGGTCAGTCCAACCCAAAATTTGGTTGGGGCTATATCAACTAAAAAAATTAGGTTGGCACAACTTTAAAATACTTTTTTATGCTTGTTAGTTTTTGCACATCAGCAATATCATTAAAAAATATATACGAACGTCAGATATTTCTAAAAAAGAACTTTCTGGGGCAAGCAATTGTGTTTTTGCAATGCTTAATTAACATAGGAATTTTAGTAAAAAAGAATATTTGAAATCTAGGGGAAAACAATTTGACTTTTTTGTCACACAATTTCAGAATTATTATCTTTATATTCGAAATTCTGTAAAATTAAACCTTCGTTCAATGGCTAAGTGTATTGTAATTATTAACTTCATTTAGTAGTAATAACAGAAATTTGGATAGGAATTTTGTTTAAATGAGATTGCTCATTTTTTATTACTCAAAAAAAAAATAGATACAGTGCCTAGTACAAAACTATTCGGAAGAGCATGATTTCCAAATTACTACAGGAAACAGATGTCACTTCTTTTTATTCACATGAGGATAAACTGCATGACTTGACTAACATGTTGACTGTCCAGTATATTTTGTCGTTCCTTCTGGTGACCTCGAAATAAGATTCCCGTTAGACCATGAACACAGTGTCAGTCACAGCTGGCTAGACGGAAAGTTCAGTGTCAGTCACTGGTGACTGACATGGCACTTAACATGTAAACAATCTCGAATTTTCATGGATACTGAATTTTAAATCTTTCAGTGGCAAATAATTGTGTTTCTGTACTGCTGAATAACACCAGAATGTTAGGGAAAAAATTATTTGAAATCTATGATTTTTCAACCTTTTTACTACCAGTTAAAAATGTACCAATTGATTTGAAAATTACCGATACAGGTCTTTATTAAAATTATATATCACACTGCTCTTCAACAGGCTATTGAAAATTACATTTAGGGTAAAAAATTACACAATTTTTGTACATCTTTTTGTATTTGAAATATTTACTGGCCATCATTTTTATGTAAGATAGCCAACAAAATCTGTTGAGACCTTGCTAAGTCCTGTATATTTATTATAGCTAAATCTGTTTATGAATTTGAAAGCTATATATATCAACATTTAAACTGAGGGTAGTGTTTGGTGTACAAGTGTCCTGATCATGAAAATATGCCAATTTTTTGCTGGAATTGCTTTTTCTGAAACAGTTGCAATACATAGCACCTGATTAAAACAAATGAAAAAATTAAAACATAACTTTCATAATATAGTTTACAAGCATTAGTTTTGAACTTTAAGATTAACATAACCCCATTCTACAAACAAGCCCCCCCCCCCCCCCCACCTTGCAAAAAATTGTTTACATAAAAATTAGAGAATTCTTATTATTTTGCATAAATCAAGCATTAACGTTGACATTTTCTTTCATAAATATTTATTTCAATTCATTTATATTTTGCATTTTCGAAAACCAAATAAAAGTTTTGTGTCATAGAACTTATTCTAAATATAAATAAATTTATGATGATATGCATTTTTTTTTCTCATTTGATTAATTGTGAAATACATATATTTCACAATACATTATATATATATGAAATATGAAATTCAAGTGAAATAAAGATATATTAAGAATTAATCTATTGTGCATTGTATTCACTATGGATATTGATTTGTATACATACATCATATTTGAAGATCCTGAAGGTATTTCAATATTTACTTTTAATTAATTAATGTTAGGTTTCATAATAGGAGCGTTTGAACCTCATGGTTTGAATGTTAACTTATTTCAAGCATTCAATTCATGGAATGATGCTTATGATGAATGAAGCTTAAAATATCAGCACCAAGCATGCTGATACTAGCAGATTCATTATGCAAAGTAAAAAGGTTCATTTTAAAAATTGCAAATTTACTTATTATGGTTTTGCCCTTTTCATATTATATATGCAAACAAATTATACTAAAAATCTTTGCAAATTTCAAAAACACAAAATTCATCAATTGGTAAAAATAAAATATTATGAGATTCATATGTTGGTAGCAGGACAAAAAACCCCCCAAAAATTGTCATTTTTTGGCTGGAAAAAATTGTGAGATTTGCCAATCAATCACCAGAAAAAACTGAGTATACTTTAGTTATCACATTAAAATATCTTTATAATTCAATTCTCTTATTTAAAGCACAACTTCTTAGATGTAAACAATGAATTTTGTATTTAAAAGAATCTGCATTCCCACATTGAAAAACATTGCAATTCTCTTGAGAGGACTAAATTTGATACATTAGTTTAACTTTATTTCCTAATTTAAGAACTATTAACTGTATACTATCTATATTTCCTAATTTAATGAAAAAATTGTTATTATTACAGTAAATAAGTTTTAAATCAGCAATATAATGATGATTTGCATCAGACATAACAATGTGTAGAACGATCAATTCTGTGAAAAATTTATAATACGCAATACGCTAATTAACAAGGACTGTTGTATTATGCATAATTAATGTATTTTGATATGTTTTAGAAGAATTTGGCCATGTTTACAAGATAAATTTAAATGTGCTCCTTTTTTAAAAGTATAGCACATTGGCACTTTTTCCCTAGAGTCAACACCAACTGATTGTTAAAATTCTAGAGGTATGCAATTTGTTTTAAAAATTTAATATTCTTTAGAAAGAGGTAGAGAAAATATTGAAGTAAAATATCTGAAAAAAATGCATGAGTGAAATAACTTTAATTACTTGATTGTTTATTTAATTACTAATAATCTTACCTAACTAAAAAGAAAAAAATATATTTATCTTCTCACAAGTAATTTTAATTGTCAGAATACTTTTGAAAATTTTTAATAAGGTCCAGTAAACAACAACAAAAAAAAAAAAAAACATAAGTAAAGCAATGACTTATTACTTTTAATTTGTAATTTTTACATACAAGCAGATATAACAGAATATAAACAGAACAGAACAGAATATATTTTATATAAACAGAAAAGTCAGGTATTTTTTCTGAAATTTTTTACATATACATACTAAAATAGAAAAGGCAGTTATATGTTTAAATAATAATGCAAAAAAATTATATGTGCAGTCTTGAGCCAGTTTTTTATAGTTTGCTTCATAGTGTGAACAGCTAATGCGAAAAGTCTTTTCAAGGATTCCTGATGTGGACTGCAGTCTGCTAGTTGTTGACCATAGGTTTGACCTATAACTTAAAAAAAAAATCTTAGTTAAAGTATTATTAACTTAGTTTAAAGGCATGAAATACATTCTATATACTTAAATGATGCGAAAAATACAGCTTTACATAATATATTCAAAAGGTTGAATTATATAGGGAAATTTTATTGGTCCTACCACTATTTTGCAAATAATATCTTCATTGTACATTTCTATAAAAAACGTTAAATAAAATCATAATGAAGATTGCTGATTAAGAATTTTGGTAGAAATAATAAAATTTTCCTGTATAATGCAACGCTTGTATTTATACCTATATTATAAAAAGGTAAAGTTTGTTTATTTGTAGATGTTAATCTCTGGACCTACCAAACCAATTTCAAAAGTAATAGTACCAAAATGACGGTGCTTGTCCTGATTCAAACATAAGCTATATCTTACTTCGATGCCACCAACCCAAAAGGGGTGAAGGAGCAAAAAAGTTCTAAAAATGTGATTTTTGTGTTACTGAAGGATCTAGAAACATGAAATTTGGCATGTTATTTACTTATAAGGTATAAAATACCACTAAAAACATTTGCTAAAAAATATATAATTTAAAAAAGGGCGAAAATGTATGAAAAGCGTTTTAAAAAGCGATTTTTAAACAATCCCGGAAAGTAACAAACAGATTTAAAATATAATGATGCCTAAATGATGGCGACGGTTCTTACTCCAATAGAGGCTCAATCTTACGTAGGTGTCACTACTCCTTAATGTGCTATATACATAACGGATCAAAATCGCTTCAAATTCCAGGTGTCTCCATGTTATCCTATGGCTCGAAGAGAGTTGCTTGGAAAGCAAGTAACTATTTTGTATTGGAGCGATTCTGATGAAGTGAGTTGTAAGTAACAGCCTGTACGATTGGAAATCTGATGGTGGAACAAACTTTTCTCAAACTGCAAATGAAACACATAAAAATAGAAAAAAAAAACTGACAATTCCAGGCTATTTTTGTCGCTGTCAAATTTTTACACGCAACAGTAGTATTGTAAAACTAACGACTAAATAAATACCCGTGTCATGGCATTATTTTAAAACTGACTACAAAAACTTTAAAAATTATTGTTACTCGTTACTGCTCAGAAACAGACTATTAAAAATCATCGTATGTACTACATAACAGCAACAAATCTAGTTACATATGGAACATGAGTATTTGGAAAAATTAGCCTTTTTTACTCGTCACATATTGTTATATGCTGCCATCTATCTGTCCATAAAACACAGATTTAATCAAGTTCTAATTTTTTTTGGCAAACAAAATTAAAAACGTACAACATGTGTACAACATGTCTAAATTGTAGAATTTATTACTTATGAAAATAAAGAATAATCGGAGAAATCAATTTAGCAAGAATAAAAGCTTACAAAATTTATACAATAAAATTATGAGATGTAATTACACAACCAAAATATTTTTACAAGAAAATTCTCTTACTTATTTTACAATAACAAAATATGTGTAATTATGTGTAATGAAAATTTAATTTCTGGAATAATTTAAAAACAATGTTTTATTTCTTATGTGATCATCCTATCAAACACACACCTACAATTGTACTTCAATCCATTATTATCTCTGAAAATTTTTATTTAAATATTTTAAAATACTTTTTTTTTCTTCAGATATGAAATTTAAAAACAAACAGCAAATATGTTTTTAAAATCAACGAAAAAAGAGAAAAAAAAAACTATCATAAAAACATTTTTAAAAGCAATCTAAAAATTTGTCTTTATCATGGAAATGTTTTTAAATATAAAAACGTATGCAAAGATATTTTTATAGGAAAATAATACATTAAAGAAAACCTGTAACTTTTAAAACTTAATTTCTTGAAAATGTTCAGAAAATTTACATTGCTCTCTGCAACATTTTCATCATTATTACTAAGCTGCTGGTTCAACGATGGCAGTAACAATGGTTTTGATGCAACCAAACTATCATGTGATAGACGATGCTTTACTATTAAAAGTTTTTTTTTTTTTTTTTATTCGTTGCTGAACTTCCTTTAATTGAATACTTCATTTGGCATAAATCACTTTTTGCTTTATCACTTGATACTGCAGAAAATATGTTCACAATTTATTGCTTTTTCTTTCCATAATAAATAAATCAATAAGACCTATGAAATACAAATCATTTGAGAATAACATACGTTATGACTGATCGATACGCATGCTGAAAGGACTCAGATTGGCACCTAATTCGCATCTCTTATCCGTCGACTGTCTGGTTTGATTCATGAATTGTACAAACATACGTAAACAGAGTTTGAAGTTAGTTTCGTTTTTTTCAGTGGCATATTGGCAGTAACTACAAACGAATGATATTTCAAAGAAACGATTCGGTATTTCATATTTTATTTAGAGAATACCCGTTATACGTTAACGAATATGTGCAGTTTGCAACAGCTCTATGCAACAGCACTTTTAGGGGGTGCAGGAGCAAAAAAGTTCTAAAAATACAACTTTTGTATTTATAAAAGATTTAGAAAATTAAAATTTGGCTTGTTAATATTTCTAAGATATAAATGATCTCTAAGAGCATTTCCTAAAGAATATGAAATTTAAAAATTGTAAAATTGCTCAAAAAACATTCTAAAAAGCAGTTTTTAAACAATTTCAGAAAGTACAAACCGATTTTAAAAGTAATCATTTTAAAAAGATGGTGACAGTCCTTGCTATAACTTATGCGGATGTAACTATCCTTAAAGGGTGGTGCAGGGGCAAAAAACATTTTAAAAATGCAACTTCTATGTTACTGGAAAACTAGAAACACAAAATTTAGCATGATAATATTTATAAGACATAAATGATTTCTAAGAGCATTTCACAAAATACACAAAATTTAAAAAGAATGAAAATGAGCAAAAAGCATTCCAAATTACAATTTTTAAGCAATCTCATCAAGTAATGAACAGATTTTTTAAAAAATGGTGACAGTCCTTGCTCCAACATAGGCTTATATCTTAATTCGGTGACACTACTCCAAACAGGGAATAGGAACAAAAAACGCTCTAAGAAGACAATTTTTGTATTACTGAAGGGCTTAGAAACATAAAATTTAGCATAGTAGTTCTTAACAGAGATAAATGATCTCAAACAACATTTCCTCAAAAATTCAAAAGTTAAAAAAGGTGTTAAAATGCCAAAAATCACATAAAAAACATTCTAAATGATGACTTGTAAGCAATCTCAGCAAGCAGGGTTGGCAGCATGATTTAAATCAAGATTTAAATCAACTGATTTTTTTTTAAAATCACTTGATTTAAATAAATTTTTTTTGCAATATCACATGAATGCACATAGGGTAACACCCCCAGTAATTGGCATGCACCAATGATTGGCACATTTTACAAACATGTCCTAAAATAAGATTTATATCCAGTCTTTTAAAAATTCAAGACCATATATCAGTTATATGCTCATTTTCATTAAAGATTATAACTTTGATTTATTTTACAAGATGATAATAGAGCCTAGGAAAGAGAAACAATTATGGCTTGTATCAATTTAGCATTTTTTGTTGCAAATTCTTCTCCTTTGGCTTAAGGAAGGCATGCTTTTCAATTCATTATATCTGATTTATAATATATTTTAAATTTTAATTGACAACAGTTATGTTTAGTTAAAAAGGGTTACTTTAATTGTGTAAAAGTATTTTCGACACAAATATTTGGATTTCTGCATTAATGGTAGATGCCAATTAATGGTGCTTCAAAAAAATCTTCTAAATAAAAATGAAATTTTCCTTAGTGTAGAGGAAGATAATGAAGGTTTGGCGTTCATTAAAGAAAATTGTCCAAATCTTCTCGCCATTGTAGAACATTTTCAAGCAAAAAATGGTCCATTCCAAAAATTACCATTGCTTGAGAAAAAAGTTCCTGATATTATGATTGGTGGAAGTCCTTTTATGTAATGGGAGGTAAAGAGAGAACCAGCGATATTGAATTTGAATTTATTTATCAATTAACAACAGCCGTGGCTTCATCTGCTCGAGTATAAAGAAAATTTTCTTCTTTTGGACTAGTTCATTCAAAACTTCGTAATAAATTAGAAATAGACAAAGCTTCTAAATTAGTGTTTTTGTTCAAACAATTAAATCCCTGATTTATCCCCATTTGCTTAAAAAATAGTGAATTGCGATTTTTATCCCTTAATAAATAGCTTGCATTAAATGAATACAGTAGACTTCCTCAAATCCGCACTCCTAAAATCTGCAACTCTCTAAAATCTGCACATACTTTATGGATGTAAACATAGAATAATTCAGTTCAGATGTAGGTACAAAATTTTACTTTTTTAGCTTTATATCGATTCCATATATTTCTTAATTTGTAATTTTTGTTAATGTTATTGAATTAATGTTTTTTTCATGAAGAAAGAATAATTTATTTCTGAAAAAAAATCAAGCTATTGCTAATATCATTGGTAATCACAATTTTACCAAATATATTTACTGTATTTTCCAGTATAGCCTGCACCCCTAAATCGAGCAGTGCAGTAAAAAAAGTTCATGTATAACCCGCAGAGATGCATCGGTGTATAGTCCGTGGGCTATACATCATTTACGAACATATATTTCGATCAGGGTTTGAAATTAGAAGCCATTAATCATAATTTTTAACACAAATTTACAAATTTTTTCATAATGCATAAAACCTACTGTAATTCGGCTAAAAAATCAAGATTCTCAGCACCGAAATTTTCGGAGGAAACGATACGGCGTTTACGTGTTTTAAGATAAAATTTCAAGTGATGCAGCATTTACGTGCATTTTTCTTCAAACGATTGTGATATTTTTTCTGAAAACTAAAAAGGATTGATTTAAAATTTTGGACATAAAATGTATACGTATCTTAGGTCATTGGTTCCTCGGAATCGGTCCGAAATGCAGCAACTCCGAAAAGGAACGATTCCTCAGATTCTATCCGAAATGAAACTCCGGAAAACTTCAATTCTTTGAACTCCTTCCGAAATGAAACGACTCTGTAAAGGAAAGATTCCTCGGAATCGATTTGAAAAAGACAGACTGCTCTGAATCGTTCCGAAAGGAAATAAATCACACATTTTTTTTTGTTCTGTGCAACAAGGTAGGGTAGAATTTTTTTTTTTTTTTTTTTTTTTTTGAAAAATAAACTAAAAATGATCTTAAATTTAGAATCGTCGAGGTTGGAAGGGTTCCAGATTTTGGATTATGTACTCTACAAACAATAGCTATTATAGATCTATCAGTGCAATACTTGGTGATAGTTGTGACAGTTCTTCCAAACCCAGAAATAACTGTACTTAAGCAGTAAAAAAAAAGAGCCTTTACAAACATAAAAGAACTCTCTAAATTTCGCGGCATAGCGAAAAATTTTACAAATTTGGATGATTTTTTCAAATTTTTTGACGTTTAAAAATTGTAGAAAAAATATCACGATTTCCAAATTTAAAAAAAAATCTTTGTATAACCCGCAGCAGCTTTTTGGAAGTTTTTTTTTTTTGTATAAGCCGCGGACTATACACCCAAAAATACGGTATGTATTTATCAAGCTCTTTTAGTGATTAAGTCTGGCTAAACCTGAAATAAAGCCTCATTATTTTATGATCCTGATGTGAATTAGTAATGTACCTTTAAGAGGCAAGTTTCATTGAATAATTTAGGAAAAACACATTTGATCTTTATAATGAATATTTAATTGTACATTTTTGATTATTAACTTGATCTTTGCTTTTAGTATTTTAATCATTTTAAAAATTATTTAAATTTTTATTATTTTAGTTTATTACTTATTTTAATAGTTTAGTATATTGAAAGCATTCATTATATTTTTGATTTTATTATTAATTACATTCAAATTCCTTTTTAAAAAATATAGACAAAGCAATCGCCAGAAATCTGCAAAATTCTAAAATCCGCACAACCTCTGGTCCCAAACTGTGGGATTTGAAAGAATCTACTGTATTTAATTTGTTTTTTAAATTTTATCACTTTCTATTTATTTATAACATATTTCAATTTATTTCATATTTTTGTGTGCACAATTCAATTACAAAATAATAGAATGGCTTTAGATTAAAGCCTGGATGTTTAATTTTTAGTATCAATCAATAACTAGTATATAAATACTTTTTTTGACTATATAATTATTTCTTATGTTATTTTTATAAATTATAAATTTTTATTCTTTTTTAGTTATTTATAATAAAAAAAACTGATCCATGTATTGTAAAAATATAAAAACACAATAATTAAAAATAACATTCTAAAAAATCATGATTTTTTTTCAACCCTCAGCAAATATCAAATCTATTTCAAAAGTCAATTGATTTTGATAGATATGGATGTAGGGATATAGGATAGAGGTAGACATAGGATGGGTATGCCAGGGTACACGCTGTATACCTTTAGGTCGAATCCATGTCGATTCAGGCAGGGGGGGTTACCTTCATAGTCTCAAAAGTTCTTTCATTGAACATATGTTAAAATTCAGGAAAAAATAAAATTCCCGTAATTTTTGGTTTTTCCCAAAAAAATTTCTGGACCGAGATACAGGGTGCCAAAGATGGCATCCCGAGCACCTTTTCCCGTTTGCGATTTTCGAAAAAAAGTTTAAAGTGCTCTATCTCTGCAACGATGCAAGATATTTCGTTGCAGTTTATTTTATTTTAAAGATAATATTTTTATGCTTAAAAAGATATACTCTATTTTGAAATATGTATTTAATTATTTTTACAGCAGCCTTCTAAAAAAAAATTTTTTTTAATCAAAAATAATTTTTTTCTCAAAAATGCCAATCTCAAAAATTTTGATTTTTTTACTGTTAGTCAATACCATTGAGGACTACCTTCACTGTAAAGGAGAACTTCCACTTTTGAGTTTAACAAGTTTTAGAATCATTTCAAGAATTTAGAGAATTTTTCAGGAACTGCATATTAAAAGTTCCAATAAAAGTTTCTCAATTTTTGTTTATTTGTATCATATGTAGCCTATTACATATCCTACTCAAGTTAGAAATCACACGTCAAACATGATAAATGAGGTGCATTCATACTATGACTAGTTTTAAAAATATTTAGATCTTAGTGCAATAAGTATTACACTCTTGTGAAAACTGGCATGAATACAAAATTTATTATGTTTCTATATATTAAATTCAGTAATACAGAAGTAATATGAATCCATCTTAAAAAGAATGTAATCACCAGGGCAACCTAGAATCATTATTTATCATGGGATATGTTTGAATTAATTATGCGTGATAGGATTTAACAAGATGAATAAAATGTTTATGAGTGTCTTTTTTTCAAAGTTTTAGTTTAACTTTCATAACATCTGACAACCTTTTTCACAACATTTTGTTTGAAATGATACATTCAATTTTGTAAAATTGTATTCATATTTTCTGATGCAGCCTTTTGATTTTTTTTTAATTAAAAGAAATCAAAAATGCCAATCCTAAATTTATTTTTTTATTTTTTAGCTGTTGATTAATACCATTGAGTACTTATTGCCTTTCTTATTTCGGAAAACTTCCACTTTTGATTTTGACAAGTTATCGAAACACGTGTAAAATTTTGCCATATATTTTACCAGTTCCTGTATGACAATCACATACTGGCCTCAGGAAATCAAAATCTTAGTCTTGTTTGACATAGGATTTTATTTCTTAATAAGTATAAGAAACTGACAGCTTTAAAAATAGCTTACAAAAGAAAAAAAAAAACATGCAGTAAAGTTTACAAAATATATGTATAAGTTTCAAAGCATATTACTTCCAGTGTACTCTGCTTAGAACTGAAATTAGAAAATCATAGACTTTATAATTTGTTGAACAGTATCTGTATCTTTCTTTGATATTTAGTGATGCCTTCCTGTTTAACTAATAGGGTCTGGGGCTTCCATAATCCTTAAAACATTGTGAATAGAAAGTGAACACTGGTGGTGATGTTGCTGTCTTGCAGGTGGAAATCTATACCCAACAGCCGATCCAAGTGGGAGCATAAAGTTAACGACAATCTCATAAACAACTGATATCATTTACCTTTGCAACCCACCATTCACAGTAATATACACAGGCAACAAAAATTCCTTTTTATAAATTGTGAATCTGAATATTTTGCAATTTTTCAGAAATCTTGGTTGGACAAATGAAATTTCTTCTTGCTTGCTGTTCAAAGTTTGTGCAATATAGGTACTATGATAGCAATAGATGAATATACCCATCACTATGATATTAATGGATGATTGTTCATTCTATTAAATTCTATCATACAAAATTAAATATCCCATGATAGGTAATGATTCTAGGTTGCCCTGGTGATTACGTTCTTTTTAAGATGGATTCATATTACTTCCGTATTATTGAATTTAATATATAGAAACATAATAAATTTTGTATTCATGCCAGTTTTCACAAGAATGTAATACTTATTGCACCAAGATCTAAATATTTATAAAACTTGTCATAGTATGAATGCACCTCATTTACCATGTTTGACGTGTGATTTCTAACTTGTTTAGGATATGTAATAGGCTACATATGATACAAATAAACAAAAATTGAGAGACTTTTATTGGAACTTTTAAAATGCAGTTCCTGAAAAATTCTCTAAATTCTTGAAATGATTCTAAAACTTGTTAAACTCAGAAGTGGAAGTTCTCCTTTACAGTGAAGGTAGTCCTCAATGGTATTGACTAACAGTAAAAAAATCAAAATTTTTAAGATTGGCATCTTTGAGAAAAAAGTTATTTTTGATTAAAAAAAATTTTTTTAGAAGGCTGCTGTAAAAATAATTAAATACATATTTCAAAATAGAGTATATCTTTTTAAGCAGAAAAATATTATCTTTAAAATAAAATAAACTGCAATGAGATATCTTGCATCGTTTCAGAGATAGAGCACTTTAAACTTTTTTTTGAAAATCGCAAATGGGAAAAGGTGCTCGGGATGCCATCTTTGGCACCCTGTATCTCGGTCCAGAAATTTTTTTGGGGAAAACCAAAATTTACGGGAATTTTATTTTTTCCTGAATTTTAACATATGTTCAATCAAAGAACTTCTGAGACTATGAAGGTAAGATTTTTTTCTTTGGCTGCCTGAATTGACATGGACTATGCCTTTAGGATTTTTTTAAGGAACACCGTATGCCCTGTATTTCTAAAAAAACCTATATACACTTTAAGTGTATACCTTCTCCCTTGAGCGTACACCCTCTGCTGAGAGCATATACTATCTGTCATTTTTAGGACTACACCACTGGTGATAGAACCTGTTAAAATATAACAAACACAAACCATATTTTATAAGGCTGATAGAATCAACAGAGGGTTGAGGAAGCAAAAAACATTCAAAATGGCGATTTATATTATTTCACCATAGCATTGTGCAAAAGTGTCAAGAAACTTTAAAAATGGCATGGCAGTTACTTATAAAACATAAATGTCTTCTAAGAAAAACCAGAAGTAAGTTCTTCTGACAATCCTTATCCTTAACAATAGTCTGTAATACTTTCATTGGATAATTTGGATATTGAATAGTGATAAAATAAAAAATAAATGGTGAATTAATAAATTTGTGAGTGGAAAGGAGCCATTAAATTTTTTGTGCAAATAAATTTAAGAACAAAGAAGTAACTGGATAAAATTATCAAGAATTTAATTTTTAAAAAGGTTTGAAAATAAAAATATTAAAATGCCAAAATAGCATCTAAATTTTGAATACTATTATTCAATTTTATATTTTGATCTTAGTTACTGAATATTTTAAATCTATTTTATCTTTCATAAATTCACATTTTTAAAGCTTTTTCTTTAGAGCAATAGTTATGTTCATCGACACACACTGATTTTCATTTTATACACATAAACATGACCTAGATCCGTTATATGCAATACTTACTGCTGAAATAAAATGTTAAATGCAGAATTACATCCAATAATTACATTAAAAAACTTTTTTTTAATTTATATTAAACCATACCAATCCTGCTTGTGCACATATGGCTAATTCCATAAAAACATGTCATGTCTGTCACACACAACGATTTTTGGTTACCAGTATTTTAGAACGGAAAATGTGACTTATTTTATCGGAGATATCTCATCAGTTGAATAAGGTGAAGTAAACTTTTCGAAACTTACGATGGCCAACAAGCAAACCGATTTTTAGCTGTGTGACAGACATAACAAGTTTTCATGGAAATGACCAGGGGTGGGGAATTTTTCCATATTCTTACCAGCCAAGGAATTATTTCACCAGCCCGCAAGATGCAACACACACGCAGTTGAAAATAGTTATGACGATATCGCAGGCGATTACAGACAAAATTACTAATAATACAATGCACTTTCATAATTCTTTTTTCTATAATATTAGGAATTATATATAACAGAGGTAAGATTAATATTAGATAGAACTTAATGCCATATTTACACTGTAATAATTTAGAAAGTTAAGATATCTAGATTAAAAAAGTGTTTCTGATAATGTGCCTATTGCCTACAGTTTTTCAAAAACTAAAAATGCACTCGCCTTGTGAGAAAATCCACTCGCCAATGGCGAGCAAAATGATGTATTTCCCCACCCCTGGAAATGACCATATTACAATATTTGATAAACCATATTTAAATTTCTAAAAACAAAATTTCATGTCTAGCAGCGAAGTATGGCATTTTATAGAATATTTCAAAGCATTAATACAAAAAAAATACCGTATGCTTTAAAATATGCAGAGGTGTAAAACATCTTAGGCAATGCTGTCAATTCTTCATCTTCAAAATTTTTTTATTGTCCAGGTTGTCCTTTGTCTTCCAAGCTGTAATCACCACTTTTAAACCGTGCAAACCACTTGTGACATGTTCGTTCAGCTAGAGTATGGTCACCATAAAAATCCACCAAAATATGACTTTCATAGTACTTTTCATCATGTTAAAGTAATGAAGAAGAACCCCCTGCAAAAACACTTTATCAGGCACAAAATTTGACATTTTCAGTTGGATAAAAATTATTGTTGTTTACACTTTAACCAAATGGCATACACTAAACTTAACGTGCAATAACAGTAGTTTTAAATGCATGTTTGTACAAACGAAACTATGGAACAATAAGCAGAGCCCGATCAAGCTGAAGTTGGGCCCAGGGCCTGTTAAAAAGTTGGGCCCGCCTACCTACCCATTTTTGGCGACTCTTTCGGAAAAAAAGGTTTATCTGATGAGTTGACAAAGTTGTTTGGGTGAAAAGTACCTAGGCTAAAAGCTTCTAAAAATTTTATTGAATCATTCAGAATATTTAAATTTTACATTTCATATTTTATAAAACAATGCTATTTGAAAAGTTTTTGATTAAGAAAAAAAATATCAGCCGCATAATTTCTGGGCCCCTGAAATTGATGGGCCCAGGGCCGAGGCCCCGGAGGCCCGTGTATTAATCAGGCCCTGACAATAAGCTAGTTATGTCATCCTTTGTAAAACCGCACAAATTAATTCCTAGACCAAATAAATTATTTTCTTGCATTAGTATCTGGGAAATTTTTGTTCCCTTCTATGGTTCTATTTATCTAAGTTAGTTGATGTCCTTGCCAATGGTGAAAACTTGAGTTTTATTTCCCAATTCTTTAAAAAGAAAGTTTTGTTGTTATTCTACAAAATATTATATTAGTTATTGTACAAAAATATTAATTAGTTGTATATATATTTATTGCCTAAATTATGCAGTATGTCCCAAGGTACAACACCTAATAGTACCTTGGGCCAGTTTGCCTTCTTTATTTTAATTGAGTGGCTGGCAATTTTTTATTTTCAAACTGCCTGAATTTCTAAAAGTATATTACAGAGATAAATGTTGGTGCGTTGAAATGCTGCCTTCAAATTTTAATTTGGTTTAGAATCATTGAAATAAAAAAAATTAAAATGTGAAAACTGTCTAAAGGTACAACACTCTCCCCTAATAATAAATCTTAACTTTTTGTTTTAAATAATAACATAGTATGAGGTTAAACATAATATGAAGCAAAATAAAAGTTCAATGAAAAAGAATCTGCAAAACAGAAAAGAAAATCTGTCATGACTGTCTCAAACTTTCTGCTAGGAGCTGTACATATATAACATTATCATTTTAGCGGAAATGGGTGGCGTGGCACATGATTGATACCTTAAAATATCTCAAGGGGGAGGAGGATTTGCAATTTGATATTGATATAATTTTTGATCCAATCAAAATTATCTCTTTTTTATTTGTAATATGGTCTTTAGTTCAAAATAGTATATTATCTTATTCTAGCCTATAGCCCATTTTTATGAAAATACAAAAGTTGCTATTAAAATCATTAATTTATTATAAAATTAATTCTAAAATGTGGGATACTCTAACGTTTGATATTCTTATTCATCTTCATTTGTGTATGCATGTATTCTTATCACAGTTCGAGGAACTTTATGTGAAGTATATTTGAAATGAAGCTTGCATTTACTAATAAATTAAAGAAAAAGAATGTTGTCCACTTGTTTTGTTAATAGGAATTTCTATCTGTCCCCCAAGACTATCCTCCACACTTTGGGTTAGGTACAAGACTATTATTGTCGAATCCATTATGTAAGAAAAAGCTACTATGAAATACTTTTAAATAGTAATTATTTCTTTTAAGTGTTATTTGAGTAAAACAATATTTTATTGGCGTCTCTTCATTTGAATCAACAAAGTATGTTAAAAATTAATATAGCAAGTATCGTATATTACTCGAAACAAAAAAAAAATTTGAAGGGAGGGGAAGGGGGTTGAATGTTGATAATGTACGATCTACCAAAAGGGGAGGAGGGGGTTCACAATTACCAAAAAGTTGATAACATTATACTTGCACAGCCCCCTATCAGGTTATGAGGAAATTTATAAATTTGATGATTCTTAAAATAACCCTGAACATAAAATATGGTAAAGGATAAAAGTTTACGAAATCAAAAATAACTATTCATGTTAAGCAGAAATTTGGAGAAGAGAATAATTAATTGACTGATTACTTATTAAATTACTTTTTAATTTACTATTTTAATTATCAATTAATTTACTTATTAAATGACTGGTTAGAGATTTACAAACATGGCAGAATAAATTAAGATAATTAAAAAATTTTATGCATAGAAAAGGAATAAAAAGAGTCAAACTACAAGAAAACAGATCCCCCCCCCCCCCTCTCATTCTTAAAAAATTCCTTTCTTTTCTATGGATAAATTCTGATGATTGGTTGACCTACTGAATACAGAGAATTTTACATTTTTAATGCCGCTGGAGAGAAAAGGGCGGGGGGATAAGTTGCCTGACAAATGCAAAAAATAATGTGAATAAATAATTAACATTTTAGCTGATAAATTATTTATTGTAATTACAGTATATTGTGAATTAAGATATTTAAAATGAAAAAAATTTATAGGTTAAGTTATGCATGTTTGGTACCAGAGAGTGGGAGGGAGGAGTGAGCAGTATTTGAGGGGGGGGGGGGGTGGTATTAGATGATTGAATAAACATTGCTGCAGTAGAATTACAAATAAAAAAATGCATCTGAAAAAAATAAGTTTTTGAATTTTTCTTAAAGATTTTTGGATGGTGAAATTTATTACAGAGAAATGAAGGTGGCGGGAGGGGGGAGGAGCATTTATTTTTATTTTTTACAAATCAGAAAACTGCTGAAAGATGGAAGACTGTCACTCCTGTATTTATTTTATTCACTTCTAAATTAATGATAAAAAAGGTATTTTTAATCTTGATTATAAATTCTCTCCGCAATTTAACTGACTTTTAATTTTGAAAAAAAGGGGGGGGGAGGGTACAATCGGGATTTTATGGTAATAAGATCTCAGAATCTTCCATAAATTGTCAGGGCCTGATTAACCTCTGAAGCTATGGGAAGCTCAGTGTCATGTCAGCCTCCCCCCCCCCCCCTTCATTCGAGAAGTTTTTTTTTCAAATTCAACATATTCGAAAATTTACCAATGCTTACGAATATTATTCAAAAGAGTGGTTCAGTTAAATTCACACATATTTCAGCAAACAACTTTTTTTTATGTTCTTCTTACACAAAAATTGAATACAATCGAGAAAAATATGCAGAAGGGATTTAGCATGGTATGATCGTAAATGTGTAATTTGGATTAAAAGCTTGAATTCAAAATGTATGCACAATATAAAATATCAATATTTTGAAATCTTGATTGGACAATAAAGTATCAATATTTTATGTTGCTCATACAAGCCAAATTCAATATTACTTAAACTTAGTGTACAAAATAAACATACATCTAAATTAAGGAACAAGCTGAAGAATTGTAATCAGGTGGTTGAATTTAATCTAATTACATGAAAAATGTATTTGTTATGAAAGCTATTTTTAAGAAATACTTCTTAATATACACTGTAAGATCGATAATTTGAAAAACAAACTAGCATTTTAAAGTAGAATTAACTCAATAATGTGAATTTTGGGCCATTTCAAAATTTTCTTTATCAAGGCCTGCGAGACAATAGTATGTTTATATTTTATAACCCATTGTACGTCATTTTCGCCTTATAATATTTGCAATACAAAACATTTATTTTTGTGTACTAACTTTTATATATTACAGTTAAAGAAAAAAATATAAGAACAAAGCTACTTACATATTGAAAACTCTTCATGAATAGAACATCGTCATTCGACGGCGGTCACCATAACGGATAACGAGAAGCAAATAAATATTGCAATGCATGACGGGAACTTGGTTGTTACGCATGCGCGTAAACGCCTGACAGCAGCCTCAGAAAGCGATTAGTGTGGTATTCAACTAAAAATAAACTAACTAAATTATTTGATTCCAAACAAACAGTTGTACTTGATTCAAACAAATTTTAGTCCAGGCAACTAGTGCAATTTAGCAAATGATGTAACCAAATAAATTTGGCAATATCAACTAAATAATTTTTTCCGTGTATCATCATGAGGATTAAAAAACTCAACAGAATAACTCGTCGGAAATGAGGCGTTTTCGAGATATCCGACAATTTGTGTCACATAGCTAATGCATACTTACTGGGAAACTGTATTAACTAAGGAACTGCAAGAAGTGTAAGCCACCGACTTTGACGAAAGTGGTATCGTTGAAAAGATCTCATCATGAGCAGAAAAAATCTCGGCGGAAATACCCTTCAGAAATGAGCCGTTTTCGTGTTATCCAACAATTCATATCATGCAGTTAGTACACAGTTAATGTGGAACCACAAAAAATTTTAGTCTCGATTTTGACAAAAGTGGTATCGTAGGAAAGAAATCATCGCGAGGATTAAAAAACGCAACAGAAGTAGCCATCGGAAATAAGTCGTTTTCGAGATAGCCGACAATTTATGTCACTTAAATCAGTTTCCCAGTAAGTATGCATTAGCTATGAGACACAAATTGTAGGATATCTTAAAAACGCCCCATTTCCGATGAGTGATTCCGTTGAGTTTTTTAATCCTCATGTTCATATCTTTTCAATAATACCACTTTCGTTAAAAACGAGTACAAAGTCTTTTGCGGTTTCCTTGTAAGTGTGCACTAACTACGTAACATAAATTGTCGGATATTTCGAAAACGACTCATTTGCGACTGGTACTTCTATTGAGTTTTTTACTGCTCACGATAATATCTTTCCAACGATACCACTTTCGTCAAAATCGGTGACTTACACTTTTTGCAGTTCCCTAGTAAGATTTCAATGTTTATAATTCAAAAATTTATTATTCAGATGACATTAAATTTCCTTTTTAGGCATAGTTTGAAGAGAAACATTAAAATGTCTTAAGAAAATTGGGTTTTCCTATTGAAAAACACAACGTTTTGGCGAGTTTCGATTTTTAGATTGCCCCCTAAGAAAATTTTATGTACAACGTTTAAAATTAGACTTAATTTCTAATTGTAAGTACTCGATAGTAAATTGCTTCTAAGATTATTTTCTGCAGAGTTATTAGGGTGGTTTAACTTTCGTTTTGCCCGACTGTACAA
Source organism: Maratus speculifer (assembly GCA_964019185.1). Classification (NCBI taxonomy): domain Eukaryota; kingdom Metazoa; phylum Arthropoda; class Arachnida; order Araneae; family Salticidae; genus Maratus; species Maratus speculifer. Next base: position 182,717,007 of record OZ025290.1, read on the forward strand.
AACCAATTTCGTCAAAGAGTATACAGTAGTTTTGGAGATAATCTAATAAATTCGAAAATTGTCTTAATTTTGAACATGAGTACATTTATTTTCACAGTTTTGTCAAATAATATTTTATAATAAAAAGTTTTTTTAAATTATTATAATTAAAGTTGTATTCTATGTAACTCATTATGTAATTTTTGAACAAGAATTCTAAATTAAATCTTTTTAAGAAACAGCTTGTATTTATATATACATTTATATTACTTTATTTTTTAAGCATTCGTTTAAACACCAAATATTTCTCAGCAGTTCATGTTTTCTTATGCTTTTGTTTACGATTTCAGCTACTCTAAAAGATTTCATTTCAATGTGAAGCTGACGGGATACAATAACTTACTTAAATCATTATAATTAAAAGAGACTTTGTATTTTATGTCATTTGGTGGCACACAACCACCGTTTGGCACCAACATCGTTTGGTGGCAACACATAAACACAATACTTTAAAAATAGTCCATAAAAACCTATAAAGGAAAAAAATCATTATTAATTTGATTTTAAAAAAGTTAAGTTATTTTGCTTCGCCTGTTCAGTGAAATGGCCTTAAAATGCATAAAACTTTTATAAAGCAGTATATTTATTGTGGTCCATATATAGATCTTTTCCTCTATGTATATTATATACTTATTCTATAGGAGGCTGCCTTTCTCGGACATAAATATAGTATATCAGAATATTTCTTGGCTGAATAATTGTGTAAGTTTTGCATTTCACAATCCATTTTATTTGAAAAGAAGATATATATTTCCACCATTATAAACGAAAATATATATCTGAACATTTTATATTGAATTTTTATGATCCTATTCTACAGTTGGTCTAAGCAATTATGAAAAAGGAGTTTGGATTACGTATCTGTGAATAATATTTCTTTTTAAATACAATTTGTAGTTGCTCCATTTTAAAAGTTTCTAATAATAAATTTTAAATTTATACTTCTTTTATGAGAACAAAAAGTATAATTTCAATTTTATATAAAAAAAAATATTAGTATTTATAATCGTACAAACTCTGGACATTGTTACATGACGCAATAAAATGTTACGCAGTTCCTATAATAGTATGTATAAGATGCGAGTTTAAACAGTTTTTTATACGAAATATATTGTTCTTTAATAAGGATTTTAATTAATTTCATATATTTTAATTGCCGTTATTGTGTGAATTAAAAATTAGATTTAAATGATTAACTAAGGGATACTTACGCGTCTATACTTAAATATATATATATTACAAATATTTTTAGAACAAAATTACACAAATTTCCATCTTAAAACATTTAATGCTATATTTTTTATTAAATATGTCCAATTTTTTCGGCGAAACTTTTGGTATTATATAATTGACTTTAAACGTCCGGCAATTCCAACGCTGGCTCCATAATATACTTACACGCACAATCTTTCTAAACAAAATAAATCACATCCATAACCACATATTTCAAATCTCAATTCTAACATAGTAGCCTGGGAATGCAACAGTTTCTGCTCTTCCTTCTCAGAGTTGCTTTTGTCGCACGTTCATCTGCGCAATGTTGCGTAGGGGATCTGTTCCCTTGCGGAAAAGTTCCTATTTTGTTATATGATTCTTGTTTGTTACTATTTTATCTTACCTGCTCTCTATCGCGTTAGGTTTTTTGACACCTGGAAGGTGCAGCCCTGATACGTCTGTTTGTTTTTGTATCGCCAACTGTCGCGATCCTGCCGGTTTCAGCTTTGGCTAAATCCCGTTTTCTTTAATACTTTAATAAAAGTAACCGGGAGGGACATTATGCTCTACATATCTGATTTCCTTGTCTGAGCTGTCTGTCTTAGGTAAACAAAAAAGCCTGGACTAAAATTCAATTTTCTGGTTGTCCTTATCCAAAGTATTATTTATGTTTGCAATATCTATAGAAGAAAAACATGACACTTTACGGTACCGTAGTGCACAATATTTCCAATTGAAGGGACCCCATAATTGGAAATCATATTACTTTTTTACGAGAAATATTTATTCCAACTTTTAGAATTATTTATTTAAACTTTTTTCTACTTTTTATGTAGCATTTTTTTTAAACAAACATGTCATTTTACGGTGCTGTAGTGAACAAGATTTCCAACTGAAGGGATCCCAGAAATGGAAACCAAACTAATTTTCTTTTATACTTTTTTAAACGTTGCATTCTTCATTTAAATTTTTAACAATATTTATTTAAACTTTTTTCTACTTTTTTCACGTAGCATTATTTATTTAAACAAACATGTCAATTTACTGTGCCGTAATGCACAAAATTTCCAAATGAAGAGATCCCAGAAATGGAAATCAAACTACTAATGATTCCGTGGCCAGGTTGAAAGGTTCCAACTATGTGTAGGAGGAAAGGTGCAGTAGGACAAGTGTAAAATGTAACTATATGTTTCTCGATACCTTAATTCATTTACTTATTTATTCACTATCGAAAGAATGAGAGTTATGTGGAAGAATAAGTATTATGCAAATACAGTTTCAGCTGGTCTTATAGCATTTAAGAAAGTGTATAATGTTTTTCTGATATAAGTATCGATTTTATATGTCAGTAAGTTAAACTTAAAAAAATGCGAGGCTGTAGATTTTTCAATTAGCAATGATTTTGTATTTTATATTGCCTAAATAAAAATAGTATTGTGGTCACGAAAGTCATTAGTTTTAATAATTAAAGCATTGAACATTTATTTGATTTTAAACTTAGTTTTTAGTTTTCAAATTTTGTTAGCACTTTTGAGTTGAATGAATTATATTACATTAAGTAGTTTTCTTTAAGATTGCTTCTTTGTGGATATACATTTGAGGGACTTTGAATTATATAAAATAAACTCAGAAAAATTCCTCAATATTCTTTTCTTAAGTAAATGTAAATAAATTTTGCTGCTGTTTTGGAAAACTGTATTCCTCGGAATGTTTATTTACCTTAAATTCTCAACGATGAAGAAGAAATTATTACAATTTTTCAATCAAAGATCTCACAGTGATTCGTACTTTTGACTAAAAACTTATTAATTTAGTCTAAGAGAAAAATAATCTAATTTTACTACATTTTTTAATAGAATTTATTGTAGAATTAAATGTATTCAAAGTAAATTTCTGCAGTTTATTCTAAAAAGATAACAATAAAAAAGAACTAATGTATTGTTACGAATTTTGTAAATAGTTAGTGTTTGTACTGTAAAATAATGTAAATAATCTTATTAAGCTCCATTTCTTTACTAATATTAGTTTTTGTTACATTGTCTCTGTTATCAAGCAAACTTGTCTATTATTTTCAGTGAATGTCTATGGCAGCTTTGCGAAATATTAGAGATATCGCCAAATTTGGCGATATATCGCCAAGTTGGCGACAAAGTTGGCGATTGTAACCCTTCCCTCTCTATGGTAACCCCCCCCTTAGGTCTACTGATACATTGAATGTTTTTCCTTGGTTTCTGGATTTTTCTAAAAGGTTGTATAAATCTCCGGCGCATGCTACGAGACTATATATAGGAGAGCCGATGCGAGCTGTTGTGGTTATTATTTATCAGTCAGTCATTGAGTGAGCTACGATTGTTTTAGCAAGTTTGCTTGAGTTTTATTTACGTTGTTTTGAATGTGATTTTGTGTTGAGACATTGTATAAAAAGTCTCTGGAACCTATATCTGCGCTTGTACGATATATTTGAACAATTATTTTTGAATATCTACTACTATTTGTGAGTTTCGAAGACTCTGTTGTTTTGAAGATCTGCAAATAAATTATTTTCTACTTTTCTAAAAGACAAGAGTTTGAAGTTGTCTAACCATAAGATCGAAAGAACCGTATATACGCTGCAACATTTGGTGTCAGGAGTAGGGATCTTATGGCGAAAACAAGAACAGTGGACGGACAACTGAAAGAATTGTTAGAAGCTATTAACGGATTAAGAACAGAGCTGACCAATAAAATTGATAAAGGCCAAGAAGAGTTGGCGGATAAAATGAATAAAGGCCAAGAAGAGTTGGCGGATAAAATGAATAAAGGCCAAGAGGAGTTGGCGGATAAAATGAATAAAGGCCAAGAGTTGGCGGATAAAATGAATAAAAACGAAAAAAGAATGAAAGAGTTGACAGAAGAATTGAAGAAAGAAGTTAATAAAAGTCAAGAAGAAATGAAGAAAACTTTAGAAGAAAAGTTCTCGTCGGTAGAGAGAAGAATAGATTCGGTAGAAGAGAAAATAGAGAATGAAGTTTGTAAAGTAGAAGAGAAAATTCAGAATGAATTAGTAATGTTGAAGAGAAAATGGAAAAAAAATAGAGGAAGTAGAAGAGAAAATTCAGAATGAAGTTAATAATATTGAAGAGAAAATAGTTGAAGTAGATGAAAAGCTAAATAAAAAAGTACAAGATCTTGAGAAAAAGCTTTCAGCGTCCAGTGGTAATTATAAAGAATTTAGGAATCCGCCTGCTTCTCCCGTGCACATTAAGCTGTCGACATACCACGGAAAGAGTTCCTGGCAAGTTTACAAGAACCAATTGTAGCCGAAGCGAACAAATGGAGTGACGAGGTGAAAGCTTGTCAACTGGCAGCATCTTTGAGAGGAGAAGCCGCCGACGTGCTGCAAACATTGCCTGATATGACGCAACTCAATTTTGAGACTCTAAATTGTGCACTTGAAATGAGATTCGGAGAAAAATTCTTCAAAGATTATACGAGAATACAAATGAAGAGCCGCCATCAAAAATCGAGTGAAACCCTTCAAGAGTTTGCCTCAGAAATAGAACGGCTGGCAAATTTAGCATTCATCGACTGCCCAACTAATGTACGAGAAATGCTCTCACTGCAGTACTTTGTAGACGGAATAAAAGATCTAGAAGTGCAGAGAGCGGTACGAATGGCAGATGTGCAGGATTTAAAGGCTGCATTACTATATGCCTTAAAGTTGGAAGCAGCTACATAAGCCAGCCGAAGAGATCGTCATTCAATCCGAGGGGCAACTGTGAACAAAAGCTCAGACACTGAAATCGACGTCTTGAAAGAAATTAGGAAATTAAATCAAGAGCTTGAAGCCCTAAAATATTGAAGAACAGGCTCAAGGAGACAGAATCTCACGTGCTGGGGATGCGGTGATACAGGACATCCCCGAAGAAATTGCCCCAAAATCCACGAACGTGAGATAAATTCAAACAGTCAGCAGGGAAACTAAATTTTGGCCATCTCGCGGGGCGGAGGTTGCCAGAGAATGAAAAGCCCCATCTGAAGATCCTCCAGATCTCAAAAATGAGTGGCGGTGATACTGAATTATATGTGATAGGCTTTATTAACGGAATTCAGTGCCGTATGATTGTCGATACAGGAGCCAATGTGACAATAATAAGAGAAGATTTGGCTCGGAAATTGAAATCTAAACTCATCTGGACTCCACCATGCGTTACCCTGCAAACTGTGACGGGCGACAAGATAGCCATATATGGAAAGGCCAATTTAACCATCAACTTTGGAGGAACGAAATATTACCATACGGCATATGTGGCTGACATAACAGATCCTTGCTTAATCGGACTAGATTTTCTGAAGAGGTTTGGCTTCAAACTTGATTTCAAAAATAATAAAATGCTCTCTAAATTTGAAGAAATAAGTCTTTTTGGATTAAATAATGAAATTGAATGTAAAGAAACAATAATAGCCAAAGAAGACATCAATCTAGATCCAAGAACATAATTTTTTGTTCCAGCTGTAATTAAAAATAAAACTAATTACCGATTTGGCCATATAGATTATCCAGAAGACAATAGTACACAAGCAGGAGTATTGGTGGCTTCTTCTGTGGTAGACCTCTCGAAAAAGACCATTCCAGTCAGAATTGCTAACATCAGTGATAAGACGGGGACTATCAAGAAAGGAGAGCTCCTCATGTGCTCCTGTGACGTGCATAAGTCAAAATTCCAGTCACTCTGAGAAATCTTCAGATAATTTAGTCAAAGATTTGTTACAAAATACAGACTTAGATCCAAAACAAAATGATGCTGCGGAAAGTTTAATAAGAGAATTCCAAAGTTTATTTTCCCAAACATCTGAAGACTTTGGACGAACTAAAATGGCACAACACCGAATCGACACGGGAGATCACTCACCTATTAAACAACACCCTAGACGATTACCTTTTGCCAAGCAAGAAGAGGTGCAAAATTTAATTAAGGATATGAAAGAAAATGACGTCATCATACCATCGACAAGTCCATGGGCGTCTCCCATTGTATTAGTAAGAAAGAAGGATGGTTCTACAAGATGTTTGTAGACTACCGCCGACTGAATGACGTCACTAAAAAGGATAGTTACCCTCTACCAAGGATTGAAGACACTCTCGACACACTTGCGGGCAACACCTAGTTCTCGACTCTGGATCTGAAGAGTGGTTACTGGCAGGTCGAGATCCATTCCGACGACCGCGAGAAGACTGCCTTTACAACGGGACAAGGATTATGGCAATTTAAGGTAATGCCTTTTGGCCTATGTAATGCACCTGCAACTTTTGAACGACTTATGGAAACGGTTCTCCGGGGCCTGTCATATGAGGCATGTCTTGTTTATTTAGACGATATCATAATCATAGGAAAATCTTTTGATGAACATCTGAACAACCTCAGGCGGGTGCTACAAAAGTTAAAGGAAGCTAATTTGAAGTTAAGCCCTTCGAAATGCAGTTTGTTTCGCAATGAAGTCGCCTACCTTGGACACATCATTTTGGCGGATGGAGTCAGGACTGATCCGGAGAAGATATCAGCCGTGAAAAATTGGAGTCGTCCAGCAAATGTTCACCAGCTTCGGCGTTTTCTAGGATTATGCACCTATTACAGAAAATTTGTCAAAGGCTTCTCGATGATTGCAAGACCACTTCATAAATTAACAGAAGCCAATCAAAAATTCATGTGGACACAGGAATGTGACGCTGCTTTCGAAAAGCTTAAGGAGGCCTTAACATCCACTCCAATTCTGTCATATCCTTCAAGAGTACGATATGGAGATACGCCATCGAAAAGGCTCATCACATGGAAATGCAGATGCTCTCTCAAGAAAACCCTGCTCAGAGAATTGTAGATAATGTGACCGGGTTGAGAAGAAATTTAATGTCAAAGGTCCTATAGTAAGACAAGTTAAAACTGGGTCTACATCATCGCAAGATCCGTGGAGTGACAAGAGCCTGCGTAAAGATGAACTTGCTGATCCTGAAACTAAGCAAATTCTAGAGCTGAAAGAGGAGTCCAACAGGAAGCCCAGATGGCAAGACATGGCCCATTATCATCCTACGACTAAACGTTACTGGGCTCTCTGGGATTCCCTAGATTTGAAGAACGGTATTTTGTACCGAAAATGGGAGTCTGACGATGGAAAGACCTGTAGATGGCAACTACTACTCCCTAAGTCGAGAATTTCTATTGTCCTTTAAGAACTGCATGGTAGTCCCACAGGAGGTCATTTTGGTGTAATGAAGACCCTGCAAAAGGTTCGAGGGCGTTTCTACTGGAATAATGTTCGCAGTGATGTAGAGAAGTGTTGTCGAACTTGTGACACCTGTGTAGCACGTAAAGGTCTAAAGAGGCGCACCCGTGGGCGAATGGAGCGTTATAATGTAGGAGCTCCTTTCGAGCGAATTGCACTAGACATCCTGGGTCCTCTTCCTAGAACATCTGATGGCAATAAGTACATCCTCGTTGTCATGGACTACTTCACTAAGTGGCCTGAAGCCTACGCCATTCCTAATCAAGAGGCGGTAACCGTAGCAGACATACTGTTTCAACACTGGGTTTCCAGATACGGAGTTCCTCTTCAAATCCATTCCGATCAAGGAGGAAACTTTGATTCGGCTGTGTTTAAGGAAATGTGCGGACTACTCGGCATGGACAAAACTCGAACTACACCTCTACATCCTCAATCAGACGGCATGGTGGAGAGGTTCAATCGTACCATCCTAAATAGCTTCTCCCTCCTTGTGTCTAAAGATCAACAGGACTAGGACAAGAGATTGCCTCTGTTCCTGCTTGCCCACAGGAGTGCTGTTAATGAGGCCACTGGTTATTCCCCTTCTCAAATGCTCTTTGGTCGTGATCTTCGTCTACCTGCGGATCTTTTGTTTGGCCGTCCTCCTGATGCTCCTTTATCGCCCGAAGAGTACGTGGATGAACTCCAGGCACGAATTGAGGAGATTCATCGTCTAGCGAGGAACCGAATCGGACTGGCATCGGAAAAGATAAAGACACGGTACGACACAAATGCAACTGGACATGAGTTCAACGAAGGTGACAAAGTTTGGTTGTGGAATCCCATACGTCGTAAGGGACTGTCGTCAAAATTACAAAAAAACTGGGACGGTCCTTACATAGTCATCAACAGGCTGAATGACGTCGTCGTACGTATACAAAAATCGCCACACGCCAAACCCAAGGTCGTACACTATAACCGGCTAGCCCCTTATTTTGGCCAAAGTGATTAGAAATTCAAAACTGGAATTTCAGACCATGGTCATGAAAGTCACTTTTTGTAAATATGTAAATAGTAATTATTTCTTATTTATGTAAATCTTATTATTATTATTATTATTTATTTGTTTATTTATTTTAAGTGTTTTCCTCTAACTCAAGAATTGCACTTCCCGGGACGTGCAGTCTTTGAGGAGCGGGTCGTGTTACGAATTTTGTAAATAGTTAGTGTTTGTACTGTAAAATAATGTAAATAATCTTATTAAGCTCCATTTCTTTACTAATATTAGTTTTTGTTACATTGTCTCTGTTATCAAGCAAATTTGTCTATTATTTTCAGTGAATGTCTATGGCAGCTTTGCGAAATATTAGAGATATCAAGAAGTTGGCGTCACTTTCAGCGACTAATTTTGGTCGTCAAATTTGGCGATATATTGCCAAGTTGGCGACAAACTTGGCGATTGTTGGTGATGGCAACCCTTCCCTCTCTATGGTAACCCCCCCTTAGGTCTACTGATACATTGAATGTTTTTCTTTGTTTCTGGATTTTTCTAGAAGGTTGTAGAAATCTCCGACGCATGCTACGAGCCTATATAAGGAGAGCAATGCGAGCTGTTGTGATTATTATTTACCAGTCAGTCATTGAGTGAACTTCTAGGGTATTGTTTAAGCAAGTTTGCTTGAGCTTTATTTACGTTATTTTGAATGTGATTTTAGTGTTGAGACGTTGTATAAAGAGTCTCTGGGACCTATATCTGCACTTGTAAGATAGATTTGAACAGTTATTTTTGAATATCTAGTAATATTTGTGAGTTTCGAAGACTCTGTTGTTCTGAAGATCTGTAAATAAATTATTTTCTACTTTTCTAAGAGAAAAGAGTTTGAAGTTGTCTAACTGTAACATCGAAAGAACCCTATATACGCTGCAACAGTATTTTCATATTAATTTAAATTAAATAAAAATAACGTTTTATTTAAAATAGAATACAAATTAGTTCGAATATTTCGAATAGAGTGTCTCTTATTTTATCGTTGCACGTTAATAACGCAGAATATATATTTTTCTGAAACAGTTCCTTTAGATATTTTTTACCTTTATTCTACTAAGTGAACTTTTAATTTCACTTTAATAGAATACTCATGTTTTTCAACAATTTGCCTTTATTTTATTTTCAGAATGTAAAGTGACATATAATTTTCATTTTGCTCTTAAAAATGTCATTTAAAAATGCGTACGATAATAAAACTCTAATATATAAAAGAAATCGAAAACCATCCATCATAAATTTTGATTTTCTGAAATCCATTATTAAAAATATTCTCGATATGAATTGACAAATGAAAACGATGATCCGCAAGATTTTAACTGTCAAATTTTTTTCCCGCAAAAAATAAACAGTAACAACTGTTTTATATGTTGAACGATTAATAATATTTATAGAAATAAAAAGATTTATTTTATTATTTTACACAGTATATCGTTTTCTACTTATTAATAATATTATAAAAGTATTCATGATAGAGTATAGTTAGTTTAAACTGATTTTTATTTTCATAAAGATTTCTACAAGAACACTTAAGTTATTGTATGTTATTATACATTTTAATTATTTTATTAAAAAAAATGTTTTCTTTGTAGGAAGTGAAATTTCTGGAAATTTTGATTTTAAAATGTAATTTTAGTGGTTTGTATTAAATTGTATTTCTATCAAAAATATTTGCACTTTGATTTAATAAAGATGTATATTTGTGAATTGTTCACCATTTATATATTTATATTCATGATTAGCTTCAAACTTTTATGCATTTTATGAGAAATTATAATTTTCAAAAACACATAATTTAAATTGTTTAATTGTAAAACTAAAAACATAAATCATACTGATTTACTACTTTTATTATTCGAACAGTTTGCTGGTTGATATGAAGAGAAGAGGTGTGTAAAGTATGCATATTATACATATAATAACTTTACATTAAATAATTATCATCTAATCTTAAATAGCATCTTGGATATTATTTCAGAACGAAATGATTTTATAGTAATTTAATTGTAATAGCTTCAATAATGCCGTGGCATTTTTTTTAAATGAGCAAAAGACTAAAAAAGAGATAGCACCATTTTGATGAAAAAAGTTGTAAAAAGAGAAAAATTGATTTGGCCAAAGATAACTATATGAAAAAATAAAATCCTTTTCCCACCAGAGATATCTTACGGTTTCAAGTACTAGAATTCACTCCCGTCCTAAAGTGACGATGTTAGCCCTGATTATACAATACCTTTCCAGAATTAAAGTTTTCTATACACATATTTAAAAACTTTTTAATGATTAAAAATATTTATCAATTAAATATTGTTTTCTTTTAATAATGCAAAACTGAGGCCTTCATGAAATATAAATATTAAAAATTTTTTCTTGATTTTTTTAATGTTTATTTATGTCATCATGTATTTAATATAGCAACTTGTACAACTAAAAATCCTGCGCGATATTTTAATAAACACCCTGTTAAGAATGCCTTCTTGGTTTTGCCAGCCAATTTTATCACTTAGTTGCTGTTGGCAACAAGATTTTTTTTGTTGTTGTTGTTATTATTGACAGACGATTTTTTTATTCTATTAGATGTTGAATGTTTCTGAACCGAAATATGTCGGCAATAACGGAACTCTCAGAATGAGAGTAATAATAATTAATATTTATTTATATAAATAAAATGTAAATAGTCTTTTTTAATCTGAAGTTCATTTAATTGAAGCTGTTGTAAGGTTCGTTGCGTTTATTAGAATTTAATATTTATGAACTGATATTTCAATAAGAACTGCATTCGACGATTTGAATGTTATTCGAAAGTTAAAAATCTACAGTCTGAGCGAAGAAGTATGCTTCACACTCGAAGGAAGATTAAAAAATGCAGCACATACAAAATAGTTCCTATTCCAAAAAACATTTTTTTTTTAAATCTGTGAAATCTTGATTATTGACTTGCATCCTCAGCTGTAAACTTAGATTTTTTTAAACTATGCTATTATTTAACTCATGTTTTTTATAAACTATAGTGGCAGAATTGTTGCATAATAAATTTTTCAGGTTAGGAATGTAATGGTCACGAACATACCACTATTTATCAAATTATTTAAGACTATTTAAAAAAAAAAAACCCGATAGATCAATGGGATTCTACAAATTTGTACCGATACCATTTTATCTTTGTGAATTTTAAATGTTTTAAAAGCCGCTGCTTCTTTTTATAAATTATTCTCTTTTTCGCTTCTCTGTTTTAAGATACAGAGAATAAATAATGATTATCACCTATAAAGAATTTTTAAACAGCTTCATTTATTCCATTTTCATTTAAAACTATCATGGGAGCTGTTACATTATTTCCTCAGACGAATTTTATTACGTATCTGCAAATATTTCTCCTATAATCTTTTAAATAAAATGTAACTTTTTTTAAGTTTCGTGAAAAAAGCATTTATTTTTTACAATTTAATCATTCGTAAATTCTGGTAAATCGTCAATATTATAATAAAGAAATTACTTGGCCCGTAAAACAAATGTAACTGAGTTAGTATATTAGATAAAATAATATTAGTGGGATAAATTTGTTATGCAAAAGTATTTCAATTTCAAAAATTTAACTGTGTATCGGATTTTCTGCTTGACTTATAATCAAGAAAAAAATAAAACATTATTTTCGCACAATTTTTTTATAATATGCAGAAAGTCACATTTATTAATTTAAAATAACCCATAACGAATCTGTATGTATTTCTTAAATCAGTATAATCTAGAAAAAACAACGATTCAAACCTATTATTCACTTTATATTACTTCAAAAATTTCAGTGAAATTTTTGTAAAAAGAAACATAAAATGAATGTTTTTGTACAGATTTAAAAACACAGTTTATTGCGAGCTGTATAATCTATATACAGTGGCGGTCAAAAGTTTCAGGCCAGCAAATTTTTTTTAGTTAATTTGTATGTATACCCATATGAAGAGGACTCCCAATGTGATACTTATACATTTTATAGACATAATAGTTAGGAACTTGTTTATGACATAACAAATAAATATAAATAAATTTATTTGACAAAATTAAGTACAAAGGAAAACGCATGTTCTCAAAAGTGTCCGGCCACCATCGCAAATTTGCTAAAAAATGATATTGTAATAGAAAATTATAGTGATCAACAACATTTACAATTAGTATTTTATCACCATAACATTTTATCACCATTAGTATTTTATCGCCATGTAGTAATAAGTACTGCAGCGCAGCAACGTGATATTCATACAATCAACGGTTAAAGATCGTCTACGGTACGTTTTTCCACATTTCTTACACTTTTTTGAAAATTTCGGGTAAGTCGGAATATTTATAGTTCCGCACACGTTTGCTAACTTCTTTCCAAAGATTTTTTATTGGATTCATGTCGAGCATTTGGGCTGGCCATTTCAAAAGTTTTTTTTTTTTTTTTTTTTTTTTTTTTTTTTTTTTTTTTTTTTTTTTTTTGACTAAAGCCATTGCTTGTCGAGGCTTGCATACATTCTTTATTTCGTTATCAAGTTAAAACAAATAGTTGCAACCACAACTTTTCCTTTAATAAGGTAGCAAATAATCTTACAATATATCCTTATACATTGCATCACTCATCTTTCCGTGGATTTCAAATAATGGACCGACACTTTTTGAAGAAAATACTCCCCACACATAGGCGTAACCAGCCTTTTGAACGGGGGGGGGGGGGAGGGTTCCCAGATATTTTAACCCGGGCCTGTTGGGTATAAACAATATCTTACATTATAAAAACCTGTTAAAACGGAACCTCATGAGACTCTTTGAATTTCCGTTTTAAATACGTTTTTAACTTAGAAGGTACAATTGTGTGGTATTTTTTTTAAAGGGCCCAAAACACAATTTAGTTTTATGAGGGATATTAGAAGAGGTTCCAAACTAAATCTACTGATAAAAAAAGATGCATAAAAACAAAAATTTTAAACATACAATACAATAAATAAATGCAACAAACAATGAATGTAAAAATTTCCTTTTTCATAAAAAAGTGTATATCTATATCAACTTTTATAAAATGAAGAATTGAAACTGTTTCCCTTCTTTTAGCTTACACTACCGTTCTCCTTCAGTCCGTATGACCCGAAAGGAAATTGAACTTGTTACGGGGCTCCCTAGTTACGCGCATGCCACAGCATAATGCGTCCTCCGCCATGCTTCATTGTAAGAATAACGTAAGTCGAATAACATTTTTTGTTGTTAGGTCATTGGACGTAGTGTCTTTCATCGTTTCCAAAAAAGTTTGAAATTCGATTCTTGGAAAAATAGCACTTTTGACTAGTTTTCACTTGACCAGACTTTGTGTTATTTAAAAAAGCCAGTTGGATACTTTGATATTTTTTTACCTATGAAATATTTTTGAGCATCGACTCTTCCCTAAAGTTCTGCATCACGTGAACATCTTGACACAACAGACCGACTTATTTCAGCAATATTTTTATTCCGTACTAGGGGGGCTCCGCCCCCCTGCTTGCTACGCTCGCCAACCCCCTGCGAAATCGCTTCGCGATTCCGTTCGGTATTGCTTTGCAATCCCGTTTGGAATCGTTTCGTGATGCATAGACGGAGTCCTTTCCTGATTGGTCTATTCGATTCATGGAAGGTGTGGTCCACCCCGATGCGTTATTTCCGGAAATCTTACACATCAGCATCATTCCTGGAGATTTGTTTAAGGCTAGTTTTTTTTTTACTATAGAAGGAAATCGCGGAATGTTACAATGGAATTTTTATGCGGTTCATCAATTGTTTTTCTTTTGATAATTTTGTTCACATGAATAGTCATTTTCCGTAGTCTCCTGGACCACAGAAAGTCCTAAAGGCCATGTCCATCCTTATTTAATTTTTAAATATTGTTCACAGTCAATTTGTACATTTTTAACTTTGCCGCAATATCTCGATAAGATTGATCACTCGTTTACAAACAGTAATTGTTGAACTTTTCAATTTTGAGTTTAAACTATGCTATTCGCATTGATTAATTCACAAACACGACTAAAAACACTTTATCGGTAGAAAAATCTGAGGAATGATGAGTGGTCGGAAACTTTTAGACACACGAACTTCGAATTATACTCCTTTGCATGAAGCATCTTCAATATTCAATCAAAATTATCACGTGGTCAAAGATCATTCACAAATTTCTAACTTTTGAAGCAATTATGCTTCTTCCATACTGAAACCTTCTGATAAATAAAGCAAAGAAACTAACTGGCCGGAAACTTTTGACCGCCACTGTATATATAAAAAAGTGCTATAGAAAATTAGAGTTCATTATAATGACACATATTGAACTCACAACACAAGCTGCTAAATATAGAAGCATAAAATTGCGGGAGGGGGAGGGGATAAAATTCTTATGATGTAGGCGTAGATTAAGAAAAGATTTTTTTTTAATCTCCCTCCCGATAAAGGTTAAAGAGGTTTCGAATTTTTTAGAAAATGTTATCATGTCTCAGGGAGAGTTTAAGTTGGAGTGTGAGATTCTAGAAAAGAAATCTGCTAAAAAAGTCATTAAACACGGATTGAAGAAATTTTAGAAATTTCTTACCATAAAAAAATTAAAAGACAATGGACAATTTTAGGGCATTTGGCCATGTCCAAGCAGCTGTTTTAAGTAAGAGTATAAAATTCCAGAGAATAAATCTACTAAAAAATGATTCAACATGTATTTCAATGAATTTAGAATTTCATCCCATGGGTTTTAATTGGGGATAGACGGTTGAAAATTTTAGAACATTTCGCAATATCTGAAATGCCGGTTTAGTTAACGTAATATTTCAAAAAATAATTATACTAAAATAGTTTAACATGTATTTCAACAATTTTTCTAAATTCTTATAAGTTGTTAATGAGAAAAGTAAAAAAAAATGATCATTTGCAATATCTTAGCAGCCATTTAGGATAAGAGCATGGAATTCTTGAAAATAATCTACTAAAATATAATAATTACACACGTATTTCAATGATTTCACAAAAACTATATAAAAAGGTTAAAAGATGGCCGAAAATTTTAAAAAATTTGGCATATCTCACCAACTTTTTAGGTAAGAGAGGGACATTCAAGATAACACACTGTTTAAAATCTAATAAAATAATGAAACAGAAATTTTAGCGATTTTAGAATCCTCTCCCATCCCAGTCTTAAAAAACTAAAAGGAAGGTAGAAACTTTTAGGGCATTCCGTCATACCAAAAAAGCAGATAAAGCATAAATTTCAGTAAAATTAATCGACTAAATCATGTCTAAATATGTACTTTATCGATTTTAAAAATCCCCACCTAAGGTGTTTAATGAAATAGTCGCATAATTTAGGTCATTTTGCCATATCTCAGCTAAAGTTTTAGCTAAGTGCGGGAAATCCAGGATAAAAAATCTATTTAAAATAATTAAACAGACATTTCAGCAATTTTAGAACTTCCTCTCAGCTAAGAATATAAAGGAGTAGTCTAAAATTTTAAGACATCCTCATATATGGGTGATTCTCAAAACAGGAGACAATTTATGTCTTTTGGAATACAAAAAAAATTGAGAGGTTTTCTGTCATGTTTTTATATTTAGATATGTTTGTCTTAATATTATTCATTATTTTCCCTCAAGAATTACTCACTTTTTAGTTAAAAACACCTTAAAATAACAGAATAAATGTTCAAAATGTCATTAGCATGGATGTCCACAGCAGCTGTGCCTTGTATATATTAGCTTTTTCAAGAGTTAATATAAGGTTTATAAAATAAAATAAATTATTCTTTCTTTAAATTAATCAAGGAGAGGATTTATCCAATAAATTTCTTTTTAAAAGTAAAATTATTGTGTTTAAAAAAAGAATTAAAGTTTGTCCTCCATTTTCTATTTTCAAAACAAGGTCATACTATAACAGCTGGTTATTAATTAAAATTTCATTTTCACATTTGACAATAGTTTGAAAATATAAAGTTTCTCCATGGCAACAAGTAGCCATTTTATCCCAGCCTGAAAATAGAAGCGTGTATTGTATTTTAAGAATAGAAGTTGAATATTAGGGGCGTACGTCAATTGTATGTCATTAGAATGGATAATAATTTTCATGTTTATTTTATAATCAAAATTTTTATTTCACTTATTTGCATAGGACTTTTGTGTTTTAAAAAGCCATAGAAAGGACTATTGCATTGTGATTATATTATGGCTCATAATCTTATTTAAATTAAAATTTGTCATTAGTATGGACAAATATCATTGTCATTAGCATGGCTTTTCTGTTCATGCTAAAGACTCCTATGTGCATAAATGTAACCATTGCTTACATTGTATATTTTATAAAGTTTAATTTTAAATATAAATTTAGGTATTACATTTATTATCCCTAAAATATTCATTAAATCTGTCACAAAATCACTAAGACAGCTTCTTACATTGTTAGTGTCCGAATGTTGCTCATGTAAACAAAGTTTGCTCTTTGGTAATGTTTTTATTCTCCTGATATGTATATATGTAAAAATGGAAACCATTTGCTGAAAAGGAAGGCTAATAAATATAGAAAAAATATTTAAACAGGAAGAAAATAAAAATTTCTTAATATATTTATTCCATGCAATTTGTTTTGTCATTAGCATGGCTCAAAAAATATTAATTATTTTTTAAGTTAATTTTTAAATATTTAGCTCTGCTGACTACACGTAAAGTATACCTAATACTATATTAACAACACCTATTTTTTCAGAAATTTTGCTAACAGTAATTTTTTTAAGATTTCACTTTTGAAATTGTCCTCTATTTTGAGAATCACCCATATCAGCAGTAATTTTATGTAGAAACGAAAAATACATGATAAATAACCTATGAAAAATCGCCACACAAAGTTCTTCATTGATTACACAATTGTTTTATCACTCATATCGCAAATGTAGACTTTAACTGGACAATGTAAGGTTATATGAATAAGATAACAACTACGGATATTTGACTAGATATTATTATTATTATTTAAATCTCATTTTTGCTGGATATATATCGTTTAATTCAAGATACATTTAAAGAAATCGACCAGCAAAGCGGTCGACTGCTGCAAGTATTTAGTAAAACTATAAATAGTAACAAAGAATTTTTTTTATATACATATGTTTATTAAACAAAAATTGTATTCTCTTTAAATAAACAGTCTTGAAATTCTCTTAATATTTCTCCGGCATAAAAAACACTTATTTTAAAAGGTGTGTCTGACTTGAAATATAAATTTTTGATTAACGTAATTGAACTTTTTGTAAGTAAACGAGCTTCCTGTACATTTTTCACATTTTATTTCGTTTAAATCTAATCATTTTATTTCTATCTTGTAATATTTTAAATTGTACAAAAAGTTACTTGAAAATAGTTTCATTACAAAAAGTAGAATAAAATTGTTCATGTAAATATTTAACATAAAAAACTCTATTAATTTTCCTAAAAGATGTTTCTACAAATGTACATTTGTCATATCAAATTTTAAATCAGAGCTTAAAATTTTATGATAATGTATTTCTGAGCTTTTTTTAAATGTTAAAACTGTGTTATCATTTATAAATGTTTAAACATTTTCAGAACAACTTTAAAGTCTGTTTAGTTTGAAATTTCGATATGAAATTTCGAGTCATTTCCATAAATTATTAATTAATATGTTTTATGCATTGTTTGATTGTGAAAGAATTATTTTTTATATGATTTCAGATTTTTATTTCATGATTAAAATATATTATATTTGAAAGTATTTTCGCTGAAACAATGAAAAAAGGAATTTCAGATTGTATAACTATTTAAATAATTGGTAACAACCTATAATGAAGGCAAAAATTATAGTAATATAGTATTCATGTCTGTTTTTGAAAATAAATATAATTTTGGATAAGCAGGGAATACTGATTTATACGAAAGAGGGTTTTATTACTATTTCACCTTACATTTTATTGAAAATTTTTAAACAAAAGAAGTCGGAAATTGAACATCAAATGTAGTAAATTTTATGACTCATTTTTAAATTCAATTTTGCTCTCAAACTAATTCAATTGACAGTTTTTTATTATTTAGGAACTGTATAATGTGCGTATTGGAAAATTTTTTAATAAAGTCAAAATATATTTCAAAATATGTTGTCAAAATGGGCATTTGAGCCGAATTTCGTTTAAGATGATTTTGATAAAACCAGTAGGGTAACATCCCCAGTAATTGGCACATTAAGGATTTGTCTTTAAACTTACTTCAATTTTCATTACCAAGAAATAAAATATTTACTTGAAAATATTTTTAAATCAAAGAATGCATATCTGTGCATCTATTTTGCCTACTAAAAGCAAAAATATTTGAAAAAGTATTTTTATAAAAATATATTTATAAAAAGTTGCTGTAATTGCCAGTAATTGGCACTTAGACTTTTACACAATTAAAGTAACCCTGTTCAACTGAACAAAACTGTTGTCAATTAAAATTTAAAATATACTATAAATCAGATAATAATAAATTGAAATGCATGCCTTTCTAAAGCCAGAAAAGAAGCATTTGCAACAAAAATGGCTAATTTGATACAAGCCATAATTGTTTCTCTTTCTTAGGCACTATTGTCATTTAGTAGCATAAATCAAAGTTATAATCTGTAAAGTAAATGAGCATATAACTGGTATATGGTCTCGCATTTTTAAAAGACTGGATATAAATCTTATTTTAGGATATTTTTGTAGGATGAGCCAATCACTGGTGCCTGCCAATTACTGGGGATGTTAACGTACTTACAGAAAAATGAAATTAAATATTTTTCAAAAGCGGCCAAATCAAGTAGTCAAACTGGGTTAATCTCTAATAATATTTCATTTTTTGTTGTTGAAATGAAAACTCTTCGAAATCTACCTCCGCCTATAGGCCAAGCCGACAGGGATTTTTGATTTAACCCGTTTTTCTGTTTTTTTAAATTATTTTTATTTTACCATTGTTATAGAAATATCATATGTGATCTTATATTTAATTTCCTATTCTTTTAAATTAATTATTGATCAAGAAATTTTTTCGAACAAGATCAATAACTTTGCGGGTGCTTTATAATAATAATAATAAAATAAAAGGATTTTAAAATATATTTTGAAGTTTCTAGCAATGGATTTGTGCTATATAAAGTCAGATATAATAATTCATTTTTTTTTAATTAATTTTAAAGCTATGTACTTCTTCGAAATAAAATTTTGAAAACTTTTGGGTTGTAGAAATTGGCAAAAGAAATGGTTTTATTGAAGTTCTAAATACAAAAATCCAAAACTACCGACCACTCCACTAAAAATTCTTTGAATTATACGTAAGAAACTATCCAATCTTTTCAAAATGATTGCAACTTATTTTGGCATTAAAAGTTTCAAACTACTCTTATAATTATAAAACTAGGTGACCTAATTGCTTCCCGCTCGTTATTCAAAAGAAAAAAATACCGAAAATGCTAGCTACGACATCAACGTTAGGAATTCGTATTAAAAAATGCAGAGATTGTTACAATTTCAATTTTAAGACGCGTTGAGAATATTTGTTTTAAAATAATTCTTTTAGAACGACAATTTTTAATTCTTTCTTTTTTGTGTATGTGTGTGTGTGAAGGGGGGGGGGGAGATTCTAACAGGTTATGTGGTTCTCTCTTTTTTTCATCTTGCTGTACGATATGTACAATTTAATTCATATTAAGTTAATAATATTTGCAGTAAACTAAATTTCAATTTTGTTTTTGAAATTGAGTTAAATCTTAACTGAATGAAACAAAATTGTACATTTCATCTCTGTATTTACAGAAATCAGACTAATTTTTTTCTACAGTTATCATTTTTATCAAATCTTCAAAAATACTGAAATATATTCCTCCACATTGCTATAAAGTAAACTTGCTGAAAATGTTTCCAGAAACTTGTATTATTATTTCCATGAAAATCATTTTTTCGATTGATAAATGTTTTATTATCATTAGTATCCAGAGTTTAATATGTAATTTTGTAATGATCATCATGTGAGAGAGCTTCTGTCCAAAAGCCATTAGAAAAATTGCTGGAAATAATAACTCGAGATTTGTATGCAAAAGGACTGCCAATAACGGTTAATTACAATTTCGTATAAAATTTTTTTAAAAAAGGTTTAAAACATACCTTTTATTCTCAAGCTTTCAAAATGGTAAAAGGAAAAAAAGTTATGAAATTTATTATTTTCAGGTTGATCAGACAAACAAAGTTACAAAAAAATCATCATAGTGGTAATTATTTTAATTGATGAGAAACACTTCCAATTCCGGAGTGCAACCCAGAACTTCGGGCTTGAATTGCGGATGCTAAAGACATACATTAAACTCGACTCTGAATAAAAGAGTGATTTGTCGTGCACATTTTTGACTAAGTACACTGGTTAGAACGTAAGAAATATAAGAGCAAGTCAACTTGGTTCGACTAATTTTCTGTACACGTTTCCTCCTGTTGGATTAAATTTTGAATTGTGCAAATAAAATTATAGTCCTTTTAAAAATTTCTTTATATATATATATATATATATATATATGTGTGTGTGTGTGTGTGTATGTGTGTGTGTGTGTGTAATAAAATAAAAAAAAATTGCGCCATTTTGCCCACTCTGAGTTTTTAATTCTAACTATATGGAACATACTTTTAATCTCAGTTTCGTAACGTAATAATATTTTAACAGCTAAAGTTCTTTTTTCGTATTTTATTTAACTTAATAATAATCTATTGATTGTTTCTCAAAAAGAGCGAGAAACGATTTCGATGATGTAGATTGGATAACGAAGGTTGCAGTATTCGATGTGTGCAAAGGTGCCAGCTGGAACAACTTAACTTATTTTATGAGTTCTAATAAATATAAATTCAAAGACTGATTGATTTAACTTTCTTATGGGGAAATACCCAAATAAACCAATCCACTGCTTGTCAAACTACCATTACGACTGCTTAACCTGCTGTTAGTTCTTAAAGAAATGGACGTATTGTACCGCGGAGATGGTGTTCAAATTTCCAAAATTGATGCCTTTAGATGGAATATCGCCTATCTATATCTCGTCACAATTAAAAGACGGTAGGATTTCTAAAATGAACCGGCATATGTTTCTAAAAAAATATGAATTATCTCAGCTTATCAACTATAGACTGGCTTCTTGAGAGCTGCTTCATAACGATGATTGTGTGCTCGCCATGTTCAAAGAGTTGGCGATTGGTCGCTAGAATGTCTGCCTTGATTGTTCCAACCTTAAACAAACATGAGTCATTAAAATAATGCCACTGGTGTTCCAAGGAATGATGTCGAAAGAAAAAAGATCTCAGATAAATCAGAATCTTTAAAGCGATCTTCAAAAGAGCTTGGTGTTAAGTAGGAGTTCTGAGAAAAGGACATCATATGAAATTTTGTTTGCGATTATGTTTGACATCTACAGGAGGGAAATCCCTTGTTTGTGAAATATGCCTCCAGTAATTTTTTATATAATTAACATCTACGAAATCATTTACTGAATATTTAAGATAAAGAACACCTGCAGTGAAATATTACAACATCACTTTGATAAAAAATGTATTCCATCGATATTGTTCAAGGGCCGAAACTAATAAAAAAATACCACATTTTTTTTTCTTTTTCCTCGCCAATAAAATTTTAGGTTCCGTTATTCCTTCTTAGAGTGCAAGATTGTAAGTTTATTATTTATTATTTATTTTATTTTGTTATTGTTTACGAAATTTTTATAAAAATTTCTTTATTTAAATTGTTGATTTTATTATTCTTATTACAGATATCAAAAAAAAAAAATTGTTCTTAATTTATCGATTGAAATTTTCTGCTCATAGAAATTTCACTTAAAATTAAAATCTCGATCATTATTCTACAAAAGAAAAAACTTCTACATTGAAAGAAGATTTCGAAATCGTTTCCCGCTCTTTTTGAGAAACAATCAATAGATCGTTACTAAGTTAAATAAAATATGAAAAAAGAACTTTAGCTGTTAAAATATTAATACATTACGAAACTGAGATTAAAAGTATGTTCCATAAAGTTAGAATTAAAAACTCAGAGCGGGAAAAATGGCGCATTTTTTTTTATTCTATTATATATATATATATATATATATATATATATATATATTTCACCATCATCATCATCATAATCAACCGTTTTCGATCCACTGCTGGATGTAGGTCTCCCCCAGATTTGTCCAATGTTTCCAGTCTAGCGCTTTCGTCAACCAATTTACACCAGCCACTTTTCTAATTTCGTCACTCCACCTTACCTGTGGTCGTCTTCTTGGTCGTTTTACATCTCTGGGATACCACTGTAGTATATTTGTGCTCCATCTATTGTCTTGTCTTCTTACAATGTGCCCAGCCCATTTCCATTTTAGCTGTTTGATTCTTTCAAGGACGTCAAAAACTTTTGTTTGATTTCTTATCCAGGTTATCCGCTCTCTGTCTCTTCTTGTCATGAATGTATCAATATATATATATATTATATATGTCCAGTGTAATTATATTAATTATCTATTTTTAAATCTTTTATCATCTTATATTAAGATATTGGGTTTAGCTTAGAATATTTAAATTAAATGATTTTGTTTTAAATCTTAATAGGGTGTATGGTTTAATTTTCTTTTATCACATTACTCTGTTTCTAATTCATTTTTTTATATATTATTATAATATTGACAATAATTATTTTTATTTTTTCCTTCTCATTTTGCTATCCAATATGGTAGTTTTGATCTGTCTTGTTTTTGATGGTTTTTCTTCATTTGGTTTTGATTTTGTGTGTGTTGGTAGTCCCAAATTCGTATTGTTTAGCTTCTTCATGGCAAATACGAAGATGAAACCACACACTTCATTTGTAATTCCAAAGTATTTGGGACCTGAATATTCTGCTTTGGTTCTACAAATTCCATTTGTATTCATATTAATTTTTCATTATTTCCTTCCATGTTCAATGTGCTATAAGTTATTAAATTTAATGGTTCATATATTGTAATAGTATTAATGGTTATATATATATAGGGTTGGGGAAAAAGTAAATTCGTTTTTTCCCAACAGATAGCTTTAAAGTCGCATATCTCGAGTAATACTTACTCATTTAAGTCATACTATACAACGTTTGAAAGGTAACAGTCTCTAGAAAATTCTAGATATAAAGGTAGTGTCATCTGTTTAACCCGTCAAAAGTAAATGCGTTTTTAAAATAGAGATTTCAGAAGATCATTTTCGTCACATTTTAGTTTTTTTACTTCCAAAAAGGGAAAAATTGGCGCAGGCTCATCGAAACTTGTGTGGCATTTATGGTGATCAGTGCTTAAATAAACACCAAAGTCAGAATCGGTTTGCTCGTTTTCCTTCCGAAAATGTCGATGTTAAAGATGAACCTTTCCCTGTCCGGCCAATCCTTGAACAATTCGATGAAATTTTAAAAACAATCCAGGTAGACTGACATATTTCTTCCCAGGACATTGCTACGGAACTAAACATTAGGGTGGGCCGAAAAAAACTTTTTTTTGATTTTTGATTATGGCGGGTGCGGAAAAGTGGCCACTGGTGGCACTTAGTTCACGCAAAAAATTTGAGATTTTTTGGACTTTTCCTTACCCTGCTTACGTATAACAGGCAAAATATGTATTGGTTTGAATCGTTCGTTAATTTCTCTCTTATTTATGTTCTTTGGTTTTTAAATTTTGTCCATGCGTCAAAGGCCATATATTTGGGCAGCGGACAGCAGTATAAGTCAAAAACAAATCTGGAAGGTGAGAAGGGAGTGAAACAAGACTCTAAACATGCGCAATGCCTCATCCTAATGTGGAGAGAGTGAAGGAAGATAGAGAAAATCGCTATAAGGGATTGTTATTATTTTACCATGCTCAAAATGTGAGAAATTTGTTCAGTGTGGATGTGAAACCTTTTCCTAGAGAGATTCAGTACTTTTTGGATCGTTTGACGTACCATTACAGTGTTTTGTGCGTTTTATTACGACGAGCTTAGAAATGGCTTTTTTGAAGGTCCATGGCAATGTAAAAGACACGCGACAGAATGAAAAGTATCCTTTTTGGGCACCATGCTTGTTGAAAGACTTGCAATTGCCAATTTATACTGATATCATACGCCATTACTACTGGTTGCGAAGCGATATGGCAGAAAATCGAAAAATCCAATATTAGTCAACAGATGATGTTATTAAAATGGTAGATGAAAAAGTTACCGAAATCTGAATAAAAGCCAGTGTTTGCCCATCGATCAATTTACAAAAAGATTAAAAACTATTAAAAGAAGCGTAGATCATTGGAGAAATACTGAAATCGTATGGGCTTGAAAGTAAAGACAACCCGTGAAGAATTCGTACGAAATGGTGAAACTTTTTAATAGTTTTTAATCTTTTTGTAAATTGATCGTTGGGAAAACACTAGTATGGAAGTTTTTATCAGATTTCGATAACTTTTTCACCTACCATTAAAGTATTATTCTAAATTATCATTGTTAAAAGAAGTGTAGATCATTGGGGAAATCCTGTAGTCGTATGGGCTTGAAAGTAAAGACAACCCGCGAAGAATTCGTACGATATGGTCAAACCTTTTAGTAGTTTTTAATCTTTTTTGTAAATTGATCGTTGGGAAAACACTGGTATGGAAGCTTTTCTTCAGTTTTTTTTTCAGAAGCTTTTTTTCAATGGTAACTTTTTCATCTACCATTTTAATAACATCATCTATTGACTAATATTGGATTTCTCGATTTTCTGCCATATCGCTTCGCAACCAGTAGTAGTGGCGCATGATATCAGTATAAGTTGGCAATTGCAATTGTTTCAATAAGCATAATGCCCCAAAAAGGATACTTTTCATGCTTTCGCGTGTCTTTTACATTGCCATGGACCTTCATAATAGCCATTTTTAAGCTCGTCTTAATAAAACGCACAAAACACTGTAATGGTACGTCAAATGATCCAAAAAGTACTGAATCTCTTTTGGAAAAGGTTTCGCTGAACACATTTTGTTCACACTGAACAAATTTCTCACATTTTGAACATGGTAAAATAATAACAATCCCTTATAGCAATTTCTCTATCTTCCTTCACTCCCTCAACATTACGATGAGGCATTGCACACGTTTAGAGTGCTGTTTCACCCCGTTCTCACCTTCCAGATTTGTTTTTGAGTTATACTGCTGTCCACCGCCCAAATATATGACCTTTGACGCATAGAAAAAAAATAAAGACCAAGGAACATAAATAAGAGAGAAATTAACGTACGATTCAAACCAATACATATTTTGCCTGTTATATGTAAAAAAGCTATGAAAATTGACTTATTTAAAATACACTTAGCAATTAAATAATGCATTATCAGAACTTATTTAAGCATTTGGTACGTTAAAGATGCCTTTTCAAGTAAATACAACCAAATTAAATTTAATTTAACATTTTTAACTTTTTAGCTAAAAAAGCTCAAAAATCAGCATTTTTGCAAATTTTCAAGCCATTTGCGGCAGGGTAAGGAAAAGTCCAAAAAATCCAAAATTTTTTGTGTGAACTGAGTGCCACCAGTGGCCACTTTTCCGCACCCGCCATAATCGAAAATCGAAAAAATTTTTTTTCGGCCCACCCTACTAAACATCAACCATAACCCACTTTTGAAGCCAAAAGAAACTCGATACTTGGGTTCCCCATAAACTTACAGTGAAAAATTTAATGGAGAGAGTTTTCATTTGTGAATTGCTACTGAAACGGTATGAAATCGAGCCATTTTTGAAACAAATCATTACGGGTGATGAAAAGGGAATCATGTATAACAACAATGTGCTAAAAAGATCGTGATCGAAGCTTCACAAACGGTGGCAAAGCTCGGATATATGCCTACGAAAGTGATTCTGAGTGTTTGGTGGGATTGGAAAGGAATTTTCCATCATGAGCTGCTCAAACCTGGCCAAACCATCAATTCAACTATCTTCTGCAAACAACTAATGCGATTGAAGCAGGCAATGGAAAAACCCGGTCAAAATTGATCGAAAGGAAATTCGCTGTCTTCCATCACGACAACGCTAAACCACACGCATCTTTAGTCACTCGGCAAAAACTGAAAGAGCTTTGTTGGGAAGTTTTGATGAACCCACCGTATAGTCCGGACCTGGATCCAACGGATTACCATTTGTCCCGCCCTATGCGGTACTCTCTTGAAGGTGTTCAGCTGACTTCAAAAAAGGCTTGTGAAAATCATCTTGTTCAGTTTTTTGCCCAGAACTCTCAGAAATTCTACAGAGACGGAATTATTGTTTAACCAGAAAAATGGCAAAAGGTCATCGAACAAAATAGCACATAAATTTTGATTAGTTTTTTTTTATTTATATAAATAAATTCACTTTGAAAAACACGAAAAAAAAGCGAATTTTCTTTTTCCCCAACCAAATATATATATATATATATATATATATATATATATATATATATAAGTGACGATTTAAAGTTACGGGGGCAGAAACATCACCTCCAGGTTTCTCTTTCTCCTCACAGAAGTCATGGCCAGCGAGAAAAAACAAAATAAATAAATGTAGAAGGTCCAAATAATCACTCCTTGGCTGCTGCAAGTTCATTTTATTAAACGGTAGCTATAATATAGGGAAAAGCTCCTGTTGCAGACGATATTTTACCGAAAATTCCATCATTATTTCTGCGAGCCTTACTCATGCCAGAGAGCACCCAAGAAAATCTTCTTCTTCTCACTACTTCTCGAGTTTCCCCTTTTAAATCTTAAAAGAAAATTCTAGAACATACTTTAGTCTCAAACCCTCATTCTTTTATGTAAATATAACTCATGCCCAGATACGAGACTATTATCCACAGACCATAATTTTATTTTTAAAAGAGTATTATTTAACGAATTTATAATCGACGCAGAATTTTAAATATCTTAGGCAGACGATTTTTATAGGCTATTAATTTTAAGAGAAAAAGAAAAGAAATGAATTTATGGCTATGCACACTATTAAATGTTGGCTGAGGTAAAATAAATAAATAGATAAGATAAAATAAGATATTTTTTGAAAGGTATGGTTTTGGAATAAATTTAATAAGACTTTCTTAAAAAGGTTTTATAAAAACATAGAAAAAGTGAGTTTTATTTAGAATATTACGAAATAAAGTTTAATTAAGAATATTTTTAATTTAGAGCCATCTTTTAAATTTACGCGTATTGGAATAAATGTTTTTTAAGGCGAATTAAGAATTTATATCGTCTCCATAAAGATTAACAGATTAGATCTAGAAACAAGATTTTAATTTAATAATTTGAAGTAAGTACGGAATATTATTATAAGAAAATTAAGATAGTATAATGGTTAGTTTTGGCGAAAAAAAAAATTAAAATTTGTAATATATATATATAGATATATAGATATATAGATATAGATATATAAATTAATTTCATTCTATAGATTATAATGTTCTTGATTAATTTCATTATTGTTGCAATATCCCTCCTGAACAAATATAAGTAAAACATTATAAAAATAAAACTGTTCAAATCTAGAATCAATATATGACGTAGGACAGATTTTTTTATGTTTTTTTTTTGTTTAAATATAATTAAATACGTTAAATACCGAATTTAGTTAGTTTATTAATAAATATTCTGAGGTTTTTAATACTGTGTACTAGATTTGTAGAGTTAAAAGGTGAAATTGTAGCATCTTTTTCATATTCCGAATTAGCTAATAGGTTAAGAAGCATATTTGAAGAAGTTACTCAAAATGTTTATTTATTATGGCTAATACATTACTTTCTGCATTATAAATATATTTTATTCGGTTAAATAATTTTTCAAAAAGCAGTAAGTTAATTATTGTGAGTTCATCATAATTAGTTCATGGTTTTAATATATTTAAATGCAGTTTTAAAGTTTTGAGCACGGTAATTATTAATTTAATTTACTACCAATGCTGGGTGTGCGATAAAAATCTGTTAATTACCCATTAATTTAACTATATTTGAATGAGTTTTCTTTGAAGCAATCAATTGAATTAGATATTATTTAAGTGCTTGAAAGGATATAAATATAGAACACATTTAAAATGCCTCAGAAATTTATATTAGGAGAAAGGAAACAAGCTTAAATTTAGCATTCAAAACAAATTACAATCTTTTCTTCTCTGCTCAATAAAAATTAATAATGGGTATATTTTAATGAAGGAAAATAGATTCTACAGTAACAAATAAAACAGTTATATGTAAAGATAACGCGAGAAAGTTCCTTTGTTTTATTATTTTTTTAATTTTATTGCTGTGAAATTTATGACGGAAAGAACTGTCGAAGCCTAAAATTTTTGAAGTTGGAAAATAAATCTTGTGATTATTACTGAATATATAATACTAATTATGATAAATTTTTAAAATAAGTACATAATATTAATTCTGAAATTTTCTCCAATTGATAAATGGTTATAAAATAAGATTCTTCATAGCAATTACGTACTAAAATGCATTCTTGTATGAAGTTAAATACAAAGGTAATTTTAAACTAGCGTAACATGATTTCCCTGTTGATAAAATGGCTAATATAGCATAAATTATTTTTAGATTTTATTTTTGACTGTACGTGTTGGATGAGATCTGTATCTTATTTCGTCTAAACCTAGTGTTAACTATTTCTTTATTGAAACATAATTTAATAATTTAAAAAAATTAACTTTCTTCAAATTGAATTAAATTAATGAATAAGAATAAAAAATGTAAAAAAGGTCTAGAAAATATCTGCATTTATAAAATAAATCAAAATGAGAATAATACTGCAAAATAATAACAATAATAATAATTAAAGAACGTTAGATGTGGTTTCCTGTTTAACATATAAGAATCTCATTATTAGTTGAGCAATCTCATTTTAGGTACAATATTTTTTGTCACGTCTCTTTTATTTTCATAAACTGATTTCATTCGTTTACACTCAAACCTACGAGTTTTTTCCAGAAACTGTACTCGAATTTTTAAAAGTAGAAAGAAAATTATGTGTGTTAATTAGTATTCTGCACAATATTTCATTTAGAAGAACATATTATAGTACAGAAATAAGCTACGGACTATGTCCTTTCCATAATTCACGCTCATTAACGAAGTGTGACAGAAGTAAAACAAGAAAAATTATTGAGATGAAAAGAACAAGTATTTTAATTGAACTACATCAAATACTAGGAATCAAATTTTCTTGTACGGATATTTTTTTAGTAGTGTTAATATATCGCTATATCAATGTAAACTTTTACGCACGAAAATATTATTAATTTGCAATAATAAGAGATTGAAAGAAACTAATTAAATTAATGCATGCGTTATTATAATTTTCCTTCATTTTCATTTACTTTTATAATCTTTTTTTTTTCTTTAATCTTTTAACTCCTGGATGTTTTCCCAGAAACATATGTGAAAATCGTAAGATAGTAGCATATATATATATATATGTGTGTGTGTGTGCGTGCGTGCGTGTGTGTGTGTGTGTGTGTATTTTTGTTGTTGATTGGTTCATCCTAACCGCTTTTCCATTTGATTTTTTCTTTAAATTGTCTCTTTGCCTTGCATTTCCGTTCGGTCTTACTCCTGCTTTCAAAGTAGAAAAAACTGTGCTTGAAGAAGAAAGACAAGGTTCTTTACAAAAAGCCTAGACCATTGCCTTAAGATGTTATTAAGAGGTATATTAACCCTTTTAATACCACAACAGTTTGTTTCGTAATTTTATGTTATTGTCCTGCTTTTTGGAATTTCTTTTCCATCATTTTTTTACAACGATTCTATTTAAGTAATTGTCATCTTTATTTGCTCTTCTTTTCACATTTGCTTTTTGTATTTTTTAAATCGCATTTCATTTTTAAAATTTAATATTTGTATTTCGTATTTTTGAATTGTTTTAATAATGTCATTCTTAAAGTCAAAATAAGTAGAAATCCTATTTAAAAAAATTAAAAAATATATATTTTGCTCAGCAGCGAAGAGATATTTGTAACTTTTTTTCGTAGATTTATTATAAATTAATGATGCAGTTTCTTATACAACAGTTTCATTTGTCGAAATTCGATGGGTTAAGCATCGTGATAACATTTTTCCTCATTAAGGCGGCACTACATTCTGGTTAAAAGAAGAAAAAAAAAACAGAATTTTTTGCTTGTATTAATAGTTTTAATTGAAATTTAATTAATTAATTTGTTTTATTTATAGTTTTTTATTTAATTTATACATTAAATCTATTCTTATGATTTCATTTATTTTCTTTTTTATTCTAATATATTCAGTTTGTTTTATAATTTTGCTTCTTTTCTATATTCTTCTGACTTTGTAATAATGCTCGTATGTGATTGCCTTATTCTCTGTTATTGGCTCTTTTTTTAAGTTTTCCTATCCCCTTTCATTTCTTTTCAGTCTTGAATGCACTTTTAAAGTCATACATGATGATCTTTGCGGCTGAAAAATGAAAACAAAAGTCATTCGAGAGATCGAGCGTATTTTTCATTTTTTATAGTTATTGCAAATTTTTGGACCTTGTTCTATTACAACATTTGGAATGCATGATAATAATTTAATGAAATAAATTTACTTATTGATTACAATTTTTTGTTATTTTTATAGTTTTATATCAGTCTGTGTCTAGATCATCTAAGCGCATCTTTATTATTTCGAAAAGTGAATTAAAAATATTTTAGTCCAAACCATAAATTTAACATGGATAGTCTCCTAATATAGTCTGCTTTCAAATCAGTCAAGAAGGTAAATGTAAAATTCGTACTCTATAAGGAAAAGCCCCACTAGTAGTCGAGAGGCTTTGCTCTCGAATTTGGTAGACTGGAGAGGCTGGATTCCAACCCAATAGCGTCCGTCGTCCGAACCGTTCTTAGTTTTGCGCAATTTTCTTCGAAAATTGGATTTCCTTGCGTAAATACGGATTATGTTAACTTAGAAAGAACAGCGTGGAACCCCCCCTCCTCTCTTTACGGCCCATATCACTCGTGTTGATAAGAGGCCAGTATAAACACAACCAGCCAACTAACTATAAAAAAATTTTAACATTCCTGCCAATTTTTTTGAAAATAACATCTTTAGTATGGTTTTCTGTATCATATCTTACATAAAATGACATAAAGACTGCTTATCAATGGTTATGGTAGGAAAAATGAAATTTTTCCTATAGATTTGGAGCGCTGTAGATGTAAAATAGAAATATTAGAAAATTGGTTTTTTTAATTATTGGAGAAAAAAAAATCTATCTACGAAGTATCTATAATTAAATGTGCTCAAAAAAGTAAATTAATTTTTATTTATCATTTTTATTGTTTTGACAGCGAAATAGCTGTTAACATTAATGTAATCAAAAAAGAAATTTGTGACCAAATAGCAATTTTAATGTTTACAGCGAAGTAACAATTAACGTTAATGTGTTCAAAAAAGGAATTAATGACCAAATAGGACTTTTAATTTTTGTAGCAAAGTAGCTATTAACTTTAATATGTTCAAAAAAGACATTAATGATCAAATAGCACTTTTAATACTTTGACAGCGATATGACTATTAAATTTAACTGCTCAAAAAAGGAATTACTGATCAAATGTCACTTTTAATCCTTTGACAGCGAAATATCTAATAACGTTAATGTTTTCAAAAAAGGAATTGATGATCAAATAGAATTTTTAATGATTTGACAGCGAAATCGCTATCAACGATGATGTGTTCAATAAAATAATAATAATAATAAATAAATAAATAAATAAATAAATAAATGATCAAATAATGATCAAATATATTAACACGTTTAAAACAGACGCGTTTAAAATATTACAGTTGATCGACATTGTTGAAAAATTCATAAATTGCACTTGAAAATATGTACTGAATTTATAAAATTGATTAAAAATTTCACAGGATCAAATCTGGAGAAATAGAAAGTAAAAATTTTTAGACGGCCACGATACGAAAAATTTCCGAATGAGTAAAGTATGCCCATACAATAATAAAGTCATGTACAATGTAAAAAAAAATCTATAAAATTACTAAATTATTTCTAGGAAATCCAGGACATTAAATTTTTTTATATATTGACAATAGCGAAAATTCATGTAAAAAGTATACTTTTAAACCATAAACCAAAACATCTGCCAGGTTACTTAGACCTCTTTGAGAAACTGGGATGCCTAGCATATTTCATGTAACTGCGTCCCGGATTACATATAAAATTTTGCTAAGATTACAGTAATTTTACTATATTAGAAAAACTAGTTTTCTAGATCGATATACCTTTTTGTACACTGTACAGATGAAATTTTTGTAAGTATACAAGTTTCTGTAACTTTACATTTGTAAATGTACAGATTTTTGTTTTCAGTGTAAAAAATTTTAGCATTATATCATAAAAAGAATCTTTAAAAAATTGGCGAGAGCTTAATTATAAATCAAAATTTCAATATTTTCAGTTCAAAGTCAGTCATTGTTTTATTTCGTTATTTGTGTACGATCAATGAAATATGATCATCCGACAAGATTTTTGCTCTTTGCAATCTCATATCAGGCACCGATAAGTGGTTTTAGACAACATTTATATGTTTTCATATGCCTGTGACTCTTTAAGATAAAATTCTGAAATTTTGTTCATGAACTTATTAGAGTATTGGGTACATTCTACTTACCGAAAATGTTTTCACACAAGGACCGAATAAGCATTTAAATTTTATTTTACTTTAAATTTAATTCCATTAATTTTTTATTGATTTCATAAAATTTTATACATTTTTTATGCATTTTGTTAGTTTATAATACATTTCTATGATCAATATTTAAGGAATAAAAGCTAAAAACAGGGTTTTTAGAACATCCCCATGTACATGTATTTTGGAACATTCATGTATATGTAATTAAATAATATTATATTATGTGTTTTCCTGGTACTTCCTCTCCCCGAATTAAAAAAATAAATATGGTGATTCAATCTCAGTTCGCAGATTAAAAAAAATCTGAGTGACAGAATTATATATGCAAATTTTTATAAAACGAACTTCGACTTTCGGTTCAGAAAACCGAAAAATTAACTCCAACTCACTAATTAGTTGTATAATGAATACCAAAATTTCATCTTATTATGCTTTTCTTATTTTAAAAACGGGCTGTTAATGCACGACATCACATATTAACCGTTTTCTCCATTATGATGTCTGGAAGTAGCAGATTAATAAAAATATTAACGCAAGAGTTAAAATAAATGTTTAAAAACTGCAATTTTTCATATTTTAATTAAGGCATTTAGTGTAAGGACTTATCACAAATGACAGATATTAAATTTAATGGTCGTTTTACTAAATTTCTTTCGGTTATTTTCCCGCTTGTGAAATTCCTTTAAAGGCAATTAGAATAATTAAAAAAGAAATTATTAATAGTAATGGTATTGTATAAATATGTGTACCTAGATGTGTAAAATACCATTAAATGGCATTTTTTTAGAAAAATTAGTGATATATTAGAAAAATATTAGAAAAGTTTTTTTTTTTATAACAGACATCACTTTAATGAACCCATTTTTTTAAGGAGCATTTGGTTATTATGTTTATATGAAGATAAAGATAGAATTTTTGGGTATTTTATTTTATTTCATAAATTGTCAAATTGTACAAAAAAAAAGTAGGTGCTATGTATCTATAAGTTGTAATACATATTGTCATTTTGATTTTTTTCAAACATATGATTTCATTTTAATTCTAGACATTACATATTAAGACTAGAGTTTTAAAACTCGCCTTATCCAAAGCAAACAAAAAGGGTTTTCTTAGTAAATCTATAACAATTGTGAATCTACTACGTAAAAACAATACAATTAAAAAAAGTTTAATGGCGTTTTTCCGACATTGTAAAATATTGGTTTACAATGGAAACCAATGAATGTAGTCAAAGGATTTTCCCGATTTAGCAAATTTTCATTCTCTAGATAAGACGAGTTTTGAAACTGACGTCCTCATACATACAGTCGTGGGGGGGGGGGGGAGTAAACTCCCCCTAGAAATTCTTCAAAACTTTATCGTAGATGAAAGTTACTGGTACCAAACAATTGAAATTAAAGTCTACTTTTGAATTATGTATGGTACCGTTAAAGCGTAATAACGCGTTATTTCATAAAATAACTAACGGCGTCCGTTTAACTGTGTAAAATCATTAAATTTTAAGATTTAACTAGTTATTTTATAGAATAACGATTGTCTCACCGTTAAAGTAATACAGACGGCAGGCGAAAGCCGTTTGAACCGATTATAACTGTTTTTAGGCAGTTTTGAGTCATTTATGGCTGGTTTCTACATTATTAACTATTATTTCGATTGCATGTTTTGTTGATACGTGTATTGAACTTGCATAAATTTGTAAGCGGTATAGCATATTTCGTTTGGGATTATTCACAAATATTTTTTTTTCTTTTTTTGTCTTTAACCAATGATTTCTACAGGAAAAATGTATCAATTGGTAAATAAGAAATATTTCAATGGAATAGCTGTTAGAATCCTTGGTAAATAAGCGTGAAACTAAGAAAAATATGCTTTACTTACTCATGAAATATTATTAAATTCGATAGAAGTAAATTATGTACAGTTCAGAAAAATTTCACGTGACTACTTGTTAATCCAGACTTATGATTTTTTAGAATTTCAGGGGTTAGAAAAATCTATTTGTGCCATTAACGGTTGAGATTATCTCTTAACAGATGTGCCAAAACCTGGTATCATATTTTATTTCTCAAGGATATTCTGTTCGATATTCTTTATATCACCTGGATATAGTGGAAGAAATAATTTGAATGTCATATTACGACAATTTTTGTTCATATAAATAATGAAAATAACATAAAGATATTTCATAAACTTTAAATTAATGCGCACTTGCATTAGTAGTTTGAAAAAAATTTGTAAAATATTGTTAATAAATAACAAAATTATTCCTGTCCTTGGGATTATTTTAATAATATTTAATATTATTATTTATTTTGTAAACAGTATTTACATTTTGTGTTTGGGACATAATTTTTTGTATTTTTTTAAATTACCAAAATAACTTTATTTAAAAGTTTTATTTATTTATGTATTTATTTACCAACAGGACCAAATAATCTAATAACTATGTAGCTATAAGTTATAAAAAAATAAAAATAACTATTAACGCACTACATTTTGTTATTTTGTATTACTTTTAACTAACGTAAAATTTTATATTGAGTTTTTATATGCTATTTGATAAATCATCTATTAATAATTTGTAATGTATTTTTGAATGCCTTTAACTATTTATCATCAGTTAATTTATAAAACAATTTATAAAACAATTGTTAAATTGTTTGTTTCATACTTTAACGGTTAGGCAATCATTATTCTATAAAATATCCAGTTAAATCACAAAATCCAATGACTTTACACACTTTAATGGTCTTGGCTAGTTATTTCATGAAATAGTTAAGTATTTTATGAAATAGCTATATGCTTATATACTTTAACGGGAAAATGTACATAATATTTGCTTAAGGTGCCATCTGCATATTAAATCTAACCCTATTTTTTCAATGGAAATTCTAAATGAATTCTGCTTCCTTCAATTAGCTTGAAAAAAAAATTTCATGCAATTCTCACGATATGTTTACGAGAAATTATTTTCTTCAAAATGAGCATATTTTAGGGGCTGTCTACAAATTGAAGCTCAGTACTCGATTGTTGAACGAGGGATTCCTTTTCATGATGAAGGCATCATATGTGTCATTCAAGCTGTCATTGAATACTGCTAGGTTCCAGGTTAGCATAAGATTTTACATTTAATAACTACTCACTTCTATCGTACACAGACCCTTATACCATCCTTTTTTATTATTTTTTAAGCATAATTTAAAAACTACTTAGAAAAAAAAATTACATTTTGGATTTTCATAAAACAGGACTTAATATAGTCACCCAGAAAATTCGGGTCCCAATTCATAATTTCTTCAAATATTAATTTCATAATTCTTAATTCATACCATAAAATTAGAAAAATTGTAAATTGAACTTATTTATGTTTGGGTATTTTAATATTATCAGTACATAAAAAATTAGTATATCAGGAAGATAATTTCAGGAGCTGTTAATAAAAATATGAAAATGTAATTTAATATTAGAAGCACTAAATTTTGAATGTTTATAATTCAAGAACTTAAAATTCGAATGACTTGAAATTAGATGGCATAGTTTGAACCTAAGATTTAAAAAAATGATAAAATTGGGTATTGCCATTGAAAAAAATTGAAGTTTTAGTTCTTTTTATTGTATAGACAGCCCCTAAACAAATTTTATATACATTATTTAAAAGTAAAATTTATTTTCAATCGTTTGGTAACCTTAACTTTCTTCTACGATAATTTGTTAAGAAGTGAGTAGGGGGTGTTTACTTTTTCTTTTTACGACTGTACACAGATATGGTTACAGTGAGTAATCAGTTAACAAACTGATACTTTTATGAATAGATTGGTTAACATACATACATGAGATTTGTTTCCTACTGTGAGTTCCGGGCCTCCATTTTAGGGCTTATGTTATAGAATGAATCAATTAGAAGCATTTATTATTATACATTATTCTTGTCCTTTTTAAAGATAAACTTTTATTGGAAAATAAGGTCCTCTGATTGAAATTTAGTTCACTATCTAATGCATAACAAACAGTGGAACAAATCAAGAACAGTTACAAATAGTTATTCTTTAAAAATATATAATATTCAATATGATTCACTAAGGCTCGTGCTATCCCTAGTGAATATTATCTATTTCGTCAAATTAAAAAGCTGAAGAAGTCCAAAAGCAGATTTTTTTAAAGGTAATTTTGTATACCTTTAAATTTTGCATTAGAAAAATGAACAATATTTATGAGAAGTATATCAATTTCTGTTTATTATAGATTTGAAAAATTCACCTTTTTCTACAATTATTTTAGTTTTATGTTCTAATTTTTTTTATTATTCTTCATACATGCATTCCCATGCTTAAAATGATGTATTCTAATATGTCAGTAAATATTTTTTAAATTCGGAGTTGTTGAGTCACAAAGGATTAATTTACTTGTATAGTTATACTTATGTATAAAATGTAAAATCTCATTTATTTATTGAAATGAAATCATTTGATGCAATTAATATTTATACGTTGACATATCATTTATTGTTACATTATCATTGGCGTGATTTTTTTTCTTTTTGAAAAATAAATTTATGTTTCTATTTTTCCTCAAAAATCAAAAGATCTCGTACAACGTAAATGTACTAAAACGAATTAATTCTCTGTTAAAACTGTTGTTAGCTTTCGTTTTTTCAAAAACTAAAACAAAATCACTTCACCTTTTTTTCATTCACGTATAAAATACGGAAATACGGTTCTTATGAATGAACCGAAACATGTCAACTTTTTAATTTAATTTTTATTTGTGACACCTTCTAAGTAAATAAATATGAAATGTTTTTATACGTGAATTAATTCTCTCTGATGACAATCAATACTGCATGTGATTAAAACTAATTTTTCAGACAAACAAACAAAAGAAAAAAAAAGATTTAAAACCAGTTTGCGGAAGTTTTCTTTGCTTTATAAAGCCAATATATCTCTGATGAAACATATTTCATCCACAAATTTATTCATGTGTCATGAATTACAGATATTTTTTATGGTGATTAATGTTTATTAAGTGATACTCTAAAGTAGTAGTTAGGAAATGCCGTAATACTTACCGAGCATAAATATTTAGGGTAAGTATTATCATAAAACACAAACTAAAAAACATACCCATAGACATTACCATAAAACATAAAAGTAAAACATATTTATAAAAAGCATTGCAATTCCTCTTTTACATTACACAAATTTATGTTACATTCATTTTTTAAAAGAAATAATTCCACGGATAAGGTTAATGAAGTATAACAGACTTTGCATCATTACTACATTTTAAATTCATACAAAATTTCAAGCCTCTATCTTAATTTTTTAGTAGATAGAGTGTTTGAAATCATGCTTTGATGACGTTATAAACTTTAAATGCTTTATTTCCGAATTGCGTATAAGAAACATCCTTATAATTCCAAAAATGATCGTCGTATTAACTAACAATTTATTGCATTTGATGTCTCATTTAAAATTTAACTATATCTTTGAATTGAAATTTCAATGTAATACAAGGCAATGGAAAATTGAAGAGTGTGGAAAATAAGATTATAAATAGCTTGGCAACTAAATTTCTGTCTACTTCATTCTTCATGCAAAATTTATGTTTGTTATTGTCTTTTGTATTCAGTCCTTAAATAAAAAAGAGTTTCAGAAATTTTTATATACCTTTTATCAGAACCAACATTTCGAGAGTCCGAAAAATTGTTTTTTATAATCGATTCAATAGGCTTTTTTTATTTTTAAGTAACAAGTATATACCAAATTTTA
This sequence comes from Maratus speculifer, assembly GCA_964019185.1. NCBI lineage: Eukaryota > Metazoa > Arthropoda > Arachnida > Araneae > Salticidae > Maratus > Maratus speculifer. The sequence continues at coordinate 182,756,009 of OZ025290.1, forward strand.
AGTGTCGATTTTAATTTGTTAAGGAAATAAAGCGTTTATAGACACACACGTACAAAAACAGACAAACATACCTTTTTAAAATATATATATATATATTTGGAATTTCTAGCGTCTGAAACGCGTAAATCTCTGAATTTTGTTTTTAATTTTTAAAATGATTACACGATTTACTGTATACTACGTATGACGTGTAAGTAAATGGGAAAACACGAAACTGTCAAAAGATTTTTGGAAATCATTAATATGTCTTTACTTGATAGGGACGGTATTTTAAATAGATAAAATTTCAGGAATTTCATTGCAACCAATAAGGATTTATAAAAATGTTAATTAACTATATATATATACATATATATTATTATGTAACATTACATAATAACATTACATGATAACTATACTGAGAAATTACAATTATAACATTCTACTACAAAAAGGGTTTTCAGCACTGGAATTCGAAGGCGCACATACTTATTTACAGGACTATTTTTTTTACATATAAGTAATTTCTATCTGATATACAAGAACAAGCATATATAATGAGCCTATGTGCTATTTTAGAGTATAAAATTAACCTTATGTTCTCAATCAAAATTCAGAATTATAATTCTATAATGACACGCGTTCACGAAACGCCTTTCAAATCTAACAGCAATAAAAATTAAGAGCATTCATTATTTTAATCTAAATTCAATTAACAGTAAAATTTCTGTTTCTGATTAAATCAGTAAATTATTTTTATGTATGTAGTAAAAGATTTGTGTGAAGCGATTTAATAATAGATTTAATTTTGATTAGGGGTGCAAATAAGCGTAAAATTATTAACTCTACTTCAATAAGTAATTAACAGTTTTGTAAGAAAGAGACAAAAATGTATATTAATTAGATTGGTCATGTGGTTTGAACTGCATTTCGAATGCAAAAATCGGAATATTTAAATTAATATAAATTAATATTAGATTTTTGGTTCATTCAATTTTTTACGAACTATAAAAGTTGCATAGTAAATAATAGTCTTTTACAAAAAGAAATTCATAATTATTTCCGATAGAAAAATGGTATAAAACTGAATAAACTTTAAATTAATAAATTTACAAAGATTTTTATACAATCATATATAAATGATTTATTTTATTGCGCACTCAGTTTCATTTTATATCATAAGCATCGCCCAAATGTTAGTGGCATTGCTGTAATGACTCCTCTATTTGAAGAGAGACAGATGACTGCGCATGCTCGTATAGAAGGTGTATAGTACTGGGAATGCATCAGACTTCGAGTCGATTACAGACGACTGTAATCGATTAAGATTACGATTATTTCCAATTTCAAAAAACAGATTACGATTATGTCTCTATTTATGCAAGTCTGATTATGATTACATAATTGATTATCCATTTTTTTATTTGTAGATTACAATTACGTTTGGATTACGATTAATATTTTTTTGTTGGATTACGATTACCGAACTAGTCTATTACGATTACAGTTCGATTACACTAACTTCGTAGTCTGCATGTTACAAACTAGAGTCCGGTACCGTGTCCTGTTAATTGATTTTATCCAAACCTAAGCTGATACTAAGTTCATGTCGGGTTAAAGCTAATTTCAATAAAATAGGATATCTATATATATAAATCTTTTATGAAAAAGATAAAAATTGATATTAAAGATATGATTAAAACTAATATTCATTAAATGCATTACAATAAGGACTAATTTTCATAATTTTCGGGTTTAGGTTGGAATACATCGGGTTCGAGCCGCATTTCGGGTTTACTAAATTTTAAGATTAAGATTTAGTATAACCAACTTCTGCAGGACTCTATTATGAATCCCTCTTACTTTGGAATTTGGATTCGTTATTTTGCTATATATATGCAGTACTTTTCTTGTTTTACAATTTTTTAATTGTGCTCACAATTCGAAAGCAATTAAACTATTCTGGAAAAAAAAAAAAAAAAAAAAATCTCTCGAATCTAATTCTTTTTGTTCTCTTGAATTTTTATCATTTACCTTTTGAAATTCTCAATAACTAAGAAAATAACATTTTGTCATATACATATATATGACATTGTATTATTGAGCCTGATATTTTTTAGACCGAAAAAACTAAGTTTATTTAAAAAAAAAAAAACTGTTGATGCCAATACTTTATTTCTTTGTTATTAGAATTTAGTTATAAATATATATTTTACAGTTGATGGCACAAAAATAAATTGAGTTTAATAGATTTTTAAAGTGCATTAAAATGGTACACCAATTACCGAAAAGACAAATATGATAAATAAAAACGAAAGGTATCAATTTTCTGAAAATATTCATTGTAAACTGATTTATATTCTATGATTTACAAATAAAAAATTAAATAGCTCTCAATTATTTTGTAATATTTGCAGTATTTTGATTTTTAACCAAGATTATACAGTACAACAAAATCCATTCTTACATTAATAAATGTTTATGGAACTTGCAAGAACAAGAGTAACCTGTAAATATGGAAACTTACCTAAAATGAATTATATACATATATATATTGTTGGTAGCCCCAAATTCGTATTATTTTTCTTTTTCATGCAAATACGAAGATGAAACCACACACTTCATTTGTAATTCCAAAGTGTTTGGGGACCGAAGATTCTGCTTTGGTTCTACAAACTCCATTTGTATTCTTTTTAATTATTTATTTTTTCGCTCTGTGTTCAATGTGGTATAAGTTATTAAATTCAATTGTTCATATATTGTGATACAAATAATGGTTATATATATATATATATCAATTAATTGAAAAATAATACATAAACCATTAAATTTAATATTAAATTTCCATACTGAAAAGTGGAAAAAATAAATCAAAATGTATATAATATACTTGTTTATTTATTTTTGCTACTTTGAAATTCCGTTGTAACACATTTCACTGTACCAGGCACATTATAAGAAAATATAATTTTGTTATTTTCAAAAGACACATAAAAAGTTACGAAAAATATATTAAACATTAATTAAAGTTAGTTCAAAGCATTTTTTCATCTTATTTCAAATCTTCAGCTTTGAGAAGAACAAACAAAAGTGTAACAGAAAAAAAAATCTTGCTCGCTCGCATAACACTTTTTGCAAAACATACAATTTGAGTTCAAATAAAAGTAAAAACAGATTAGGTAGCATGGCTATATCAGTAAAGCCGAAAAAAGGTAATGTTACGTTTCGATATAAAACTGTTAAAATTTGAGATATTAAAAATAATTGTAATGACAATGATAAAAACTAATATTAGGTATAACAAATGTAATATAATTCACAAAATGCATAATTTTGTATATTATTTTATTATTAATATGACATATCTTATACTATAATGCGAGCAAAAATTGTGTGTGTGTGTGTGTGTGTGTGGGTAAATTTTATCTCAAAAACGGCTCTAACGATTTTCGCAAAAATTTGGATTTTACCATTTTCGGGTACGAGAAGACCATTGGGCTAGGTCACATGCTCGAGAAAATTCGATTATTGGGTCATTTTGGGTCATAATGGGTCAAGATCAAGCTATTTATATCTAGAGAACGGCTGGATCGATTTTAAGGAAATTTTCTATCCAATCGTTTTTTGGCACAACAAAACTATTGGGCTGGGTCACATGTTCGAAAAATTTCGATTAGTGGGTCATTTTTGGGTCATTATGGGTCAAGCCATTTTTATCTAAAAAACGGCTCTAACGATTTTGACCAAATTTTATATTGTATCGTTTTGGATTACAAGAAGGCCATTGGATTAGGTAACATGTTCGAGAAAATTCAGTTAGTGGGTCATTTTTGGGGTCATTGTGGGTCATGCTATTTTTATCTAGAGATTTTCTCACGCAATTTTGACTAAGAATTGCATTCTATGGTTTTCGGGCACGAGAAAAACATTGGGCTAGGTTACATGCTCGAGAAAAAATTTTAATGGGTCATATTGGGTCATTAAGAGTCTGGGTCAAGCTATTTATATTTAAAGAACGACGTGATGGATTATAACGAAATTTTGTATGTAACAGTTTTTTGACATGAGAAAACTAATGGGCTAAATCACATGTTTGAGAGATTTCGACTATGAGGGTCATTTGTGGGTCATGATGGGTCATAATGGGTCATGGTCAAGCTAAATCTAAAGAACAGGTGGATCGATTTTAACGAAATTTTGTATGCAACATTTTTTGGCATGATAAAATCATTGGACTAGGCTGCATGTTCGAAAAATTTCGATTAATGGGTCATTTTGGGTCATTAAATATAAATATCTTGACCCAGACTCTTAAAGAACGGCGTGATGGATTATAACGAAATTTTGTCTGTAACAGTTTTTTGACATGAGAAAACTAATGGGCTAAATCACATGTTTGAGAGATTTCGACTACGAGGCTCATTTGTGGGTCATGATGGGTCATAATGGGTCATGGTCAAGCTATATCTAAAGAACAGGTGGATCGATTTTAATGAAATTTTGTATGCAACATTTTTTTTTGGCACGATAAAATCATTGGACTAGATTACATGTTCGAAAAATTTTGATTAATGGGTCATTTTGGATCATAAAGGGTCTGGGTCAAGCTATATATAATTAAAGAACGGTAGGATCAATTTTAACGAAATTCTGTATGTAACAATTTTTAGAAACGAGAAAACTAATGGACTAAGTCACATATTCGAGAGCTTTCGATTATAAGGGTCATTTGTGGGTCCTAATGGGTCAAGGTCAAGCTACATCTGAAGAATGGGTGGGTCGATTTTAACGAAATTTTGTATACAACATATTTTTGGCATGAGAAAATCATTGGGGTAGGTCACATATTCGAGAAATTTCTATTAGTGGGCCACTTTTGGGTCATTCTAATTTTATCTAGACAACGTTTCGCGCAATTTTGACTAAATTTTGTATTTTATCGTTTTCGGGCACAAGAAAATCATTGGGTTATGACAGATTTTTGAGAAAATTCGATCAATGGGTCATTTTGGATCATAAGGGGTCAGGGTCAAACTAACTATATCTAAAAAACGGCTCAATCGATTTTATCTAAATTTTGTATCTAATGTTTTTCGGCATGCTAAAACTAATGAGCTAGGCCACACGTTCGAGAGATTTCGATTATAAGGGTCATTTGTTGGTCATGATGGGTCATGCTAATTTTATATAGAAAATGGTATTCACCATTTTGACTATACTTTGTATTACTTATTGACTATGTATTGACTATACTTTGTTAGAGAAAACCATTTGGCTTGGACACATGATCGCGAAAATTCGATTAGTGGGTCATTTTGGGTCTTAATGCGCTAGGGTCATTCTAATTATATATAACAACGACTCAATCAATTTTACCTAAATTTTGAAACAAAACGTTTTTTGTCACGAGAAGACTATTGGGCTGAGTCGCATGTTAAACAAAATTATAGTAGTGGATCATTTCGCTTCGTTGCTGAATGCTCCCAAGCTAATTTTACCTAAAAAATGGCTTAAACGATTTTGATTCAATTTTATATTCTACTATTTTTGATTACCTGAAGACGATTGAGCTATGTCACATGCTTGATCAAATTTGATTAGTGGCTCATTTTGGGTAATACGGATCAGGGTCACGAGAATATGGCAAAAGCCAATAACTTGGTGATATTTCACAAAATATTGGCGACATCTGGCCAAAAAATCGACTATAAAGATTACGAAAGCCAAAACATGTATTTGGAGCCAAATGAAAGAATGCCTCCAACTTTGGCTATATCTAGCAAAAAATATTGTCTTTCAGAATGTAAAGAATTTTTTTATACATTCTTAAGAGGATTCGAGATGCATGGTTAAACCAATCAGAGTCGAGCTAAAAAAGTGATTTCGATCGATGTCCTTTCGTTGTAAATTTTAAAATAAAGTAAAATTTATAAACATGAGCATAAAAACATAGTTTTCTTATTGATTGTTTTTCTAAATAATACTATTATAAACATGTTTTACAGTAATAATCCAGAGTTAATGATACAGTGAAAATACTATATCGAGTTGAACACAAAGTTAATTTTGACCGAGCTAAGCTCGGTCTTTCCTGCTAGTTTATTTTAAAAGGTAATTTTAAAACACGAAGCGCATACATGCAATAAAAATAAAATATTTGAGAGAGGGGGGGGGGGGAATTACGTCAATGAACGATGAATTAATAAAATCATTGACTTCAGTAAATAAAATTAATTTCATTTCATTGGTAAAAAAAATGATAAATAATAATAAAGTTGTAAAAAATTGTACTTATGTCTTTTGTGATAGACAACTTGGTAAACATATACATTTCTACACATATAAAGTAAAAACTATCAAAACAACATCTGTCTGTAACAAAAAAATTTCAAAATTGAGATGAATAGAATGTAGAAAAATTATAACAGACAATAAACCTGTTAAAACGAAAAATGAAATATAATTGAAAATTTCTGAGTCATTTAGCGGTTCGGCATCAGCATATTGTGCTTCATTAATTTTTTATTAGCCGAATAATTAATCATTTTTTTTTTTTTTTTTTTTTTGAGAATATAGTAAAAAATATATTTATTAAAATACAGTAAAACCTAGTATTACGGAAATACAAGGGGCAGCGGAAATTTTCCATTTGAGCAAGTGTACTGTCTATTCTTACTGTATTGTATTATTTTCACCGAGATATTTTACAAAAATTATTTTGTTTTAGACAGGATTTTAGAAATGATCACGTTTCGTTTTAACAGGTTTTTTTTTTTTTTTTTTTTTTTTTTTTTGGACATAAAATTAAAAAACAGTTACAAATTTACTAAATATGCGTTTCCTTTTATTTATTTATTTTTAAAGGAAAAATAAATCATTTATATTTAAAGAGCTATTCTTTTCTATATAAATAATATATGTTTTCCTTTTCAATATTTTAGAACTGATTTCATTGTTATAAATTTATTTTGAAATTATGAGCATTTCTAAGGATGTTTGATTGATAGAATAGGTATGTGTAACATACGAAACTCTGATTTGAAATTCACGAATACCAGTGTACGCAGGATGAAACCCTCTCCCCTTACACACACACTAAAATTTGGGGGGGGGGGGGGACCTGTGTTTCACAACCTTTTTTTTTTTTTTTTTTTTTAAACTCAAAATTTAAACATGAAATGAGTTTAACTAAGATTATTTTTCCTTAGAACTTTCGTTGCAAGACATTTAAGGATAAAAGCAAAACAAAATTTAAAAAATGAAGAAAAATTAAATATTTAAAAATAAGCTTCTACCAAGCTTTTCGAAATGGGAGAATTAAAACAATTCATTCTTTTATCTTTCATTTGCATGCCTCTGTCCCCTTGAACCACATATTTAAAACAAAATTGAGGAACATGAATGTTAACAGGCAAATAATAATAATAATAATAATAATAATAATAATATAAAATACTGTCTTTTGGTATGAATGTATTAGGGGAGAGGAGGGGAAGGGGGGGGGGACAAACCTTTCTGGGAAAACAAAAACTACCTTTTTTATCCTATTATTTATTTATAACTCATTTAGAGAGTTTTTGGTAGTTTTTTTTTTAAATAATCCGAGATAAAGAAAATTTGGTGGCTATATTTCCAAAATTGAGGAGTTCGTCATTGAATTTGCCGGCACATAAGCTAAAGAAATTTACTAACAAATAGGTATCATTAACGTCTTTCACCCTTAAAGAAATCTTACTAACACCCGCATATTTATTGACAAACCTCTGTCTTACTTTCTGTTTTTTTTTTTTTTTTTTTTTTTGAGGGGATTCTGATAAAATAAACGTATTTAAAATAAATAAAAATAAAAAACAATCTTTTATTATAAGAACTTTTGTAAGAAAACTGATCTATATGTAACTTATCCAGATATATTAAAATACAAATTTTGAATAAACAGACTTTATGATTAAAAACACTATATAGTTAATTTAATATAAAAAATTCCTTTGGCTACAATTTTAAAGAAAAAGACAAGATATAACTATACAATATTTCTAAAATAAATTTATACAATATGTATATATCTATTAAAAAATTACCTGCATGTGGGTGTTCAAATTGGACTTGGTTTGTACGGAGACCCTGACATCTGAAGAGCACAATTTACATTTATATTTTAAAAATTTCAAGCCTTTTTCATTTAAATCTGATACAGATTCCGTGAAATAATCTTCGACTTTTTGTTATTTCTCTTAGCCATCTCTAATCTTGTTAAACAACTACTTAGATATAACCAACCACTAAGAAATCCAAAATGCGAATGAGCTGTTAGATGAATTGTCACATGAATAAAAGCATCTTTTTTTTTTCTTTTTTTTCCCATTTTCTTTATTTTCCCATTCCCACATTTGAAAGAAGGTGATGTCTGTCCAATTGCTAAGTGCCCATAATAAAATATTTTTCTTTTTTTCTTTTCTATCCTTATCACTCCCACTCAAAAACCCGCGAAACAAGACCCCTCGAATGGTGACCATTTCTGTGTTTTTATACTATATACCAGGGACGCAGGGACAGCCCTTTATAGCGTTGACTACATACAGTGTAAAGTATGCATTCTGTTTCACCCCGAACGGTTCCCTGACCTATGACCTCTTCTCACTTTTAAATAGGGGCGATTTAACGAGCTCCACACGTCGACCTACTCTTTCCTTGATGTAATGTTTAACTGTTTAACTCACCAACCGAGTATTTTATGGACATGGCGAAACGAAGAACGGAGGGAAAAAAGGTGTAATCGAAGAACGTAATCGTACTTTTATGCTCGATTACGATTATATAGCTTTTTGATGCAGATTACATGGCGATTATCTGCATTGCGATTACGATTAGATTATGATTGTAATCAAAGTGAAATCTTTTGATTATGATTATATCGTGATTGTTTTGAAATTAAAATTTGCGATTACGATTACAATGCGATTACGAAGTTTTTGTAGTCGATTATAATCGATTACGATTACACGATTACGATTACTCGAAGTCTGGAATGCATGCAATTGGCCAGTTCCCGCAAGCTGCGTCTATGATAGTGTGGGAGCACGTTAAAAGGCATTGATCGCGTCATAGATGTCTTCAAACGTGTCAATGATTTCGCTTAATTCTTAACAGCGGAAAATGTGAATGTGAGTGAAATCTATAGTCAAATGCAAAATGTGTAGGTCAGTATTGCGGTCTTTCAGTAGGGACTTTCATAGGGGAAGAAGAACACATACACTTGACCAGGTCGTAACTCATCGTCAGAATTGCTTCTTCCACTACGAACACGTCTACATCATCGGAATATCGATCTGCGCGTCATACACTCCGTGCCGTACACATTTTGCATTCGACGATAGATTTCCCTAGACTCACATTTTCCATTGTTAAAAATTGCACGACCACGCGTCGACACCCTAGGAGGCAGCCATGATGTTTTTAACAAGTTCCCAGGTTATCACACACGCATCTGGAGGGATTTGGCGATGTTGCATGCATTCCCAGTACTCTGCACTCTCTATAGGTGAGAAATATTTTTGGACAACAATCAAATATTGATATGGAAAATATAGTGTGGCCAAAAAAGATCTTTATTATTCTAAATATTAATAACTTAAACACAAAAGTTGAAATGAAATGCAGTTTTCTGCAAAAGGAGTAATAAATTTAAGATTTTTATTACAATATCTTCAATGTAGCAGTATGATTTTAGTACGATAAATATTGAGCCAGTACTCGATTTCCTCCAAGGGTTTTTTTTTTTTTTTTTACATTTTTAGTGTGACAGTGAGGATTGCTAATCGTACCCTTACATTTTTTATAATTAACTTTTATTTACTGAATAATTAAAAATTCAATAGATAAACTCTTAGATTTTTTTTTTTTTTTTTTTTTTTTTTTTTTTTTTTTTTTTTTCAGAAGACTGCCTTTTATTTTTATTTTTAGTATTTTTGTATTAATGTTTAAAATGGTTAAGACGTTACTCTTCCACGCTATTCTTTCAAGTTTATAAAAGAAAACTTTTCGTAAATTCCATATTTGGATTTCATAATTCAGCTATAATTTGATTTTTAAGTTTTCAATATATTTCAACTTGTGTTTATGTAATTTTTTAAAGTTATTACTTATTTATAAAATCTATATTAAATTAAGCATGACATAGATACATAGATTTACCGTGCGTCTTAAAAAAATGAACAAATTTAGATTAGGATTTCAATGTTTAGAAGTGTGTTTTGCGTATTTAAGAATTATTATACATTAATTCCAAAGTTTCACCATTGCTTGCATGTACCAATGAGAAAAAAATGTTCTACTTCGAGTTCATTTGGGGTTTGTGAAGAGTGCTTTTCGGTATTTTCAACTGAATAGAAAATTTTCAACTTTAATTTAAATATCTAAGTGTTTTTAAAAGTGTGGAACAAGTGTGGAAAAAAAATCAAATTTTAAATTATTTTACCAATTTTGACATCCGTGGATGAATATGGATAACTGGTGTTAATTTCCCCGCAACATTTTTTATATTTTAGGCAAATAGTTATGATACCGACACAGTTGTTTAATCAGTTATTTCATAAATTCCTTTCAATAGAATTATATGTATAGTGTAGTTATTTAGTTAGGTTTAATGAAAACTCTATGTATCAAGTGATAGATACACTTGAGTATGTGCTAGTGTATAAATAAATTGTGCTTATATAACGTGAGGCGGCAGCACAGACAGCCACCTCATCGAGTTCACAGATGAAAACCTAGGATTAGTTAAATCTTGATTCGCATATTAAAAGACAATCGATCTACCAACTCATATCTCGGTCGAAACACCTAAAAACCCGATTTTAGCGGTTGACTCATAGGTTTATTTATATGCTTTCCTGCTTTCAATCCTCCATATTTTCATATTTTTGGGTACAGGAAAACACAATGATAAACTTATGCGTTAACTGCTAAAATCAGATTTTTAGATGTTTTCCATGAAGGTATGACTTGGCGGACCGATTTCGTTTTAATATGCGAATCGAAATTTAACTAATCCTAGATTTTCATCCGTGAACTGTATTAATTTATTCTCTGTGGTTATTGCCTCCCGGTGTACTTATAAATGATACTATTTTATTATAATAATCTATTATCAAATAATTATTCTGAAATATTTTACCACAACGAAATTCCGACAAAGTTAGGTGTTTGCTACGCCATACGTAATCGGTTGAGTTAACAAATGAATCTATAAAGATTAAACTAAAATTACAAGAAAATATTCTTCTTTAAATGGTCTGCATTGAATTATTATTAAAGCGTGAAATACATTATCTGTAAAATAACTTTAATTTATTGTAAGCATTGTTTCAGTAGTCATTATGGTGTGAACACTTAATTGTAGTAATGAGCAACCTAGTCTACAAGATTTATGAAAGCTTTAATTAAGTTCCAGATAAATTTAATGTCTTAAGAGCTGATGTTTTGGAAATTTTTGTTTAAATGTTTTAATGTAGTTAGATTGTGTTGTGGAATAGCATTGTGAAAATTCAACAGGGAAAATAATAAATAGAATTTTGGAGAAGTTAAAATTTATCTTTCATTTTATTTTACTGATTACATGATGTTTCGTGTTTCGATTAAAAATCTTCACGCTTTGAATAATTACATCTAAAGCATAAAATATTTTATCGAGATTAAAAAAGTTCATTTTACGTATAAACACCATTTTGCCTTAAATTACAGCAACTATAAATGCTAAAAATTTAAAAAAAAATCTTATTAAGTCATGATTTATGATATTTTTAATAATACGGTGATAATAAAAATTAATTTTACATGTTTCACATAAAATATGAAAAGAAACGAGTTAAATTTTATAAGTTATGCTGCTCGTTCATAAATCAGAAATATTTAAAAATTTATTCGACCAACAGCTTAACCGTAATAGTCTTAGACCTTCGTCAATCACATCACCATATGTCGAATTGTGCGATTATTTTTATTACGATTTTTCCTGGCGGAGCATGTTAAACACCGACTATAGCACACGCTAAATGTTACAATAAATGATTTTTTTGCAACATTAAATTATGTTACAATATATAACGCAGCTGAGATTGTCGATAATCATATTTGAATGCAAGAGTTTGCTTTAAAAATCATGATAGCTTCTGTATTTTTGTTAGATTTATGCTAACAAGGGAACGGCTAGGGTGTGGGGTATCTCAATCAAAGTACGCTTACTTGTGTAAATACTACTCAGTAAGAAAACTTGTATAACCAAGCCTTAGCATGCAATACTCTGCAGTTATTGCGAAAAAAAATTAAACTTAATTTTTTTATGCCTGTTTACTTCGAACAGGTGTCTTTTTTTAGTTGTTTGATATATAACATAAAATTTTTTAGCAGACCGGCCAGAGGATATTTTCCTGGCTCGTCTTTACATACAGATCTTACTGATGAATCATCTTTGTGCTGTGATAAATCAAAATTATTATTGAAAAATTCAGTAGTATATTATGAAGGCCTTCTTACCGAAAATAATTTAATTGCATCAAATTCCTCATATGTTATACTTGAAGATGCAATTTTAATTGGTGAAGAATTGTATGATAAGACTTTGGAAATATTAAATGAAAAAGAATTTTTCCAAGATGAAGAATTAATACATATTAATGCTATAAATATTATGTTGTATTTTATTATATTTAATAATGTATTTTTTAAGGAAAATATGTGGTAATAACCCTGTATTTCATGTAGGAGAACTGGGGCACATTGATACAGCTTTTTTCTAAAAACTTTTTTGGTGTCTAGAAAGCAGAAATTTCAAATTATTTTTCTGTGATGTCAGCAAAACCTGTGTAGTGTGTTATAAAAATGTACAATGGTTGTTTTATATATTATTTTTGAATGTAATTAAAAAAAAAAAAAAAAGTAATTTGTGTCAATGTGCTCTATCCCCGGGGCAGATTGATACACTTTGATACGTCTGGGAAAAATGGAGACAAAATAACACCAATGCATATTTTTCGTATAAAAATTAGTTAACAAACCATTTTATATTATTTATAAAAATTCAAATCACCCACACTTTATTTGTAAGCAATAATAAAGCAATCAACATGAAATGTATAATGACCTGATGTTCTGGCTGTTCCTTGTCTGATTGTTGGCTGTGGTAACTTTGTCATATCTGGCACTTCAACACCAGCATTATCTTCTTTCTTAGGAAAGATGAAAAATTACCAAGTTTTCTGTTTATAAATCGGTTTATAAACAGAAAATAAAGGATAGTTATATTAAAAACTCTGTTTTTATTATAATTATCCTGTGCTGTTCAGCAGCTTGTTTCACTTACGTAACACTTTTCATCTAGAAAATACTTTTTTCTCAGGAGAATTGATATAAAATTTGATTTTTTGGGATTTGGAGACACTCAGAAAGGATTTCGTACAATAATATTTTTAAATAATAACATTTAAAATAATAAAGATGTACATTAAAGTGAAATAGAATACTTTTCGTCAAAATATATTTAGAGAAACCAATATGTAAAAATTATGACGATCGAAAGCTGTATTAATATCATAAAATTCTGAGGAATATTAAAATTACAATCTATCGTATAATGGTAACAAAACCTTGTAATGTATATTACAAAAGTTGTAATTTTATTTATTTTTTTATATTCTTGTTTAACAGAAGTTTTTAAAATATTTAGCATTAAATCTTTCATCGGTAATCTTTCAAAATGTACATTTTTTTTCATTATTATGTATGTTTTTTATTATGTATGTCTTTTTGTATGTTTTTCATTATTATGTATGTCTTTTGTAGTTTAACCAAACAATCTGTTATTCTTTTAATTCATTCCGTTCATTCTTTTATTTGACGTTTGTTTGCAAGAATTCTAATGTGATCAGAATTGGATGTATCCCATGCTGGATTATACGTGTACACTAGTGGAGCGTTTTCAGCTCGCCTACAAATATTAATTTTGTCGGGAAAATGTTTAACCAACTAATGCCCATCGCAGCATACATGCTACTTTTAGTTTTCCTCATTTTCAGAATATTTTTTTTTATGTGTTGAGGGTATGTGCAAAAATGAATTAAGTTTTTTAATAATTGATGCAAGTGCTCCAATATTTATTGTGTAAGACTGGTATTACGTGATTAGAAAATTTTCTTCATAATCTTAAAAACATAGCATATGAAATTTTATTAAAAGGTAAAAACATAGTTCTTTATTCGATTTAAAAATGATAAGTTTTGGACCAAATAAATGACATTTGTGGGAAGTTTTTCTAAAATTAAAATATTTTAAAGAAAAGAAAAGCTCTAAGTCATCGTTTACTTGTAAATTCTTACGATGTACATGCTTTTTTGATATGATAGTATATGTATAAAGAAGTTAACCACTATTTTAAAGAAATTGGTCTTCGGATGCTGAGGACGCAGAATCTGGAGTTAAACCGATAAACTACTGAGCTACTTACACCTTCCGAAACAAGTGATGTCTCTCAATGACAACTAACGCGCTTTAAGCGAATTGTTCAATAAAAACGATCAGACTGGTATAAAAATCAAAATAAATTTATTTTGCAGCATGACAATGCACAGCGTCATGTAGCAAGTGTAGTTAAACCTTATTAAAATGCATTATTGGAAGTTCTATCACACCCGATATATTCGATATTATTTTCCCCTTCGGATTGCTGTTTATTTCATTTGATTCAAGATGTATGATTCACATCTTTTGAAAATATCAAAAATTGACTTGTGGATAGAACAAAAAACAAATATAACGACTCTTCAAAAGACAACGACTTCTTCAGACAGAGAATCACTAAATTGCTGGAAAGATGGACGAAGGCTGTGTCTTCCCTCTAAAGAAAATGAAGAAAATATTTAATATAATCTGTAGAAAATCTACATGTAATTAAAACATTAAAAATAATCTGGAGATAATTTTATAAATATCTTTTAAAATTCTGCAGCTATTATTAAAAAAAAGCTAAAATTGGAAAACTGCTTCAAATTTCTGTAGAATTTCCGAAGAAAAAAGCGACTTCTTGAGAAAATTCTGAGATTCATTTTAGTGGGACTCTCAGGAAGCGTACTTTGAATAATGTGTTACTTTTATATACTTCATAAAAAATGTTATTTTAACCATAAAACGAAACTTTTTTTTGCATGTAACCTATATTTCGAAATCGAAAAAAAAAAAAAAAAAAATATATAAATTAATTTTTAATAGAACATCAGTCAATAAATAAAGCGAAATTCCTTACTTGGATTTTGTGGTATAAATTTGGATTCCCTGATTTAACATATTTTACTATGGACATTAGGGGATTAAGGTTCAGTATTTTCAGAACATCTCTGTGTAGAAAGTATTTATTGAGATATCGAAGTCTTTCGAACTCTGTCGGCATTGTTGAAACTAAAAGTATTACTCTATAAGTAAGAAACATATATTTTTTAATGCACACTATTTGTATGTTTATATGTGTGTTAGTCTGTAATAGATCTAATAAACAAAATAATAAAATACTGCTAAATGATAAGTTAGTTTAAGTTCAGTTCAATCACAACATTACACAAATTCTTTATCCTAAAACGTTCACATTATCATGTCATGTACATTAGGGTGGAGCGAAAAAAATTATTTTTTGAAAATCAAAAACGGGTAGGTGTCAAAAGTTGCCTTTATACTAGTACATCAACTGCGTGAAATTTTACCGCTGAAAAAAAATGACTTGAGTCTGCGCTTTTGCTCCAAAAATCAAAATTTTGGGTAAAATTTGTCATTTTTTGGCATTTTTTTCAAAAAAGTTAAAAAATTCCTACAGAGCTGGTTATTATTTAAAAGTGTTACTTAAACCTTTATATTTATCTGCTTATCATATTTAAACTATAAAACAATAAGTTTATTCCCTATAGCTGGAGCAAAACAGACAACTTTTAGTAAGAAAACAGCATTACCACTCTATTGGGTCATACAATGAATTGTCGTTTTTAATACAGCTCTTGTTTTCAAAACTACCTTGGACATACGTCATGGAGGTGGGTATATTTCATACACCTCCCGGCCCAACTATTCGATCATCTTAGTACAGTGTTTTATTTATATATTGATTTGTGATTTTCTTTATCAAAATTTGGCATATTTTCGGTGCTTCCACCTAGTTTATCTGTTCTTTGCATCCACATGCTGCTGTAACTAACTATCTTAATGTATATTTTTACAGTTTATACAAAAAATCAGAGTAGTGCACGGGAATATTATTAAAGGGATCTATTCGGCCATTCTATTATCTTTATCAAACTTGCATCCAGTGATTGGAAGTTCTGTTACAACAACGTTTTTTCAGTCAATTATATATTTTTATGTAATGATCTGCTTCAAATATGATTTCAGATATTTCAACTATAATTATGCCATTATTTATTCTATTTTTGAATTCTTTATATGTTGAGAAGCGAGCTGTTTAATGTGATGGTGATCGTCAGAGAGAATTGCAATGAAAATTTGTTCTCCATGTGCAAAGCAACTGTTGTTGTAAATAACTTTTTTTGCATTTGTTTTATGCCGTTTTCTAAGTGTTTTCGTATATAGGTAATTTCCTATTAACTTTTAGATCCCTTTTTATGAGTGGACAACATTTGATGGTGAACTGTCCTGGGCATAAACTTATAATGCATAGTACTTTATGAGGGAATGTACGGATTCTAATCGACTATAAGTACTCATTTAAAATTAGGAGAATTCTATTTGTCGCTGTGAACCATTTTGCATGAGGTAAGCTTAGAATTGTGTATAATAATGAATCATACGCTACTTCAACTCCAGTAAATTTCCTCAGCTTCAATTATTAGAGAAGTCAGTTTAAAACGTTCTAATCTACACGGATTCACTGGATCAATAAAGAAAATCTTTGTCTACGTGCTATTCACTTCCTATTGCAATTTTTTATAAAATAGAGAATAATTTTGAAAAATTATTTTCTGAAATTGAGAAAAAAGATACTCAGAACAGACTAGAAATTTCTGTCAGAGATTGCAAAGCTAATTCATAAGGAAAGCTTTTTCTCAGAAATAATGGGGAATAGGAATTTGGAAAACATCTCACACAAAAGACAGCTCATAAAGCGAATAAAATTTTCCGCTTTATATAAGCACAGATTGGCAATCAGAGTCTGTAGGTTCACTAACAAAATATATAATCCAAGTTTGTACCGCGGGATGTTTTATACCAAATGTAATACACACCTGAAAAATAGATCTAAAATCTTATTAGAAATTACTCGACTACGAAACAACACAGGACACGACATTAAACAAATACTAAAATTTCTTTAGAAATATTGTTGCATTACACGAAAATTTTGTTTGCAATCCTCTGTGACGATCGTCCTAATATTAAACAGCAAGCTTCTCAAAATATATTCAATGTAATAGGTTCAATAAATGATGACATACTAGAAACTGAATTCATACAATCAATTTTTAGGCAAATCATTACATATAAAATGTAATTGATTGAAAGAATACTGTGATAGTAGAACTTCCAATCATAATGTATTAATTGCATGAAATTTTAATGAAGATTATAGACTGCTGAATAGGTTCTATTAACAACATACCCAATACATAACTCAGCTTCTCTTCTGTTATACATGGTATAAAAATATACGTGCAACAGGTCACATCAGCATCATCCAAAGTGAGTGAATACAAAGAAGAGATAAACTACTTTGATATATAGAAAACTTATACTCGTCTTCAGGAAAAAAAATAAAAATTCAATACATAAATAAAACACTGGGCCTAGATGATTGGGTGGTTGAGACATGTGGGATATGAAATTCAACCACCTCTATGAGTTAATTATAGGTAGTAAATGAGTAATATTAGGTATGAGTAATTATGTATGAATAATATTAGGTATGAGTAATATTAGGTATGAGTAATATTAGGTAGTAAATGATGTAATACAGAGTAGTTTTGAAAGCAGCTAGGTAAGAAATGCATTCATAACAACATTTCGTTGTATACTAAAATAGAGAGGTTAGCACTGATTTTTCACAAAAAGTTGTCAGATTTGCTCCGATTATACAGACTACAGATATTGTTTTATAGTTTAAATATGTTAAGCAGATAAATATAAAGGTCTAAGCAACATTTTTAAATACTAACCAGCTCTGTAGGAACTTTTTAATTTTTTTGAAAAAAATGTCAAAAAATGACAAATTTTACCCAAAATTTCGATTTTTGGAGCAAAAGCGCAGGCTCAAGCCATTTTTTTTCAGCGATAAAATTTCACGCAGTTGATGTACTAGTATAAAGGCAACTTTTGGCACCTACCCGTTTTTGATTTTCAAAAAATATTTTTTTTCGCTCTACCCTAATGTACATGCCTTTTATTTTATATATATACATATATATATATAGATATATATATATTCTAAATTTCATGAAAATTTTTATTGAGCACTAGGTGCATAATGTATAAACAATTTTTAAAAATAAAACAACAGTAAACATTAAAAAAATTATATGAAACAACATGAAAAAGTCACCAGCAGAATAATAAAAGCCATCACTCTTCAGCAGGCGGAATGGCCTTAACATTCCCCCCACTATTAAAGCAAATCTAATATATATATATATATATATATATATATATATATATATATATATATATATATATATTATATATATATATTACCATAACCAGTTTCGTTTACATAATCAGCAAGTAAAATAATTTTAGAAATTTTAGTTTAATAATAATTGCAAAAAAATCCATTCCTATTATTATTTAATAAACTTAATGTAATAATTCTTTTTAGCTTCATGTTTAACTGTTTTTGTCACGCGGAATTGTTTTTAATTAAAGTGTAAAATAATTATCTTAAAGAAGAAACTGAAACTAGAAACTTTCTGCAAGAAGTAATAAAATGTTACCCTACTTTGAAAATATCTAGAAACACGTTTCGCTTCCGTTAGTAAAATGAAAGTATAACACGAAAGAATGGCAAAGAAAAGAAAATGAACATTTTTTCTTTCACTGTCATGAATATATAATTTATATTGAGAATTATTATTAATTTAGGTATATTAGCATCATTCTGGTAATAGTTAATAGTGTATCAATTCAAAATGGCAAATTTGTAATCACAGTGTATGGGCAATATTTTGAATTGTTAGGACCGAGAAGCCAAATTCGAAAAATGAGAATCTTAAAAAATAAACAACATCTCATGCTATCTCTGGTGAAAACAAAAAGTATTTAGCATGAAATATAACATTAGAAAAATATACTTTTTAAAATTATGTGTCGTTTTATATTATTATAAATTATGAAAAAATAAATCCACAGATGTAGGTATTTCCAAGTTCTTTCTTATACAGACTTTACCCCCTCTTTTTTTATTGTTGTATGAATTGGTGAATACAAAAATGTTGATAACATTTTAAAAATGTTAGACAGATAATATTAGACAGATTTAAAATTATTTCAAAACTATTTGATATCTTGTGATTGGACGAAGTTACGGTATTTTTTTTTTCTTCAACCGCCCCCTCCCTTCTTTATAAGTGTTTCTTCTATCAAAAGCCTTTCAATGTAATAGTTATAGATAATTTTAAGAAAATTTATAAAAAAGTAATATGAATTTGATATTTTGTGAACTGACGATGCTAATTATTTTTTCATTTTAAAACCTTCTTTTTTTTGTTACCCTTGAAAAAATCTGTCATTCATAAATGTTTGGTATTTTTCCGAGAAGTGGTAATAAGCTTAAATTGATTTAATATGTATAAAAATCAACAAGTTATGTATTTTTTTTATTTCTGTTTTCAAAAAAAGCTAGTTCTACTCTATTGTTCCGATTATGTCCATTAACTAACTTGATCGAGATTTTCCGGCCTTTGAATTTACGTATCAGTTCTGCAGAGGTTTCTGGAAAATTATGGAAGTGATCGTGACTTAGATTAATTTATAACACGATTTCCGAATCGGTAAATCAATTATAACAGATTTAAACCTTTATTTTTTCATCCACACGGAAAATTTACATCTGTTATAATTGATTTACCGATTAAAAAATCGTGTTATAAATTAATCTAATATGCTTTCGTATGCAGCGTTTTCTGCAGTTTCCATATACTGGCCTTCGATTTACTCTGTTGAGCTAATCCATAGTATCAGACCAGATTATGTGATCGTTAAGGTTATTTGGGTGAAATGGTTCTCTAGTGTTCGTGTCCGGGATGGCTCAGTTGGAAGACCATTGGCGGCTTCAGCCAATCTCTGGTTCGAATCCTGGCCCGGACTTTTTTCACCCACATTGAAAATTTACATCTGTTATAAGTGATCGTGTCTGTAAAAAGTGATAGATATGTATGTACAGAAGGATAGATAAATATATATATATAGATGTTTTTTTACTGTTTTTTTTTTTTTTTTTTTTTTTTTTTTTTAGATTTTAGTGTAATGATCTGCGTATATATTTTTTAGAAGTTTCAGTATAGAAGAGGAATGTAATAGACAATGTTTCTTAAGAAATCTACCTAAAACACACATTTCATTGTAAAAGTAAAGTTATTAACCTCTTCAAACTTCTCTCATGCCTGCTAACATATCTATTTTGAAAACCATACTATTTCACAATATATATTTAAGCATGCAATATCAACTTGTTGAGTGCCACACCAGTAACCAGTGTCTTTCCTTTTAGGCCGCGTCAGCCTTCTCTAACTAACAATATAAAATACGCTATAAAAATTTAAAAAATAAATTTTAAATAAATTTTAGATACTTTCAGGGTTGTGTAGTGAAAGTGCTAAATACTTCTTATCAAAAATTCTAATATGTTTTATTAGAACACTATAAACATAAAAACGGTTGTCTTTCGCAGGTATCATAAAAATGTGCAACTTGCTTAGTTAATTTTTTGGGAAGAATTCTACATACTGCTTCGTTTAGCGATACTAGCAAAGGAGTCTAAAAGGGTGCCAAAAAGCCATTTTGCTATCTTATAAAAATTTTGAAGATGGCATAGATGCATAGATTTAATAAGCGTTATGTGTTTCACGTGTTAAAAAATAAATATGACGATTATACAAAATTTATATACATACATACATACATATATATATATATATATATATATATATATATATATATATATATATATGTGTGTGTGTGTGTGTGTGTGTGTGTGTAACTACATTTCCAATACCTTGTATTTGTTCCAATATTTGCCAACTCCTCTGTGTTGTTATAGTTTGTTATTTTATGTGTTACAGTATATTCTTTATAGATGTTAAAATGTAGTATTGTATAATCTCTCTCTCTCTCTCTCTCTCTCTCTCTATATATATATATATATATATATATATATATATGTTATAGGCCAAACCCGATTTTAGGCCAAACTAGATTGGCCTAGGCCAAACCGGTCTATCCTAACGCCCATCGGATAAACTAGTTTTTCCTAGGCCAAACCGGTCTATCCTAACGCCCATCGGATAAACTAGTTTTACCTAGGCCAAACCGGTTTATCCTAACGCCCATCGGACAAACTAGTTTTTCCTAGGCCAAACTAGTCTATCCTAAGGCCCATAGGACAAACTAGTTTTTCCTAGGCCAAACTAGTTTGGCCTAACTCTTATAGGATAAACTAGTTTAGCCTGATGTTTATTGGTCTGAACTAGTTTATCCTAGGCCGATCTAGATTATCCTAGGCCAATTCAATTTGGCGTGATATTATTGAATTCAATAACCGCCTCAGCGCCAACATTCTAGTTTGTCCTAGGCTGATCTAGTTTATCCTAGGCCAATGTATTTTACGTGTTTTTAGCTCACAGGCGTCAAAGCCTGAGAAATAATGGGCTCGCAAGTTCTGTATGTACGCATGTATGTACACATGTATGTACGTACGTATGTACGTAACACGATAAATCTGGATAGAAATGATGTAATTTGACGTGTTATTATCTCATCAGACTACCAAAGCTTGAGAAATAATGTGCCCGTGGATTCTGTATCTATGTATGTACGTAAGTACGTAACGCAAAAATTCTTGATAGAAATACCCGATTTGCATCAAACTTTCAATATAGGTTTATTCGTATGAGGAGTTTTCTGTTTAATTTTGGGAGGTCATTGGAGAATAATAAGGGGGAGGAAGATCGAGAGGCTAATTTGCCCTTCCTTTAAATCAAATAAATGGGTTTCCATGCATTATTAGCATATTTTATAATAAAAAAATTAGATATAGAAGCATTGTGATGACGCGCCTCCATGATTAGTTGTGAATGTTCATTGTTTAAATATAAAGAGAGGAGGAAATATAGGTAGCGCCCCATAATTTATGTAAATGCTTTTTTCAAGCAGAATTTGCTCATTTGCTTAAATTTTTGAAATAGATTCATTTTGGTAAGGTGCTTCCCTAATTAGTTTTGGAAGTTAATTGGTTAAGAACAAATGGAAGAAAGGGGACTCTCGCCCAGTTTTGCCAAATGGGTTTTTCATGCAGAATTAACCGATTTGCTGCAAATCTTTGATTTGTTCATTCTGATGAAGCGCTTCACTGATTAATTTTGGTGGTTCTTTGGTTAAGTATAAAGGAGAAGCGTACAATTTATTTCCTTAAATTAGATAAATTAGTTATAATACATAATTATCCAATTTGCTTAAAATTTTGGACATGAATTCATTTTGATCAGACGCTTCTTTAATTAATTTTTCTTTTGGTTAAGTATAATGGGGTAGTGGACGATTTATTGCCTTCCTTAAATTAAATAAATGGGTATTTATGCAGATTTATCTGATTTGCCGATTAAATTTTGAACATAGTTTTTTTCATAAGGCGAATCCCTGAATAGTTTTGAGGGTTTAATGATTAAGTATAAAAGGAGGAATGTAGGATTACCCTCCTTAAATCAGATGAATGGTTTTTGAGCAGAATTTTCTGATTTGCTTCAAATTTTGGAAAATAGTTCAATTTTATAAAGCGTACCTGTAATTAGTTTTGGGGTTCAATGGTTAAATATAATTAGGGGAAATGGGAAAAAGTAATCTTTCTTACTTGTTTTTTCGAGGGTTATATTTAAAAAAAAGTCAGTAATACACAATTAATGTAAACAGCCTGTGAATGCAAAGCCATTACTTTAACAGGGCAATACTTTTTTTAATATTAATCCCGACTACTGCTCGCTAACCTTGTGCAAAGTGGTTTTGCTATCACCCCTGTATAATGTATTTTATTTGAAGGGTAGTAGAATACTATTACAGGTTTGCACGGGCCGGAATTTCGAAGCCCGGTATAAAAATTAAAAGTTCAGCCCGAGCCCTGCCTGTAAAAAAAACAGTGAAAAGGGACTCAGTCCGGCTCGACCTGGCCCTACTCAATTTCTGCAAAAAATTCAGATTTTAATTCACATACATTTAAGATTCCTTTAAAAAATACTGCATACATATTTATGGATAAATTTATAATGTATTTTTAAATTACGATGTGTTCGCTAAATGGAAAATACACAATGTATTATTGATTATTTAGATTCTTAGTCCTTCAATATTCAAATAGGAATTCATTAAATAGTTAGAATAAAAGAAAAAAAGGAGTGTTATAAACATCATAACTTTTGAATATGTTTAGTAAAAAGTAGATTTGTAAATATATTTTTCTGTCATTCCTTAAGGGTTTTTCTCAAATCCAAAAGAGCTACATCCTAACGCATTTATTAATTAATTCCTTTTCAGAAATGCATAAGATTAACAGGCATTCTCACTCAGAAAATATGTAATCGAATGGCGTTAACCATTTTTTCATAAAAGCGACGTATCTTTGAGAAAATACTATTAAAGCTACGTTTTGAATCGAATTTCCAGTTGCGACTTTACGGAAAAGAAAAACTTGACGCCGTGACAAAAATAGCTACATGTCGACAGGTAATTAATTTCTCAAAAATGGAAAACGCTGTTCGATTCCAAATTATGTTCAGCTGCGATCTGGCTCGAATAATAATAATAATAATAAAAACAAGCTTATCACAGCATGGCCTGAGTCTGCAGAAAGAAAAATAAAAATAAGCAAACACCATGTCCAATGTATCATGTCTCTACGATGGACATGTTAAATTTCTGTATTGATGTTAGAAGCAATGACTCTTGACACACATTTATGCTTATTCTAGTGAAAGATGTGTTTTTACCGGCCAAAACCAATTTTGAGCCAAATTATATTAGCCTAGACCAAACTATTTTATCTTAACGCAAATTGGATAAACTAGTTTTCCTATTCCAAACTTATTTCTCTAAATGTCCATAGGATAAACTAGTTTTTCCTATGAAAGTTGGTAATCCGTCATTTTTTCTTTCATACTTAACCATTAAACTCCCCAAAACTATTCAGGGAATCGCTTATCAGAAAGAATATACATCTAAATTTGACGCAAATCCGTAAATTCTGCATCAAAACCATTTATCTAAATTGTTGGGGGGTTACCTACATTGCCCTTTGTTTTACACTTAAATGATAAACATCCACAACTAATCACTTAAGCATCTTGTTAGAATGATCGTATACCTAAAATTTGAAATGAAAACTGATAATTCTGCATGAAAAATCCATTTCTCTGAATTAACAATGGGGTATTAGCCTCCCTTTCACCCCCTCTTAATCTTATCCAATGAATCCCCAAAAGTAATCAGAGAAGTACCTTATCAAAATGAAACTACTTCCAAAATTTTAAGCAAATCGAATATTTCTACCAAGAGTTATTGCATTACGTACATATGTACGGACATACGTACAATCATGCGTACATACATGCGTACATACATAAATACAGAACCTGCGAGCTCATTATTTCTCGGGCTTTGACGCCTGTGAGCTAAAAACACGTAAAATTAGATTGGCTTAGGATAAACTAGGTCAGCCTAGGACAAACTAGATCAGCCTAGGACAAACTAGAATGTTGGCGCTGAGGCGGTTATTGAATTCAATAAAATCACGCCAACTTGAATTGGCCTAGGATAATCTAGATCGGCCTAGGATAAACTAGTTCAGACCAATAAACATCAGGCTAAACTAGTTTATCCTATAAGAGTTAGGCCAAACTAGTTTGGCCTAGGAAAAACTAGTTTGTCCTATGGGCCTTAGGATAGACTAGTTTGTCCGATGGGCGTTAGGATAAACCGGTTTGGCCTAGGTAAAACTAGTTTATCCGATGGGCGTTAGGATAGACCGGTTTGGCCTAGGAAAAACTAGTTTATCCGATGGACGTTAGGATAGACCGGTTTGGCCTAGGCCATTCTAGTTTGGCCTAAAATCGGGTTTGGCCTGTAACATATATATAATACCATTAAAAGTAGACAAAATTCACCAATAAATTTTATCAATAAAACAATAAACCAAAACGAAGAATTTGAATAGAATTGAATTATAAAAAAGAAAAAAAAATAGTGAAACGAGTATATCTGAATAAATAAATAAATAAATAAAATAAAATGAATGCAAAGGAAATTTGTAGTCCACAGAGCAGAATCGTCAGGCCCCAATTGCTTTGGAACTACAAATGAAGTGTGCGGTTTCATCCACGTATTAGCCATGAAATAGCAAAATAATACGTAATTGGGGCTACCAGCACACAAAAACCATATTATTAAACAAGGAACATAGAAATAAATAGTTGAAAAAATGAAAATATACATATATTAAAACAATAGCGTGCAGCAAATAGTGTCAGTAACAAGAGTACAAATTAACCCTATTTATGCACGTGGAAATGATAAACATGACATTCATATGCAATTTCGATAAAAAGTATGAAAACAAGATATTGAGAAAAAAAGAAGAAACTTATCTGGTTATCCCCATTAATGTAGAGGACAGTGCTATAAAATTCTTAAGAAATTATAAAAGCAGGATGCAATAATTTACTATACGAGCTAAAACAGTATCACGTAGAAAAACCAGTTTGTTAGTAATTCAAGCAACGGATCTTAGCAGGAAGAGCAGGGTTGCTCTTTTTTAAATTAGAATGTCATGCGCGCCAAATGGCGAAAAAAATGATTTGAAAAAGAAGAAACAACAACAAAAAAAAAACTTGCTATGATTTATCCATAACGAACAAAAAAGATAAAGCTGAATGGAAATATAATTGAACCGGAGAAGATAATTAATGATCGATATATACATAAAATTAAATTAATAAAATAATTAAAATTAGAATTAGGTTATAACATTCATATTAACTTATAACTTAAAATACCATTTTGTTACTTTAATCAGTAACATTTATTGTGACTTTACATAGTATAAACTCATTATCTTAATATAGGATAATAAAAATTAAAAAATAATAAAATAAAATAAAAATAAAAAAATAAATTAATTAATTAATAAATTAATAAAAATTAAAAAATATATAAAAAAATAAAATATAAAAAATAAATAATTATTAAAAAAAATATATATAAATAAATAAATAAAAATAATAGTAATAATATTATTAATAATAATACCAAAAATTATATCAATAACATTAAAATTAATTTGATAATTAAAATATAACTATTTAACTATATATAAAAATAAACAAATATCCATATATTGGTGTCAATTAAACTATTTAAAAGTTATGTTAAAATAATGTAGAAATAAATAACCCACTCTCTCTCTTTTTTTTAAATTAACCTTTGCGTTTTTATCCAGACAACACCACCCTCCTCCGTACTCTAACATCTACCCGCCCAACCGACCTATTTATATATTTTTTATTACTTTTATAACATTTTTAATTTTTTATTATTATTTTTATGTTTTATAATTTTTTATACATTTTTTACGCAAAGAATTAATTATAAGATCATGTAATAGCTAATTATAAGATCATGTAATCACTAATTATAAATTAAATAATATATGAATTTTTTAGGATAACTATTATTTATAGCATCATAAACAAGCTTTTTAATATTAGTATTAATTAAATGGGAAGAACATAGACATTTTATTCTATATAAATGGTTAAGTATTATATTACGATATACAGAATTATGAAGACAAGATTTAAAATTAGTAAAGGTATTGACTTTAAAATTAAATTCTTTCCTTTTGTCATATATATCAGTGATAAATTTGTTCTCTTTTAATATAATTTTAATATCTAAGAAATTGATTGTATTATTAAAAACTAGGTTTTTTGAAAGTTCTAGATTAGAAGGATAAGCAACGGGGAATTGAGATGTACAGGTGTTATCAGTATCAATTAATATTACATCATCTATATATCTATATAAATGTATTCTATTATTTAAATAATGACGTTCATAGTAATATAAGTCAGATAATACACTAGATGTACTACCACCTTGTGGTATACCAACATTTTGAATTATTGTTATCATGCATGATAAAATTATTATAGAATTTGAAATCGGTTAAGGTATGAAAATAATCAGAATCGATATTATGTGATATATCCAACTCGTGTTGATATTTTTTAAAAAGCTCATTAATGATATTATGTAAATCCGATAAATTGATATTATTAAATAAATCTTTAAAATCATAAGTAGTGATATTTTTTATACATTTAAGATTTTTCAAAATATGGACCAGTTCATAACTATTTTTTATGCAATGTGTATTATCACTTTTTTTTGTAATGTTATATATTTGATTAAGAATGACTAATAGAAGTTTGTTAGCAGCATTATTATATGTATTGCAACCAACTGTAACAGTTCTGAATTTAACAGGATGCTTATGAAATTTGGGTATAAGGACTAGATAAGGATAGTTAAAGTTTGTAGGGTTAATATCTAATAATTTATAGAATCCTTTAATTTTACGATTATTGGCAAGTAAGTTATCATTAATTTTTTGGAATGAGTTATTATTAGATATACTAGATGCAAGCAGTTGATGATAATAAGATTTACAAATAATTGAATAAATATTTGGAGATTTATCAACATAAGTTATTACAAAGTGTTGTTGTAATTTATTGATTTGCTTAATCAGATGCTGTGTATTTACATATTCTAGGTGTGAAATATTATATTTTAAGGACCAGGTTAATTTATCGATAACTAATATTTTCCATTGATTGAAATATTCAATGGGTTTATTATAATAAATTGCAATTTTATAAATAAATATATCTATATCATAGGTAAATTGTTTTATGATAGATTTAATGTTTAATTTGGATGGAATTCTGTATATATATATTAAATACAATATTTCTGTTTGTTTGCAATTTTATAAAGAAAAATAGATTTATAAATATAGAATGTATACACCTATAAGTAGATATTATATAATTACGTACCATTTGCATATTTTGTATATTAGTTATATGTGTCAAAAGAAAAGAAAATTTCTAACTTTTTCCGAAAATAATATGCTAAAAGTAAAACATTACACATACACTGCATACATTACATAGGGATAAAATCCATCCCCGTAGTAAAAAAAACAAACACCCGAAAGGTTGAAAATCGCCACCACATCGATTCATTTATTGTCCCCCTCTCCCCCCACCCCCCAAAAAATTCTCTCCAATGGCATTCTTCCCAAATTTCTGGCTATTCCTCTACGAAATTGCGCCGCATTTTCTTCGTGGTATACTTTACAATACTGGCCGATCTTCTAAACGTTCTCCTTAAATATTTGGTAATATATATATAGATATATATATATATATATTACAAATTTAAAAAAATTTCGCCAAAACTAACCTTTATACTATCCTAATTTTCTTATAATAATATTCCGTACTTACTTCAAATTATTAAATTAAAATCTTGTTTCTAGATCTAATCTGTTAATCTTTATGCAGACGATATAAATTCTTAATTTGCCTTAAAAAACATTATTCCAGTAAATTTAAAAAGATGGCTCTAAATTAAAAATATTCTTAATTAAACTTTATTTTTTAACATTCCAAATAAAACTCATTTCTTCTATGTTTTTATCAAACCTTTTTAAGAAAGTCTTATTAAATTTATTCAAAAACCATACCTTTCAAAAAATATCATTATTTTATTTTATCTATTTATTTATTTTCCCTCCGTCAACCTTTGATAGTGTGCATATCAATAAATTCATTTCTTCTCATTTTCTCTTAAAATTAATCATCTATAAAAACCGTTTGCCTAAGAAATACTGAGTTGATTATAAATTGGTTAAATAATATTTTTTTAAAAATAAAATTATCGTCTGTGGAAAATAGTCTCGAGCTGGACAAGAATTCTGTTTACATAATAGAATGATGTTTTGAGGTTAGAGAAGGTACTAGAATTTTCTTTTTAGATTTAAAAGAGGAAGCTCGAGAGGTGGTAAGAGAGATGAGAAGAAGGTTTCTTGGGTGCGCTCTTGCATGAGTACGACTTGATGTAATAAAGCATGGAATATTTTTTGTATGTTTCGGTAAAATATCGTCTTCAACAGGAGCTTTTCCTCTATTATAGCTACAGTTTATTAAAATGAATTTGCAGCAGCCAAGGAGTGATTATTTTGACCTTCTACATTTATTTATTTTGTGTTTTTCTCGCTGGCCATGACTTCTGTGCGGAGCAAGGGAAACCTAGCGATGATGTTTCTGCCCCCCTAACTTCAAAATGTCATATATATATATATATATATATATATATATATATTAAATATGTTAGATTTTCAGGCTTTAAGATGACCAGTAACATTTTTTTTTCTAGAAACAAAATTAAAAATGTGTTTGAACACTTTTTTGAGCACGAACGCTAACTATTTTCTGTCAGCAAATTCCGAACATGCCGGAGCCCGAAAAAAATTGTCTCATTAAAAGTCGATACCGCATAAGCATAGGTGCCCTACACCTATAGCATACAGTACACAAAGTTTTCAGGAATATTTTTTAATTATTTCAAGATTCATTTTTTCCTTAAAAAATTCTTTTTATGCATGGAAAAGCACGGAAATAAGTTTTGATCTTACATGCTCTCACTTGACAATGTTTTGTGATTCTCATGCCACTTAAAATCTATTTGAAATCGATATGTATATTTATGCATATTATACATGCAGGAATCTGAAAAAAATTTAACTTTTAACCTTTAAAATTTAACTTTTAAATTATAATTGTAGATTTATTAAATAAAGACGTGTGTGTGTGCGCATGAGTCATTTTTTCTAAGATTACTATGAAACATAGTTAAAAGTTTTTTCTAATAGCACAGAAAGAAAGCGAAACTCTCTGTAAGTTGACACTACTTCTGGGTTACACGCATTCATTGGAGTTTCCCTGTAATCAATTTACAGATATTCCCCTTATGTTTGATAAAACTTGCAATTAAAAATACACGCTTTGCAAATTTTTAAATATTAAAAAAAAGAAAAAATTTTTTCATTTTTTTTTTTTTTTTAATTTAGTAACTTTGAATGGGAAGAATCAAATCCTTGGAGTTAGTGGGGATATTTTATCGACAATCACTTTGCAGCTGTTTTCTTCATATGCCAGAAGCCTTGTAATATTGAAAATAAATTGTGTAGCATCAGTTTAATTTGCTATTATTACTACAATGCTATTGTTGTCACTATTATTTCATTGGCAAATGCCTTATAAAGATTCAAATTAATCTTATAAAAAAATATCATACAAAATAAAAAAAAGTAATGAAAACATAAAAAATCACTTTTAAATAATAAATTGTGTTTTTTACTGTTTACTTATTTCTTTCTAAAAGATTCTTATAAAAATATTAGCGACTAAAAAAATAGCAATAATAATAATTTGTCACAATTTTGAAAAATTCTCTAAAACTTTATTGTTATAAAAAATTAAATAGATTAAAATTTTTTCATAAAAAATTCCATTCATTTTTTTATTTATTGCATAAACTAACTAAAAAATTGATATTGATTAAAATATAATAGGTATTATGTATTGTTCTAAAACAAAATTAAATTAACTATTTGCGAATTTTCTAAGGAATATATTTGAAGGGAAAGCCTTGAAAAGCACAAGTACAATAGATTTTTTTATAGATGATAGAAACACGAGTATATAAATTTTGATTGTGAAAATTAATAATAAGATGTAACTTTCTGAAAATCAATTACTATTAAAAAATCTTTAATTTATTTTGATGTTAAAATTGCTATTAAAATTCTTGAAGATTTTTTAATACATGTAGATCATTAATTAATGTACTAATGTCTTTTAAAAAATCATTCGCACCATCACTAGATAATTATGATTGTTTAAATAAGAAGTTCCATTTTTTAAAATTACTTTCATTTTTATTCTTCTAAAAATAATCCTTACAGACATTTATCGTACATGCTGCAATCTAATAATTCCAGAAAGTAAAAAATAATAAAGATTGATTACGCTCTTAGGATTTGGTGAATTTTGTTTTAATCACACGATTGTAAAAATAAATATTTATGTTTTGTGGCTATATCTTTAAATGACATTAAAGGCACTGATAATGGATTACTATTAAAAACACGAGAAACGTGATAATGAATTACTCTAGAGTAAAATTAATTTATTCTATAGAAATAAATACACCTGTCGAAAGAGATATTTTCTGCTTTTTAGGCAAAAATTTACCTTTCCAATTATGCGTAAATTTTATGTTGATGAAATCAATTTTCCATTAAATTTAGTTAATTTAAAAAGATCGTGGTATTTAACAAGTTATTTTTTTAACATATGGGCGCATTCGAAAGTAAAATTTTTATTTATAATTATATAATTAAATATAATCGAATAGTTAAAAATGATATCACCTACAAGAATTATTTTTACATCTCTAAGTCTTAAGTAGCGTTTCAACTATTTTAATAAACGTAAGAGATTGGCAAATAAAGAATCTTTAATGCCACATTCTTTAATTCCAAATCTTATATAAAAAAGATAAATTTATACTTTCCATACAGAGAAATGATTATTCTATATAGGTAGTTTGAAAAATATCCGAAGCGATCAGTATAAAGCGAGTTAATAGCTGAAAGTAACTGGCTTAGCCTTTTGCTTGACTCTAACGTTCTCGCCTCCTGATCACAAGATCCCCGGATCAAATACAACCGGCGCCAATCAACCAGTTCATTCTCCTCATATTTAAACAAAATTCCATTTTTAGCAATTGTTATCCGCTTTATTGTACATCCCAATACATGTTTCACATAATTTTTCAAGCCAGGTGAAATATGATATAAATGAATAATTTTAAACATGAACATTTTAGCCGGAAAAGCTTTTTCATGAATTATTTATCACAAGGGATGATGGCGAGAATTTTTGGATTGTAAAACATAGATGAAAACCATTTATTTACCGTATTCCCCTGCATTCCCCGTCATGCCACAGAAATCGAGGTACATCAGCATGCCGGATTAACTCGTATTTACCGGCATGCCGTAAAATATGAGGTTTCGCTACTGAAAGATGGGCTGCTGATTTACTTTGCATTTCGGAAAAAGTTTTTCATTTTAAGAAATAAACATAAATACTTATTGTTTTCTCTTTCTCTCTCTCTCTATATATATGTATATACATATGTTCATTTATATTTAAGTGATTATTTTATTTTATTTATGTTATTATCAAGCAAAATTTTCATGTGTGACGTTTCTACTAATTTAATTAAATTATCATATAAAATAATATTTTTTTTTTATATATAGTAAGCACATACTTCTCTCTTTATATATTTCATTAATTATATTTTTTCTTATTATATATATAGTGAGAGTTTTTCTGTTCATGTAATAATTTATGAGATAATCTATCTCTGCATTATAAATATCGGTTAGTGCTGCAGAGAAGCCTATTGTGAAATGGTATGAACACATGGAATGCGTTTGTATTATCTTGAATGTGCAAAAAAGGTAGAATAGGTAATTAGGAAATTGGGGCAAAACTCTATATTGCACCTATTATCTCCAACAGATATCGTTGCTACTGAATACAAGCAATGAACTTCATGCTTTTCCGTTTTTGAAGATTTTCGCTTTTTACAGGATGCCGGGAAAGACCAGTAATTAATATTAATAAATCTAGTCTCCATCATAATTTACGGCATGCCAAATAATGCGGGGGTATACGATAACTGATATTTATATTAGATTTTTCACCTTTAACAATTTTTTTAAATGCTTACTAACAATACCAAAAATCCTATTTTATATGAAAAATCGTGATTGGTCCATATAAAGTTTAATTTTTTTTTTAAGCGATAGTTTTATAATGGACTCGCGGCAGTAGATAACAGACACAGAAACAGCAAAAGATTACTATTAAAAAAAAGCATTTTTTATATTTATATCATGTTAGTTATTTAACTTGATCATTTGATCATATATCTTAATCTTACATTTATTCATATTTTATTGTTTATTTATTTATTGATGAATGTTTTAATTACATTATGTTATATGATAGGAAACAAAAGCTGAGTTTTTAATACTATTTAATTAAAAACAAGTTTATCCTAGGTAATTGCATGCACTCGACAGACATAGATTAAAAAAATATATTCTTGAAAAGGAAAATGTGATATCTTCGAATAGTAGCACTTCCTAAATGTAGATGGCGCAACGATACCGTAATCTGTTTTGTGAGGCAATGCATGTTGGCCAAATAAGATCGGAGATGTAAGAATGTTTTGTTTTTCGGATGCTGCGTGAGCGGCTATTGTATGATAGTGTAAATAAATGATGGAACTATAAAGGTTGTTTCCCTGGTGGAATTACAGTACAAGTAATTCGAACCCACATGATATTATAAAGTGGCGACTAAGATGGGATTATTTACCCATATTATTTTGTTAAGAAAAATATTGTGAAATAAAAGTAAACGCCGGGAAAAGAAATGGCTGTTGAAAAAGAAATTATTTCACTGGGTCGGCTAGAAGAATATGACTCAAAGGTTCCTTGGACTATTTATGTTGAGAAAATGGATTTTTATTTCTGTGCGAATAATATAAAGAATGAAGAAATGAAAAAGAATATTTTGCTTAGTTCTGTTGGTACGATAACATTTACGATTTTAAGAGACATTATTGTCCCGAAGACGTTAAAGGAGATAAAATATGAAGATCTTTTAAAAAAAGCTAAAGAACATTTTTCTCCTTGTCCAAGTGAAATTGTGGAGAGATTCAAATTTCAGAAACGTCTTAGAAAGCCAGGGGAAAGCATAGCTGAGTTTGTAAGAGAACTTAGAAGATTGTCTGAATTCTGTAATTTCGGAAACACCTTAAATGACCGCCTGCGTGACCAGCTTGTGTTCGGAATACAAGATGAAAAGATACAACAAAAGCTGCTCGATTGTAA
The DNA here is from genome assembly GCA_964019185.1 of Maratus speculifer. Taxonomy (NCBI): domain Eukaryota; kingdom Metazoa; phylum Arthropoda; class Arachnida; order Araneae; family Salticidae; genus Maratus; species Maratus speculifer. Next base: position 182,790,336 of record OZ025290.1, read on the forward strand.
GGAATTAAATTTCCAGACTGCGGTGGAGATCGCAGAATCTTTTGAATCTGCGGAAGCCGGTGTGAAATCACTACATATAGGCGAAAGTACAGCTGTCAACCAAGTGAGCGCTAGAGTGGAGAAACCGAAACCAGAAAAGTTCTCTCACCCATTTAAGCCCAAAGAAGAAAAATTCGCTTCTGAGAAACCATGTTTCAGATGTGCGAAATATCACAATCCTAAAATGTGCCCTTTCAAGAATGCAGAGTGCCATCTGTGCCATAAATTTGGCCACCTAAGAATTTGTTGTAGGAATCGTAAATTTATGATGAAAAATGATAAACAGAACAAAAACAGTAAAATTAAAACTGTTCAAGAGGAATATTGTTTTAATTGTGTGGACAACAACTCCAGTAGTGTAACATGGCAAAAAAATGTAAAAATAAATGGTGTGAATGTTAAATTTGAAATTGATAGCGGAGTGGCGCATACTATAGTAAGTAAAAATGTGGCAGAAAAATTGTTTTTAGGTAAGCTACCTTTAATTAGATCTAAAGTTAAGTTACAAACTTATACTAAAGATTTTTTAACTGTATTAGGTGAGTTAAAAGTAGATGTTTTTGTTGATGAATATTGTATACCTGATTTAAAAATATTAGTTATTAAAGAGCAAGGTCCGAGTCTAATTGGAAAAACTTGGTTAAAAGCATCAAAATTATTTTGGCCTAATGTAAATATGATTAAAAGTATTTCGAAAGATGATTTAATTAGAAATTTTCCAAATGTTTTTGCTGACGGGATCGGTACAATAAAAGGTCCTCCCGTTTCAATAAATTTGAAAAAGGATGCAAAACCAGTTTTTCTTAAGTCTCGACCTGTTCCGTTTGCTTTGAGAAGAGCTACTGATTTGGAATTGGAACGATTAACAAAAGAGGGTATTTTGAAACCTGTTGATCATTCAGATTGGGCTAGTCCTATAGTAATTGTTCCAAAACCAAATGGTACTGTTAGAATTTGTGGTGATTATAGAGCCACAGTAAACTCAAATACAGAAAACGATAATTATCCTCTTCCTAGGATGGAAGCAGGCCCGTAGCCAGGATTTCCTTTCGGGAGGGGCTCAAATCTAGAATTTTTTTCTAACCTGAAAGTAATAATCTCCCTTATTTAAAGTGTAAAAATATAAATCGGGATAAACCTAAGGAATCTGATGCTTGATGTCTCTGTTAAAAATTCTTTCGTATTGTTTCAATTTCTGTTAAAATTTTCGGTTTTCAGAAGCTCTTCCAGTTTTCAAATCAATTTAGAAACTGCAGTGCTTTTAGGGGGGGGGGCTGCAACAAAAATTATAAATCACATACTAACAATGCTTGGGATAAGCCTCATGTATTCTATGAGAGAAAAAATGCCTAAATATTGAAATGCAATAAACAATTTGAATATATTAGAACACAGGATCAATATTACCAATGCTTTGGGATAAGCCTCATGTATTCTATGAGAGAAAAAATGCCTAAATATTGAAATGCAATAAACAATTTGAATATATTAGAACACAGGATCAATATTACCAATGCTTGGGCTAAATATTGAAATGCAATAAACAATTTGAATATATTAGAACACAGGATCAATATTACCATGCGAGTGGCCCGTATTAGAAGCGAGGGGTCTTATTCCATAGATGAAATTAATTACACTTTTTCCCCGAAAAAAAAAATTAATTGCAGTAGATACATGTAATCATAACAATTATATTTCATATTCTCTGATTACAATAATTATAAATGCAACTGAGCAATCGCTGATTATCTTATCAGGGTTTACTGTAGTGTCCATCGAATGGAAATCATTGCAAGACCATTCAGTATTTCGTCTACCATAACGCTTCGAGACAAAGATTTAATTGTTTTCATGTCGTAGGCCTTCCACACTTGCTTGTTACCAGAATCAAGATTGTCAGAAAGTATTTTATCATATTGTAATATATTGCAATACAGTACTCCAAAGTGTTAAGACCACTGTGTATGTGACAACATTGGTAATCATCTCACATCATAACTCATATTCAGTTTTCACTTAAAACATTGTCACCTTATCGTCAAAATATTGATAGACCGGGAAGCGACAGCACAGACAATCACCTGATTGCGTTCACGGCCGAAAATCTAGAATTAGTTAAATTTCGATTCGCATATTAAAACAAAATCGGTCTGTCAAGTCATATCTAGGTGGAGAACACCTAAAAAATCGAATTTAGCGGTTGACTCATAGGTTTACCATTATGTTTTCTTGCTTCTAGTCTGTAATGTTTTCATACTTTTGGTTTTGGGTGCAGGAAAGCACAATGGTAAACCAACAAGTCAATCGCTAAAATCGGGTCTTTAGATGTTTTCCACCAATTTATGTCTTCGCAGACCATTTGCGTTTTAATATACGAATCGGAATTTAATTAATCCTAGATCTTTATCCGTGAACTCAATGATGTGACTGCCTATGCTGCCGCCTCCCAATATATGAGGGAAATTATCAAATTTGTTTGCTTTTTACTGGAAGCAAATCCTGGAAGAAATGCTTGGAAATTATTATAATGTCTTCATTCGAAATGAAGCTTTCATTCAAATTTTTAATAAGACTTTCTACTTAGAGATTAATATAATCCTGTAAAACTCTTCAGCATAGGCCATTCGAGGATTTGCACGTGTTGCATGCCTAAATATTAATCTTGGTATCTTTATTTCATTTCTAATGAAGTCATCCCGAAATTTTGAAGCAGAATTAAATATCTCAAAAGCTTTCCATTATATTTTCTTTGTGCTTTTGTAAAATAAAAGGAACATCTTTAGCATAATTTCTAGTCAATATCATATCACGAAATTTTTCTGGAAGAACTGACAACAACTTTGTCAGACTGCTTGTGAAAAGCTTGTCACAAAGAACCAAGCTTATTTAAAAAACACTCGATGACTTCCAAGAAAACTCTAGCAATTGGAAATGTATTTTCATGTGTTTTCCTGAAATATTTTCTAAGCGAATGCAAATACATTTAACATTGTAACATTGTAACAGCTCCACGAAAGTTAATATGTTTTCATGCCTTTCGACAAATCTTCTATTGCAAAAATAGATATTTTTTTTCTGGGACAGATGATGAAATTGTTTTTTGAAGGAATAAATTTACTATTGATTGATTTTATAAAACATTTGTCGCTTTATTCCGCATTTCACTTCGTTCGTTCCAATACAGTTTCGGATGACAGGAATCAATATGATGTTGAACAATGCAAATTTAATCTGTGGCTTGCATAATGGATCTTTCTAATTTTTGGATTCTTTTGACGAAATCTAGATTGGACTTCACTAACATGAGCAAAAAGATTGGCTACCATGTCATATGTTTGTGTACGAAACCCTACATAAGGGTAACCAAACCTAAAATTGATAATTCATCTAAAGACAACGAAACTTTTTTTAGCTAGACTACTCTGTAACCAGAGATGTAGTGGAAGATATACGGGGGTATACGTCGTATACCCTCTGAATTTTTTTGAGGAACACCGTACACCCTCTGTTTCCCAAGAAAGCTGTAAGTATACATACTCTAGGGTATACCCTCTGTCTTGAGCGTATACCCTCCGCTTAGACCGCATACCCTCTGTTGTTTTTACGACTACACGACTTTCTGTGACATATTTTTTCTATTAAAGATTCATATGCAAACTATTTAAAAGCAAAGTTCTCCAATGAAAAAAGGGGTACGTCAACGGAAGGCTTTGAATTTTATAATATCCTATCTTTTTTCTTTGTAACATTCCTTTTCAGAATTTTCTGCTACTAGATTTTTTTTTAATAAAAAGCCTTTTACACTTACAACGTCATTTTGAAAAATATATGTTTTTTAATTGTAATTTTCACATGATATTACATTATAGGTGGATAATTATTCCTTGATAAACAAGCTGTCTAATATTGTCTGTTTAATATTGAATTCTTATCGAAAAAATCGAAACATTTTGTTTTAAAATAAGAAAAGACAATTTTTCAACATTTTGCCGCCAAAAAAAAAAAAAATAAATAAAAAAAAAAAAAATAAAAAAAAAAAATAATAATAACATTTCTTTAAAAGTTTCTGGAGAAAATCTCGTTTAAATTAGCTGGGATTAAATATATTCTGTCGCCCCCTTAGAGATTAAAGCTTTTAGCTTCTTTCTTTACAAAGCATTTTAACAGTGGGTAACTCTTAAGTTTTCATTGCACGCGTGATGTAAATTAAGGATAAAGAAAAGTAAGAATCATCATAACGTGCAAGTAAATATCTTATATTTTACTTCTAAAGTTAACATACGCCATACTCGTATTCCACTTATTTTTCCTTGATTAAATTATGATATGGAATTACACTTATCAAATTTTACTGTACATAAAGATAGTTAAATTTGCGCTTTAAGAAGAACTTATATTTTTATAGATAGATACGAATAAGGAACAATATATCCAAATAATATATAACGGGAGATTACAGTAACTATCTAACTTTATATTTTTATAACTAAACATGCATGCATACTTTAAATGTAACGGAAGATAGAAACAAGGAAAACATTGTCAATTTTCACAATCAATAACGATAACTTTGAAAATTAATTTTTTAACTTTCGGGAGGGGCTTCAGCCCCCTTAGCCCCCTCCCTGGCTACGTGCCTGGATGGAAGAATTATTCTCTAAATTGTCAGGTGGAAAATTCTTTACTGTTTTTGATTTAAAAGATGCTTATTTACAACAACCTGTAGATAATGAAAGTAGTAAAATTTTAACTATTAATACTCATAAAGGATTATTTAATGTTTTAAGATTAGCTTTTGGCGTAAAGTGTGCTCCTGGAATGTTCCAGAGAAAAGTAGAGAATATATTAAAAAAATATGAGTATGTTGGTATATTTTTAGATGATGTAATCATAAGTGCTAGGAATGAATCAGAACATTTTGAAAGAGTTGAGAGTGTTCTGAAATGCTTTTCTGAGCATAGTATAAGATTAAATAAGGAAAAGTTAAAATTTATGGTTTCGGAAGTTTGCTATTTAGGACATAAAATTTCTCAGGAAGGAATTAGACCTATGCCAGAAAAAGTTAATGCTATTTTGAATGCACCTATTCCAAATAATGTGTCACAATTGCGTTCATTTTTAGGCTTAATTTCTTATTATAGAAACTTCCTACCTAATATTTCAGAAGTCTTAGAACCTTTACATAGATTATTAGATAATAATGTTAAGTGGACATGGTCAGAAAAGCATGATAAAGCATTTCAAAAAGTTAAAGAATTATTATGTACATCACCTGTTTTAGAATTATATGATGTTAACAAAGATATTGTTTTGAACTGTGATGCTTCAGAATATGGTATTGGTTCTGTATTAAGCCATATTATTGAGGGTAAAGAGAAACCCATAGCTTATGCTTCTAGAACTTTAAATAAAACTGAAAGAAATTATGCAATGATAGATAAAGAAGCTTTATCTGTAATATTTGGTGTTACTAAATTTCACCAATATTTAGCTGGTAAACAGTTTAAAATTATAACAGATCACAAACCTTTAATTAGATTGTTTGATCCTGTTAAAAAGGTACCTGATACATTGTCACCTAGAATGCTGAGATGGTCGCTTATGTTAGCAGGATATGATTATACAATTGAGTATCGCGAAGGTAAAAATAGTAAAAATGCGGACGCATTAAGTAGATTACCTCTCTCCCAGAAACTGTAAATATAGTAAGTAATCCTGCTGAAATAATGTTTGTGTCAAATAATAATGATTGGCCTGTTACTTCTAAAACGATTGCAAAGTGGACAACTGAAAATCCTGTAACTAAACAAATTTTAGAGTGGGTACTACATGGATGGCCTCGAAAGGTTAAAGCAGAAGAATATCAACCTTATTTTCGTAGAAAGGATGAAATTTCCTGTTTCGAAAATTGTTTATTATGGGGGCATAGAGTAATTGTGCCAGAGGAAGGTAGAGAATATATATTGAAATTGTTGCATTCTGTTCATCAGGGTATGTCTAGCATGAAAGCTAAAGCTAGAGGGGTGGTTTGGTGGCCAAACATGGATAAGGAAATTGAACAAATGGTAAATTCATGTAGTAGATGCCAAATGTGCGCGAGGGATAATCCAAAAATGAAACCCTTAGAATGGAAGTCTGAATTACCCTGGGAAAGGATTCACATAGATTATGCAGGACCGTTTGAAGGAAAATTTTTTTTAATAGTAGTTGATTCTTATACAAAATGGTTAGAAGTAGAAGTAGTGCCCAGGACCGATAGTAGAAATACTATTAGAGTATTAAGAAGAATTTTTGCGACATTTGGATTACCTTTAGAATTAGTCAGTGATAATGGATCCGCGTTCACAAGTGAGAAATTTGAGGAATTTCTTAAAAATAATGGAATTAAGCATACACCTATTCCACCATATCATCCGTCGTCGAACGGACAGGCGGAAAGATACGTGCAAACTGTGAAAAATTGCCTTAGGAAACTGGATAAAAATGACATATCATTATCAATTGCACGACTTTTGTTAGAAAATCATTCAACTCCTCATTCGGTGACTGGTAAAACTCCTGCTGAATTAATGTTTGGAAGGCCAATTCTAACAGCCCTTCATTTGGTATTACCATCAAAACCTAAAATACAGCAACCCCTGCACAAATTTAAGCTTCATGAATTAGTTTTCGTTAAAAATTTTGGAAAGGGGGAGAAATGGGTAAAAGGAAAAATTATAAAATTATTAGGAAGTAGATGGGTTTTAGTAAATAGATGTGACGGAATAATGTGTAAGCGTCATGTAAATCAGTTGAGACGTAACAGAGAGATAAGTTGCGAAAAATATGAAAGAATTGAAGAAAATGACCACAATAACAAAAAAATGTCAGAAAGAGTTGAAAATATGGGTTATAGTGGTAAAAATTACAATGCTTATGATAATTATGAAAGGGTTAATAAAAACCGTTTTTCTGAGATTAATGGAAAAATAAAAGACCAACGTGATAATGAGAATATTATGAAACCAAACAAATCTCAGCCTTCACATGATATTGTAACAGGTACTGTTGTGAGTAATAAAAATGATGTTATGACAGATATATCTGTAAAGGACACTGTGACTAAAAATAATGATGAGGACTCGAAGAAAAGTGTTCCAGTTCGAAGAAGCAATAGACCAAGATTGCCTGTAGTTCGTTTGAACTATGAGGAGAGGGGTGTGATATCTTCGAATAGTAGCACTTCCTAAATGTAGATGGCGCAACGATACCGTAATCTGTTTTGTGAGGCAATGCATGTTGGCCAAATAAGATCGGAGATGTAAGAATGTTTTGTTTTTCGGATGCTGCGTGAGCGGCTATTGTATGATAGTGTAAATAAATGATGGAACTATAAAGGTTGTTTCCCTGGTGGAATTACAGTACAAGTAATTCGAACCCACATGATATTATAGAAAATAAATAATTAAATAAATAAATATATAAGCAAATAGCGATACATTTTCCAAACAAACCGCGATACAATTTTTAAGAAATGTTATTTTAAAGTACATTTTTCTCTATTCTACGGTAGTAAAAGCAAAAAAAGTGCGATTTTTAAATGTTTACGAAGTTTTCAGTAAAAAATAAATTTAATTTATCAAACAGGTTAATTTGTTTGTAAATGAACTAGGGGAGCTCCGCTCCCCCTGCTCGTTACGCTCGCCCCGCGTAATCGCTTCGCGATTCCAAGTTATAGGCTACCCCTGCTTGCTGCGCTCGCCAATACCCCATGGTATGAATAAGCAGTTGCAGACCTTGCAAATGATGTGTCACATGGCTTGTTGTAAAGAAATTAAAAATGTGTCCTCCTGCGGGGAGCAGAGTGTGGGGGTGACACACAAGACATCCATAACATGAATAAGCAGTTGCAGACTTTTCAAATGATGTGTCACACGATTGGTTTTGTAAAGAAATTAAATATGTGACCCCCTGGGGGGGGCAGAGTGGGGGGTGACACACAAGACATCCATGATATAAATAAGCAGTTGCAGACCTTTCAAATGATGTGTCACACGACTGGTGTTGTAAAGAAATTAAAAATGTGCCATTTATATATATATATGGGGCAAAGCGGAGGGGGACACACAAGGCAGTTTCAGACCTTTCTAAAGATATGCAACACGAGTGCTGTGGATAAATATTTCAAAAGTTCCCTTTTGGGTGGGGGCAAAGTGGGGTGCGGCGCGCCAACCTGCTTGCTGCGCTCGCCAATACCCCATGGAATCGCTTAGCGATTCCGTTCGCTATTGCTTTGCAATCCCGGTTGGAATAGCTTCGCTATGCATAGACGGAGCTCTTTCCTGATTGGTCTATTCGACTCATGGAAGGAGTGCTCCACCCGGACCCGTTACTTCCGGAAATCTTACACATCAGCATCATTCCAGGAGTCATTCCTTTTAAGGCTAGTTTTTTTTTTTTTTTTTTTTTTTTTTTTTTTTTTTTTTTTTTTACTATAGAAGGACTATAAATCTTACGCACCCAATAATCTATAGAAAATATGCTGTAGTCCACCTCGCTGATATATTTTATTTTTAGTATGCTCAAACAACAAAAACAATGTTTGGCAGTTTATCACCCGAACCCGTCTAACATAAATGTTACGAATAACAAAACACATTTTTTTTTGTGTGAAAAACAGATTCATTTTTTCGTTAACGCAAAGCTTAACATATAACTTACATTTAACTACTTATAATGAAACTAAAAGTGGTTTTATTGAAATAATATGTGCTCTATTCAGAGTTTTTTAATAATTTGTATCATCTTGAATATTATAAATTTTATATTCTTTTTTGCATTTCAAACATTCTCTGAGATATTCAAGAAAACTTTTTCTAGTGCCAGATTTTCTTGTCTACTCTTCATTAACAAGGGCTGTGAAGGACTTAATCTCTGGATGTTCTTCAAGATCTTTCTCCTGGAAAAGTAACAATACATTTTCTATTTTATAAAAGCAGAACATACAAAGAGCTAAAGAATATATTCTTAAATACTGTTTTTTCTTTGAATATACATTTTGGTTTTAGTTATAATATTTCTAAAATCTTTTAGGCATGAAAGAAAGGCTCGAAGAAAATAGTATAATTTATATATATATATATACTGGATTAATAAAACAGTTACAAAATATTAAATTTTTATATTAATTTCTAATATTTTGTCAAACTTTACTCTAATTTACACAGATGTATTCTCGTAAAACTCTGTACTCTAAGACATTAACATCTCCAGACCCCAGGGTTAATTTATGCAATTTTTAAATTTTCAATTATGCATTTATATTAACAAACCGATACCTAAGAAACATTCAACAGCGAAAAAAATTAGCTTTTTCTTTTTATACACATAATTTGATGATACTTGAGGATTCAAAAGTACATTTTTTTAAGAATTTCTTTGGATTTTTTTTTTTTATTTTTTTGTATCGAAAAAATAGAAAATAAATACATTTTTAATAATTTTTTATTACTCATGGACAGTATAAATGGCATATTAATGCCTTGTAAAATTATTTACGTATTCAGTTTTGTACATTTCGTACATATCTGCTGCAAGCCTTTTCTATATAGCATGTAGCTCACCAAAACAGCGCTATAATAAACATCTCGCTATTTTTTTATAGTTCTACTATCTGTTAGGGGGGGTCATTCCAATCGAAATGAGCAAATGAGGTGTGGCTGATATGTCACCGATTTTATTGAAAATCATCATATAAGTAGATCATAACCATTTCCGGGGAAATACAAAGTAATAGATTTCAGGCTTGTTTATTTCAGTACAAAAATTTACATTAAAGTTGATAAGAAATCGAGGTTTAGTGTACATGCTTGAAATTTCAAATTTGATTATTAGCCTTGGGAACGAAAAGACTGTAATAAAATTTATTTATACTTAAGATTGAACTACAAGTAACAGATTAGCGTAATTTAGTAATTGTGTTTTTATTTCGTAATTTAAAAATAAATAAATAATAAAAAAAATTGTGAAAAAATGAAATATTTTAGTTATTTGTTTTAAAATGAAAGACACTTTTTCCAGATTCAAAAATTTTTGTCATTATAGCTAATTTATATATTTAATACATCTAAATTTTAATTCTTGCCTTTTTTATTCCTTAATGAGAAAAAAAATTAAACAGTGAAAACTGTTGATTAAAAATTTAACATTTTTATCATTTGTTTGGACACGAAGGAAAGCTTTCAAAAGTTTTAAACTCCTTGATATTACGGATAAAAGTGTATATTTCAAATGTACAAAGTTTTTTTTCTTGCTTTCAGTTTATTTTTGACTCTTGAATATTTTAAATTTCAGTAAAAGAAAAACGATTCTCTTGAAAAAAATAACTGTATTTTAATCTTAAAATCAAATATCAAATATCAAATGTAGATGATGGCAGCACTATTTTTTTTTAACCGAGGAACTTGCAAAAAGCGCGTTATTTCAAAGAAAGATTGTCCTTAGAATGTCTCGAATATTAGTTTTTTGAAACCAATTTTGTAATGCTAGGAATCAAAAAGGCAGTATTGAAACTTTTTTAATGTGTCATGGACTTATTGATTCTTATATATGTGCAATATTTTTTATGTCGGAGCTGTTCTTTAATTTTTTTTTTGAGGTTAAATAAGAAGAATAATTGTGATTTTGTCATTTTTTTAAAAGTTTCTTAAATTTTTTTAAGATGAAGGAAATAAATAACAACTTTGAATCTTGGAGAATTCGATCTTCATATATAATACTACATCTTGCGTGAATTTCAAAGATGTTTTTTAAATCCTTTAATTTTTATAGCGTTTAACTTTTTTTTTTAATTTACAAAATTTCAATATTTACAACCAATTTATGATTAATTATGGTATTACCAGATTATTATTACTCAATATATATAAAGATTGATTTCCAGAGATTTCAATATTATAAAAAAACTTCATTTTTGTTAAATGCTGAACTCCAAACTTGCAACTTTCGACGATTATCCGCAAGCCATTCTATATCACAAGTTTTTTAAATGTCCAAAACAGATAAAATATTTTATTTTTCGTCAAAATATTCTGCAGGACTACATTTGAATATGAAATGAACACGTATCTCAAATTTTGTTAAAATCGGCTCCTATGCAGTCACGACATTTTTTATATTTTTGCTCATTTTACATGGAATGACCCAGGGGTCATTCACCTAAAATGCTCTTATTTTTAACATTATTTGTATCCATAAAAATATTGTTAAGATGAGTATCCTATAGGATATCTTGTGTAAAGAAACTAATAGTTTTTTTAAGGAAATATAATCACCAGCAAATCTCGCTCATGCGATATTTCGTGCCTTTTAAATTCTTTAAAAAAAAAAGCAGTTAAGGCACATTTTTATTAGCTACATTTTTAGAAAAGGTTATAGTCGTGAAGATATTTGAAGGAAAAATTTAAAGAAGATAAACTAAGATATGCCTATGTCACGCCAAACACAGCAGGAGTGCAAAAATCCAAATTATGTAAAGTAAAGTACGGAAGTTATAGAAAAAAAGCATCTGAGTGTACGCAAAATAAATAGAGCACTGCAAGCGCTAATTGTACCAAAGTATACAGTTTTTTGTAAAAATCCCCCCCCCCAAAAAAAAAACTTCTTAAATATCCTGGCTCCTTTATTTCACTCTTTAGTAGATATATATTTTAGCACTGTTTAATATTTTCAACGTTATTTGATAGAAAAGCATTTTATCATGAAATATTAGCATCCAGACCAGAACTGTATTTTGATTCAACTCCATATATCAGCGCGCCATATTTGCACCCTCTAAAATGATATTTTTTTCTATCATCTAAATACGGAAACTTTATTTTTCAACCGACTTCTAGCTGCCGTTAACTTTTTTCCAATTCTTATAAAGCTGTTTTAATTGACTTAGACATCGCTTGCAGTATTTTTACTACTGTTACTTATGCTTATTTCATTATCTCAATTACTTTTCGTTACCTATCATTGTTTTATTATTCTATATTTTTGTGTATTTTCTTTTTTTAATAAACATTGCTGGTTAGGGCTAGTTGAGCTCAAACCAATTAGTAGGCTACCCCACCTGGCTGAATATGAATCTATAATATTAGTGTAGAATTTTACAACGAAATCCCTCATAATTTTAGCTTTCTGCACTTACAATATTATTGCAAATCTTGTTTTAATTGACTTGGGTGTCGCTTGCAGTATTCTTACTGTTGTCACCTATACTTATTTTATTATCTCAATTACTTTTTATTATCACCCATCATTTTATTACTCTATAATTGTTCTGTATTTTTTTAATAAACATGGGTGCTGGGTGGGGCTAGCTGAGCTCAAACCAATTAGTAGGCCTCTCCATCTGGCTGAGTCTGTAGTATTAGTGTACAATTTTACAACAAATTTTCGGCAAATAATTTCCTGACTGTAGAGGAGAGAAGTTGTAATTCAGTTTTGAAATGCGTTATACATTTCCATGGTGAAATGAGACGTTATATTTCAATTTTTTTATACGGCGCAATTTCATTACATTATTCTTTATGTGTTGGAAAGTGCGTCATAATCTATGCTTTACGCATGATTTTGTTACTTTTTTGTTGATTTTTATTCGCAGAACTCTTTTTTTTAGAAAGTCTTTACAATATTAGTACACACAAATTGTTGTAAAAAGCATGTATTTGTCTTCTAAAGAAACAAAGATAAATATAACATTTTAAGATCAACCTCCTTTCAAAATAATATAATAAATTATGCCATTTATAATTTCTCATGCTACTCATGTAATGCATTTACGTTAAAAACACGTAGCGTTTGACAAATAGTCCCTGTCATTAATAATCTAAAATTCTAACTAATGATATACATTGATAAATTGCGTAATATTTGAAAAATGATCAAGCCGAGACAGCATTAAAATCGGGTAAAACAATATTCATAGAATCTGAACGAATCTTGTAAAATAAAAAGGAAAACGGAATTATGTCGTGGAAATTTTAATAATGAAAAGTAAATAGGAAATTAAAAAATAAATAAAATATCTTTAAACTATAAAACGAATAAGTTACTTTTCCTCTAAAAACTTAATGTAAGTTAAATACAGCAATTTAATTTTAACAAAAACGAAAATACCGCGATTTTTTTCACGAAACTTATTAGTCGTTTATTCATTACTTTATATTAATCTGTCGGAATCATAATAAAATTATTTAAGTGGAAGTAAAAAAATGTTTTTTTTATGTATATATATATATATATATATATATATATATACATAATCTAATGTACCATCTAATTATGCAATCATTTGAAAATTATTTTACATAGAAAAAGTTACTAATGAACTGAATGATACAAAATATTACCAAAAATATAATCTGAATCACAATGCAATTATTAAAAAATTTAGTGCTTACTCTAGAAAGGTTAAAAATCTTTATGCATACAATTTTCCTATTAATAATTTTCACAGTCTTCCTTTTCTTTTCTTGACACCTAAGTTTCACAAAAATCCTATAAAATTTAGAAGCATATGCTGCAATTCCAGAGGTATTGGTAAAAGTTTTAATGTTAAGTTACAAGATTTTTTGAAGAGAATTTATGGTTTTTTGAAATTTAAATTTAAAAATTCTAGTTATTTTTGGTGTATTGATAATAGTATTGAGGTTTTAAAGAAATTAAACACGCCTACAACGCCCACAAATCTGTTTACTTTTGATTTTGAAAATCTTTTTTCAAATATTCCTATTGATCTGCTGTTTAAAACTCTGGAGGATTTGTTTGATACTTTTTATATCGAGGAAGAGTTGGGTATTAATAGAGATTTTTTTCTAAGTTTATGTAATTTTTGTTTTTATAATAATTTTATAACTTTTAATGGTTCTATTTTTTATCAGGTATGTGGAATAGGTATGGGCACTAATTTTTCAAGCACTGCAGCTAACCTTTTTTTATTTTTTTATGAATATAAATTTATTTTAAATTCTAACAAATCATTCAGGGTTTTGAGATATATCGATGACATAATTGTCTTCGATTATAATTTTTTGGAATCGATTGATCACATTTATCCACCTTGTTTAAAGTTAAATTATGCTTCAGACGATAATTTACATGTTGTTTTTTTAGATCTTGACTTAAATATTGAAAATGAAGAATTAGTTGTTAAATTATTTGATAAAAGAACTTTTTTTAATTTTAAAACCCACTCCATGCCTCATTGGCATTCCAATTTAAGTAAAAGAGTTTTTGTAAATATAATTTTGGGTCAAATAATTAGATATTATAATATTTGTGGGTCGAGAAAAAAATTTTGGAAACACAAATTTTTAAATTTGCTGCAAATTTGTTTTACAATAATTTTTATCCTCATAATTTTATATTTTTTTATGTAAATGAATTAAAAAAAGGTTTTTTGAAGTGGCAACAGTAGGGCCAAACGCCATTATGGAAGTTGCTTCTTGGGTGTTGAATTAAATGAAGATCTGTGAATGAAAGTCCGACAAGGAAAGTTCACAGGGTGATGATTGTCAACATTTTGAGAGTGACAGACCAAGCTTGAAAATGGACAGTAGTGAACAACGGAAAGACAATTCGAAGGAGTTTAAAACTTTGAAGCTGGCCTGCTGTCATCTTAGGCCTAACAGTTTCCCCCGCTCAATCAAGTATGGAGGTTTGTAATGGAAATTTTCTAACAGGTATCTTTTTTCTTTTTCCTCATAGGTAAAGGTGGGGGCATCGCATTGCTGCATGTCTATTTAGTTTAGTTTATTGTTTAGTTTTTGATGTTCTTCATGTTACTTTGGAAATTTCTAAATATAATATTTTTGAGTTATGTTATGTTACGAGTTGATTTACTTTATGATTTTGCTGTTGGATATTTATTAAATTCATTTTTTAATGTTAATTTATTTTACTGTTTTGGTATATTAAAAAAATTTTTCTTAATTTTCTCAGTTATTTTTTATATAATTGGAGTATGCAGCTTTGTGATGCCTTGCGAAACCTGTGAGGATACACTTTTTTACAATTTTTTGATACCTGTGCTCCTCCCACCTTCTGAAGAGCAGGGAGTTTATTTTGTTATGTCTTTTTGGTGTTGCTCTTTTGTGGTTCATTGTTGTTTCACCCATTTTTACATTTTTTTCATCTTTTCATCATTTTTCATATTTTTTTCATAAAAGAGTATATAAACTTTGTGCAAAGACAGAGCTGCTATGCGCCGGTTGCATAAAGATAGTGATATTATTTTTTTTCACTTTGTCAAGATATATATATATATATATATATATAACTTGAATTAGTACAAATGTTGCGCATTTTTTTTTCTTCTTTTAGTTGCAGAAAAAAAAATTCTGATTTTTTTTCATAAATCACTTTTCAAAAATAGTTTTTTTAATTATATTATTTACTTGTATATTGAATACTTTTTCAGATTTTTAAAAATGGTTTTATGAAGAAAACAGTTTAATCAGGATAACATAATGTTTTTTGATATGTTTTTAGCAATAAAAAATAAATATATATTTACTTTATGTTTTGCAATGTTTTTGCGATGACAAAAAATAAAATAAACTTTTAAAAAATCCTACAAAATTGTCAAAATGTTTACTTTTTGAGTAATCGTGTATCATAAAATTTTATGTACAAAGAATAATTTTAAAAATTTTCGCTGTCCTACCTTTCTTATTTTTTCATTCAAATCTATAACTGAAATTCAAGAAAGTAAATAAGTAAATCCTGGGGTCTCGAGACGTTAAATTCAATTTTCAAAATTTAAAAACATTTAATTTTCATCCTTTTCTTTAGAAAGTTCCGAGATACATTTTAAAATTTTTAATTTTTTTGCAGTGGTTAACCATATCATTTGTAAACAAGTCGTTGGGGGCCACCGTAATACTTACCCATCATGAATATGTATATGAAAATAAAACATGTGAAAACTATTTATACAATGAATGGCAATTCATAAACAAAATTTAAATATTGTTAATATACATAGTAATGCTTTATTAAAGAACTGCTGTTGTACCAATTTCGACAAATTATATAAAACGCCAAACTACTCAAGTAGTACCGAACTGCGTAAAAGAAACATCCTTATAACTCCAAAAATAATAATTCAACAATTATTAATCAACAATTAACTGCGTCGGATTAAGCGTCTCATTTCCAATTAAAATATACCTCTGAATTGAAATTTGAATGAAATACGGGGTCATGAAAAATCGAAGAATGTGGAAGACAGGATTACAAATATCTCGACAACTAATAATCCGATCGACTTCGTTCTATATGCAAAATGTGTGTTATTTTATTGCCTTTTACGTCCCTTTCTTAAAACAAAAAAAAAATCGAAACTTTTTTTTTCCTTTCATCAGAACGAATTTTTCGAGGGTCCAAAAAAAATAGTTCCGGATAATCGAGGTTGCTGATATTAAATAGGCTTCGTCCCATTCTTACATACTAACTACATACAAAATTTCAAGTCTCTATCTCAATTTGTTCGTGAGTTAGAGCGTTTAAAGACAGACAGACAGACGGACGGCAAATTTTTTTTCTAAAAATATGTTTTTCGGAACCTCCACTACCTAAAACGTGTAAATCCGTTAAAAAAAAATCTCGATTTTCAAAACGATTGCAAGACTTACCCTATACTACGTATGATGGGTAAGTAAAAGGAAAAAGAAAAAAAACGCATCATCAAATTTTTCATATATTTTTCAATTTTTATTTAAAATTTGCTTGAAAAATGGTGTAATTTAAAATCCTTATAACTCGAAATATTATCCGTAGAATTTTATTTATTTATTTTTTCATTTAAGTAACATAAATGTGTAAGCGTTAATTCTGATTCAGAGTTTTTAGAAATATTAATTTGTATAAAAATTTAAAAATACCTCAAGTAAAAATTCGAAGAAAATCATGTAAAGGAAAAATATATACATATTATCAAATTTATATATTACAAATTTTATTTTTTTCGCCAAATTAACCTTTATACCATATTAATTTCCTTATAACAATATTCCGTATTTAGTTTAACTTATTAAATTAAAATCTTGTTTCTAGATGTAATCGATTAATCTTTATGGAAACGATATAAATTCTTAATTCGCCTTAAAAAACATTTATTCCAGTATGCGTAAATTTAATAAGATGGCTCTAAATTAAAAATATTCGTAATTAAACTTTATTTTTTAACATTCCAAATAAAACTCATTTTTTCTATGTATTATCAATCCTTTTTAAGAAATTCTTTTTAAAATTATTCCAAAACCATACCTTTTAAAAAATATCATTATTTTTATTTATGTATTATTTTGTTTTTCTCCCTTCATCATTCGATGTGTGCATAAAAATAAATTAATTTCTTTTCTTTTTCACTTAAAATTAATCGCCTGCAAAACTATATTGTTTGTATGGATATTTGAAAATTCTGAGTCGATTATAAATTGGTTAAATAATATTTTTTTTTTAAATAAAATTGTCGTCTGTCGAAAATTAATCTCAACTCTGGGCATGAGTTATGTTTACATGAAAAGATGGTGGTTCGAGAGTAGAGAATTTGCTAGAACTTTCTTTTTAGATTTAAGAGAGGAAGCTCGAGAGCAGAAAAAAGATTCTTGGGGTTTTTTCTTCGATGAGTACTGCTGGTTGAAGTAAATGATGGATTTTTTTTTTTTTTTTTTTTTTTTTTTTTTTGATATTTCGGTTAGAGATCGTTTGCAAGAGGAGCCTTTCCCTTTATCATGACTACAGTTTAATAAATGAACTTGCAGCAGCCAATGAGTGATTTATTGGATCTTCTACATTTATTTATTTTGTTTTTATTTTCTCGCTGGTCATGACTTCTGTGCGGAGAACGGGGAACCTGGTCCCACAGTCTTTTCTAGAGTCCGACAGGATAATTATATGACATTTTCGGATTGCAAACTGAATCTGTGGAGTGGCGTATGTTCCTGTTAAAGAACTTCACAACTATGCTTGGAAAGATGCTAATCTGAAAGAATTAGTACTTGCTTTGAGTCAGTTTGATTTTCCTGAAGCCATGATTTCTTGAATCACTGCTGAAAAGGAGTTGTTCTTGTTTAAGATTTTCAATTCTGTGCTGAGGAAGATACTAATCTGAAATAATTGCTAGTCGCTTCGAGTCTGATTGTGGATTTACTGACGCTTGGTATCGATCTGTCGCCGTCGATGCATAATTTGTGATTCATTATTCATGGTCATAATGACAAATTTTTGAAAATTAATGACTTCAAAGTGGGTATAACAAACATTCCTCGTGATGATGAAAAAGAAAAAAAATAATTACAAGACCATTTCTTGTAAATTGGTGAATAGACAGACATTTTTCGAGATAGTTGAGCCCAATAGGATTTCGGTGAGATTTTTTTCGTAGTGTTTTGATTATTATTATTTGTATAATTTTTATGTATTTATTTAAATTAATTATTCTTTGTTTGTCAGGTTTATTAATTTGATTATTTGTCTGTGAATCTTATTTACTTACCTATTTATGAGTATTATTATTATCTTTATTATGTGTTGGAGATTGAAATATTTTTATTCTTGAGGATTTAATTGATGAGTATGATGTTCTTAAGATATTTACAGTTACTTATTAAGACTATTATGATATTTTTATGCACGATTAAAGGCAAGTTTGTAATAATCATGAAGTATAAAAAAAAAAATCTAGAAGCTGAAGTTTATTTTTAAAAGTACATTTACTAATTTATTGATATTTTTTGGTTATAAAGAACTATTTTGAGAATGCAGTATTTTCATGATAACGTTCCTACTACTTGAAATTTGAGCTAGAAGACTAAGTTAACATTTATGTTTTTTCTTTTATTTGTTAGAATTTCTGGTGGCAGTGAGCTTAGTTCCCGGATTCTTATAGTTTATTTAGATTCAGTAACAAAGATGAAACTGTACAAAGCCGTTTCTAGTGTTTTGACTGATAAATATAATTAATTTTTTCAATAAACTTTGTGATTTTAAGTAAGAAATTACCTATAATTAAAATTTTTGAATCTGTTTATGATTTATAAAATAATACAATTAAAAAAAGTTTATCCCAATTTAAAGTATAACTATGATATTTACAGCTTCTATTTTTATTAGATAAAATTTCTGGTTAAAGTTAACAGCTAAATATAGTCCCAATTTCACGGTAATTCTGATACAGATTTTTAAAATTGGTGGATAATAATTCTGTGTGAGACAACAAGAATGTAAACATAACCAGTAGACAAAGCCCTCAAAATTTCGAAAGCGCGAATTTCACCTTAAAAGTAAAATACTCTATGATCGAAATTTTGTCGAATCCCCATTAAAGATACAAGACTCTGTAATTTATGAAGGATTTAAATACCCTAACACTCGAAAATTAGAACCTACTTTCTCTGCACCATACAAAATTATAAATAAACTTTCTGATGTAAGTTATGAAATAGATAAATTTAATTATGAGACAGGACAGAATTCCGTTATTGTGCATGTTTCTAAATTAAGACCCTATTTCTTACCAGAAGATTTTAAATTGTTTCATGAGCAATCCAAAAAACAAACAAAACCACAGATACAATCACAATCACTAGATCAAACTAAAGTCAAGACAACAAATTAAATTTTAATTCTTCCATAATTTTCAACATTAGCTGGTATGTTCTTGGTGTGCAACAGGAATGTTACATGTTTTTGGGGTTAAATTGGGCTCCTTATGCAGGCATAAGGTGTACACTTTGATTTAAAAGCTTTCAAATTGAGGTTGATAAATTAATTTTAAGTGTATTTAAGTCTAACTATATGTACTCATTTATTTGACATTAGTATTATTCTATTTATTTAACAGATATTTATATGATAACAGTTATAAAATTTGATGATTTTACTCAAACCTATAACTTAATATGTGATTTTCAGTGATTGTGAAAACTACAAATGTTAAAAGTTTTCGAAAAAAGCAAAATATTTTTATTTCCATTTCTCAATTAAGAATGATACTTTTTATTCCTATTTGTTTTATTATTAAAATTTATAAACCATGTATAGATAAAACATTACTCTACATTTGGCATTTGAAAATTTATGACCAAATTTGACAATTTTGTAAAAGAGTATCAGAGAGGAATTATTGTAAGGAAATACTGGTCCATTTTCTAAATACTTAGATTTAATTTCATTTGGATTTTGGAATCATTATTATTATTATTATTTTCATGTATACTTTCGGCTAGCAAAAAATACTTTCTTATGCTACGCGTTATACTACCACAACGCATTATACTAAAATCTCATCTACCTATATCTTTGAGGCCCTACCGAATACCTCCCCTAGAAGAAAAAGAAATAAAAAATCAGATTCAATCTTTGTTAGCAATTGGCCTGATAAAGGAAAGTAATAGCCTCTATTCTGCCCCTATTACACTAGTTATGAAAGGAGAGAAAGGTAAAAAAACTCGATTATGTATAGACTATAGAAAAAAAACGCAATAATTAAAAACGATGCAGAACCCTTCCCCCGTATCGATGGAATTTTAGATAAAATGAGTAGTACTCAGTATTTTTCCACTTTAGATTTAGCCTCTGGCTACTGGCACATACCAATACATCCATCGGATACAGAAAAATTAGCATTTGCAACCAATTTTGGACTTTTTGAGTGGCTCGTGCTCCATTTTGGCATAAAAACGGGCCCTCCCATATTCAATAGAACCATTAGAAGGATCCTTAATAAATTTAAAATCGACTTTGCGTGCCACTATTTCGATGATATTATAATTTTCTCTTCCTCTTTAGAAGAACATTTAAATCATTTAGCTCAAATTTTTGACATTTGCAAACTAGAAAACATTAAACTTAAACTTTCTGAATCTAAATTAGACCAAAATAAAATCAATTTCTTAGGTATGAAATCACTAATGGAACTATAACACCAGCAAATACCAATATTGAAACTATCAAAAATTTAAAACCTCCTTCCAATGTGAAAGAGTTACAACGATTTCTAGGTTCCATTAATGTTTACCATAAATTCGTAAATAAATATGCTGAAATTAGATATCCTCTAAATAGATTACTTAAAAAAGACGCAATATGGGAATGGAACTCAGAGTGCCAGGACTCTTTTGAAAAATTAAAAAAAATCTTTAATTTCAAAACCCATCCTCAAAATTTATGATCCTAAATTACCTTTACATATGTTTGTAGATGCTTCTCAGATAGCAGTAGGTGCTTTTCTAAAACAACCTGATAAAGATAATTTCTTACATCCCATTTCTTATCATTCTAGAATTTTTAAGAGTTATGAACAAAATTATTTCATAACTGAGTTAGAATGTTTAGCTATTATAGATTCTCTTGAAAAATTCCATCATTACTTTTATGGTGTCAAGTTTACAATTCATACGGACCACGAATCTCTAGTATGGTTAAAGAGCGTTAAAAACTTAAGAGGTAGGCTTTTTAGATGGTCACTCAAACTTAGTATGCTTAATTATGAGCTAAAATATGAAAAGGGTTCAACAAATGTCGAAGCAGACATGTTGTCACGAAATCCTGTTTGTCATTTTAATCAACATATTAGTTTATTGCTAGATAGGAAAGAAATTATACAGATGCAAGACAAAGACAATGTTTGTGACAAAAATATTAAAAAGGGAATGGAATTATTATAGTTCAGAAAAAGTGATTCAAAAAAATTGTTGTACCAATGTCATTAAGAAAAAAATTACGTCATATTGTTCATGATAATTTTAGACATTTGGGGATTCAAAAAATGCTTAATTTAATATCTCCCAACTATTATTGGCCTAATATGACAATAGACATTACACAATTTGTTAAACATTGCGACACCTGTCAGAGAAATAAAAAACCAAAACAGAAAAGATTCGGCTTATTACAAGCTATGCCAGCCACAGATCAACCTTTTGAATGTCTTTCTATTGATACTGTTGGTAGATTTAACTATTACAACTCAACAAAAAAATTCTTACACATAATAATAGATCATGCAACTAGGTTTTTTTGGGCTTTTCCCTCCAAAAATGTTACCACTGAAACATACACCAACTGTTTAAAACAAATTTTCAATATCAAAGCACCTCAAAAATTACTTAGTGACAGGCCTAAATCTTTCAGATCTCCAAGATTTAAAAAATTCCCTAGAAATCGTCATTTTCAAGAACGTTTTACATCCGCACATCATCCTCAGACCAATGGAAAGGTAGAGCGCGTTAATCAGACTATAGGTACTAGGCTTAAATTTAAAGTTAATTCCACTTCTTTTAAAATACCTTAGACTAGATTATTAAACCAAGTCATCGAAGAATACAACAATACGCCCCATTCGATCACCAAATTCCCACCTGCCTATTTATTTTATGGTCAATGGCCTTATGAATCTCCTATTACCCACCAGTAGACAAAGCCCTCAAAATTGCGACAGCGCGAACACGTGAATTCCACCTTAAAAATAAAAGACTCTATGATCGAAATTTTATCGAATCCCTATTAAAAATACAAGACTCTATAATTTATGAAGAATTTAAATACCCTAACACTCGAAAATTAGAACCTACATTCTTTGGACCATATAAAATTACAATAAACTTTCTGATGTAAGTTATGAAATAGATAAATTTAATTATGAGACAGAACAGAATTCCGTTATTGTGCATGTTTCTAAATTAAGACCCTATTTTTCACCTGAAGATTTTAAACTGTTTCATGAGCTACCCAAAAAGCAAACAAAACCTCAGATACAATCACAATCACTAGATCAAACTAAAATCAAGACAACAAATTAAATTTTAATTCTTATTCTTTAAATATTTTATCCCTATAAATTTCAACATTAGCAGGTATGTTCTTGGTGGCCAACAAGAATATTACTTGTTTTTGGGAGTTTTGGGGGTTAAATTGGGCTCCTCATGCAGGCATAATGTGTACATTTTCATTGTAAAAGCTTTCAAATTGATGTTGATAAATTTATTTTAAGTGAATTTAAGTTTTAACTATATTTACTCATTTATTTGACATTAGTATTATTCTATTTATTCAGCAGATATTTATGTGATAACAGTTATAAAATTTGATGATTTTACTCAAACCTATAACTTAATATGTGATTTTCAGTGATTATGAAAACTACAGATATTTACAGTTTTTCAAAAAAGCAAACTATTTTTATTTCCATTTCTCAATTAATAATGACAACTTTTATTCCTATTTGTATTTATTGTCAAAGTTTATAAACCCTTTGTAGATAAAACATTATTCTACCTTTGGCATTTGAAAACTTATAACCAAATTTGACAATTTTGTAAAAGAGTATCAAAGAGGAATTTTTGTAAGGAAATATTGGTTGAGAGTCCATTTTCTAAATAGTTAGATTTAATTTCATTTGGATTTTGGAATTATTATTATTTTTTATTTATACTTTCGGCTAGCAAAAAATACTTTCTTATGCTATTAGAAGACAAGAAATTTTTTTAGTTGCTATGTAATTATTTTTATCCTCAACCAATATTTTCCCTGCCAATAATAAATAAACTGTGGTATTTTCTTTTGATTATACTGTTATTGAGAAATATTAGGATATAGAAAATTATTATTATTATTGCTATAAATTGTGAGTCTTATTATGCTACTTATTATTATTGTTGTTATTATTATTATTTGAATTTTTCTATATTATTTATTATTAATGTTTTGAAGTGATATTATTTATTATTAGAAGTTTGACGTATTATTAAAAAATGTTGGAATCCAACATAACATTAAAACCAAAGATTAAACTAGATTTGAGGATCTTTAATTAAAGAGACTATATTCAGTGAGCATTGGAAAAGACTCTTTTACACACTCTTGAAAGACTTTTTTCACTGAAGGGCTTTATTTAAAATAAACTACTGATTAAGTCCGTGAAATTCTATAAACTCCCATGAAAGAGATTTCTTATTGTTTTTATTATATTTTTGTAATGTTTGTATTGTTCGCAATTGTAGAAATTATTAAAATTAAACTTTAATCGTATATGTAAGCAGTAAAGAATAATAAAGATATGTTATTATGATAAAGTTATTAATTAAGGTTTTTATGCGAGTATTCCATAATGATAAAAAGCAAAATTTCTTCAACTTTGACTCAATCATAGAATTTTTTTTCCCCGTGAAATCTAAACCCGGCATCTTTTTTACCATATCAAAATTTGCAAATGTACATTTCACATTTGTATTCACGTTTCAAAAAAATTGGCATTTTAATTTGACAATTTTGATACAAAACTTGAAGTCTCAATGGGCTATTAGCAGAAATAGATCTTAAACTGTTGATATTCTTTTACTTGTAAATCAAATTTTGTAAATGAAGTCAAAATTCACCGGGTGTTAAAACAGAAGATATTTAAATTTCTATTTTTTCCCTTTTAACGAGAAAATGGCAACATAAAGATACAGCACTCAATTTTTTCTCTTTTTTTCTTTGCTTTAAATAGAAATGGAGTACTCCTGTTGTCACGATTACAAAAGATGTATTAAAAGCTACAAATAACTTAATATTTCAAAAACAAATTCAGATACCGCTTTCAAACAAATTTTATTTAAAAGTACATTTTTTGGTCTACACGATGGTGTAAAAATTGAAAATGTGCGACTTTAAGAAGTTTCAAAACTTTTCGTAGCAAAAATCGCAATACCGAAATTCATTTAAAATTTTAAAGTGTTGCCATGAGCAAAATGATGTATGCGTTACGCACAGATACCTTTATAAATATAGATATGTATATTAGTTTAGTTTCATTATAATGTACACTCTAAAAAACTACTAAAAGTTTTCTAGGAAACTGGGATTCCTAGAATTTTGTGTAACGGTAACAGCAAAAATTCATGTAACAGATAAAGATTTGCACTGAAAATTAAAAAATCTCTAAAGTTACAAAGAATATTTTAGGAAACTGGGATCCCAAGAATTTTTCATGTAGCTGCTAGCATGTAGTTACAGACAAAATTTTAGTAACTGTCATTTTAGTAGACTCGTTTGTAAAGTTACATATTTCTGTAATTTTACAAAAGTTAGTTTTGTTGACTAGAATTTTTTCTTGTACAGTGTACAGATAAAATGTTAGTAAGGATGCAGATTTCGGCAACTTTACGTCTGTAGGATTACAGATTTTTTTTAACAGTGTACATAATATGAATATCGTTCTACCTTGCTTAGTTCTAGATTTAGGGAAGAAAGCTCTATAACCAGGCAAACGGATTATGAAGAATTAATCTTTTAATGAGTTCTGCTGAATGTTAATTAGACTTTCATTCTTAGTTTTCGAGGGAAAGTTTTAAAAAAATTACATATTATCTCATTGTTCTACACCAACACTTACTGAAAATTATCAAAGAAATGCGGTTGTCCCGAACAAATTAAATTTTGTCTGGCATAGTATTCAAGAGCAATGTTGTTCAAGTCGTTTTCAGCAAAATGGGATTATATTCCAACCAAAAGTTTAAAGTGTCTGAGGAGTCTTACTTTTTACCTGGCAGTGCGATTTAGTAATATGTCACATTTAATATTACTAGTATTTTAATGTAGACAACTCAATATATCTTCTATTTAAAATATAATTTTTAAAATTACACTAATAATAATAATTTACTTTAATTTACTTTATTTTATTTATATTTAATTTTAATGAAAAATTTAAAATTGTTTTTTGATTTGCATCCACTGCGCGCAAGACTGTAACAAAACTATCGGTTCAAGATCCCCCAAAATACTGATAGTGATATAAAACTAATGTGTCTTGAACATATACTTCATCTATAACCTATTTATTTATTTATTTATTTAACATTGAAATTTAAATTTGAGATTTTGAAAACAAATCATTTATTTATTTAACATTGAAATTTAAATTTGAAAGTTTGAAAACAAATCATTTTTTAATTAAAAAAATGCCAGTTTTAAATAAAAAAGCTGCTTTTAAATGAAGTATACGTTCAAAACACATTAGTTTTACATCATTATAATTTTTTTTTTTTTTGGGGGGGGGGGGTTCTTGAGCCATTAATTTTGTTAAAGTTTTGCGCGCATTGGATACAGATCAAAAAACAATTTAATATTTTTTTGTCAAAATTAAACATAAAAAATTAAAGTAAATTGTCAATATAGAATGTTAAAATATTATTTGAAATAGAAGAGGTATTAAGTTGTCTATATTAAAATTTTTCTGCACGTATCTTTTATAGGGATTGAGAAAAAAATAAATGTGACACATTGTTAAATTGCACCACCAAGTTAAAAGTAAAGGCGTCTGAGACATACATGAATAAAATACATGATCATAAAATAGATGGCATCATAAAATACATGATCAAATTCACCGTATATTTCTTATGATTTGAAGTTCATTTGGAAAAACTGAGCAATGTTGTCGACAAACATTATATAAAATTATAATTAATTCTATAAACACTAATACGTGAGTTTATTTCAAGTTAAAATAAAATAAGTCATTTGTGAAATAAACATTTCTGAAAAGGAATAAAAATAGATTGGAGTTTTGATAAAAATAGATTAGAAACACATAAAATTAATAATTGTTTTACTATCTTAACCATTCGACATTTTTCTTCAAAAGGGAAAAAAAGATTGGAAGAGAAACATCTTAGTGCGATTAGGAGAATTCATTAGTAAGTTAATTTTTTATAACATTACTGTATTGTTTCACTAACTAGGAAACTGCAAGAAGTGTAAGTAACCGATTTTGACGAAAATGGTACCGTTGGAAAGATCTCATTGTGAGCAAAAAAAAAAAAAAACTCAATAGAACTATCCATCGAAAATGAGCCGTTTTCGAGATATCTGACAATTTATGTCACGTAGCTTGTGAACACTTATTGGGAAATCGCAAAAACATTTGGTCTTAATTTTAACGAAAGTGGTATCCCTGAAAATATATCATTATGAGGATTAACAAACTCAATGGAATCACCCGTCGGAAATTAAACGTTTTTAAGATATCCGACAATTTGTATCACGTAGCTAATGCACACTTACTGGGAAACTGCATTAAGTTACATAAATTGTCGGATATCTCGAAAACGACTTATTTCTGATGGATAGTTCCATTGAGTTTTTTACTCCTCATAATGAAATCTCTCCAACGACACAACTTTCGTTAAAATCGGTGACTTATACTTCTGGCAGTTCCCTAGTAAGAGAATTTCGAAATGAAAATTGTTATATTTATCAACTAAAGTACTTCAAATTACGTGAGAAAATGCTAAAAACTTTAAAGGTATTAACTTTATTTCTTCTGAAAACCTTAATGTTTATTCCTGTATTAGAATCATTTTCTCGGTGTTTTTCTCCAAAAAGGGGAAATTCTACGTCCGCATTTCATACTCAAAAAAAAAAAAAAAAAAAAAAAGAAATCGTTAATCTTCCTATAAAAAAGTTGAACAACAGATTTGAAATTAATTTCGCATTAAAGTATAATATTTTCAAAGACATGCAAAATTTGCTGCATCTAATACCGAGAAAGAACATGCTGCATTAATATAAAGCAGTAAATAGTAGAGCCATTATAAAATATTCAATATGAATTTTAAAAAACGTAATATTTTATTTTTAAAATGACAAAATAGTAACAATATATGTTATTAGTAAAAAATAACACGCACACATTTTATTTAAAATTTTTTAGTTATTCGGTTTGCAATTCCACAGGAGAATATTTTCGTCAGAGAATATTTTGTTACACATACCTTTTCAACTCCTATAAATATGTTACTTTCTTTTTCGGCGATTTTCCTGCGATATGCAAAATTTGCCACATCTTAAAAAAAAAAAAAATAATAATAATAATAATAATAATATATGTTAATAATAATAGTAATAATAATAATAATAATAATAAACACACATTTTAATTAAATTTTCTTTGTACTTTCAGCCTGCAATTCCGCAGCCATCGTCAAAAAATACTTTTATTATTAATTGCTGTTCGATTCACATAAATGCGTCACTTCCTTTAAAAATGAAACTCGTTTCAGATATTTTAAGATTGGATAGAGGTGGATTATTATATTACGTCTTCTTGATATTCATCAATCGCACTAAACGGAACAAGTTGGAAATTGCACGTGAACGTAGCAAATGAGGTGCGTTCGTACGATAACGAAGTTTTAAAAATATTCAGATCTTGCTGATATAGTAGAGCGTACTCCGGATACAGTATAGTAGTCGAAATCTTTACGTTTCTGTAAATATGCAGGGAGTAATTTTTATTACACCTCAGCAACGTATATCTTATTCATAAAATGTGAAATAGTTGAATATAATTAAAACACCTACCAAACCATGTTTCCCCGTATAGCATTATATAGTGGAATACTTTTGTGTGGCCCTGTAATTTAATAATAAAAATTCTTTGCATCACAGATTGTACATAATGCATATTTTAGTATATATTTCATAGATTCATGCCAATTCTATTATGTTCGAATGAGTGTAACATCATTAAAATGCATTTGAAACTTTTTCCCCATTGACCGTAATGTAACGGAATCCTTTTGATTGGCCCTGTAATTGATCTATGCATCCGATTTTCATAACATTTGAAATGACTCGACAAAATTACGCAATAATTATATGTTTTAAATTTCAAACGATTAAAATGCATTTAAAACTTTTTTCCCTATTGACCGTAATGTAACGGAATCGTTTTGAATGTGCCTGTAATTGATCTATCCATCCGATTTTCATAAAATTTGAAATGACTCGACAAAATTATGTTATAATTATGTACTTTAAATTTCAAACGATTCGGTTGGGTAGTTTTTGCGTTGTTATATGCGGACAGACGGACAGACGGACAGACAGACGGACAGACAGACGGGCAGACAGACAGACGGAAAGACGGATGGACTGAGCGACAACAATAGGTGCTACATATTTACATAATTACGAACGCACCTAAAAACTCACTTTGAATCGAGGATGTCAAACATGGGTCTCATATTCAAAATGTTTTGCCCTTCCATTATCACATCCTGACAATCGTAAGATTTTTCTTTAGCCAGTTTTGTTGTAAGTAGCCTTATTTAGGTATATTTGAGATAATTTCGTTGTAGGTTGTATGTTTGAGCAAATGTTTTACATCTTTTTAACCACTTTCCAAATGGTTATTTCCTTTGGCCTAGAGATATTTGAATCCTTGTGATGTGCGGTTTTTATTCTTTTTTCATTGGTCCATGTTTAATGTTCAGAAATGGAATACTTCTAGTACCACTTGGCAAATATGTATGAATATATACAAAAATAAAAAATATTAGCAACATTAGAATTTTAATTCACAAAACATTGAGTAGTTCATTAAAAAATGACTAAGGTACCTGTACCCAATGCGGACACCCTAATGAAAATTTATTTTATTCACTCCTGTGTACACGTTATAGGACTCCAAAAATATATGACCATTATCTTGGACTGTTGACTATTATTATTAAAATTAGAGACCTTGTAATCATTCTGGGTTAATTTAAATGAGAAACAAAAAATGTTTATAAACGACCATATAAGGAACCACCTGTCTGTATTATAGACATGCATATCCAAATTAGGGACAGGTGGCTTCTTATTACCTACTACACTTGGTGCAGGGAAGAGCCACTCTTCCAATGAATTTTAGAGTAGAGGGGATAAAAAAATATATCTTAAAGTATTGCAGGGGGTAGGAGTGACAGTAAATATCTTCAGAACATGCACTTTAGGAGAGAGAAAGGGTATTTTCGGTTGTGGTTCTTCGAAGACCCATGCAAAACACCTCAGTTATTACAAAATACTATGAAATAATATAAGTGGTTTTGCTTGGCTATGTTGCATCTGTCTGCAGACTTTACACCTGCATCTTTCTATCTCTTTTGTATGCCTGCAACAGCATCAATGCTGCATAAGAAGTATAGATCAGTACCAGATCTCCTTTGTTGAGTAATTTATACCGTTGGTATTTGTGATTTCTCCAACAGATACCCTACAGATGGGAGACTTCTTTTGATTTTTCTGCAAAAGCTTTTTGAAGGATTTTTTTCTTGGAGGAGGTTTTTTGGAAGATTGTTCAGATGGCATCTTTTTGAACAAGGATTTTACCATTTTGATATCTTTTAAATTTATCGCCTGCCGACGCTGTGTCTTCTTCCTTCTTACAGTTGGAATCGATAACAAACTGGTGAAGGAATTTCCCTTGGGACATGATCTAGCAGATTATGAAGTCGGGTCAATAACAGGAGAAAGTATGTTGTTAACAGGAGATTCAACATCTGTTGCAGTTTCCTGATTTGCTGTAATTTCTGTTTGTTGCTGGTTCCTGAATTATAGCAATGTCACTAGGCGCGAAGGCTTCATCTGGACTTATAGTTGTATCAAAAGGAAAAATTCCAATTGCCTGAAAACCTAAAGATATGTTCGACAGAGTCATCGAACGATTGCAAACCTTCCTAATGATTTTCTGAAATCTAAGTAGAGTCATCTGTCTATCAGGTTGATGAGTAAAACGAAGTACTACATCATCATCCCAGTATAATTCAAAATCCTTAAAAAACTTTAAAAGCCTTTAAAAGCTTCGTCCAAGGGCTGCAAATACATCTCTTGTACAAAGGTTGAACCCCAGGATAACCGCCGCGGCGAGCGGCCAAATTTCGTCTGCGACAACTGCCTAGATTCAGAACAGTTCGACTCTCTTGTGCGAAGCGCTGCCGTTGCTAATCGGTCAAGAGTCTCGTAAAAACGTCTTTACTTATGTCCCGTATGCCTTAGACGCTAAATAGAAAAGGGGGGGGGGAGAGAAAAAGTGAAAGCGGATAAATTTAAAAGAGAAGGTAGACAAATTAAAGACACTGGAAATCGTGAAGGGTGGTTGGGGAGATGAAACTAGCGAATGCCCATACTTGAGTCCCGAATATATCAGTCTCAGTATTATTATATCAGTCGTGTCTCTGGGCAGCCAGTAGAGTGTTACATTGTGCTTGTCTGCTTTTTTCACGATTTCTGCGTCCAAATAAGAATTGGCTCCATCAAAAACAAGAAGAGTGGGGCATTCAGTTTAAAACTTAGAGAAATTCCCAACCAAGGGCAGAATACTTCACTGATCATGCTGCCTTTAGGGGCAGATGTTACTTCTGTTCCTGGAGGCTTGATATCTTTTCATTCTTATTTTATAATATTTTCCTTAAAAATAAGTACCATGAGAGGAATGCTGTGACAGAATGCATTACAACAAGAAACAACTGTTAGATTTTCTGCATGCTCTGTTACAATAAAATGCACCAATTTTGTCCTTTTCATGCAAGAACATTCTATTGATGATGGACAGTAAGTGAGCATCCTTTTATCTATGTTATAAATATGCTGCGGTTGATAATAACCAATTCGCCAAGTACGCTTGCTGTTTCTGAAAATAATCAGAAACAATAGCCCGGTTCAGCTTCTGGACTCTCCCTGGATTTAGGTTCTGAGAGTTCCTTTTAATAACAAGTAGGGTGTTTTTTAAAAAACTGCCAAACACTTTTTTCCAGCCATCTTTGTTGCTTGGCAGAAATTGTATTCCAAACCATCTTCTCAGCACAAGTGAAAATATTCTTTCGTATCGATCTTTCAGTGATTGACATGCCAACGTCTAAATTGCTAGTCTAAATATTCTTGCACAAAGTTCAGCTTGTTGCTTTTCTGTGAGCATAAATTTGTAGCCCAACTTTGGCTTTCGTATTTGATCATTCACCTGCACTGTTTTGAAAAATCTCATGAGAGTTGTTCTTGGAATATCTATTCCTTTAGCTGCACTGGCAAATGACGTACCTCTGTGTACGACTTGAATGGCATTCTGCAATTTTCCCTCTGTCCAATTGCCTCCTTTTTTCGGCCTCATAATAAGGAAATCTTTAAAAAATGTGAAAAAAAAAACAGTGAAGACATAAGAAGGAAATAGTTTGACAGTTTATTCACAGGTAATTTAGACGACTTTCATTTTCCCTTTTGAATTTTTTCTAAATGTTCCCCTTCCCCCAAGTCCCATCCAGCTTCAAAATTAAAATTTCTCGATACAATTTTTTTTTACATTTCTATCTCTGCATCTGATTTGAAGCATTTTTTGCAAATGAAAACAAATATTTTAAGTAACAGTTCAGAAAATATATGTCGTTCAAGTAATTACTGACAAATCTGTAAAAAGGTGTACTTCCAGTCTTAATTCCTAATGTAATCTACAGATACTATAATTAAAATTAAAAATAAATATAAACATTATTTTATTATGAATTAACTAAATAAAATAATATTAAGCATATATTTTACAAATTTGTGGAAATGAAGTTTCACTTGCTGTACTTCCAATGTGGATATAAGGCGTTCATATTGGATATCGGATGTAGTTTTACTAACACTTTGTAATAAATAAACAAAGAAAACATTTTAAAGCAATATATGTAATATAAATCGAAAATATGTTTTATCAGCTTTCTAAAACTCTCTACGTTTCATTATTTAAAGTAATTTTACTATATCTAATAAGGATTTAAACTTACCTGTAATTATGATCAGCGCACAACAAAGCAACAAGTGTCCTTAGTGAAAAAACACCGTAAACACTGGCGATAACTAATAAATAAAGTAAAACACTTTGTAAAATCCCCATAACATGAAAAATAAAGTAGGACGCGTTTCGAGCTTCAACAATAATAGCTTGTTATCAGCTAAACCAACACGTGTCCGTAAGGACACAATGTCGAGATAAAGTGAAAGAAAGAGGGAGTAGATTACAAAGAGTGCGACAGGCGGCGCTAGCTGGAAGAGCACAGGTGGAAGAGAAAAGTGATGCTAAATTAATAAAAGAGAGAGAAAAGGTGGAAAAACGATAAAAATAATAACGAAAATAAATAAATAAGTAAAGTAAAATAAATAAATAAATAAATAATAGCAGTAATAATTAATAAAATAAATAAAATAAATATTTAAAAATTAATAGAAAAATAAAATAAATATATTCAAATTGTATATATATATATATATATATATATATATATATATATATATATATATATTAAAAACTACAAGAGTAATTTCCACGCAGGGGGGAGGACGAGAGATTATTGACAAGAGTATTAGAGTTTTTACAAATAAAATAAGCTTCGTGAACATTTAAGTGAGAAGGAGAGGCATGATTAGAAATAGTTCTGGTCATGAAAAAATTGAAATAATGACCGGAAGACCAACAGTGAGAAGCAACCGAAGACCTGGATAATTCCTGATTTTCAATATACCTCGGATGCTCGCCCAATCTTTTTTCAACGCTATTCTGGTCTGACCAATATACCCAACTTGCAAGAACAAGGAATTTGCTTGTTGATAAAATTAAACTTCCTGAGCAAAAATGTAACATTTCAAATGTAACATTTCAATGTAACATTTCTAAATAGAGAATTGCGCACTTTTTTATGGATTTTCCAGGCTTAAGTATCTTTTCAACTGCTTTTCTTCACGGACATATAGCACCATCTTTCGATCAAAATTCTTACTTTAATCGATATTAGGAGCGTCCATATTAGGTACAAGTACCTTAGAAGTTATAGTGCTGCAAACACAAATTTTCTTCTTCTAAAAAGAAATCCATTAAGGGGGTTCAAGACGCAAAAAACTTCAAATTTTCTATTTAAAAAAAATCGCATTAAAATTTTTTTTTGTTTGTTTTGTGCTCAAATGACATTTAAATCATGTTGACGCAAGAAATATTATCTTAATTGACGCAAGAATTATTATTATTTTTTCTTTTAGATTGGTTGTGAAAATTTAGCTTTCAAATAATGATTTTAGAATGAAAACTTCTCATGAAGATGCGCTTTTCTACAGATCGTTGTTTTCATCATTTTTCCATTTAAATTGTTGTAAGTGAAAATCCGTTAAAGCTGAATGGTTCAAACTAGGAAAATTTCTTTTCAAAGGTTTTACTTTAATTTCCATTCAGAAAATTAAAAAAAACCCTGAAATTTTAAAGAACGATTTTTTTAGTACATCTGTTTTTTTATATTTTAATTTTAATTTAAATAAATGTATGAATACTTTTAAAAATACTGAGTGAAAATTAAAGCTTATATATTTCTGTTTATTTTAATGAAAAAAAAAAATCTGAAATTCTACAAATAAAATTTCGAGTTATAAAGATTATAACGATTTTTAACTACCCCACATTTTTAATATATTTATTATTTTTAATATGAGAAGTTTATCATGTAATTTTATTTACAAATAATGTAAATATCCCTCATACAAAAATTTCAAAATTTTAAATCAATAAATAAAAATTATTTTAAAATATGTCTCGGAGTCCCTTCAAGCCATGCTTAGGATGTGTATAGGATAAATTCTGGTACATTTCTATACATCGCATAATTACTGTCATCCGTAAAAAATTAGAGTGTAAAAGAATCTGTTACATATTATTTCTTATGATGTTCTAGCAAAAACAGTAAATATATAGATATATTTTGTATTGAAATATGCCGTTGTCAAAAGAAAAACTCCACACCATTATCTCGCCGAGAATTCCTTTCTGTGTTATATTTTCGCTTAAGATTAAATCTCTATCATTTCTTTTATCTATGACTCAAGAGAGAACGCATTCGACGAATTTTTTTCGCTCTCGAAATGAAAGTGGGAAAATAATTTAACAAAGTATTATAACGAATCTCTAGCCATATATATATATATATATATATATATATATATATATATATATATATATATATATATATATATATATAAATGATATAAAAGAGGATTGCGTGTTATGCAGCTCAAAAGATGTAGAAAAGTGAATGTTTTCTTCTTTAAGATGAAACAAGTTGGAAATCGCATGTGAAGCATAGCAAATGAGGTACGTTCGTACGCTAACGAAGTTTTAAAAATATTCGGAACTACTAGGTTATCCCGTCGACCAAAAAACTATCGCCAAATTATAAGATTAAATGCCAATAATGGATGATCATGGATGTCACATTCAATGATTAAATACGATTCACGTATTTAAAATGTCATTAAGTGATTTTTATTTCGACTTTTTATTAATATTTTTATTTATATTCTACTAATTATTTGTTTTTTCATTATTTAAAATAAAAATTATGTCAATATGTATAATCTGGCTATTAGTATGGCGATTATTAATTTGGCGAAATTGGTCGACGGAATAACAGAGTAGTATCAAATATTCCTTTCTTGCTGTTATAGTAGACAGTACTTCGGATGGAGTGATCGGATAGTGATCGAAATCTTTTTTGTGTTCCGGTAAATATACAGGAAGTAACTTGTATTACACCTCAGCAACGTATGTCATATTCATAAAATGTGATATGGTAGAATATAATTAAAACACGCACTAAAACATGTATCCCCGTACAAGCATTATGTTGTGGAATACTTTTGTGTGGGCCTGTAATTTAATAATACATATCCTTTGCATCACAGATTGTACAGAATGTCTACTTTATTATATGGATACTTCATAGGTTCATGTCAATTTTATTATGTTCGAATGAGTGTAACACCATGAAATGCATTCGAATCTTTTCCCCCCATTGACCGTAATGTAACGGAATAATTTGTTTGTCCCTGTAATTGATTTATGCATCCGATTTTCATAAAATTTAAAATGGCACTGCAAAATTGTGTAATAATTAAATATTTGAAATTTAAAATGATTAAAATGCATTTGAAACTTTTTTCCCATCGACCGTAATGTAACGGAATACCTTTAATTGCCCTGTAATTGACCTATGCATCCCATTTTCATAAAATTTGAAATTACTCGACAAAATTATGCAATAATTATGTATTTTAAATTTCAAATGGTTCAGTTGGGTAGTTTTTGCGTTGTTATATGCGGACAGACAGACGGACGGACGAACTGAACGACAACTATAGATGCTACGTATTTACATAATTACGAACGCACCTAAAAACGTACAAGATGTTTTAAAGAGTATAATATAAATATCATGTGAAAATATTTTCAATAAATGTTTAACGATAAAATTTACAAAAAATAGAATTTCAAACCTGTGTACTAAACTCAATATAAACGTTTCCAATTAACTTCTTTACGATAAATGTAAAACGTTACGTCACTGAAATCACACATATTTTTCCGATTTCAATTTTTATTTCAAAAAATTTTATTATAAACAAAGATGATTTTTTTTCTCGAATCCCCAATATGCTATTAAATGATTTCAATATAGATATCTCTTTATGATTTTAAAACTGAGGCCATTACATTAGGTAATATATATATATATATATATTTGATAATATTTATAATAAAAATGGAAAGGATTAAATATTGTATTGATTCTAATACTCTTTGTCAATAACTCATAAAAATAAGTGGATACCGTTCTGTAAATTTTCTAAATTATAATTTATTTTGAATTCTTAGGGTTATGTACCCGAACTTTATCATCGGTGTTAGTTTAAAGTCGCAAAATCTTGCAAAAAATAGCTTCTAACGAATAAATATAGAAATTCTAAAGAAACAAGAAATAAAAAAAAAAAAACATGCGTGAAACATCGAAAATAAAACAATCTGTTCAAAATGCCATCATTGTCGTGTTTAGTGGGGGAACGTTTCTAACGACCGACGCGACGTTCCGAAAAAAGAAATTAAATGTGTGATCGTTTTTTATTAGTACACTGCGTTGAATTTGACCGCAAACGACCACATGACATGATGTAATCTTGATCAACAACTTTATGGAATAATATGTGGCATATTCACAGAAAAATATAATTGAAAAAAATCAAAATAGAGCTTACCTGCATAAGCTTGAATTAAGATGTGAGCAGAAATACGCAAAAGAATAATCTCATAACACTTTCTCATAAAGAAAATTTCTTTATTAATTTTTTTTTGAAGATGGATGAATATAATTCTTTGAGAAATAATATTACTTTTAGTAAGAAAACAGCTCTCTTATTTTTAGAGCGAGGCATGGAAGGCACAATTTTTTACTTGTACAAAATTATATAGATAAATAGAAGCACTTATTTCAAACAATTATGCCTTTTCTTGAATTCTCTTGAGATTAAGGGGCAACAAATTAACATAAAACGAAGAAGTGGTCCATCCTACATATAGCATAAAATGTAAGGCTAACGGAATATTCTAAGTGAAGAACTGTTTCAACAATTTTAAAAAATAATATTCTTTCAAGAAAATTCAGCATTCTCAAAATCGAAACATATTTTCTTCATATGAAATTTTCTTTTGAAAAATCAAAAGTTGTATTTTTTTTCTGGACGAGCAAATCCTTGTATATCTCCACGGAGGGATAACAGTCTCTCCTTGCGTTTTAAATAATTCCATTTTTTCGCATTTAAAAGTGCTGAACGTTGGTCGTAAAAAACCGAACAAATCATTTCTATTGAAATCGCACACATCATTTTTGCAGGTGTTTATTATCGTAGTTCTGCACACGTCCTCTCAGTTCTGAGTCGAAACCGCCTTCCCTCAGTTCTCCTCTTTTCTCAACTGACGAAACGACCGTGGCCGCTCCGGAAAGAAGGCGGGGGGTTGCCATAAAATTAAAAATACGCCAACTGGCAGGGCAAAAGGGAGTAGCGCATCTCTATGAATATGGAAACAGAATTTTAAGAATGAACTTTTATATCAGTAAAACGATGAGGAGCCAAAACTTGATACTAGGACGCACTAACTTTTAAATTACGTAACAGAAGAATAGTACTTGATAGGACAAAAAGAGGAGTCATAAAACGGAAGTCGACACCCCATCGAACATTCTAGAAAAGACGGGAAACCTTCAAAATCGGAAGGAACAAAATTTTTAACTGATTTCAACATTTGAAATCAACAAAAAGTAAGGTAATAAAAATAACTTTACAGGGGAAATTAAAAAAAGCGAGAATTTAAGATAATTTTTAGAATGCGAAATATATAATAAATGAATAAAGATAAAACCAAAAATAGACGATAAATTAAATTAAATAAAAATATGGCAGTGGTTAAGAGTAACCACCACAATCATTCCAACATATTTAGAATAACGTAATAAAAAGTCATCGCTTAATATGTTGAAATCCGACGTCTAATTAAACTATTTGGAGGTGCGTTAAAGTTCAGCAAGATGCTTTTACAGAATTATCCGAATTAGTCAAATTATCCAAATACTTGTATCAGCTTTGACACAATTTATAAATATAGCTATAAACTTCATGAAAAAAAAAACATTTACTTCAGTTGAGAAACATATTCCACAGTTAAAAATTCCACTTGAGCAATTTCCTATAATAAAGAGAATAATACGTATTAGGTAGCTTTCGTATGAAATACTACCTATTGCGATCGCTCTCATGTTGGAATTTCTGAAAACTTTTTGCAGATCTACACCGATCACGACCCCTAGACCCCAAAACTACCATTAGTAAAAAAGTTTATCTATCTATCTATCTATCTATCGGTGTATATCACTTTCTTCTGGACACGATAACTTCCATAATTATGCTCAGATCTTTTTCAAACTTTTACATAAAATCAAGGGGCATAAAATCTCGGTTAAGTTCGTTAATGGGCAAAATCTGACCAAGGGGGTGGAAGTTTGGAGGGTTTTTGTAAAAACAGAAAAAACGCGATAACTTCTAAATTAAAATAGATATCGAATCAGTTTAAAGTTTAAATTACTTCTAAAGGATGGGCCAAAAGTTTATGCATGACAAATTTTTGATAAAGTTAAAAATGGGCTCAAGGGGCGAAAAAAACAGGATTTTTGGGAGAAAAAAATCATAACTTCGTCAATTTATTAGATATCAAATCCAACTAAATTTTTTATAAATGTTCTCAAAATTATCTAAAATTTTTGTTTTTACAAGTTTTTGATAGGAACAACTTTTACCGATGAAAAAATTAAAAACGAAAAGAAAAAGGGGGGTGGAAAATGAAAAAAATCAATAACTTACTCAATTCTTAAGCAATTAAATCTAATTATTATTTTTTACATCTTGTCAATAATATCTGCGACTTTTATATTAAAAAGTTTTTCATAGGACCATTTCTTATAGCAAAAATAAATTAAACAAAAACAGGAGTTGGAGAAAAAAACTCAAATCCAAACTGCTTATATTATGAGTCATTTTTAAATTCACTTTTGATTTTAAACGCATCAAAATGGCAGATCCTCCTATTTAGGAACTGTATAACGTGACGTATTAGCCAGGTTTTTGATAAAATCAGAATATTTTACAAAAAAGACTGCCAAAAACGGTATTTTGAACAGAATTTCCCAAAGTGATGATGATTGAAAATATTGAGGAAGTATAACAAATTGCATTTTTTCTGACTCATTTTTAAATCCATTTTTGTTCTCAAACGCATCCAATTTACAGGTCCTCTTATATCGGAACTATATAATGTGATGGATTTGTCAGTTTTTTGATAAAGGTAGAATATATTTCAAAAAAGGCTGCCAAAATGGGCACTTCGCACAAAATTTCCCAAAGCTATTGTGATTAAAGAATTGAGGATGTATTCAAATAACAAATTATTTATTTTATGACTCATTTTTAAATTCAATTTTGCTCTCAAACGCATTCAATTGACAGTTTTTTATTACTTAGAAACTATATAATGGAAAAATTCGTCGAATTTTTGATAAAGGCTAAATATATTTTTTTAAAAAGCTGTCAAAGTAGGCATTTCGCACAAAATTTCAAAAAGCGATCATAATTTAAGAATTGAGGATGCATTAAAATAACAAATTGGTTATTTTATAACTGATTTTTAAATTCAATTTTGCTTTCAAAAGCATTCCATTGACAGTTATTTGTTATTTAGGAACTGTGTAATATGCCGTATTGGTTAGTTTTTTGATAAAGGTTATATATATATATATTTAAAGCTGTCAAAGTGAGCACTTCGGACAAAATTTCCCAAAGCGATCATGATTTAAGAATCGAGGATGTATTTATATAACAAATTGGTTATTTTATGACTCATTTTTAAATTCGAATTTGCTCACAAAAGCATTCAATTGACAGTTTTTTGTTATTTAGGAGCTATATAATTTGCGTATTTTTTAATAATAAAGTCAGAATATATTTCAAAATATGTTGTCAAAATGGGCATTTGAGCCGAATTTCGCTTAAGATGATTTTGATAAAAACCAGTTCTTACATAAAAATAAATTAAAAATTTTTCAAAAGCGGCCAAAGAAAATTGTTAAACTGGATTTATCTCTAATCAGATTTTATATTTTGTTGCTGAAATGAGCACTCTTCTAAATCTACCTCCGCCTATAGGCCAAACCGACAGGGATTTTTTTGAATTTTTAGGGTTATTTACCCGAACTTTATTATCGGTGTTAGTTTAAAATCGCAAAATCTTGCAAATAAAGCTCCTAACGAATACAGTATAGAAATTCTTAAAATAGAAGAAAAAAACATGCGTGAAACATCGAATATGAAACACTTAATCTGTTCAAAATGCCATCACTGCAACATATTTAGAATAATGTAACAAAAATTCACAGCTTAATATGTTGAAATCTGACGTTTAATATAACCATTTGGAGTTGCATGAAATTTCAGCAATATACATTTACAGAATTATCCGAATTGTCCAAATTATCTGAATCTTTGACCAGCCTTGATACGATATATAGTATATGTATAAACTATATGAATAAAAAACATTTACTTCAGTATGGAAATATATACCACGATTAAAAATTCCACTTGAGCAATTTCCCATAATAAAGAGAATGGTGCGTGAATTCTTGTGTTCCGGTATACTAAATATTGAATTTATATTGAACGAATAACTTGCAAAAAGTTAGTTAAAAACATCATTCCGAAATTGTAAATGGTGCAATTTTTAAATAGTAGAAAAATAAACGTTTCTATGAATCGAATAATTACTGACATCCGTAAAAATTTAGACTGTAACAGAAACAGTAACTTGCTAGGTATATTTTGTATTGAAGAATGACGTTATAAAAAGAAAAACTCCACAGTTATTATTGTTTAGAATTCTCTTATGTGTATTACATTTCCGCTTAAGATAAAATCTCTATCGTTTTTGTTTATCTATGATTCAACAGGGGAAGCATACGAAGAATTTTTTCCTCTCGAAAGAAAAAAAGCAAAATAGTTCAACAAAGGATTATAACGTATTTCAACTCACTATTTTTTTCTTCAAATATATGATATGAAATACAAATGCGTATTATGCAGTTCAGAAAATGCAGTAATGAGGAGGTTTTCTACTGTTTGTTGAATAAACCTCTCATCTTCTGCAAAGTGCATAATATAGATATCTCGTAAAATAATTTTCAATAAATATTTAAAGATAAAAAATATAAAAATTAAATGTCGGGAAAAAAACCCTTTCAAACCATGTGGATTGAATATAATACAAACATTTCAAAGTAACTATTTTATAAACATATTTGAAATATTTCTTCATTTAAAAAATGAATAATTTATTGATTTCAATTTTTATTTATTTTTTAAATGAAACAAAAATGAGACCAAACTCATCAGTGTTTTCCAAAATTCATTACAAATTCTGGTAATGATTTAAATAGCGATATTTCAGAGTGATAAAGTATGTATTTTGATTTATAATGGCAGGTGTCACCACTCTGCAGACATAACAAAATAAAAGAAGCTTCTAATGGAAACAATAAGCTGTAAGAAAAAGACCTTACACTTAAATTCTGTAGTTATTACAAAGCCGTTTGTAAAAGACATTATTTTTTATTTTAGTTTTAGTTCTAAGTTTTTTAGAATGTGCTTAGTAGGGGCTTCCTTGGCCGAGTGGTTAATACCGTACACCGCTAATCATCTGAGAGGATAGGATTTTTGTGAGTTCGACTCACGCTGACTCCGGGTCATAACTGAAACTTAACTTAATCGGAGAATCAATATCAACTTGAATCAAAAATATAGTGAATCTTAATTTTGTGATGAATACTATCGTTTACTTTATTTCTTGCAATGAAAGGGCAGTAAAATTAGTGTCATACATAGAGTGATAGACAGGCATACATAGGGGAAAACTAGGTAAAGTAGCCGGTGCGGGCAAAGTGATTAATTGATATATTTCTCTGTAAGTGCCTCCGACACTCAGGACTTAAACAAAACAAATGCCACCTATACTAATTGTATTTCTGCAATTTTGAAGTGGATGACTATATTTTTCTAGTTGTAATGTCATTTTATTATTTATTTTTTGCAAATTCTTTTTCTTTGCAATTTTTTTTCCCTTTTTAGTTTTAGGTAAGTGGTACAATTTCTTGATTATAGCAAAACAATTTTAT
Organism: Maratus speculifer; assembly: GCA_964019185.1. NCBI lineage: Eukaryota > Metazoa > Arthropoda > Arachnida > Araneae > Salticidae > Maratus > Maratus speculifer. The sequence continues at coordinate 182,832,776 of OZ025290.1, forward strand.
AATTATTTGCTCTTATGATGTTTCATCAGTGTAAAAATCATGTTAAATGATGTGTGTTTGCAAACGCTAAACGCTCTAGGACTCCGTTTCGGTAATGAGTCATTCCAGACAAAGTAACCAGAAAGCGATAGGATAAAACGGCTAGATGATTAATTCGCCCGGAAACTATTTTTCTCATTGCTCATAACAAAATATTATTTAGGAGTATATTCTTTAAAAGCAAGAACACAAGTGGTCACAATAATTTTTCAGGAAAAGGTTTACTTTTGATACTTGCAGTTTGCGTGTCCGCTGGGGAGCTTGTACGTTATTGATAGGTTTCATATTGATACCTATTCATTTCTGCTTATTTTAACTTGTAACAATTTAATGCTTAATATATTACGAAACAGAATGCTTATTCATTATATGTGCTACTTTACATCCTGAATGAATGTGATTTGTTCATTTACGCATGCTGGTCAATTTACTCAACTTAAATGAGCAAGTGGCCATTTTGTAATACATTTTTTAAAGTAACGTGTGCATTTTAAAACAAGTTAAAATGTAAAGCAGTAATTTAAACTACATTTGTAGTCACTATTGGTAATTTTTTTCTAAACATTTGCTGATTAAACAAGTCGGAAATTGCACATCAAGCACAGTAAATGATGTGCGTTCGTAATATAACGACGTTTTAAAATTATTCAGATCTTGGTGTAATAGCACAGAGCAATTGGGATACAGTATAGTAGTCAAGTCTTTTGTGTGCCCCTGTAAATAGTATCTGCTTTCAATTTTACAGGACGTAACTCGTAGTAAACGTCAGAAACGTATAATATTTTAATAAAATGAAAAGTGTTTAATATTATTAAAACGTGACCTAAACAATTTTTTCCTTTATACCATTATGTATTGGAATATTTTTGTGTGGCCCTGTAAATAAGTAACAAAAATTCTTTGTACTACATACTGTACAGTTGTATATTTTAGTATATACTTCATAGATGCATGTCAGTTTTATTATGTTCGAAAGAGTGCAACATCATTAAAATTAATTTAAAATATCTTTTCCCGTTGGCAGTAATTTAACCGAATATTTTTTATTCCCCGGTAATTAAACTATGCATCCTGTTTTCATAAAATTTGAAATAACTAGACAAAATCTTAACAAAAATACGTAGGTTAAAGTTCAATTAATTCGGTTGGGTAGTTTTCCTGTGTTACATGTGGACAGACGGACGGACTGAACGACGACTATCCGGGCTTCATATTTACATAATTACAACCATAGTCGTTGAGCCAGATGCCAAAATTAGGGCTTTTGGTTTCATCTCTGGGGACTTGGTGATATGTACCTTTTTGGAATCACAACGATCCAAGGAGTTCATTTTATGATGATACTATGAAATTAGTGGTAGCTTATAGACGCCATATTGAAAAGATGAGCGCCATCTATCGCACATTGATACAAATGATTTTTTTTTTTTTTTTTTTTTTTTTTTTTGCCACCATTGCGTAATTAAATTCACTAAAAAAATGGAAAAAACAAATATTGTTGAACATATAACGTTGTACAAATTATATATTTGTTAGATTTTATTTCATTTATTATTAACATTTTCAATTAGATAAACAGTTCAAAAAATTTGTGATGAAAAAAAACCCCGAAATCTTGCTTTGCATTTAATTTATATTATTTTCATGCAAATAAGACAACAATTCAAGAAAAAGGTAGTACTGGTGAAGTTCTTGTACTTAATGTGCTAAGAATTAACACTTTCAGGACCACGGGTGCATATATGCACCTTCAAAACGTGCTTTCATCGCTTGTTTTTGATACTACTAGAAAAGAAATAGAAATTTCCTAATTTAATTAAGCTATTCTCTAGCTTGCTAAACTAAATTTAATTGCTAAACAAAAAGGGGTGTCAACCGAAAAAAAATGCAGATCGGATTTATAAATAACAAAAATCTTAGTCTTCTACACTGCTATCATCATCCATTGACATTCCTGTGTCGAAATAACTTCCATCATCATAGAACAGTTCTATATTCTGCATATAATTGTATATCTGAGGTAATTAAAAAGGCAGGCACATGATAGTGTGACACATGCTCTTGAACAAGAGCATTATACCAGTTCCACAGCAATTATAGAGATAATAGGACACATATTCCACTGGACCTCGCGATAGACTTTTCTCCTACTATTTGTTCCAAAAATCTAGCCACATTTATCATCGGATGTAAGATCAGCCTGTAGTCATTTCTTCCAAACAAGACCGAGGTAATTAGCTCAGATTACATATCGGTTGAGTGCATTACTCCATGGTAAAAAGGAATGAGACTTCATAGACTTCTTTTTCATCGAAAAAAATATATAGAATATAATGCAATTCACTGATGTATTTTTACTTTCCATAATAAAGACTTACGACTCGGGCTGTTTCTTTGTTTTCTTTAATAATCAGTTTCACTATCAAGCAACTTAAGCGCATATCCAATTTAATTCATTTTTCCTTACTTCCAAAAACACTTACTGCATCGCACCCGACATAGTGAATGCATTCCAAGTAATGTAATACATGTCTCTTTACCTAGAAGTCCATGCATCCCACTCAAGTTGTAGTGCTTTACTTTGCCCTGCCACTGGATAGAAATTTTATAAATATTAACCCTTCCCAGATTTTCAAATTATTTTCCATAGAAAACAGCATCATAAATGACACAAGATATAATGTAAATCTTAATCCTGATGCTAAATCATAGTGTGCGTGAAATACTAGTAGTGTATCACCCCTTCTTGGAACCAGGTAAATTTATTGGATTTTTCAACGAGTTATTTTTTTTTATTTATAACAATTTTCTCCGTAGATAACATACATAATTCGTGTATTCAGCCATTTCAGATAATGTTCCTTCAGCTATTCTTAAGAAATGTAGTGTATTAGTTCCCTATTGTTCTCTTCATCACAGAAAAACTACTTCCATTCTCGCACTGTTTATTCAAGAGTTTATAACTTTTATAACATCACCAATAGTTTATACACTTCATTCATTGCTTTTTATCAATTCCTGCCTGTATGTATCAAATACAACATCTATTCTTTTAGAGGATGTATAATCTTGTATTATTTTAGAGAACAGATTCTTTACTAGTTTTCCAAATGATTGTATCTCCTTGCAGTAACTTTGAAGAATGTACGATCCATTATTCCTACTAACATCAGCACCAACATTTGCATTCTTTCAGCAATCGCAATTTTTTATTTTTCAGTTTTTCGCATTAAACCATCAAGTGTTGCTAAAAATCATGGAAGAAGTCCTAGATGGTAGGAAAAGTTACTTCTCATATCGAAATGTCTTCGCTCTGCAATTATCGTCATCTGAGCAAATAGATTTTTATTTGTCTTGACAACAATCTGTGATACATAAAACTTTACACTCGCTTTCTTACTTCGAGATGGAAAATGTCGTTAACTTCTTTATTTTTGGAGGATTGAAAAACACTTCTGGCTTTGAGTTTTCAGACAGATATTCTCTGTTGAAAGTTTCATAAGTTTTTCACAACAACCCATCTCATGAGCTTTGAACATTTCATAGATATTTAATATCACGTTCATCTTTCTGGATCTTGCTCAAATATAGTTCTGGATGTAGAACAGATTTTTCTAAAGAACTGATTTTGGTTCTTACAAATTATGTGAAGAAATTCTGCCCCAATATCCAAAATATCTTTTAACAGCTGCTGAATTTTGACTGTACTTCGTTGTAGCTTTTGACTCCTGCGTGTATTTATTTATTATTTCTTTAATTTCACTATTAATTTAATAGCATGCAAAAACAAAAACAAAATTCCTATTACCTTATTGGCGGACGTTTTCCAAAATAGGGTCCATTAGTTACTCAGATTATGAAAACATCGTGGATAAATGTCATTCAGATGTTGTGTTGAATCCAAAAGTATATGGTTTAACAAGTCTTCTGACAGGAAATCACACGAGACCAAGGCTCAACGACGGCAGCTATTTTTTAATATTGTGCTTATAAGCTACCCTGATTTTTAAATGTGGATAAATGTCATTCTGATATTGTGGTAAATCCAAAAGATGCATGTTTATAGTTTAACCAGCCAGTTGACATGAAAATCCCCTGGCTCATTGAAGGCGGCCATTTTCCAATATGGCGCTTATTAGCAATATTAATTTTGAAAATATCATGGATAAATGTCATTCTGATGTTTTGGGGAATCCAAAAATGTGGTTTAACAAGTCCGCTGACACGAATCCACAATAGTTCCTGCCTCAAATATGGCGGCTATTTTCCAAGATGGCGCCCATAAACTACCCTAGTCTTCAATGAATTATAAAAAAATGACATATTTAGGTTGTGCTGAATGCAAAAATGTATGGTTTATCATGTATACTGACATGAAACCACAGGACCCCTTAAACCCAACTACGGCGGCCATTTTCCAATATGGCGCCCATAAGCTACCCTCATTTTGAAAGTATCATGGATAAATGAGGTGCTATTGTTGCGGTGAATCCAAAAATATATAGTTTACCAAGTCCCCAGAGATGAAACCACACAACCCCCTGGCTCAACGACTAACACACCTACAAAGTCACATGAAAAATCTGAGTATATTTACAAAAGTTAGAGCACGACCAGTTTCACATAGAGGTAAACAAACGAAATTCTTAAATACTTTTCGACATTATCATATTTAATTTATGATTTAAATATGATTATCCCTAAAATTAAACTATACATCCGATTTTTATAAAATTTGAAATGTCTCGATAAAATTATGCAACAGTTATATATTTTAAATTTCAAGTGATTCAGTTAAATAGATTTTGTTCTGTTGTATGAGGACGGACAGAGAGACAGATGGACGGACTGAACAACGACTACATGTGTTTCGTATTTTTATAATTATGAACACTCCTAAAAAGCATTATAAAATTTCACCAAATTTTAGTGTGATGAGAATATTTTTCCTTTATCTACAGACATTTTCCAAAATAGTCATACAGTATTTAATATAATCCCAAACATATAAATTAACCAAATATCGAAAATCGAAAATTTTTCGATTCAATTTTATTTTTTTATGTACGTCCAAAAAATAAGAATCATGACTAAAAATTTAAAAAATATGTATACATATAAAAAATTAATAAAAAAGGCACTTGTTCCTTTTAAAGTTCAATTATAGATTTTTCTTTCACAAAATATATCATTTTGTACAAAACTACCAATTTCTTTTTAGTTTTTTTTCTATAAAAAGTATATCCTTGTTTTCCATTTTAGAATTTGAAATTCAGCATTTTTTTCCACCTTTTACTTTTAATAATTCAATTCCCTTCAGCAACAGCAATAAATACAACGAAAGTCATAATTTAATTTTCTATCTGAACAATTAAACAAAAACATTTATTGTCTGAGGTTATTTTCAAGAGAATAAGCACCGACACAGTTTTGAAAATAATGCGTTTCTATGCAGTTGCATTTGTTTTAACGACATGAGTGTAATCAATTCTATCAACTTTTAAAACTGAAAAATTATTTCTGCGGAAGATGGTTTGATAAAAAGAAACCTGCGGGATCTAATAAATAGGTTATCTTTTTAAACAAATATGTTCTGTCTTTATGTTTTTAACGTAAATATATTTATTTCAATTGTTTTCATCTTTTAAAGTATGTTCTCATTACTTTTCAGAATTTTTTACCCTTTTAAAAAGATATTATTCTGTGTTTATATTATTCCTTTGCGTTTAAGTCTGGAAATTAATACAATGTATATGTTTAATTATTATTACTGATTTTTTTTCTTTTTTGTAAATGCATAACGATGGTGACTCTGCTTTTATTACTCGCACTCTTATCAGTTCCTTATATTTTAGATTTTCAACACTTTCCATAATAGTTTAAATCTGTTATTTATTTAAGTTTATCTGTTTCTTGCTAGTTAGACTTGTCACTAACTCGCATAAAATAATCTGATCACAAAAAAAAAATATATATATACATTAACTAATGTTACAATAGATTAACCGCTATTGAAATGAAATCTGTTTATGAATTAAGCTCGTCTGTCTCCTGTCAATTAGCCATGTTTCTAAATCTCGTAAAATACTCTGATTAGATAAGAATGATGATTAAAAAATATATAAAAAAATATAAAAATAATATAATAAATTTTTTGTTCCTTCCAATGTTAGGTTAAGGAATTTAATAAATAGAATCAGAAAATATTTCATTTTATACAAAACTACCAATCTCTATTAAAATAATAATAATAATAATAATAATAATAAGTATATATTTCTTTTCCATTTTAGAGTTTGAAACTTTATTCAAAATTTTTTTTTCGGCCTTTTACTTTTAATCTCTCAATTCTCTTTAGCAGCAGTAAAAAATACAACGAAAATCATAATTTAATTTTCTATATCTGAACAATGCCAATTAGCCTTGTTTCTAACTCTCTTAAAATAATCTGATTAGATAAGAATGATGACTAAAAATATAAAAAAATAATAAATAAAATACATTTGTTCCTTCAAATGTTAGGTTAAGGAAATTTAATAATTAGAATCAGAAAATAATTCATTTTATACAAAACTACAAATCTCTATTAAAATAATAATAATAATAATAATAATAATAATAATAAGTATATATTTCTTTTCCATTTTAGAATTTGAAATGTTATTCAAATTTTTTTTTCGACCTTTTAATCTCTCAATTCTTTTTAGCAGCAGTAAAAAATACAACGAAAATCATAATTTAATTTTCTATATCTGAACAATGAAACAAAAACATTTATTATCTAAGATTACTTTCAAGAGAATAAATACTGACACAGTTTTAAAAATAATGCGTTTGTTTGCAGTTGCATTTATTTTAACGACATAAGTGTAATCAATTCTATCAACTTTTAAAACTGAAAAATTATTTCTACGGAAGATGGCTTGATAAAAAGAAATATGCGGGTTCTAATAAATAGGTTATACTTTTAAACAAATATTTTCTGTCTTTATGTTTTTAACACAAATATATTTATTTCAACTGTGTTCATCTTTTAAAGTATATCCTCATTACTTTTAAGATTTTTCCCCTCTTTTTAAACGATGTTATTCTGTGTTATGAACCATTATTCTTCTTTGTATATAGGTCTGGATATTAATGTATTGGCTGAAATATTAAAACTAATTTTTTTAATACATGATGACTTTGCTTTTATTGTCCCAACACTTTAAATTCTTCATATTTTCAATTTTCAATACTTTCCAAAATAGTTTAATCTGTTTACGAATTGAGTTTGTCTCTTTCCCACCATTTAGCCTTGTCTCTAACTCTCATAAAGATATTCTGATTACAATTATTTATGCGCTATCGAGCATTACTATAGATTTTTGGCTATTGGAAATGCAGGAAGTAGCCCTTATAGTCTACTTACAGGGACATACTAAAGATTTCATTTATAATATGATCTATTGAGAAAAAATATTTTCGGTGCATTTTAATACCTCAAATACAATAAAATCACAGAAGTTCAATAGAACAATTATTCTATAATTTGTGGAGTGCACAGACTATCAGTAAAGCCATGATGCATTTTTAACTCGTGACAGAAAATCAACAAAACAGGATGAAGGCAATGTGAAATCTCCACTAAGGGCTTTGCAATAGTAATAGTATAAATTTTTTGATAAATTTGGACCCCCTCGCCCCCTTTTTTTATCATACGTTATCATCCTCCGACCCCCCCTCCCAGTAATGATATCGTTATCAAAATGTAAAAGAAATTATTTGTTAGAATTTTGTTCTTTTGTTTGGAGTAAAATACAAAACTGGTTAAATTTATTTTTCGCATACTTTATTGATTCAAACGAAGAGAAATCAATAAAATATCGCTTTATTCAAAGGACACTTAAAAAAATAACTAGTATTTAAAACGTATTTTATAATAGCTTTTTAATACATAATGCATTCAACAGTAATAAATAATTGTTGAAATTGCGCCCCGAACGGAGGAATTGAGAGGACAGTGGATAGATAGAAATTCTTATCAACAAATCAAGTGGACAACATTCTTTCTGTTTTATTTGTTTATAAACACAAGCTTCATTTCAAATATACTTCATACATTATGGTTTCTCGAACAATGATTATGTATGGATACACATATGAAGATGAATAGGACTGATGAATGTCAAACGTTGGAGTATACCATATTTTAGAATTAGATAATTTTATAATAATTTAGTGATTTTAATAATAATTTTGTATTTTCATAAAAATAGATAACAATCTAAAAAAATAGGATACTATTTTGAATAAAATACCATATTACAAATAAAAAGAAATAGTTATGATTGGATAAAAAAATTATATCGATATCAAATGGCAAACCCCCCTTCCCCTAGAGATATTTTACGATATCATATGCCAGTCCCCCCACCTCCCTAAAATGGTAACTTTATATATGCACAGTCCTTAAATAAAATGACAACTTTCCAAGTTTCATACTTGTTTAGTTTATTTCGATGTAGAGCCCATTCCTTACCTTACGCACACCTAAATGCTACTCAAATTTTTCTCACATACAAATTAAGCACATCGGATGTAACAGAGTGAATAACGCCCTGTTTCCGTGTTTCAAATGGAGGCCACATTGAGCTGCACTGAACAGGTAGGAAACTCGGAAAGTTTATAATTATAAACCATTTGCATAAAATGGTTGTTGTTTTCAATCGACAATAGACCTAGTGGTGTTCGAATATTATTATTTATACCAAATTAATTTCTTTTTAGAAAAAAATGTAAGTATCAATAATTACTCATTCTTATAGAGAAAAAAATGTACTTTTAAATGCAGTTTGTTTGAAAAGTGTTTCTCAATTTATGTACTTTTAAATGCAATTTTTTTAAAGTGCATCTCAATTTATTTTTGATAATAATAATAAATTTTTTGTAGTTTTTCATTTTTATTCTACTATTTATTTAACCCGTTCTACGCATGAGTTAAAAACATTTATTCGCACTAATAACCTGTAAAATTGAAGTTCAGGGCATACATCATCCACACTTCAATCCTTTTAGCAATGTGGGTAAAAAAAAATTTAAATCATAGGGTCTCAATTATAATTCTACACAATTCATTCCCCTTCGGATACATGCAGATATCCCTATTGGTAGGGGGTGCACAATCCGGACTATGGCACCTTTACCATTTTAAAACACACAGAGTTTCAATTTGAAATATAATTTTTATTTCTTTCAATAGTTTAACGACTCTTATTTCTCCTTGATTTGATTTTTTAGACATCTGGATGGGATACCCCGGTTTTCCCTGTCTTTTTCTCTCATGGCGAGTCTTCTTGCACTGACTTCTTCTTCTTTCTCATTAGCTTCCCTTTCATATTGCCTTATAGACTTCTTTTTTCGTGAGGAATTGCCAAATATGGACTTTTTGCATTTATGCATCTTGTTTTGTGCAATTCCAGTTTTACAATTTTCGGTACAGAAAATTTTAAACTTCTAAACATCGCACATTTTTAAATTTTACACTGTTTTATAGAGAAAAAAAATTTACTTTTAAATTCAATATGTTTGAAAGCTGTATCTCAATTAGTTATTAGTTATTATTTTTTTGTAGTTTTTAATACTTTTTTGTCATTGGGACACATAAATATGTAAGATAAATCTAAGATATATCTATTCTTATCCGAGAACAACCATTTTTAAAATAACCAAAATGTCAAAAAAAAAAAAAAAAAAAAAAAAAAAAAATAAGTGTATATAAAAAAATCTATTTAAAATTTTTGAATTTTTGGCCCCATTTGTTCATGGACCCCCTACCAGCAACCTGTGTGCCAAACTTCAAGGCATTGCACCCTGTGGTTTCCGAGTTTTTGAGGTTACATAGTTACGTGCACAAATTTCAATATACAGATAATAGTGCCAACTTGAGTTCTGTATTTCTGTGTGATGTAAGGGAAAAATAACTATAGAGTAAAAAGAAAGAATAAAAATTAAGTATACTGCCTGTAGGTGACGCCAAAAACGTAACCCTAAATTCGTCGGATTAGGCCGAAACACAGCCGCGTGCTTTCCCCCCAAAAAGGAAACGTTTATTAATACAGTTTTTAATTCATGATACAATGAAATGCTAAATAATTGCTAATAAACAATTATAAATGCTAATAAATTCAAAATATGTAAACAATTATAACTCATATTAATAAATCTTATAAATTTCAAATATCTAAGCCTATCTCATTTTTCTCATTGTGTTAAAATTTAATTTAGGACTCGTTGTAGAATATTAATATTTAAATACTATCCTTTAACTTTTACATTATTCTTATCACCTTGATCTTCATTCAAGATTTAATTTCTGTGGAAACACTGCGATATAAAAGAAAAGTCGTGATTCTTGTGCTAATTTATATTCTCGCTTAGTGATAGTTGTCAGAGGAATTTTTATAATTACCTCATTAAGGAAATATAAGACTATTTAAGATGAGGTTTAAAGGTTTTTCGATGGGTATTTTTTAATGAAAGTTTAAATTTATTTTAAATTAATTCCAAAATGTTATTTTATTCAATAAATGTTCTTCGTAATTCATGTTTATGATTTTATAAATAAGAAAATGCTTTTAAAAAACATTAAAGTATTAAATTGCAATGACTGACAATATTAATTTCTGATTGTTATATATATTTAAAAAAAATTATGAAAAGGTTTTGACTTAACTTCAATTAATTCCTCTCTAAAAACAGCAATAAAATTTTCCTTTAAATACAATTTTTTAAACTTTGTTTTACTATCATACATTATATGTAAACATCGACATTTAACATCAGCCACAAAGTGTTTTAAAGATTTAAAACTATAATATTAATGAGCTAGCAAAATCCATTCTTTAAATAAAATTGAATCATAACTAATAATGTATGCAATTAAAGAGTTTATAATTTTATTTAACACGTGTAAAATAATATTTATGAACTATTATTTTAATAAAATTGTTTCATTTTTTTAATTATTTTTAAAAATATCTATATTAATAGGTATTTCAAAAAAGAAAAAAAAAACTTTCGAAATAAAAGTGCCTGATTTTTTTTATGTATTCCGTAAAAAAGTAATTACTATGTACCGAAAAAAGGTATAGTTTTTTGTATAAGGACACTAATACAGATAATCTTCGACATACTTTGTTTGCTATTTCTACTTACATAAATGTACTGCCTAAAGATATTCTATAGGATGCTTATCACTTGGTATAATATCGAGATATGTCTCCACATTAAATGTAACTAGAACTCTTGAGAGATGATCGGTTAAAGATTCATTCATAAACAGCAGTTTAAAGGGAAAGTTATTTGTCATGACTCGGAAAAACTTGCGTTGACCCATGTTAAATGGATTTTTCATGACAAGCGATTGTAGACATCTAGGACTCGTTTATAATTCAGTGTAATCTCACAGAAAATGGAAATTTGGAAATCAAAACTGGAATATTTAACTATCAGAAATATTGCAATTAAATATTTTAATTTTTTCTTCTATCATGAATAAATTTATTGATTTAGAAATGAATAGTGCAAATAAAGTGGAAATTATTTGAAAATTAATCGAAATTTTAATTGGAAATGAGGATAAATTTCATACAAATACTTTTTGTATTTTTATTTTTTCGTGTGTGTATAAGCGTGCATAAGGATATTAATAAATATAAATATAATGTTAATTAATGTAATATATATTTTCATCCGCTGCATTTCTGAAACGCAAACAATATACGAAACAGTAAGAAAGTGCTGTTTAAAAAGAAATGTTAAATTAAACACGTAAGTGTGAATATAATTTATGAAATGATCGACATCCTGTAATGAGTATATTTTTAAATGAATAAATAATCCGGGATAAATTCTTTCAAATTTATACTCTTAACATTTAGAAAAAGAATATCACAGCTACATTTATAATCAAGCGGGAATGTTTCATGATAAAATTTTTCATTGAATGATAAGAAATGACGTTGTGCAATGCCAAATTAGTTTAAAATTGCTAAATTCAGCATTGAAACATTTTTTTCGCTATCGAAATATTTTATAAATCATTTAACATCTCGAAAAGATGTTTATATTCATGTGGGAAATAGGATTCCTTACTTTAATATTATTAATTTCTTTCTGTAACTTACCTATGAATGTAATCATGTTTTCATTTATTCTCATTGTTTCGATTTACATTCTTATTTGTATTTGACAACGATCGAAGAGATAAAAACGTCATGTGACGTAACAGGTAAAAAGCGGGCAGTTGAGTTTTTCAGATCTGAGCGAGAGACCCGCGTTTTGCGATTATGCCAGTGGCGTAGCTAAGGGGGGGGGGGGGGGGGGGGCAAGGGGGGCGTCTGCCCCGGGCGCCGAGGCCTAGGGGCACCAAATTAAGAGAAATTGTTATATATCTATATTGGAGTGGGGGCGCAAACTTTCTTGTTGGCCCCGGGCGCCAAAAAACATACTTACGCTACTGGATTATGCAACCTTTTGTTCTTTTAAATTGTGTATGTGTTTTTTTTTTATTTAAATATTGTGTTCGTCAAGCAAAAAGACTGCGAGTGATTCATTTTCCCTCACCAATCCGTCTCACGGTAATAACGGAGGCTGGAGCCGGGATGGACTTATGGATTGATGGAACTTATAAAATTCTTCAATTGAACTTTTTAAATTTATCTCGTGATATCTCGTGTTGCTTCACTGATTATGTAGAATTGAGGATCCTTCTGTGTTTTGGGATTTTACCTTCTTGTGTTCGGACGGAGAATGCCGACATCCGATTGTTGCTACGAAAGAATTATTGTGCAAAATATATCTTCTGTGCGTCGTCGAGAGCAAAGCTCGTAGTGTATTTTTTTTACGTGCTACATTATCGCGTGTGTTTTAAAGAACTCTCGCAGTGCTTTTTTTTCGTGCAGACGATTTTTTCGAGTGTGATTATTTGAAGCCCAGTTATATAGGGCTGCTTCTTTAAGCAATTTTTTGACAAGCCCAGTGTTTTATTTAGGGCTTAAATTTTAAATATACCGGATGTCCCAAAAATGACTGATGGATTTTAAAATTCAATAACTTGCAAACGGTGACAGCTATTTAAAACATTTTTGCAGGAGGGTTATGTGTAATGTCAGGAGTTTTTTTTTACCGTAATTTTTTATTTTAGTTTGAATTTCAAACAATAGGTGGCGCTGACGGCGATTGAAGGCCAGGTGATCAGTGCTGAGTGAATCGTCGACCTGGCCTTCAATCGCCGTCAGCGCCACCTATTGCTTGAAATTCGAACTAAAATAAAAAATTACGGTGAAAAAAACTACTGACATTATACATAACCCTCCTGCAATTTTTTTTTTAATAGCTGTCACTGTTTGCAAGTTATTGAATTCTAAAATCTATCAGTCATTTTTGAGACACCCGGTAGATGCACAATTGAATTGAATATATTTAAAATAGATACTGGTGGTTTATGTACTGCGTATTTTTTTCTTTTTTTGAAATACATTTTTATTTATCTTTTACTTTGAGTTAAGTATGGTAAGTTCTGTTTTGAGTGCGCTCAAGAAAAAAAAATAGTTATTCTATTTATAATTTTATTTTGATATTATGCAGCTTAATTTTGATCTTTTTGTGTATATGTGATACCGCTTGCTCATTTTTATTTATTTATCTAATTTAATTCCAGAATTTATTTGCTTTATTTCGCTTTGATATTTATCAAAAGATATTTGAATTTAATTTATTTATTTGCATATTCTTGTAAATTTGTAATAATATACCAACAACTGATAATTCACGTATATGTTTCAAAGCTTAATATCCTGTTTCTCAGTAATATTTTTATCAGAACTAAATTTTATTTTTATTTTCTTAATAGAAAACCGAATTTTTTAGTGGTGATTTAATAAGAATTGCATTTTTATTATTTGAATTTTTATTATTTGATTTTTTATTATTTTATTCTATAAGAGTAATTTTGGTTTTTTATTGAATTGATTTTGATTTTTGACTTGACAAATTTTAATTTTTCTGGCTTGAAAGTGTGTAGTAGTTAACTTAGTTTGACAAAATGTCCTTCCTTAGTAAAAGTTCCAAAAAAGATTTGCAGCACATTGCAATAGAGTTAGGAGTGGAAAATGTGGAAAATTTAAGAATTGCTGAGTTGAAAAATGGCATCATCGCGACTGAGGTATTTGTAGAAAGAAGTTTCAAAGTGTATTTAGATATAGTTATCGAGGAAAGGAAGCGTAGGGATGAAGTACGTAAAGAAGAGGAATCGCTAAAACAGCAAATAAATTTCGAATTAGAAAAAAATCTACTCGACAATGCAAGAACTGTCGAAATTGCTGTAACAAGAGTCAGTCAGAAAGTAGTGGGGAATTGCGCATAAAGTTGCATGACATTATATAGAAATTTGACCCCCAATCATGCGACATCAGTCTTTATTTAGTTCTTTTTGAACGGCAGGCCAAAAGAGCAGAAATTAAAAAGGAATTTCGGGTAGCACATCTTATTGGGCTTTTAGCTCAAGAAATTAAGGAAATATTTGCCAGGGAGAGGGAAGATATAACAGATAATTTTGAAAATGTTAAAGGAGTATTATTACAAAGATATAAATTTGCTCCCGAAAAATTTAGACAATTGTTTGTCAAACATGTGAAAAAAGCTAATATAATGTAGCGAGATTTCGCATATGAATTGGAAAATTATTTTACCGAGTGGGTCCGTCCGTGGTCTAAAAATTTCAACTTATGAAGAGTTATGTGATTTAATAGTTACTGGCTAGATTAAATGAAAAGTACCCCTAAGGTAAAAGTGCACTTCTTCGACGAGTGGTCGCTGTTTAAATCATCGGATGTTATTTCAGAAAAACTAGATGATTATGAAAACATTAAAGCAACGTTTTATAGAAAACCAAAAGAATTCCCTTGCCGATAAAATAGGAACACTTCGTTTGAAAAACCAAATTTTTGTAATAGTGGCAAAGAAGACAAAGATATTATTAAAAGACAAGGGAAAATTTAAATATTAAAAGAATTTAGAAATAATTAATAGCGATAAATTTTTATTATTACATACATATATTAGTAATATTAAAGGGGTTTTCATATATTTTATCAATTTATTTATTTGTACTGTCATAGAATAGAATTTTGTTTAATGTTAAACAGATAAAGCACAAGGTTAATTATTTGCTGACAGTTTTACTTTAACTTTTTCATTTATATTTATTTCTGTGGTCAACTTCACGCATCTAAAATGCTAATAAAAAATAGAGAGGTATCCACCGATTCTTTTAAGTGCAGCATTGTCATTAAAAACTCATTAAGTCAAACTATTAATCACTGTAAGTAAATCCAATAAATCTTGTTAGTTTATGCTTTGATTATTTTTTTGTTGGCAAGTTTAGGTGATTCGTTTTTAGCAAACATAAAGGGTTTCTCTAATAAAGTAGTAAAAAGCAGCAAAATGCCATATATCGGCTTGTATAATGCGAATGAGGGTAATTTATTTTTATTTATTTATTTATTGACAACGAGTTCTACTTATATTATCGGTCAGAAATAAAACGTATATACAATTTAAGAGAAAATAAGTCAAGAAGCAAAAATTCCATACAAATTTCAATAGTGAAAAAAAAATTGCATATATATTCATGTATATTTCGCCCAATATTAACCCTTTTTAGGAAGAAATCTCACTGATACTTTATGCATAAGAATTTCAAAATCTTTGATTTTTCACACCAGTTATTTTTTATTTTAATTTTTATGTTAATTTTGGCACATTTAGTTAAGAGCATTTTTTCGATTTAATGAGTCAAAATTTTCCGTTTTGAAAAAACTTGGGATAAAAGATTAAAAATTCTGCAAAAGACGTGCTTCACGAAGGGCTTAAGACACTAAAAAATAAAGATTTAAATAATTAGCATTTAAAATTAAACTAGTTTATTCTTTCCATCAAAAACCTTGTTAAAAATTGGGTACTACTCTGTTATCCCGTCGGCCAATTTCGCCACATTATACAAATCGCCAAACTAATAGCCAAATTATACATATTGACATAATTTTTATTTTAAATAACGAAAAAACAAATAATTAGTAGTATATTAATAAAAATTTAAATTAAAAAAAAACGAAATAAAAATCACTTAATGACATTTTAAACACGTATATCGTATTTAATATCATTGAATGTGACATTCATGATCATTCATTATTGGCATTTAATCTTATAGTTTGGCGATTAATTTTTGGTCGACGGGATAACCTAGTAGTACCAAAAATTGCATGAGCAGTACAAATCTGGTTAATTAACTATACGTAATGTACTTCGATGCGATAACCTTATTTAATTCATGTTTGTATGGATTTATGTTACGCTTTTCTAATATTTTAAGGTCAATTACACAGCAGACCTAGAACATGTTTTAAGTCTGGATTTGCTCATAATGTAAAAACTATGATATGATATATGCAAAATGAATAAAATAAATGCATTTTACTTTATCCATTGTGCATTCATAAATTTTTATCCGGAAAAATATTAGTTATATCAATTATTAAACAAATGCATGTATGACTTCCTATTGCTATTATAAATATTTTATGTATAATAGACCGGGAGGCAGCAGCACAGACAATCATATTATCAAGTTCACGGAAGAATTTCTAGGATTAGTTAAATCTCGATTCGCATATTAAAACGCAATCGGTCAGTGAAGTAATACTTGGTGGAAAATATCCAAAAAACCAATTTTAGCGGTGATTCGTAGGTTCATCATTGTGCTTTCATGAACCCAAAAGGAAAACATGGAGGATTGAGTACATTGTCATTAAAAGTAATTTTTTCTGGTGTTTTCCATAAAGACATAATTTGGCAGACCGATTGTGTTTTACTATGTGAATAAGATATAACTAATCGAAGAATTTCATGCGTGAACTTAATGTGATATTGTCTGTGCTGCCGCCTCCTAGTCTATAACAGACACTAGTGTCGGCCGAAAACGACTTTTCTTGAGTTTAGACGGTGTGCATTATGGAAAAAATGCCATTTATGGCACTAAGTTGACAGAAACCAATTAGAGATTTTTAGGGCAACTCTTTGCTTTGCCAAAAATGTCTTAAAATTTGTTAAAACGCTGACATTGGACCAAAATGTAAAACAATGTTAAATTTAATTAATTTGACTGTTTTTATGTATATAATCATGTTTAGTGTGCCGCATTTAAAACAACTTTTGATAATGTGTTATTTAATTGTTATGTGCTTTATAAATTAATTTATTTTGTGACCTTCAAGATAATTAGTGTAAAATATTTAAATTTTTTTTTAAGTCTTACTTTTGTCTTTTTATGTTTTTTTTTCTTCCGATTTTTTTTATCTTTGGTGCATCGACATGTCAAATTTTTGGGTAGAAGACTGTAGCACGTCTTGACAGGAATTCCAAAAGACATAAAGCAGGTGGAGCGGTGTGGGATGGTGTTTCAGGATGAAACCAATGTCAAACAAAAGTAACCATTGTAACCATTATAAGAATCAGAGAGGAAATAGTAAGAACAAGGTGCGTTTCTTGCTATTCTTCTTAGCTAAGTTTTACTGCGACATAAGTTCATAGTGTATGGGAGGATTACACACAACAGCAATAAGTGGTGATCATTGGAGAAATCATTGAATATTACGGACGTAAAACGGCGACTATCCCAATAATTTTATATGAGCTGAAACCTCTGTCTTCAACATTGCAGATTGTCAGTTTAAGGACTTGGACAATTGTAGCTGCAACAACTTCAGGCTTAAAATTCCTCCCGCAGAGATGAAGTCCTGCAGGAGAAATCTATATACTTTTTAAAAAAGTACTTGCAAAGATAATGAACAGCATAATGAAAAAGGGCGTAAGTTAAACGTAGGATTGTAGTTTTTCACCAAGGCCTTCAATGAGCAGAGTTTATTCTAGATCTAAGTTACATACATCGTTTCAAAACAACTAGAAGAAGTAAAAATTATACTGAAGAAGAATTAAAAATCGTAACAACGAAATAAAAAAGATCTAATAAAGAGCGAGATTTTGAGGTATCAAAACTGAACTTTAAGGCAACGGAGTACTATGGCTTCATCGTCTGGATCTCCACCAAAATCAGCATGCGTCCAAATTCCAAAAGTTTTTCAGCAGAAGAAATTCAATATAACAAATTAAATATTTATATTCGAAGAATCATTTGCCTGAATTCCAAGTCACCCCCGTATTTTCCCTATCGCCGTTATGGAAAGAACCGTGAAAATAGTGGTAGAAGCTGCATCAAAGATATGGTAATTTTATCAGAAGAAAGCTACAATCAAAGAAAACGATGTCAAAATTCACTTTAAAAAAAGTTGTATAGTCGAAAATAAGCACACATTTTCAATACAACATTCAGAGGGAAAATGTTTCCTGCGAAATTATCTCCTTGTGGTTTTTTCATGCTTATCGAGAACGTAAAACAAGGAAAAATCTGCACATTTTCGAATTACTTAGAATTTAAATGATGCATAGTCAAAGTTTTTGTAGACATTTGGAACACTGAACATGACTATTCTAATAGATACAACCGGAATAAATCAGCGTTTTCAAAATCAGTGTTTAAGTTCAACACATTTTTAGAAAATCATGCAGTTGTCCAAATTGTCTCATTTTTTGTGCTAATTTCATGCTACCAATGTCACTCTTTCCGCACTATCCAAAATGAATAAAAAAACGATAAATGAGTTTTCTTCGTCCACACTACTGTACAAAATATTATTTAGTTTGAAATTTTAGAGAAAACAAATAAGTTTTTTAAAATCCCGAATACAAAACACACTCATAAATTAACCAATTTGCATACTGCGATGCATATCTGCAGCATACCGAAAAAACCGGTTAGCTGATTTTATTACTTGCTAATACCTTCCAATACAAAAGTTAATATAAATTGTTTGTAAAATTCTCAACAGATGGCGATACTGAGTTATTTTTTTTTCATGCGAAAATTTTATTCAGAGTTAGAGCAGTTACGCATCATTATTGCTAAGATGAACTTTGTAGATTTCGGAAATGTAAAAATAAAAAGAATGGTGCCCAGTTAAACTGCTATGCAGACTAATTGTATATTACAGCCTTATGTAATAATGCGATTCGAAAAAAAATAAGGAAGGAAGTACCCCTCCCCCAATTTCCTTTTTATACTTATCATTGAAGCCCCAAAACTAATCAGGGATACATCTTATCATATAATAAACCTGTATCCAAAATTCGAAGGCAGTCGAATTATTCTGCATAAAAATCCCTTTATGTAATTTATGAAACGTTTTCCCCCGTTCCCTCCTTTATAATTAATCATTAAACCTCCAAAACTGTTCAGAAATTCAACTTATGAAAAAAATCTACATCCAAAATTTAAAGCAAATCGTATAACTCTGCATAAAATTCTATTTAGCTAATCTAAGGGGGAGGTAATCGCCCGTACCCTCCTTTATAATTAACACAAAAAAAAAATACCACAACCATTCAGCGAAGCTTCTTACTATTATGAACCTGTATACAAAAATTGAAACAAATCGGTTAATTCTGTATGAAAAACCATTTACATAAATTATGAGGGGTAGTTTCCCCTATCCTCCCTTTATACTTATCCAGTGAATTCCAAAAACAAATCAGGGAAGCGCCATTTCGGAATAAACCTTTATACAAAGTTTGAAGTAAATAGATAAATTTTGCGTGAAAAACCTAAATTGAGATGAGGGGATCACCCCCCCCCCCTATTCCCCCTCTGTAAACTTATCCAATGAATACCCAATACTAATCATGAAGGCACCTCATTAGAATGATCCTACATCTAAAATTTGAACGAAATCTACTAATTCTGCAGGAAAAACCCATTTATGTAAATTAAGGGGGCAATACCCCCATTCCCCTTCTTATACTTATCGAATGAACTCTCAAAACTAATCAGGGAAGCGTCTTATCATAATAAGCTTAAATCCAAAATTTCATGTAAATCGGATATTTTTATCATGAGTTATCGCGTTACGTACGTACGTACGCACGTACATATATACATACAGAACGGGCGGACACATAAGCTCTCAGGCTTTGATAGCCTGTGAGCTAAAAAACTGGAGAATTTTAAAATTAAATTTTTCACAAAGATAAGTTCGTACACTTTATATATTGCATTAGAAAACCGGCACTATTTGCCAGAAGTATGTCATTTTTTTGTTCTAAATTTTCTTATTAATTTCCACATGCTTAAAATTATATATTCTATTATCTGAGTTAATATTTTTTTTTTCAAATTGGAGTTGTGAAGTCACAAAGGGTTAAATCATAGTTTATAAAATATACATGCATATACAAAAAAGAATAAAAATCATCTGAGCTAAGCCGTGCTTTTTCTAGCCCGCTGAGTTTTACATTCATCAAAAATCTCGATTGTAGATTCGAAACGTCTGTCTGCTGCCTTTTCATGCATTATTTGTGCATTTTAAATTGTTGTTTTTCTATCCTTATGCATTTTTGACAAAGATTTTATTTGCTATTTTAATAACTGATTTTTTTGTTCCATTTGCCATTTATTAAAATAATATTTCCTGAATTATCCACATATTCAATAGAAGATAGAAATAATTTTTCAGCTAATAATATTTGACCAATTTATTATTTTAATTATTGTGCGCTGGATGTATTTCGAAATATGTCTCTTTTCAACTCAATAATTTCAATGTTTTATATTTCAAAATATTTCTTTATTTTTTTAAATAACTGTACATTCATATTTCTGAAGATAAAAAATACATAAGCCGTTTAACGTATATTTTGTATCTTTATTATGATGAATTCTTAAAAGGAAAAAAAAACTTTATAATTTTATAATATTAATTGCAATCATAATACTCCATACGTTTTGGAATGAATCCACAAATTAAATACTAATGTAACGGCATATAATGTATTATACTCCTATTCAAAATCACATTCTATTGGGCTTTACTATTATATAAGAATATCAATTTTTACTTTCCATTTATATAAACGCTTGTTGTTTTTTTTTATTTTAATTAAAGAAATAAATTTCAATGACCGTACTAAAGAAAAAAGTTATCGAAATCCGCTAATCTATATTATGTTAGAAATTTTTTTTTTCAACAAGTCAACTATATAATTTTCTTTCCTTTAATTACTCACACTGATAATATCTGTAATTTTGGACAAAAATCGATTAAATGGTCAATAAAAAGATTTTAATGATAAAAAAAAGGTTTTTGAAGAGTGCTCAGTAAATGAGCTTTATGTTGTTGGCTTTAAATGCGCAATCTGATAAATTTATATAAAAAAGGTAATAATAATGATAAAAGCAGGAAGAATAAATTCAATACAAAATTAATTTTATCCAATTAAGATACGTTCCAATGATTTTATTTACGAAATAAAAATATGCAAATATTTAAATGAAAAACTTATTTAAAAAATGTATGCAATTAATCTTTAAAGACACGAACGGTTTTTATGTACATACTATGTGAGTAATTTAAAAGTATTAATTGCACTACATATTTGTTTAATGCAAAATCAAGTAGCGGGTGAAGGTGGACTAAAATTATCCCTTTAAAAGTAAAACTTGTGTAAAATAACATAACTGTTTAATTAAAATTTCCGCCCATTTGTTAATAAGTTTTACACTATATTTAACACTATAAAAATATTTTTATTTTATTTTAAACGCAAATTGAGTCATGAAAAAATAGATCTTTAAAGAATTGTCTAAAGGCTCATTTTACCCTCACCAAAGGGAAAAATGATCCCTCAGCTGAAACAGCACCGAAAAGTGGCGATAAAACACAATATAAATATTAAAAATTCATATAAAACACCATAAAACAAAACAATTCTCAGAATGCGTATCGAATTGGAAAACATAACAACAATTATTATAAATGCGTGTCCCTAAGGGGACGAGTTTACAAGTGAAAAGAACGGGGGCAGAGGACAGCTTGCCAATAGCGTGTCAAGCTTCTGTGTGAGGTAACCAACAATCACGAAGTAGCACATGCAAAAAAGAAAACTTTGGTGATAATCTTAGGAAAAAAATTATTCCGCAACATGGCCGCCCATTTTAGGTCCTATTACTGGATGACGCCAAGAAATATAACAAAGTTAGAAAGTGTAATTCACATATAAAAATATACATCATTAAGTAAACAAAATTATATTTCTGCGCATGAAAGACTGCATATCTAAATAAACATTAAAGTTAGCGCTTATCCTATAACAGATGATGTAAAATCCAATATTTCAAAGAATTATTTTCAGACGCGTAATACTTCAACGAATGAAAACCTCCATTGCCTGTTTCTCACTTGATATAACTTGTCTATGTGTTACCCGGTAAATAGCGCGACCTATCTACAAGAAAACATATATGAATCGCTGGAAAGAATATGAAAAGTATAACGAAGGAATCGAAATGGAATGTATAACAACAATTACTATATATGCGGGGACAAGGTCACTAGTGGAAAGAACAGGGAGAGAGGACAGCTTACAAATAGTGCGTTAGGCTGCGTTAACTAAACATCAATCACATAGTAGCAGATGCAAAAATGAAACATGTTGCCGAAATCTTTGAAGAAATATTACATGGCCATTTTATGTCAATGCCAAGAAGCATAACAAAGTTAGCAAGTGTAATTCACATACAAAAATATACACCATGAATTAAACAAAATCATATTTCTATGCATGAACGACTGTATATCTAAATAAACATGAAAGTTGGTGATTATCTCATAACAGATGTTATAAAACCCAAATTTTCAAAGAATTCTTTTCAGACGAATAATACTACAATCGCTTGAATATCGCCATTGCTTGTTTTTTACTTGACATAGCTAGACATACGTGTTACACGGTAAATAGCACAGCGTGTCTACAAGAAAACATATATGAATCGTTTTGCCCACTAGGATCATTTCAGGCTATCATCCCCTACTATAAAATCAAAGAACAATAATTTTATATTAAAGAAAATGACAAATTCAACAACAAATAATGTAACCACACATGGTTTTGAATAAAATAAATGGATAGTTGGGAGGGGCATACTCATTTTTTTAAAGTCTGTCGAGAACTAAATGTACTTTTGATGATATTCTCCTGCAATGCATTTTTAGCAATAGGTTTAAACCAATAAGCATCCAATTTATATGTAAATATATAACTTAATTAAGTCAGAGAATATATTTAGTTCAATAAATACAGTGATGGCATATTCAGTACGACAACTGTAACATGACAATAAAAAGAAAGAAAAATCATACTTCAAGCATAGATTATGAAGCACATTCCAAACACCCAGACCAATGTAACAAAATTGCACCTTTAAAAAAATAAAAATATTACGTCTCATTTCACCATACAGAAATTTATAACGCATTTCAAAACCGAATTTCAGCTGTTCCCATCTACAATCGGAAAACCCTCCGAATTTTTTAGCAGCGTTGTATATGATATAGAGTTTTGTATATATTAATATAAAATGCATTCCGAAATTTAGTTCATTTAAGAAACACGTATATTTCAGAAAATTCCCTTTCAGCAATTTTCTTTAATAAGAATGGTATGCGAATACTTTTGTGCAGTCCTGTACATAAGGTATGTTAGATTTAAGTGCGCATACGAAATCTAAAACGTACTCTATTCCAATTATTATGCAAAGAAAGTATTGTAACCGATGTCTTTTGTGCGTGTCCCTCTAAATTAATAAAAAATGGTATCAATGCTCTGTTATAACATAATCGTAGGGAAATTCAGTGATTTATATCATTTTCAATACATTTCAAATAGCGTAATGTTATTAAAATACTCTCTAAACGATTTTTACCCATTTACAATAATGTAATCGAGTTCTTTTGAGGGTTCCTGTAAATGAACCATTAATCGTACATACTTCATGTGCAATACCAAACATGCTTTGATGACTCTAAATAAGTTTTTTCAATTGTTTGGAAATCCGAGTATATTTACGGGAGTTAGGTCGTGGACAGACGGACCGAATGCAAAAGCACTTTTCAACTTTGTTGGAAAGTACTAAAAATTGTCAAAGAGGTCAGAAAAGAAGTAACAACTAATCATGTTATAGTTTTAAAATTCAAAACTGCTTTTTCAATGAATGGATAATTTTATACGTCATCCTTGTTCCGGAGCAATATTTATCAATGGTGCGATTTAAAAATTATACTTATTTCTGAACAATAGTTACCACTATTGACTATGGAGGAATTTTGACATTTTATTTACCCATCATAAGTAGCATAAGAGTAAGTCTTGCAGTCGTTTTGAAAATTGAAAAAAAAATTGACGGATTTGCATGTTTCATATATTGGATATTGCAAAAAAATATTTTTTTAAAAATGGCATCCGTCTGTATCTGTATCTGTCTGTGTGTCTGTGTGTCTGTCTGACTCTGTGTCTATCTGTCTGTGGTTTTAAACGCTCTATCTCCAGAACAAATTAAGATAGAGATTTGAAATTTGGTATGTACTTAGTATGTAAGAATAGAAAGAAGCCTATTGAATATCAATAACCTCGATTATCCGGAACTATTTTTTTCGGGCTATCGAAATACTCGTTCAGATGAAAGGTATGTAAAATTTTTTGAATACTTTTATTTTAAGGAACAAACGTAAAAGACAATACAAAAAGATAAATTTTGCTTAAAGAATTAATTTGATCGGAAAAATAGTTGTTGAGATATTTTTAATCCTATTTTTCACATTCTTCGATTTTTCATGACCTTATATTTCATTCAAATTTCAATTCAGAGACTTAGTTTAATTTGAAATGAGACGCTTATTCTAAACGAAGTAAATTGTTAGTTGATATAATTAGTATTTTCGCAGTTATAAGGATTCGATATTACTTAATTATACCATCGATCAAAAAATTATCTCCAAAAATCAAATAATACCCGCAATTCCGTAATAGATCTTTAATAGGTATTAAATATCAAAAACATTATATGTATAATCATATCATTAATATGTGTATTGCAAGATCAAAATACATGTTTAAAATTATTATTATGGAATTGTGATGCATTATTTAAATGGTTTTCACGCGTTTTATTTTCATATTTTACAGTATGTATATCAATGATGGGTAAGTATTACGGTGGCCTCCAACGAGTAGTTTTCAAGGGTTTTGGATGTTTATTACATAACCGATGTATTTTTTGACAAATGGGTCTACTGTCTGAAATGCTGGATATTTTTTCAAAATTTCAATGTAGTAACAAACTTCTAATGTGTTCTTCTGATTTTTATTTGTCTCTTATTTGTTTAGTTTATTTATTTTTTGTGTATACATATGTATTTAATATCACTCTAAAAGTCGTAAATGGCAAATTGATAAATAGTCTCAGCCATAAGATTTGGACAGCAGCAAATTATGGTAAATAAAGCAGTTATGATACGCAAATATTGTGTTGCAACATGAGAGACTATAAAAACTAAATGCTCTTTTTAAAGCACCATACAAAATTTTAAATAAGCTAGGACTTTCAAAAGACCTTACCTACTATGAAAGCAGCGTAAGACTCGGTAAAAAATGTCAAGCTACTGCTTTCATAGTAGAAGTACGTGTGTTTTGCTCCTGACGAAAAAAGACTAAGATCTTTCGAAAGGCCCAGCACATTTATTTTTTATGATGTTTTAAGAAGATCATTTAGTCCGTACTGTTTCACATCAACTTCAAATTCTATGAGATACTATTTCTCAAAGATGCCATTTAGATTTTTAGATGCAGTTAATTTCTGCATATTTTGGCTATATATACATTTGATACACTGTTTTAGTGAATATTAATTGATTGGCAATTGAATGGAATAAAAAATGAAAAGACTGAATGAAATGTTAATCAGCTTCTGTGTTCTGCCTCCATCCCCAAGCCCCCCTTTTATTAAATTTTCTAAAATTTGATTTTTACAAATAGAACTGAAATATTTTTTTCATGTGATTTATCACATAATAATCATTTTTAAGTAAAATTAGATTAACTTTAATTTGATCTAGGATTTCTTGTAAACATTCTAAAATAAATGATTATACGTCATATATCACTAAAAATCTAGACATTTGGACTCTTATATAAGTTAAATTACTCATAAAACTGGAGGCAGCATGTTGCAATCAGTTTACTGGAATAACGTTACATAATTATTTTTTACAATGTATACGCATAAATGTTTGTTTATATAAACCGTTATCTACTGAATTCTGAATTCATTAAAACTTTAACTTCTAAAATATTTTTCCCGATTTGTTTAAATTGATTTAAAAGATTTATATAATCATTTAGTAAATTTTAGAAGGATTTTAGAAGCATTGACGTATTTAGAAGGATTAAATAAATCTTTTATTTAAAATTTTTATCTTAGTAGGATTTTGTAGGATTAGGAAATGAATATATATGATTTTCTTACAATATAAATAAGGAGATATTTCCGAACTGAAAAATTCTTTACCTCTTCTCCCACGACAACTGAAAAGATAAAAAGACAGAAGAAATCGTCCTTTCAAAAATATTCCGTGCAATTATGCTTTTCAAACAAGATAAAGCAATGTACTTAAAATTCATTCTAACCTCTATTACAACGAATCGATGCATTAAATAAATTTTATAATAAATTATTTTAATGGTAACTTATAAGTACCGTAAATAGATAAACGGTTAATGTATGAAAAATTTTATTTATGCAGTGCCCCACCAGTGACCGAGAGGTTCTGACCTCAAACTGGTAGACGGTAGGGGCTGAGTTCGAACCCAATCGCGAGCGTCGGCCTAACCGTTCGGAGTTTTCCGTGGTTTTCTTCAAAACTTGCGTAAATACGGGTTAGGTTCCCTTAGAAAGACCCCTCACGGAGGGCACCTCACCCCTTAGGGCCTATATCCCACAGCGGAGATAATTGACCGACATACATACACCTTCGATTTATGCAGCACCATTACTTCGCATTAAAATTTAATTGTTTTATTTATGCTTACATTTTAATTACTTTCAGTTTTTAGAAATAATTAATAGTAATTAATAGTAAATTTAATCCATTACACGTGTTCAAAAAAAGAAAGAATAAAACCTTATTGAATTGTATAGTCAATGGCAGAAAGAAAAGAAAAATAAATCAGCGTGTAAATGATATGTATGTTCTTGTATTATTTATGGTTATCTATAAATATTCTGTATTACACAACGACTGAGTGTTTATGACAAGTACTAAAAGATTAATTGCCGTAGTTTCGTTCATAAAAACAAAAACCGGAAAGATTATGTCAGGGAATTCACTCAGAAGCATATGTTTATACCAGCCGCATTTCATTATTTTCCACTTTATTTATAGCCATGTATTACTCTAGTCACATATTATTTATAGTATGCTCTTTTTTAAGATTATCCTTTCCATAAAAAATGAATAAGTTATCTGTTGGGAAGTAAATTTGGGAGTAATTTTTTTTTTCATAAGATTGCAAATAATAATCATACAAATTTATGATGAGAAATATTACGCCAAAATATACAAATAGGTAACAAATATATAGAAATACAAATGTATACCAAACATGGACTTTTCTTCAAATACCGTATTTACTCGTGTATAACGCTCACTTTAAAAAAAATAGGGCAAAACTCCTAGGTTCGCGTTATACATGGAATATTTTTTTTTCTTATGGATGTAATCACACGATATACATATGAATCAAGAAATGTACTCAAAGAAGGCATAATTGTTCGGAAAATCTTATTTAATTGAAGTGTTACTGCATCATTATTTCACTCTTTGCACTTTTTTATGCATTAACATTTTATAAACGCTAATTAGTAATTCTCACTGCAGTCACTCACTCCTACCCTCTGCCAGTCATACCCTACCCGAAGTCTAAAGATGTATTTTCTTCTTGTTTTTGTCTGAAGTAATGTTTGTTTCAACTTTCTTTATTGAAATTCATTTAGTCATTCATTCTTTTGCATGTCAATTTATAGTTCGTGTTATATATGAGATTTTTAAAAAATCGTCATTTTTTTCTTGTAAAGTAGGGGGTGCGCATTATACACGAGTAAATACGGTAATTTGAATAAAATAAATTCTAATTAATTAATACCGTTATATTTTAAAAGTTATTTTATATTGTACAATTCTATATCCGGGAAATTGAAACATACTTCCGTCCTGTTAAAATTACGGTTTAATATTTTCATAAACATAGTAACTAAATTTTGCTCCTCAATATAATCCATTGGTAAAAGCTTGTTTCAACATTTCGTGTTCCATTTCATTCATAAATTCGTCAAATACTGAACAACGACAAGCTGTTGTTTGTTCCTACATAAAATAACAACGGTTCATAAAAAAGTACAAATTATTTAATGTCATGAATTAATCAATCATTTATGAAAAATATTTTTTATACATTGACCCATTACGGTCTGGTGTGCTATTAATAGAACCTGTCTTTTCATCAAGTATTATTTTGCCTTAACAATTACTTTTATTACTTTTTGCATGTAGTAATTATAAAATATGTAAAATGGATTTCTTATTATTATTACTTCACTTATGTTTTGGCATTTAGTAATAACAATAATAATAATAAATATTTGCTGAATTCTCTTTGCACCGGAGGATATTCTTTCCTTTTAAACATATATTTTATCCTTTAAATTCAAGATATAGGTTAATTATCTGAACAAATCATGTGTGATAAAACGCAAAAAAATATTAGAAAGTTGTAGCATCGATTAGATCCTGTTATTATACGTTATTCTCCAAATGTTTGTAAAATCTTTAGTTTAGCCTAATGTCATATGAATACGAATCAAATAACACGCAAAATGAATATTTTCGTTAAATTTCCGTCAATGACAAATAGTAGAAAATATATTTGGATACTTGCTATTAAAGATTATAAAAGTTAAATTATTATATATCTCGAAATTGAAAAAAAATCTGAACTGAAAACGTTAATTTTTTTAATTTGTTTTGACTGTATTTCGAAAGTTATTTTGACATCTTTTACTGTCATCTCAGAAATTAATAGTGTCAGGTTCTGAGACTGCACCTGCTACAGATTGGAATTTCCGTTATTTCTCTATTTTAGTTTTTGTGTATTGTACTGGCTGTGCACTAGAATTTTCAACGTGACATTCTTTCTTTGTTGAAGAGAGAATTGACAGGTAATCCTGTACAGGTGGTGAGTGAGAAAGAGGAGATTGCTGAGAGGCGTGTTCATCCGTCAGGGATGTATGTGGATGATGAGCAAACAAGCAACATTCACTAATCAAGAAAGGAATGTGGAATGTGTCCAATGAATAAGCTCCAAAGGGAGTTGACATTGGGGAAACACAGTGATTTGAGAAGAGCAAGTCTTGTCTCAGATTGGAGCAGTTGGTATCTGGGTTTCGTACCTAGCGAGTGTGTAGGACAGAGGTCCTAGTAGAGAGTGCTCTGTGTTGTAGAGCGTAAACAGTTCGTATCTGGAGAGCAATTTACACATACGTCCTGGTTTTGTGGTCTGGGCCAGATAGCATAGGCCGAGTATCCTTGTGTTGGGAGATTCGAAATTGATCTCCAGTAAAGTGAATCTAACGTGCATTGAGTGTGTGGAAGAAGGTGTAATTTGAACAGAATACAGCCAACTTTTACTGTATTTAATTTAATATTGAACCGGATCACCTATATCCGAGTTGTAATTGTATATAATTGTAAATAGCGTATTTAGTGTGCACATATATTCTAAATAAATTGTTGATTCAGTTATTTGACAGCGTCAGTGTTCATTTACACAATCCTCACAGTGGGTGACCGATATCACCTAATAATATCGGTGGTGGTAGCTATAACAGCCACGGACTTTCTTCAAAGTTGTGCGGGATGAGAGGAACGTCCGACAAATAGATTTATAGACTATATTATTAAGAAGAAAGTGCATTAAAGCATATAATATGAAAATACATACTTTAGATAATCAAGTAAAGAAAGAATGAAATAAATAAATGAAATGCTTTTCTCTACATATGGCATAATTTATACTTTTCCATAACAAAAAATATTCAAAACTTTTTGGGTATTACGAAAAAGTAATATATTCTCTTATCATAATGATATTATTTTCTTTATATATTAGATTTAAAAGAATATCCATCACAGAAGCTGCGAAAACTTTCGGTATATCAAACACAGCTATCTATTCATCATATTCGTTTTTCATTTATCAGCATACGTGGCCTGAAAATTGATCTTTTTGAAAGATAATAGATTATATTTCAACATAAGATATAATATTATATGGTCAAATCCCTTAGGCTAATTCTCATGAACATTTTTGTTTTGTTCTAAAAATATATTTCACTAAATCCTTTAGCATATATGAATGAAGAATTAAATATCACACACAAAATGTGTAATATGAGGTATATAACTAAACGTTGAAGGTTCGTACGACATGATAGTCTATCTATATAGATGAAAAATTACTTTATCTGCTTTTAGTATAAGAAGATTACTATTTGGTATATTGTATATTCACTTTATAATTATAATTATTGTTTGTAAACAAAAAATTAAAATATTGTACGCTGACGATATCTTTGATAAGCAAACATTTATTTTATTTTTATTTTTTTTTAATTTTTTAATTGGTTAAAAATCAAAACAATACTATAAAAATTAAAATTAAAATTGGCGGTAAGGAAATACTACACAAATGTACCACCAATAATATCGAAATATATTGTCCGAAGGAAAAAAACTTGCATACTCTAATTGAATAACATTAAATGCATACTAGATGATGAATGCTTATACATTTATATATCAGTTATATAATTTATTAGTTTATCTGAACTACATCATTCTCTAAATTTGAATCCAATGCTTATGTGTTCAAAAAAGATGAACTTGTTATTTTATTATCATATGTAAACATTTTGTTATATTATGTTGGAAAGACGATCTATGTTCAATCTCTTGCATTCTATGACGTACGTATCGTAAATCGTGCTACATCCTTGGGGACGAGCGACCACTATATATGCCGGCACCGATTGTACTCAGATCCCGCGAGACTACCATTCATGCCGGCGCTGTTTGTACTCACATCCCGCGAGGCTACCATTCATGCCGATCAAACGGAACGTTTTGTTTTTCACAGTTTAGCATAATAAAAATTTATCCTAATTCTATTTCAATGTATATCAAGGAAGAAGACTTCTCCTTCAAACTAGGAAAGCTAATGAAAACATTTTTTTTTATCCACGCGAATTTATTTTTTTATGGAAATACTACAATGGGAAAAAGATTATTTTTTTATCACGTCTTTGTGTTTCATAAATCTTTTTACGCGTCTAGTAAAACTTTATTTTTCTTTATTAGAAATAATGCTACTGAACTTCAGAAGGAAAAATTTGCGGTTTAAGAATAGGATCATAAGAAAGTATATAATTTACTTAAGTATGCGTATTAGTAATCACATTTACGATTACGAATGATAACATGAACATCTGATTCATTGCTTTTTTCCGCTCTTTTATCTCGATCAGAAATAGTGGCAAAACCGACGTCATTAATATTTCGTGTTTTCTTTCTTGTAGAAGGAAAGATTTATCTTTTTTATATTTTTATTTTATTTCAGGTGTGCTTCGCAGTTAAAAAATAAAAAATAATAAGAAAGAAAGAAAAGTGTTACATACTGATTGTGGGAGCTGATACGCTGATAACATTCTTTCTCAGTGCAGCTAAATTAAGAATATTTTTCTGCGTTACTGACCAGTTTTTTTCTATAATTCTATATATTTATCTAATATGTTTTACATTACATGCTTGCATATGTATACATTACATTTTAAAAATTACTAGTAACATGAACAAAAGTTTTTAAAGAGTGTTTTAAGTTTTAAAGAGTATTTTAAAGTATTATTGTGCTTTATTCATTATTATTCAAGATTTTTTTCTTACTTATATATTAGATTATATGTTAACATAGATTTTAAAAGATAATTTCAACATCAACGAAAGTTTTGAAAGTTTCAAATCATTATTAAATTTTGCTCATAATTATCCAATAATTTTTATTTGATATGCCTTATTATACGATATACCATATGGAAATATATTTTCTATTTCTGAAATAATTTTAACATAAACATATTTTAGAAAGGCACATTTTTAATTTTTACTCTGATTTGCACATCATTACTGATTATTATTCAAGACTGTTTGTTTGTTTTTAATTATGTGTTATATATATTTTTTTTATTTCAAAAATATTATAAAATTAACTAAGTTTTTTTTAAAATCCAATCTTACACACACACACACATATATATATATATTTATATATATATATATATATATATATAAGTGTTACAAAGCAACAGTAGCAGGTTGTTTGTATGTTTCATTTAAAATTTTTCATTTCTAAATAAATCGTTTTTTGTAAAACATTTATTTTATTTACTGAAAGTGTTAAAAATTATTAAATATCAAGATGGTTAGGCTTGTTTTTCTATTATAGCAAAATGTTTCATAGGTTGATATTTAACAGCCTGGTAAGTATTTTTCTGTCATGTTATATTATTTTAAAAGCTAAAAACAGGATATAACTATTCATTATTTACATTTAAACATTTTTTTTCCAATTAAAATATCACACAATATACATCATTTTTTGAATGAATATATAAAAATAACATCAAATTCCATGTATGTGAATTTCAAAAAGTTTCATGCGAAAGTTATTTTTTTTATTAATTTTTAAAGAATTTCTGACAAGCGTTAGGCTTAACTGCGCGAAATCCTCCGGCCCAGAAGGTGAAATCGAATTTCCCCGCTCCGTCCTCAGATGCGCACTTCAAAATGCGCGCGCCGCCGTCGCGAACGGGTTAAAAAAAATTCTGTGATATTACGGAGAAAATAAGGGTAATCTGTTACCTTTAGTCTTATGTAAAATTACAGAGATTATAAAAACCGAGACTCTGTTAACTAACAGAAAAGGTATTCTGTAAATTTAGAATAAACTCTGTTAATTAGCATTGTTAAAAATATACGAGACTCTTTAAATGTACTTTTAATGATAATAATTTAATTTATCACTCAATCTTCAGTGAGCTTTAAAGAATTTCAATTTTCCGAGTGAATTTGAATTGCTGTATCATTAAACTTTAACTCAATTTGTTTCAAAGCGTTCTGGAGTTTGATCGTGAGACCGCTTGACACAGAAGAACACCGTACTGACATCGGAATTCACCAACGCGGGTTACCCTTGAGTCCGTGTTAAATGCAAGGCATGAACATACAAGGAAGGTCTCCATACTGGGCATACTAAAATTTTTTTGAAAAAAAATTCAGATTAAACTACTCATGCACGTAATAAAGGATCAGTCAAATTTAGCGGCGGAATTACAGAAAAAACTCAGTAAAAAAATAAAATACTTTCGAGTATTTCGCGCGAAAAGACAAAAGCGTCACGGGATTTGCCGATCAGCATTTTCCCTCGCCAAAAGCAAACGGTTTTAATGCACCTGAAAATTTCTTGTCAATTAAATTTTAGAATACGTGTAAATAGTATTTAATGAATTTAAATATGAACAATGAAAGAGTTCGACAAATAGATGTATTTTTTATTACATATTTCTGTTGCTTTTGCTACAGTTATTTAATTTTATCATTTTAAAACTAATTTCTTATATGAAAAATACTTTTATATTGAAAATCATATTTTCATATATTTAAACGTATGACAAAATAGAGGCCAGATGAAGAATGCTGCAATAATACATTTCAGTATAGGAGAAGTTATGTTTCCATAGCAACAATATTGAATCCACAGAGCTCAATTAGATTGAAGTTAATTTTGAGATTGAAACAATTTTAATTATTATAAACTTTGTTTTAATTCATAAAATTTCACCGTTAATTTTCGTTCTAAAGACATTAAGACAAAAATATAGTTAAAACAAATTAAAGCTGACAAAACTTACATTAGATAAATAAAAAAAAATTTAAACAAGTTCAAGATGAAACATTTTTACCTTAAAAAGAATTTGACATAAAAAAAGTATTTTTTGAAATTTTATTTTGTCGCCAACCGATGATAAATCGCCAAATAAAAGAAATATTCATTATTTTATTACGAAAATTCTATGGAGGTTCCGCCAAAATTTTTTTAGAAACGTATATATCCACATGAGAAGAACATTCTGTAATTTTTTCAGAATTTTCTGAGTATGCCCGTATGGAGACCTTCCTTGTTAGATACAGAAAGGTTTTCTCACGCAATGTATAAATAGTGAGTCAGGATTTTGGAACTAAATGACAAAATGGCAACAGGTATAGGTCAGCCGTTCTAAAATAACGCCCCCTATAAACAAACTGAAAACGGCTACTATTGTAATGTAAGAATATTTCAGAAAAAAAATTATAAATACTTTTCGTTCTAATTTAAGTTATTACTAAACATTTAGAAAAAAATTCGGAAAAATACGATGAACCATGAAGAGGATAAATGTAAACAACCAGCGAACTAAGGAACCATTCTACATAGGCGCCACTTATTTGAAATTTATTTCATGGAACGGTTTTCTTCTTCGAAAGGCTATTTCCTGAGAAGTCCTTCAGGCCCAGGAATTATCACGGACTCAAGAGTTAACCCGCGTTGGTGAATACGGATGTGACTGAGCTACAAAAATTGATGCTATTGAGCATAAAGTATGTCTTTAAAAAAACAATTAGTTACTTTATTAGCAAATATATTTTAATTAGCAATTTTCTTAAAAAAAATTTCCATGACTAAATTTTCTTTAATATTTCTAAAAAAATTTAAAGCGTGTAATTTGAATTACTAAAATTAATTCTTAAAAGATAAAAGTATCTTTTAATCCCTAGATTTAATTAGACATAAGATATGGGAAATAAGTGAAAAATGATGATCTAGTAACTCAATCGAATGCATTTAACCGAGAACTAGTGCAATTTTACATAGAGTCTGCTTTTTTTTGTGTGTGTTTTTTTACAGAAATTTTTAACAGTGTATTATGATTATTTCCGACAATGTCGATATAATATCGTGTGGGTTCGAATTACTTGTACTGTAATTCCACCAGGGAAACAACCTTTATAGTTTCATCATTTATTTACACTATATTACAATAGCCGCTCACGCAGCATCCGAAAAACAAAACATTCTTACATCTCCGATCTTATTTGGCCAACAAGCATTGCCTCACAAAACAGATTACGGTATCGTCGCGCCATCTACATTTAGGAAGTGCAACTATTCGAAGATATCACACCCCTCTCCTCATAGTTCAAACGAACTACAGGCAATCTTGGTCTATTGCTTCTTCGAACTGGAACACTTTTTTTCGAGTCCTCATCATTATTTTTAGTCACAGTGTCCTTTACAGATATATCTGTCATAACATCATTTTTATTACTCACAACAGTACCTGTTACAATATCATGTGAAGGCTGAGATTTGTTTGGTTCCATAATATTCTCATTATCACGTTGGTCTTTTATTTTTCCATTAATCTCAGAAAAACGGTTTTTATTAACCCTTTCATAATTATCATAAGCATTGTAATTTTTGCCACTATAACCCATATTTTCAAATTTTTCTGACATTTGTTTGTTATAATGGTCATTTTCTTCAATTCTTTCAGATTTTTCGTAACTTATCTCTCTGTTACGTCTCAACTGATTTACATGACGCTTACACATTATTCCGTCACATCTATTTACTAAAACCCATCTACTTCCTAATAATTTTATAATTTTTCCTTTTACCCATTTCTCCCCCTTTCCAAACTTTTTAACGAAAACTAATTCATGAAGCTTAAATTTGTGCAGGGGTTGCTGTATTTTAGGTTTTGATGGTAATACCAAATGAAGGGCTGTTCGAATTGGCCGTCCAAACATTAATTCAGCAGGAGTTTTACCAGTCACTGAATGAGGAGTTGAATGATTTTCTAACAAAAGTCGTGCAATTGATAATGATATGTCATTTTTATCCAGTTTCCTAAGGCAATTTTTCACAGTTTGCACGTATCTTTCCGCCTGTCCGTTCGACGACGGATGATATGGTGGAATAGGTGTATGCTTAATTCCATTATTTTTAAGAAATTCCTCAAATTCCTCACTTGTGAACGCGGATCCATTATCACTGACTAATTCTACTGGTAATCCAAATGTCGCAAAAATTCTTCTTAATACTCTAATAGTATTTCTACTATCGGTCCTGGGCACTACTTCTACTTCTAACCATTTTGTATAAGAATCAACTACTATTAAAAAAAATTCCCTTCAAACGGACCTGCATAATCTATGTGAATCCTTTCCCAGGGTAATTCAGACTTCCATTCTAAGGGTTTCATTTTTGGATTATCCCTCGCGCACATTTGCCATCTACTACATGAATTTACCATTTGTTCAATTTCCTTATCCATGTTTGGCCACCAAACCACCCCTCTAGCTTTAGCTTTCATGCTAGACATACCCTGATGAACAGAATGCAACAATTTCAATATATATTCTCTACTTTCCTCTGGCACAATTACTCTATGCCCCCATAATAAACAATTTTCTAAACAGGAAATTTCATCCCTTCTACGAAAATAAGGTTGATATTCTTCTGCTTTAACCTTTCGAGGCCACCCATGTAGTACCCACTCTAAAATTTGTTTAGTTACAGGATTTTCAGTTGTCCACTTTGCAATCGTTTTAGAAGTAACGGGCCAATCATTATTATTTGAAACAAACATTATTTCAGCAGGATTACTAACTATATTTACAGTTTCTGGGAGAGGTAATCTACTTAATGCGTCCGCATTTTTATTATTTTTACCTTCGCGATACTCAATTGTATAATCATATCCTGCTAACTTAAGCGACCATCTCAGCATTCTAGGTGATAATGTATCAGGTACCTTTTTAACAGGATCAAACAATCTAATTAAAGGTTTGTGATCTGTTATAATTTTAAACTGTTTACCAGCTAAATATTGGTGAAATTTAGTAACACCAAATATTACAGATAAAGCTTCTTTATCTATCATTGCATAATTTCTTTCAGTTTTATTTAAAGTTCTAGAAGCATAAGCTATGGGTTTCTCTTTACCCTCAATAATATGGCTTAATACAGAACCAATGCCATATTCTGAAGCATCACAGTTCAAAACAATATCTTTGTTAACATCATATAACTCTAAAACAGGTGATGTACATAATAATTCTTTAACTTTTTGAAATGCTTTATCATGCTTTTCTGACCATGTCCACTTAACATTATTATCTAATAATCTATGTAAAGGTTCTAAGACATCTGAAATATTAGGTAGGAAGTTTCTATAATAAGAAATTAAGCCTAAAAATGAACGCAACTGTGACACATTATTTGGTTTAGGTGCATTCAAAATAGCATTAACTTTTTCTGGCATAGGTCTAATTCCTTCCTGAGAAATTTTATGTCCTAAATAGCAAACTTCCGAAACCATAAATTTTAATTTTTCCTTATTTAATCTTATACCATGCTCAGAAAAGCATTTCAGAACACTTTCAACTCTTTCAGAATGTTCTGATTCATTCCTAGCACTTATGATTACATCATCTAAAAATACACCAACATACTCATATTTTTTTAATATATTCTCTATTTTTCTCTGGAACATTCCAGGAGCACACTTTACGCCAGAAGCTAATCTTAAAACATTAAATAATCCTTTATGAGTATTAATAGTTAAAATTTTACTACTTTCATTATCTACAGGTTGTTGTAAATAAGCATCTTTTAAATCAAAAACAGTAAAGAATTTTCCACCTGACAATTTAGAGAATAATTCTTCCATCCTAGGAAGAGGATAATTATCATTTTCTGTATTTGCATTTACTGTGGCTCTATAATCACCACAAATTCTAACAGTACCATTTGGTTTTGGAACAATTACTATAGGACTAGCCCAATCTGAATGATCGACAGGTTTCAAAATACCCTCTTTTGTTAATCGTTCCAATTCCAAATCAGTAGCTCTTCTCAAAGCAAACGGAACAGGTCGAGACTTAAGAAAAACTGGTTTTGCATCCCTTTTCAAATTTATTGAAACGGGAGGACCTTTTATTGTACCGATCCCGTCAGCAAAAACATTTGGAAAATTTCTAATTAAATCATCTTTCGAAATACTTTTAATCATATTTACATTAGGCCAAAATAATTTTGATGCTTTTAACCAAGTTTTTCCAATTAGACTCGGACCTTCTTCTTTAATAACTAACAATTTTAAATCAGGTATACAATATTCATCAACAAAAACATCTACTTTTAACTCACCTAATACAGTTAAAAAATCTTTAGTATAAGTTTGTAACTTAACTTTAGATTTAATTAAAGGTAGCTTACCTGAGAACAATTTTTCTGCCACATTTTTACTTACAATCGTATGCGCCGCCCCGGTGTCAATTTCAAATTTAACATTCACCCCATTTATTTTTACATTTTTTTGCCATGTTACACTATTGGAGTTGTTGTCCACACAATTAAAACAATATTCCTCTTGAACAGTTTTAATTTTACTGTTTTTGTTCTGTTTATCATTTTTCATCATAAATTTTCGATTTCTACAACAAATTCTTAGGTGACCAAATTTGTGGCACAGATGGCACTCAGCATTCTTGAAAGGGCACATTTTAGGATTGTGGTGTTTCGCACATCTGAAACAAGGTTTCTCAGACGCGAATTTTTCTTCTTTGGGCTTAAATGGGTGAGAGAACTTTTCTGGTTTCGGTTCTCCACTCTAGCGCGCACTTGGTTGACAGCTGTACTTTCGCCTATAAATAGTGATTTCACACCGGCTTCCGCAGATTCAAAAGATTCTGCGATCTCCACCGCAGTCTGGAAATTTAATTCCTTACAATCGAGCAGCTTTTGTTGTATCTTTTCATCTTGTATTCCGAATACAAGCTGGTCACGCAGGCGGTCATTTAAGGTGTTTCCGAAATTACAGAATTCAGACAATCTTCTAAGTTCTCTTACAAACTCAGCTATGCTTTCCCCTGTCTTTCTAAGACGTTTCTGAAATTTACATCTTTCTACAATTTCACTTGGACAAGGAGAAAAATGTTCTTTAGCTTTTTTTAAAAGATCTTCATATTTTATCTCCTTTAACGTCTTCGGGACAATAATGTCTCTTAAAATCGTAAATGTTGTCGTACCAACAGAACTAAGCAAAATATTCTTTTTCATTTCTTCATTCTTTATATTATTCGCACAGAAATAAAAATCCATTTTCTCAACATAAATAGTCCAAGGAACCTTTGAGTCATATTCTTCTAGCCGACCCAGTGAAATAATTTCTTTTTCAACAGCCATTTCTTTTCCCGGCGTTTACTTTTTTTTCACAATATTTTTCTTAACAAAATAATATGGGTAAATAATCCCATCTTAGTCGCCACTTTATAATATCGTGTGGGTTCGAATTACTTGTACTGTAATTCCACCAGGGAAACAACCTTTATAGTTCCATCATTTATTTACACTATATTACAATAGCCGCTCACGCAGCATCCGAAAAACAAAACATTCTTACATCTCCGATCTTATTTGGCCAACATGCATTGCCTCACAAAACAGATTACGGTATCGTTGCGCCATCTACATTTAGGAAGTGCAACTATTCGAAGATATCACTGTCGATGACAGCGTTTTTCCGGGTGTATGGATGATTTTTTAATTAGACTATCGGAATTCTCACTAGAAAGTTTTAGCTCTTATTAATTACCCGTCATAAGTAGTATACAGTAGGTCTTGCGATCATTTTGAAATTCGAAGAAATTTTTTTTTTTGTCGGGTTTACCCTTTTCAGACACTGGAGATTTCGAAAATAACATTTTTAGAAAACAAAATTTGCCGCACGTCTGCCAGTGTATATACCAATAATAGATTGTCTGTATATGCTGCTCTGTCTCCCAAACAAATTCAAATAGAGAATTGAAATTTAGTGTTTACTTAGCATGTAATAATGGAAAGAAGCTTATTTATAGAAGTTGATTATCCAGAACTTTTTTTTGGACACTCGAATTAATTGTTCTTATGAAAAATATATTAAAATTTTCAATTATTTTTTTAAATTCTGGTGTGAATGTAAAAGACAATAAAATAACATAAAATGTTCATAAAGAATGAAGTTGATCGGATAATTAGTTGCTGAGGTATTTGAAATCCTATTTTCCACATTCTTTGATTTGTCGTGATCTTTTATTTCATTAAATTCCAATTCAAAAGTATATTTTAGTTGAAAATGAGACTCTTAATCCGACTCACTAATCTTGAGTTACTATGATTATAATTTTGGAATTATAAGGATGTTTCTTTGACGTAATTCGGTAGTACAATTATATCCTGTAAATCAAAAAAATATCACCAAACTATAAGATTAAACGGCAATAATGGTTTATCGTAAATTTCACATTCACGGGATTTTAACACGTTCGCTGCCGCTTACGTAAAGATGTGATGATAGTTAATGCCACACTGTAGAAGTGGGTTTTTCCCAGAAGCCAATTTACTTTTTATAACAAAGAATCAGTGAAAGATTTTCAAGCGCCAGCGCGTGACTGGCTATTGGACATCACCCCCATCACACGCTGGAGCGTGAGTGGCCCCTTAACGTTAATGCCTTATCACGCACTGGCGCGCCTGCCGCAGCGAAAGCATTATATGCATAGCATGTGTTTGTTACGTCGTCAAGTGATTTTTTATTCGACATTTTATTTGTATTTTATGAATCTTTTACTTTTTGTTATTTAAAATAAAAACTGTACCAATTTGTATAATTTACGAATATTTTGGCGATTATAATTTGTCGAAATGGGTCAACGGAACAGTCGAGTAGAACCTGCAATTCCATAACAGAGCATTAATATGCATTTAAAATATGTAATTGTCGGTTTAAGTTTTACTTCGGAATTGCAATTCATTTTATACATAATTTACACATTTTTTATTTGCATATTTAACAATATGGATATCCATGATGGTTTAGTATTACGGTGGCCTCCAACGACTAGTTTTTGTTACACGATAAATGAGTTTCATTAAATAAAAAACAAACAACACAAAAGAGCTACTAAATAAATGTTTGCGGTCCAAATTCAAAGTAATAATAATAATGCCAGATGCGGCAGTATTGGTGACTATAGTGAGAAACATCTGCTAACAGATTTAGAGCGCAAGTGCTAACCGTAATACATCTGGACAAATTGCAAGAATGCTAAAAATTATCTTACCAAAGATCACACACATCCATAATACCGATACACACAGTAATTCATTCATTCAAATATCGGAATAATATTTTTGAAAAAAAGAAATTACATGAAGTTGAAAACTATAAGTTAAATTAATTAACGTACACGCCGCTGTTCCGTAAGGAGACCGCAAGAACAATAAAAACCTTAATACATTTTCTTTTGCAATTCCACGGATATTTTAGGAAAAAAAATCTATTAAGTATTTCTCCCGGACTGTTTTGTTCCAAAAAATGCAATATGGTGTTGAAAGTAGGTAATGCCATTAGAAAATTTAAAATTGGTAAAATTTGTAACATGTATACGAATTCTATTTCAAAAAAGTTTACTTATGTTCTTCAAGAGCACTCTTCTGTGACAAATCGACAATAAAATAACATATAATGTTTTTTTTCTTTTTTTATGGGTGTGTAACATTTTATAATAAGTTCTGCAATAACATTTATTTCAAATATCTTAAAACACCACATCAAATGATGACTGAGAATTTTCTATAAAACTGTAACAGCAATCACAAATAAAGAAAAAAGCAGAAGTATATTATGCATGGATTTTTTTTCCTTTTAAAATTAATCGAATGAAGATTGTATTCATTGTCACATATAAAAGTAATAAATAAATAAATAATCCCAAAACTAAGTGAAATATTCTCATTTTCATTATTATTCAATTAGCAAAAAGATGTGCCATTTTGGGGTTCTAAATAAATATATATATTTTGTTTTTCAGTAAACGTGCGATAGCTTATATACATCCAAATCTGACAGAAAATTTATATTTTTTTATTATTTTAGTTGTACATTTGCAAATAAAAGACACCAATCTCCCTTAAAACAAGTTTTATCATGTATTTCTGGCTTTCTAAAATCTCGATTTACTTTTCAAAGCCGCTTTATATACTATGAACAAAAATTGATATACTCAAACTTTCTTTCCTATAGAACGTGAAATTGGGACTTCACATCTTCATATCTATGATTATTCCTAAAATGAAGCAAGAAATTCATAAAACGCTTGTTTTTTATTCTTTTGAAAAGGAGTTCGAATAAAAAGAATAGTATATTTTCATAACATATCGAAATTAAAAAAATATATATTCG
Organism: Maratus speculifer; assembly: GCA_964019185.1. Lineage (NCBI taxonomy): Eukaryota > Metazoa > Arthropoda > Arachnida > Araneae > Salticidae > Maratus > Maratus speculifer. The sequence goes on from OZ025290.1 coordinate 182,875,296, forward strand.
AATTAGTGAAAAAAAAAATAGTTTTACCACAAAACAAGGGAAAAAAAGGTACTCCATTCTTCAGATGTTTTTGGCAATGAATCAAAATGAAACGATCCGTCATATTTTTGAAAGATGCTTTTCTGGATCGAGTTTTTTTTCTAATGTCAAATCAGCTCAACTCATCTATTCTTTAATGACATTTTGACCTATTTTTCATTATTTTCGGAAAACTATTTTATTTTTCATACTGATTGTTTAAAAAAATATAAGCATGCACATTTAGTGTTTGTTATTATTTTCATTTCTAAATTATTTTTAAGGACATGTACTAAGAAATTGGTAGTTGTATTATTTGAATTTTATTGTTATTTTTACGATTTTGTTTGAAATTTTCTTTTAATTTTATTTTAAATTGACCTACTGCATTCAATTTCTTTACACAGCTATATGTAGTACAAAATCGGCCATTATGATTATGTGCGACATAATGAACCAATTCGAAATAAATTCAGACCGAGTATCAATTTCGCAAAGATTTTGAATGCATTCTTTAAACCAACTATTTCAAAACTTTATTGGTACGCGACCCACATTTAAGCAAAAACACTTTTCGCGACCCAAACTTAAAAAAAAAAAAAATACATTCCATCTAATATAAGGATGTATATCAATGTGCCAATATTATGACCTCTATAAGCTATTGGCAATTCTCTCCTACGAAAAAAGGCTTTTTTTTTTTGTACGAGGCAACGGTTCTTTGGAAATCAGAATAGCATCAAAGTTAATTCCTCTATAATTTCAGTTCATTATTAACGCATGTTAAATTTTTTCGGTCCATAATAGGGGCCGGGACACATTGTAAAATACAATAATTGCGTTTTTATTTACCGAGTTAAAATTTTAAAACTTTTTGTGATGATTAACCATGTTTTTTGTACGCAAAATCACATGATAAAACTTCTTATAATTTTTATTAAAAGTTCAAAATTGAAAAATTTGGGATAACTTAAAATTTTTAAAACGCGAAAAATTATTTGTAGAACTTCAATTTTTTATCACTTAAATATACAGAATTACAGAATTTTAATTTTGATGCAGCATTTAAAAAATATGTTAATTTAAATAAAAATTAAAAAAGCTTAAAGCAAAAATTAAAAAAATATATTAATTTAAATAAAAATTAAAAAAGCTTAAAGTAAAAATAAAAAATATATATTTGTAATTTTACTTTAAAAAATCATATTTTTAAAAGTAGATATTTTCTTCAAATTTATAAAAACAAAATTAAAGCAAAGAAAGAGAAAAAGGTATGTTCAAACTTTAAAAATTTATCTTTAACAGTTCTTGACTTATAGCAATTTAAATAGGAGATATGTTTAAAAAACACATCATGAAGAAAAAATGCATTTTCAGAAGAAGTCGTTTCCAAGACAATTATTGCTTGAAAGGTAGATTTTGAAAATTAACAAAAACAGAAGGTTTCATATTTCCTGTTTCAATTAAGATGGAAACATTATTTAAACGTCAATTTAAGCAGCAAAAACCGGAGATATTTTCAATGTGGGAAAATGTTTTTAGAAAATTTTAAGACTTTTGTGTTCCGAATCCTTTAAAAACGAAGTAGAGCAGAACCACTCAACGAATACTAGAGAAAAAAAAAAATAATACTAATTGAATCGTTTTGGTTAAAACCTTATTTGTTTTTCGGAAATATGTTATGGCTTAACATTAACATATGTGCCATATGTCATTATTGCAAACTATTGGAACGAACGGAAAAAAAATTTCCATAGTAGTTCATCTTTCTTATGACTTATATGAATTTGTTAGTCAAGAGGCCCATTAATCCAATCGAAAATAGCAATCTTTTGAAAAATAAGATAAAAAAGCAGTAATTCAATTTATACTTATGATGAAAAGAGTTTTTTTTAATTTTATGCGACACCTCTGAAATTTTCACACCAAATAATGTACACTTTTCTTGGGCGTAATCCTGCTTGATAGCAACTGCTGAGCTAGTTCGTATTCGTATGTATTTTCCAATGAAAAGAAAATCTACCGATACGGCCTAAGAAAAGGGAGTATTATAATACAATATATGCCTTTTTAAAAACAACAGAAAAACTTAGTTACTTTCATTCTAAAAAAAAAAAAATAAAAAAAAAAAATAAAAGTTAAATAGATGTTTAATATAACGAAATATATTTTATATTTGAAAATCCTGAGGGATACTAGGACATTGTGGAGTACGTGCGAATAAATAGTAGGAGTTTGATCCCGTAACGTCTCATATTCTACAAGAAATGGTTGTGAAACACAAATTTACAGTTGATTCATTATATGAGAAATACTTCGACGAATTTATTATTCGCCATTCATATATGCACGAAACAATTTTTATATAGCTAATTTCGAAAAAAAAAAAATTTTATCATTGGTTATTTTATCACTATCACACTGATTTGTTACATACCAATTTATCTTTTAAGCTAATTAATAGATCCAATCACGTGTATCTACAATTCTATTACTTAAGGGTGTATTAAAAAAAAACGCTTTTCCATCTTCAACAGCTTGAAATTTTCCGATACAATTTCAGACACATTTTTAATAGTAGAAACACGAGACTTGCTGAGGGGATTTCTGAAGAGACGTATAAGATGCCGTGTGATGTCATTTTAAGCTCAATTCATTAAAATTTGATTTATGAACAATTATCTTCTCAGTAGGACCTTTTTTTCGTTCCCAGATCTCCCGCTCCGGAAAAAAATCGGTTCAAAATGCTGTTTTTGATTGCTTTTTTTGCAATACTTTCTGTATTTATCAAAGAATTGACAGTCACGGCACCTTGTGTACTTTCTAAGTAAGACAATTTGCCAGTTTGATGCATATGAGAACAAAAATGAATTTAAAAATAAATCGGAAGTAAATAAGCAGTTTGAATTGAAATACACCCTTAACGCAACTCCTTAACCTGCGATTTATTTTGTTAAACTATTTCACTAATAGACCAGATATTATTGTTTGAAGGTTCCCTGAGTGAATAGTGACTATTTAATGGTTCAGGTAGGTCTTCATGAGGAATGACAATTTAAGCCGTAAGTAATTGGTTCAAATCCCGATCTGGTTATGGCCATAGCACGTTATGAGATGAAACTCATACCGGTTTTTCGTACACATCACCCAGTTTAATAAACATCAAATATTACATTGCTGATAAAAAAAAAAGCAAATGAAAATTAGTCATTGGGAGCCACCGTAATACTTACACATCATGGATGTGCAAAATAAAACATATGTAAATTATTTATAAAATGCATTGAAAATCCAAAATTAAATTTATTGTACATTTAAATATTATTAATGTATAGTAATACTCTATTACTGAATTGCGGGTAGTACTTGATTATCCCATCAACCAATTTCAGCAAATTATATAAATCGCCAGACTACATGTAAATTAAGCAAATTTGCATAATTTTTATTTTAAGCAACGAAAGAACAAATAAATTAGTAAAAAATAATAAAAATACAAATAAAAAGCAGAGTTAAAATTCAATTAATTAGGTAAAAAAATTTTGTAAAGTATTTAATGTCAAGTGAATATGGTATTTATGATAAGCCATTATTGACATTAATATCTCATAGCTTGGCGATTGTCTTTTGGTCGACAAAATAATCAAATACTACCGAATTGTGAAAAGGAAACTTTAATTTTAAAAAAGAATAGTCATATTATCAAACAGCTAACTGTGCACGATTAAGGTCTCATTTTCAATTAAAAAATATATTTAAATTGAAATTTTAATAAAATATAGGGTCATGAAACACCGAAGAGTGTGGAAAATATGATTACAAATATCTCAGCAACTAATTATCCTATCTATGTCGCTCTTTTTTTGCAATTTTTATTTAATTGCAATGTTTTCATGTTTGTTATTATAATAATTATTATTATCTTTTATATTCACTCCCTTAAATAAACAGTTTCGAAAATTTTTATATTCACCAGAACAGGTACTTTGAGAATCCGAAAACTATAAATCCCGAAATTATAACTAGATATATCCTATATTACGTATGATGGAAAAGTAAAACAAGAATTTAAAAAAAAAACACACACAATGGTAAATTGGTTTTTAATACAACATTTAGAATAAGTGCAGAAGATTTACAAGAAACATGTTTAAATTTCCTCTTATTAGGTCAAATCATTTCGAAGAATTTCCGCTCTATATTTCGTATTGCCGAATATAAATTAAATCGATCTGAATTTAAATGTAAATGATTAATTTTATAAAAAAATCGCTACAGTCATTTATTAATACAGTGTCGTAATTAAACCTAAAGAGTATCATATTTTAAGTAACATTAAAATTAAATTTCGGTTCATTACATTTATTTTCATTTGGCGTTCCTAGTTTCTTATTAGAGAATATTTGTTTCTTTCAAACTATGTGGAAATTGCCTGTCACTTTATTTACTAAGTTCTTTCAGTACATCAACTTTTAAGACTTCAATCTACAAAAACATTGTTTTTTGACACGTCGTAAATCTATCGATCTATTACAACACAATTTGTAAATCCAAAAGTTATCATTGCGTAAAACACTGATAAATATGTCATTTCCTACACAATGTAGAATCCTTGTAAAATGTCTTAAATTTTTTTTTATTTTAGGATTTTTATTTCAAATTTTTGTTTCTTGTCGTTACTAATATACTTGAAAAGACAACGTACCATTTGACTGATGTCAAATTATATATACATATATACTTAAGAATTATGAAACTGTTTTCTGTACATTATTTTTTATTTTTGACTGAAGTAAAAATATTTTACTTTCCAAAATATACTTTTAGTGTAAATGGCAGTAATTACTTCATATCAGAATAAAATAAAATATTGAATAAGTAATCTTTTAGGGTATATAGAGTAGTACATTGTAAGAAATTGGTGTAGATTTCCTCCATAAAATCAGTGGTGATATGCTGCCACAAATTTTATAGAGGAGTGATAGAACTCATATAACTTATCTAATTTACACTGATATATCTGGTGCAATATTGCACTATAATAGTGTGAAATTATCCGAATTCATATTATTATGGTGTAACGTAACACCAATTATATCGGATAAATTACTTCATAAAATTGTGGCAGCAATGCTGTCACGAATTTTAAGAGATATTGTTACGCCAAATTTTTTATAGTGTAGATGGATTATTTGTCATTTTTAAAGATTTATCATGTAAAAATAATATAAATATAAAAATAATATAAAATACATTGTAAAAATGATATGAAACACATTAATTTGCTAAATCTATAATCGTCTTATTTAATTAATTTGATGTACTGTTTTCCATATAAATAGTATTGTTATTATACATAAGTCTTTCACTAATTAATTTAAGTTTATAATTTTACAGTTAATAATTAGAGAATTCGTAAATAAATAAAAAAAGCAAACAACAGACGGCACTTTTGTATTAAGTGTATCTGAGAACTTAAGAAAAGACTTATAATTATGCTATACGAATGCCTCTACAAAAAATTGTAAGAAATATCGGAAATATAAAAAGAATTACACATGCATTATGAAGACACTATTTTACATTATAATGGCTTTTAAAAACATGGATTAAAAAAAGCTTCTATGAAAAAGAAAATAATCAATATATAATTTGTATTAAAGTTATACTCACTCAGAGCTAAAACAGCACTCTTCAACATTCTGAAACTTTGAAGTTATTTTTCTCAAAATAATATTTTTGGGCATAACGCGCAGGATATCGAAAAAATTTCTCAATATATTTTTTTATTAAAGATATGTTTTGGATTAGTCTGCATAAGAAAACCTAACTTTTTTTACTGCTCAAAAAATATTTTTTAGGTAAAATTTTTAAATATTGTATTCAATCTTTGTATTGAAAATATAAAGGTACTTTTAATAGAAATTGGTTTAGAAACAGAGCCAATTATTAGAAACTTAAGTATAATTAAGTACCAAAACTTTTATTCTAGATTATAAAAGTTATTTTATAATGTTGTGTATAAGCTGCCATGTCAATTTTACACTAAACAATTGTCAGAAAATTTAGATCATCTTATAAATTTTAATATTGCATCAGTAATTTTTTAACGCATGAAAGGAAAAAAAAATCATATATCTTTTTTCTTTGCAAAATTGTATTTTAAAAATCATATGCATGTTAAGGTAGTAAATGTTGAAAATTGTCATTTTGTTTTCATTTTTTTTAATTTTTCAATTAATGAGTTCTAACACCTCCTAAAGCATTTTTACGTACCCATGAATTTAACACCAGTATTTTCTAAACATATTAGTTTTCGATTTTAGGTTTAGAAAAATGAAGCAATGCAAACTGTTGAAATTAGTGGTATTCAAATTTAACGAACTGTTCAAAGGAGGAAGAAAATTCACCTCCGATAACCGTCATTTTTGTGCAAGCATGTAGGCCTTCTATTAAGAGAGAGATTGCTTGATTTATTTTTTTTGGAAAATCTTTTCATTACGATAGCAGAATTTTGGGTACTACTCTGTTATCCCGTCGACCAATTTCGCCAAATTATACAAATCGCCAAACTAATAGACAAATTATACATATTGACATACTTTTTATTTTAAATAACGAAAAAACAAATAATTAATAGAATATTAATAACAATATTAATAAAAAGTCGAAATAAAAATCACGACATTTTAAACTCATGAATCGTATTTAATGTCATTGAATGTGACATTCACGTTCATCCATTATTGTCATTTAATCTTACAGTTTGGCGATAATTTTTTGGTCGACGGGGTAACCTAGTAGTAACGAATTTTTTTAGGCAGGATCCGGTGGGGTGATTATGACCACCTTCTAATTTCAACATTGTTATTATTACGATTATTATTATATTTTTGCTATTTTCTATTTGGAAAAGTGATATTTTTAGTACATTGGGAGTAAGTCTGACTCTTTACAGAGTTAAAGACCTCTTTAAAGTTTCTAAGCTTTCTTTTTTTTTAAATTAAAAGGGTGGTTATAACTACCTCATCAGGGGTGCCCAGAGAGAGGTTTGGTGACGCAAAATGCATCATTCTTAATATTTACCTTTTTTACTGTTAAAAAAAATCTTGATTTTTTAATATCACTTTTAATTTTTTTCAACATTTAATTTCCAGAAATGTTCTTGTGTTTTCTTTCTTTAAATTCTAGTTAAGGGCAATAAGAACTCATTCCGCTATGCTCAACTCGCTATCTTTTGAATGTGCAGTAGATTATAAGTAGAATGTATTTTACAATTAATATTCTGTTTAGGGTGGGAGGAGTCAGTGTTTAAGAATGAAGATTTTTTTTTGGGGTGGGGGGTGGGGGAGATTGGCGTCATTGAGTTTTGGGAGATGGTTACCACTACACCCAATCAAAATATCACAATCATAAAAGTGTGGGGTTAATTAAGAACATTAGTGGGGGAATTATGACCACTACGTTTTCTCTTTATACTTCCCGATACACGTTTGTTTAGGGTAATTGTTACGATGAGAACTATAAACTGACAAATCCATTTATGAAACATTTTGTAGATTTTGTTTCAGATTGCTATTCGGATTTTAAAAAATGCTTCAGATTAGTAATAAAGAATATCTAAAAAATGAAATACATTATGAAGTCAATATCTAAGCATGAAACAAAAATTTACGGTACACAGTTTTCTGCAAGATGGAGTTTCATAATTACCCCTGGACGTAATTACCGTACCTGACCTTATAACCTCTAAAAAATAAGTTTTTCAACGTTCATATACTATAGTATAAAAAGATACTCAAAATAATTGGCATTTACCAAAATTAAATTCTACTAAAAACCTTAAGTGTCATATTGGTGTTATCCCTTCAATTGATATAAGCTAAAAGAAAACAGCGGAGTTCCACTATTCCGAAAATCCGCCTGTTACGAACATAGTTCAGAAGAAAACATAGATTTTTTAAACTTAAAAACGAAAACAAAAAAATAAATAAATAAAAAAGACTTTCACGAAAAATGTATATTTTTTGTTATATAAAAAAGTTAAATATAGTTATACTTACAGTCTAATCTTGATGGAAACGCCTGATACCCAAGTGGAATAATAATGCTTATTTACATTCCACTCAATTCATACAATTTTGTACGATCCTTTTTAATCGCTGTTAAACAGAAAAAATAACTATTTTACAGATATTTAAGAATTAAAATCAGTGTTTTTTTCTGACAAAAGACACTAAATCGACTAAGTTTTTTTTCTTTGTTATTGTTGACTCAGATTTATGTGTGGAGAAAAAGCATATTTATTGTTTCGATATTACACTGGTAATTTTTATTTAAAGAGTCTATTATATATATTGATAGTGAATTTCAAATTAAGTTATTAGAATTATCAGAACCTGTTTACCACAAACCGATTAAACTATACGGAGCTGACACTACATGATGCCCCCCCCCCCCACTTAATTTACGCATTAACAAGTCGATACTTTGATTATTATTAACGAAATCCGTTTATTCCGATTTCCCGCTAAATGTAACAGTGTTTTGTCTCAATTAGTTTTGAAATAGAGAGATTGTACACTGTAAATTTCTAGTTCTATTAGATTCCAAGAATTTTTATGCAATGGCAACAATAAAAATTCATGTAACAGATACAGATTTCCACTTTAAAACAAAAAAAGGTTTTAAGGCTACTAAGAAATTTTTTTGGAAAATCGTATTCCAAAAACTTTTTATACAATGACAACAATAAAAGTTCATCTAACAGATACAGATTTTCATTTTAAATCAAAAAAATTTTAAGGTTACTAAGAAATTTTTTTTCGAAAATCGTATTTCTAGAACTTTTTATGCAATGGCAACAATAAAAGTTCATGTAACAGATACAGATTTCCACTTTAAATCAAAAAAATTTTTAAGGTTACTAAGAATTTTTTTTGGAAAATCGTATTCCCAGAACTTTTCATGCAATGGCAACAATAAAAATTCATGTAACAGACACAGATTTCCACTTTAAATAAATAATAAAAAAAAAATTAAAGTTAATAAGAATTTTTTTTTTTCTTTTTGGAAAATTGTATTCCCAGAACTTTTTAAGTAACGGTAACGAAGATTACAGATAAAATTTTAGCAAAATTACCAAAGTTTTAGTAAATTTTTGTGTAAAGTTACACTATCTCTAGTTTTGCTTACAAGTTTTGTACATTGACGTCATTTTCTTGTACAGTGTACATATAACATTTTAGTAAGCATAACAGATTTCGGTAAATTTAAACTACTAAGGCTACAGATTTTTTTTACAATGTGCTGTAACAGGATATTTCTTTTCCTGTCAGTCGATGCTTGTGTTATTTACTTATTCTTTGTGTAATTTAATTTATTTATTTTCGTTGTTTTCTTTATCCTGAAGTAAATTTAACATTACATTCCATGAAATAACTATATATGTTTATTAGATGTTTTCTATGACCTAGTGTCATATTTCTACCTGAAAATAACAATTTCAATTTTTTTATACGAGATAATATAAAAGAAAAATAAAGGCATGCATGTTGTTTACATAAGTATATAAAAAGTATTTTACTAAAACATGATTGACATAATAATAAACGTATAAAATTGAAATTATCTAAAAATATATTTAAACTAAAACAGTTTTACCTCTAACAAGATGTTTGCAAGTGTTCATTTTGATGTTATTTTTAAATTCATTTTCTCTGTTTCTTGGATTTATAAATTTTTTTTATTATTTTATGCAACATTTATTTTTTGGTTAAAGAAATAATGATATCCGCTTTTAAATATTTCTATATTTTTTTCTAAAAAATTTCAAAGTTATATTAGAGTTATTTTTACCTGCATTCCTAATTATACAAAGAATAGTCGTCATTTGGTCCGCCTGACCGCCTGTCTATCTGTCTTTCAACATGTAGAAGCGCTAAACTATTCAACTGAAGTGTTTGAAATACAATATGATTAATCATTTCAGAATAAATTTCCTCGAAATATTTCAAATTTTAAGAAAATAAATGAAAATTCATTAAGATATTAATAAAAGTTTTTCGTTATATTGAATCTTATTATACGCATATAACGCAGTGATATCCCACAATAGGTAATAATTCTAGGTCATCATGATGATGACGTCTATTTTGTATGAAGTAATGTTATTTCAGTATAATTGAATGGAATGCATGGAATTACTATAAATGAATTATTCACTTTCAAAACTTGATTTATTCAAAAGTATTATGCTTACAAATATGATTGAGATATTAAATCACTCTATAAATGTTCCATGTGAGCTTCTTTGGTCACACGACACACATCCAGGAGGTAGTTCAATTCAATCCACATTTTGTAGCTTTATACAAGGCGGTTCTTTTCCGTAACATTAATAATATATATTCCACAACGAAAAACTAAGAATTTATATTATAAATAGATATTTCGATTATAAGACGTTGCTGTATTAATAAAAACATTTAAAATACATTTTTTTATTAGCCTCCGATGCTATTTCTTTCAGACAAGATAAAAATGTCGTGTCATCATCCCTGAATTTTCTACTCAACCGATTTTGATAAATATTCTTTTAAATGAAAGCTATTTATTTGTAGTTGTGCCCATTTTAGCTATTTTTTTAATTTATTTCCATTTTTATATTTTATTTTTAATTTTAAATGCTTTTTTACGATATTTCTTCAAATGGTGGCAACTTAGTTTAGCTTTTCTCTCGATAATAGAAATTTATTTTCCATTATCAGAAGCTTGATCTCATCAGTGAACATGCCCTTGCATTTAAAAGAAAAAAGTTAATTGTTTTCGTAAAATTTAACCACAATAAAAGGATTGCGTATAATTATGCACTAATTGAGGTAAAAAAAATATATTTACTAAGAAATAATATTAATAATGTAAATAAAATAACAGAAAATAATTTATGATAAAAATTAATGTCTAAAGCAAAATAAGAAAGTTTTCAAATGAGGAAAATGATGTCATTCAACCACCAGATAAATGGGATTTACAATATTATTACGGACTTCTTTTTCATATTACTAATAACAGTAAAAACTTTTAAAACACAATTGAAGAGAAACTGACGTCACTATTTAAAACATCGCATTTTTACTCATAACGATTTCAATATTTCTTTTCATTATGGATACTGAGATTGAGATTTTACTTTCGGATGACTTCTGTTAGTGAAAATAATGTCATAGTAAAAATGAAAATAGTTTTTTTTTTAGGCTCCGATGCTATTTCTTTCATACAAGCTAAAAAGTGTCGTGTCAAAAATTGTGGCCCACTTTTATTTACCTATCATACGCAGTATAGGGTAAGTCTTGCAATCGTTTTGAAAATCGAAAAAATAAATTGACGGATTGACACGTTTCAGATACCAGGTATTCCGAAAAACATATTTTTAGAAAAAAAATGCCTTCCGTCTGTCTGTCTATCGGTCTGTAAACGCTCTTTCTCACGAACAAATGGAGATAGAGACTTAAAATTTTGTATGTACTTAGTAAGTAAGAATAGGACGAAGCCTATTTAATATCAGTAACTTCGATTATCCGGAACTATCTTTTTCGCACTCTCGAAAAATTCGTTCTGATGAAATGCATATAAACATTTTCGATTTTTTTTTTTTATTTTAACAAAAGGATGTAACAGGTAATAAAAAAAATACAAATTTTGCGTCAAGAACGAAGTCGGTCGGATTGATAGTTGCCGAGATATTTGTAGTCCTGTTTTCCACATTCTTCGATTTTTCATGACCGTGTATTTTCTTCAATATTCAATTCAATGATATGTTTTAAATGGAAATGAGACGCTTAATCTGACGCAGTAAACTGTTAGTTAATATGATTATTGTTTTTGGTGTTATAGGGATATTTCTTTTACGCAATCCGGTACTGCTTGTTTAGTTTGGTATTTTACATAAATTGTCGAAATGGGTTCATCAGCAATTCATTATTGGAGCATTACTATGTATATTAAGAATATTTAAATATATGTTTAAATTTTGTCTTGGAATTGCAATGCATTTTATAAATAGTTTTCACATATTTTATTTTCACATATTATACAATGCATATCCATGATGGGTAAGTATTACGGTGGCTCCCAACGACTAGTTTCGTAATCTGGCCGTTAAAACGAGACACTCATACAATTTTATTGTTAAAATGCATTTTCTTTTTCTCAGTGTCTATAAAAAAGCGTTTAAACTAAAGAAAAAATTCGTTTTTGATGAATCTAGTCAATGAAAAAGTAGCACGTCAAATTGTATCTCTTTATTATTCCGCAATTCTAATGTCTCAGAGAGAAATTGCTAATCAATTGGGTATTTCACGTCGTTCTGTTTGCTATTATATTGATAAACACAAGAAAAATAAAGTTAGTTCATTGCATTCTAAACGGGGTCGCCCTTCTAAAAGACCTGTATCAATTTATTTATTTATTTATTTATTTATTTTTTAATCGGAGGCGAAACTGAATTGTGCAATGGCAGAATCTACATTCAACTTGTTTACATGTTTCAACTGTTTTTAATCGAGTCATCTACAGAATGTAATTTTTTTTTTTTTTTTTTTACATTTTGTGGATGACTTGATTAAAGAGAGTTGAAACATGTAAACTAAAAAAAAATAATGTATTTTAAATGTTTTTATTAATACAACAACGTCTTATAAGCAAAATGTTTATCTTAAAATACAAATTCTCACTTTTTCGTTGTGGAATATATATTATTAATATTACGATATAGTTATTAATGGACGTAATCAAGACTTACTACTATTGTTTTTCATATTGGTTCTTTTCCGTACTGCCTTCTGAAATAACGTTCCACTTCTATGTCAGACTGATGTTTCGCATATTCCAACGCAAAAATTCTTTTCTCGTTTTTCCTCCACTTCCGGAAAGATTGGACTCAATTTGTTACGGATTCTGAACTATTGTTGCCACGCTGCCTGGAGTGCAAAATCGGATGTTTTATCAATCATATTTGTACGCATTATACATTTGAATAACTCGGGTTTTTAAAGTGTATGATTCTTTTATAGTAACCATGCATACACTGTAAATAAATAAAAAGAAATCTGTAACCTTAGTAATCTAAGATTATTGAAATCTGACATTCTTGCTAATATTTTATATGTAATACTGCACAAGAAAATTATGTCTATCTTCTAAACCTGTAAGAAAAATTAGAGACGTCTGTAACTTTACAAAAGAATTTACTAAAAGTTTGGTAGATTTACTAAAGTTTTGCCGGTAATTCTCATTACCATTACTTAAAAAGTTTCTGTGAATCCGATTTTCCAAAAATTTCTTTGTGACCTTAATTTGTTTTTTATTCAAAGTGCAAATCTATATCTGTCACATGAATTTTTATTGTTGCATTTGCATAAAAAAGTTCTTGGAATATAATTCTGTTAGAATGTTTTTTGTAATTTTCCATTTGTTACAGTGTATGTAATTCTAAAAAATTTTGTATTTGCGCATTTTTGCATTAGAATGCGACAGGTCATCAGCAATGTCCAGATCTGAATAGTTTTAAAACTATAGTTAAATTAAGAAACCACCTCCTTTACTACGTGTAATTCCTGACATATCTCTATACCTCCAGGCGTGCATTCTCTTTACTCTATCAGAGGATCATAATAAATAAATAAATAAAACTTTATTCCAACTAACAAGAATGTAAATAATATTTAGTGCAAAACACAACACAAAAACGCTATTAAAAAATTCGGACCACGAAAAAAGAAGTTCGCTTTTTATTCACAAATTAGCAGTCTCATTGTTGATATTGCACACTTCCAGATTTTCAATTCAGGTTTCAAATTATAAAACTAAATGTGTATTATTTCATGAACGCGAAAACATTAAGAATAAAAAGGCTTTTTTTTTTTTAATAAACGCACCTACAAGAAAAATTCTTGTTCTGTCCATTTATATGCCGAATTCTGTTTAATAGTATACATTTCAAACTTTTTGTCTCTCGGAATAATTGAAATAATAATTGATATAAATATGCATTGCATTTAAATATCGGTGGTGTACATTGTTAAAAATTACACCGTGCATGGTAGCTATGCTTAAACGAATCATAAATCATTTACATTAATAAACAGTTTAATTTAAAATTTAAAATATAAGCTTAAATTAGATGCAACATAATTTATTTTTGCATTGATAAAGAATAACAACATAAAGAATAGGAAAAACATATATTTAAAATATTTAAAATTACATGCTTAGCTTACGTGATAGAAGTAATGAAAAAGCAAATTTTAAAAATATATATCTACAAGTGATCTCTGTCCAATTATATGCCGAATTCTGTTGATCAGTATTCATTTCAAATGTTTTGTCTGAAAAAATAACTGGAAGTAGAGCATATGAATATGCATCGCTTCTAAATATTGGCCTTGTATATTGTTAGAAATTACGCCGTGCATGGTAGTTTGGCTGGAACAAATAATAAATCATTTATATTAAAAGGCATTTTTAATCAAAAGTTTAAAATATAAGCTTAAATTAGAAGCAACATTCTTTTTTTTGTTCCAGCATATGCAAATGTGCAAAAGAATAGCAGCAAATAAAATAGAAAGAAAATACAATTTAAAGTTACATCTGAACTTACGTGACAAAAGTAATGAAAAGGCAAATAATGAAAATATATCTAAAACAGAAGTAAACATTCAACATACGAGGATATAAGTAATTTATTTTTTCTTTAAAGAAAATAAATTGGTTGAAATACATTTTTATTCAAGTTAAGTCTTTGGAAAATTTCAGGAAGCTGACAAACACGCAAACATTTCTTCTGTTGGACTATTGAATAGCACGCAATGGTAAAAACATCAAAGTACTGGAAGCAATCGTGTTATATTTTAACATATTTCGTTTTTCAGATTTACAGTTAAACTAACTTATAAGAATGCATTCAACTTATTTAAGCAGTGTATTATAATTTCTTTTAATAATTATTATAGTGCAATGAATTTATTACCAGTTTAAAAATGTTTTTTTTTTTGTTGATATTACCTTCATATCGTTCAAAAAATGTATTTTTTTTTAAAGGTTAATCTATCTTAATAATCGTATTTTTGTTTAACTACTCTCTTAAAACGAAAAAGCTGAAATAACTCAAGTTGAGCTGAAATCCACTCTTTTCCCATGTTGAAAGGAACCTTCTCAAGAAGAGCTGAAACAACTCAAGTGAATGAGTTGTTTTTAATCAACTCATGATTGAGTGATCTCTATTTTACTCATACTTGAGTGAAATCAAATCAATAAAGGTTAAATCCAGTAGTACTTGAGTGCTTTGTAATAAAGTCATACTTGAGTGAAATGAAGTCATTTAAGACTGAATCTCGTAGCACTTGAGCGATTTGTAACCAAATCATACTTGAGTGAAATGAAGTCATTTAAGACTGAATCTCGTAGCACTTGAGCGATTTGTAACCAAATCATACTTGAGTGAAATGAAGTCTTTAGGATAAAATCGAGTAGCACTTGAGTTAGCTGCAGCCAACTCGTATTTGAGTGAAGTGAAATAATTTAAGGCAAATCCAGTAGCACTTGAGCGATTTGTTATCAATTCAAGTTGGAGTGAAATGTTGTCATTTTTGATTTAATCCAGTAGCACTTAGGCGATTTGTAACCAATTCATACATGAATAAAATCAACTCATTTAAGAGTTAATCCAAAACTCCTTGAATTTGTAGAATTGAATAAATTCACTCTTAAGAAAGGCAAAATCGCTTAAAATTACAAAAATCTTCAAGCGATTTCTAAATCGTTTAAATAAAATCACATCATTTAAAACTAAATTCAGTAATCCTCGATTAATTTTTATCAATGAAATTCAATATAACATGGAATTATTGCCACATTTTCAAGTGTTGCAATTAAATTCTCATTTCAGATTTAAATTTCTGTTTATTGACAATACAAGGGTATATATATATATATATATAGAGAGAGAGAGAGAGAGAGATTGGAAAACTGTAACATGGATTCTCCAATATTTCTTCCAGGTCTTTAATTAACAAGACTTAAAACATTCTAATTTACATGACTGAAAGTTCTCTAATGAATCATAAAAACATTTTTTTTTCTTTCTAATTCAATGAAACTGTTTCCTATGTCAATTTAGGGGAAAAGGCAATTGAATCGTTATACAAAATTAAATAGAGCTTACATGAATTTTTTATTATTCTGTCAAATCAGAAATTTTTAACATCAGAATTTTCTTTTGTTAAATTTAAAAGTACATATATTCATTAAATTAAAAATACTGGTGATCTCAAAATTGCAAATTTGAAAACACTTATTCATGCAAACTGCCTAAATTTGCATAACTGTACAACAGCACCCGAACAACTTTAAACAGAATATCAGCTTCTGATGCTGTGGTGCTAATGGGATTTTTCCTTTCTTTTCTTGGGCAATTTCAAGTTTACATATTTTCCAATGATACTTATAGCTTCAGGTATGCTTATACACAATTTTAATTTTTTCATTAGCTTCTGATTTAATTGTAAATAACAATTATTTTTTTATTAAAAATTTACGATTTCAATCCAATAAACCAATCTTAGGCATCTTACTAAAAAAATATTGAAAAAATAAACTTGATATCAGCCCAACGACCCAACTTCAGCATCACAATGGCAGAAGCTGATTGTTCCCCTTAAGAGTTTAGATAATCCTATGCAGAAGTTATTTTCAAATATCTTGTTTGGATTTTAAAATGTTTACCTTTTTTTTTTGGGGGGGGGGGCATAGAATATTTGAGGATGATCTGTAAGTGGGTTAGTTTTTACTTTTGCAATTTTGGTTAATGATTTTTTTTTAAATATTAATAGGAGTTTCAGACCCAGTTTTGAAAAAGAAAGTATTAAAAAACATAAAACCTAAATTTAAAAAAGTATCCCTTCCACATATGGCCAGTGCAGGGTTTAAATAATTGAAATTGAAAATATTTTAAATGGATAAACATCAACCCATGATACCTTGTTGTAATTATTCCTCGATTTAAATCTCAATCAAAATCATATTTCTTAAACTGACTAAATTTTAAAAAAATATTTTAATTGTTTAGTTTGAAATCTGAAATGGCTTTGAAATCTTAGATAAAATAATTGTTACCCATAGCATTTATATAAGCACATTGCAATTGGGAAATGTGGAGGAATGTCATTAAAAAACTTGTAAAATTTTGATTATGGACAATTATTTTATTGTATGAAGTTAAATGCAGAAATAACTGAGAAATGGATTTATTGACCATGTGCAATTATTCTTTATATCATTTAAAACATTTGTTAAAACTTGAATTTATATTCAAGAATAACTTACTTCTTCTTAATAAAGAATTTTTGATTTAATTTTTGATTTTATTCAATGTTTCTTAAATCAACTAACTTTTAAATAAATATAAAAGTATAAGACTGCAGCAGTTTATGTCAAAAGTAGAGCCAAATGTGCAATTTAGAATGTTGCAAGAAAGAAAAAAAACTAATTTTATTTAACAACAAAAACATTTTATTTAGCAAGGACAAAATTAACCTAACATTAATTGATAACAATTCTTTCCAACATCAGATAAACAAGTTTCAATAACATCTTTAACAGGACCTTTATAAATATAACAGTCCATTTGCATTAAACATTAAATACATAAAGAGCATATTGTAATCTGTCCACTGGTTTGTCCAACTTTGAAAATCTTAGGCAAAATAGACACTTTCTTGAAAATCCTTGAGATTAAATAAGATTGTTGAATTTGACTCCTCACTCACAGTAGAATTTTACTCCTCCATGAAATCACCATCTTCCTGTGTTAAAAGAAAATATTGAAATTAAGTTAAATAGCAATAAATATAATGTTAAGGAATGATTATGAACATATTAAAATATTTTGCAGCTTTCAGATTAAATATTTTATAAAATTTCCCATCCATAGTCTAAACATAAAATGAACCATACACTAAAAATTTTAGCTTTATAAATATTACACTACTGAAAATTCAGCCAATCATGAATAAAATGGAAATAGAATAAATAAATCCTGTGCGATTACACTTATCTGCTTGTTTAAATCATGGTGTTACATCTGATACAATAAATCACCATTTTAAAACCAAATTTAAAATGAAAGTTCTTAAAGCAACATTATAAAATATTGTTGAAAATTCACCTTTGTTGCTACTTTCAAAATGTATCAGCGCTGGCAAATACCCAACCAATACAGGTTTTTGTGGATTTTTAGTTGTTTTTCTATATATTTGCATATTTATATAATAGAAGATAGAACCTACAACAATTAGACCAGGGTTGGCACGGTTTAAACCAATTGGTTTTAACTATGGTTTAAACAACTGTTTACTCCTTTTGGTTTAAACAACGGTTTAGTTTAAACCAACTGGTATTTTTCTAAAAAAAAAAAAAAAAAAAAAAAAAAAAAAAAAAAAAAATTCAGAAGAAATCTAATGACATTTTCTCTTTTTCTTAATAATTTATGTATGTCAGATTATTGAATATAAATAACTTCTATTTTTAACACATTATATCAGCAATAAGCATTGGATGTAGCAGGTTTAGATCATTTTTTGGTTATAGGATTAAAATCAGTCTGCATTGGTGAATATATTTATTTCTCTTTAGAAAAAGCTTCAAACATGTGAATTGATCTAATATAAAATAGATTAAAAATATTCAATATTTAATAGAAAATATCTTAATATTTTGAAAACTGCAGATTATTTAACGCAATAAATAACACAATCCATAAAATTTCAAGCTGTAAAAGAAATCCCCAATCTTAATTGGGGAGGTTATCTTAAGCATTAAAATCAAAATATGAAGTCGAATAAGAGAGTTTTCAAAGATTGGATGCTACTTATAGCATTTTAATAAGTGATTCCCCCCTCCCTGTTAGTTATCTGCTGAATCTATGACCAAAAATGTTGACTTCAAATTGTCATTCAAGAAACAAAATCTCAAGAAGTATTTGAAATTTATTATTTGGATAGCTATGGAGAAGAATATTTTATTTATCAGACTACTTTCAAATGTTTATTATTAGTAATTAAAAGATTAGTTATAAAGATCCACGCTGCGTGTGGATGAAGATTTATTTGACAACGGTCACTTCCCGACTCACATTTCTGTCACTATTAATCCCACCCGTCTCCTCCTTGTCGTCCCCTTTATAATTGGCCATTGATCTGCTGTGATATAACACCAAGCTGCACTCATTGATGGAGATAAACTTTAACTCTTTCCTCACTCTAGTCCAAAACTCGAAGGCTAAGTTTAGCACTGCTAGATCTAACCCCACAATGAACCTTCCAGTTTAGTGAACTAAAAGGTGCAGTAATATCCACAATCGGAAGATTTTTTTAAAAATTTGGTTGCATAAGATCGGGGCATTGCGAGTCTCTCCCCTAAAATTCATCTGTGCTGGGTTCTGGGACACCGGGGGATCCCCTTAAATGAACAAGCTGATGATCTCACTAAGAGGGTTACTGACTCCAGTGGTGACCACCCCCCCCACCCCCAAAAAAAATCTTCATACTTTAACATTGACCCCCCCCCCCTAAACAGAATATCAATTGTAAAATATATTTTACTTATAACCTACTGCACCATCAAAAGATAGTGAGTTAAGCATAATGAAATGAGTTCTTATTGCCCTTATCTAGAATTTAAAGAAAAAAAATACAGAAACATTTCTGGAAATTCAATGTTGAAAAAATTTAAAAGTGAAATTTAAGAATCAAGATTTACAAAGATAGCGAGTTGAGTATAGCAGAATGAGTTCTTATTGCCCTTATCTAGAATTTAAAGAAAGAAAATACAGGGACTTTTCTGGAAATTAAATGTTAAAAAAAAAAAAAATTAAAAGTGATATTAAAAATCAAGATATTTTTTTTAACAGTAAAAACAAGAAATATTAAGAATTTAAAATCCCCTCCCCCCAAAAATGTACTTTTTCTCAAATTACCCCCCCCCCCCCCCCAAACTAAGTTATAGGACGCATCTTGCGTTATCAAACCCCTCTCTGGGCACCCCTGACTGAGTCCGACATCCTGATTGATTAGACCTCTCCGGAAGACTTGATCCAGCCTATAAGCAGAAGATCAAATTGATGGTTGGTCAGTTTTTCGTTCCTTTGTTCATTTTAGTCGTAAGTTCTGTACATCTGATGGATTTTGTTCAGCTACTCTTTGCTTTCAGTAGAGTATCGGCAGGATGTAGTTGGTTGTGAGTTCTAGTCATGGCGATCTTTTGTGGATAAATTGAAACTACAGCCTGGTTGCTAGAGATCTCACCCCCCCCCCCCCACTTTAAACCTTCAAAGAAGCTTGTTTTTGGCATTGCTAATAAAACAAAATTTATTCTCGTGAATAAAATCGAGGCATATTATTACATCTTGAAAATATTCCTTGCTGCATGTGCTATATATATACAAACGTAAAAACTCTTGATATATCCTTAATAACTGAATTGGAAGTTTTGATTGGGTAAGCAAAATTAAGTCCTTCCTACTCCCCTCTGAAACTATATTTTTTATCGGATTATAGGCCATAGATCACTTCCTCGAAACTGAATTATCTCTGTATTGTCCTCGACCACCGAGGCATATTTGTAAGTGGCCCTTTTCTTGAAAAGATTGTGCACCCCTAGTTTAAACCAACTGTTTTTTTCCTTCAAAAATTGTTCTTTTTTAATAAAAACATAATGACATTCTCTCTTTTTATATTTAATTTAAATGTTTCAAATTATTGGATATAAATAATTTCTATTTTTAACACTATTCCTGCGTTTGTATTGATAGGTTTAAAATTGTGCTGATGAACATAGCTATTGTTCTAAAGAAAAAGCTTAAACATGTGAATTTATCAAACTTAAAATAGATTAAAAACATTTGATAATATTTAGTATAAAATATTTTTTTAAAAGCAAATTATTTAAGTAATCTGTCATAATATGCATGGTGATTTTGAATATAGAGACACATAACTCATTGATCTTTAAGATTTTAGTCAAGCTGTAAAAGAAATTCTTCTTGATTAGGGAAATTACCCGGGTGTCATCCTCTAAAGGGTGACACCAAATCTTTATTTGCAAATAAAAAATACAATTTTATAAAATTTTGGAGACTAATTAGGAAATAAAATGAGATTTTTAGCTCATGATGCAATACAGCTAGTTTTCTTTTCTTTGCTAAAGTGAAGTTTTATACAGAATGGTGTGTCTAAATAAGATATGCACCAGGGAACAAAAACCAACCTATTCAACGAGTGGGCAACAAAAGCAAACTTTAAAAGAAAGAATTTTCTTCTACGTATAGACACGGCATTGACTTGTGCAGACTATGGGTCGAGTGATGATTCACTTCAGCGGTTTCTTTTATGCAGAAGGACAAAAGGTAAATAAGGAATGGTAAGGTTATTTTTTATAAGAATGTAGAATTGAGATTGAAAAAATATGACAGATTGGAAAGGAGGAGGAGGAGGGGGGTGGGGGCTTGACACCTTTTACATCTGTCCCGGGATGTCACCCATCCTAGCTACACCACTGCACACCCACTTCATCTCTGACAAGTAAATAAATTTTCCTGCCTGAGAAAACCGTACCAAACACAAACCATAAAATATTACTTAAAAAAATAATTATAAGAAAATATTGCATTAATCCTTACTATCTGTTAAATAAATGATCGGAAATAAAATACACTATTTTATAGTTTTAGTTTACATACTACATACTTTTTTATAAAATAGTAATTTTCCATTCTATTATGCCAAAAATTTTGTATAACTGCAAAGGGAGTTTGGTTTATTTTACATTCTAGTAGGAGTGTGTGTGTGAAGAGGGGGGGGGGGGCAGTTAAAAGTATTTTATAGAATTTTATGTAGCGGGTTACTGATGACTGTTTCTGACCAGTAAACTCTCATGCGTACTGGTCTTTGGGACCAGTAACTTTTTTAAAAATAAATTCTACGACTGGGCTATGCATAAAAATTGTTAAGGGAAAGGGATGATATTACAAGGTATTTTCTAAAGAGAAAGAGGATTTGCTTTTTGCTATCGTTGCATAATATTTAGGAAATAATACTTGCATTTACCAGTATAGAAAGACAAACTTTTGTCCACTGTTTTCGTTTTATTTATAAATTCTCATTTAGATTTAAAGCTACCTGGGAAGCAGGCACAAGAAAACTATTATTTCTGCATGCATTATGTAACAACGTATAAATATTAAGCAGATTATTATAATACAGACCATGCATGCAATAATTTTGCCCAATAACAGTATGAAACATTGCCAAACAAAACAGTAACACAAGTTCAACATTAAGAATGAAAAAAAAAAAATCTTAGAAATGTGTATAATGTAATCCGGAGCACGTTTTTACTAAGACACTGCAAACAAGACGTAAATACAATGTTTTGATAAATTTCTATGAATAAAGATATAATAATTACAAAACTTTAATACAAGGCAATTAAATAACGAGATATTTACATTGCATTAACAATTTTTACTCTGATTAAATATACTAATTTATTTTATTAAAGCACGAAAGTTTTGTAGCAGCACTGTAACACCAATTATTAATATAGAAATGCATTAAACACATCCTCAATATTACCGTGTGACACGACATTTTAATTTCAAGGTATGATACTGTTATGAATTTTAGTCTGTTAAAAAGAGAAGGGAAAGTTATTAAAAGAAAGCATAATTAAAATAAAATACTTATATAAAACTTACTTACTTCGTAAAAAAGGCATTTTCAGCAAATTGTTTAGCGAACGCCGGAAGTCT
Source organism: Maratus speculifer (assembly GCA_964019185.1). Lineage (NCBI taxonomy): Eukaryota > Metazoa > Arthropoda > Arachnida > Araneae > Salticidae > Maratus > Maratus speculifer. Next base: position 182,898,178 of record OZ025290.1, read on the forward strand.
CCATCTTATCTTGCAAGGTCAAGTGACGAGTCAGCGGCGAAAATCAGCGCGGGAAAAGAGCTGTTTCATTATTGAGTTGAGTTGTTTAGTTTTAAAGCTGTATGAGTGGATTAGAAAGAGAAAAAATCAAACCACGATGACTGAATCGGTTAAAAATCAACTCATTCACGATCCAATAAATTAGAACTCTTTTTTGAGCAGCCAAATCCACTCTTTCGTTTTAAGAGAGTAGAAAAAAAATTAAGTAATTTTATTTGGGTTTCTCATTTGAAATTCATGCTTTTTTATATCTATAATAAAAGAGTCGTTAAAATTTATTTCAATTGAAACTTATTTAAAGATATAACAAGATTTACATCGTTAAATCTTTATTTAATTACGTATGACACGATGTACAAGTTATTTCTAAACAAACGAGATAAACCGCCAATTAATTTTTCCATGTTGATCGGCTGTCACGCAAATCAAACTTTCAAAAAATCATAAAATTCATTATAAGGGGATTATTAATAAAAAAGTATCAATATTTAAATTAGTATTGTTTGCAACATGAAAAGTTCAGTATTAACGGAAAAATAGAACGTCACAAATTTATAAATGGTGTATGTAAAACTTTATAAAGTCATAAACTAATCAAATATTAAAATAAAATTACATTGATCGACGTTTCAATTATTGTCTAAGGCCATCTTCGGAAAAGAGTTTTTACAATGTTTTTCTCTACTGCTTACAGTGTTTAATTCAGACAATATTCTCCGGAAGGGAATATTGTCAAAATCTGTGGCTCCGGGGGACATTATTGACTTCCGGATCGGAAAATGACATTGTCCGATTGAAAATACAAAATCTCAAATCTTCTGGTGAGACATCTCATTGTGCCCCGGGAAAGGATGTCACCCTCCTGCCCCCCCCCCTGAAATCAACACTGTGCATCAATGTAACAGCTCATTTCCCGTAGATCGTCAAAAATATCAAAAGAAATGTTGATTAATATAATTTTATTTTAACATTTGATTAAATTTTTACTTTGTAAAATTTTATGTACACCATTTAGTAAACTTTCACATTTTATTTTCACGTTAACATTGAAGATGATTATTTTTTGAGAAATTGGAGCACTATATTGATGATAGTGGTATAGCTGTAAAAATCTGTCTCAGATATAATAGTTGTTGAAACCATTTCATTGAACAAAATGCAAATGATATTTAACCAAGAGCAAAGTATTTTTATGATGAAGCTCTATTTCAAAACAGTCTTTTGATAAATTCTTAGAAGAGCTTGACGTACCACTTCTACTACAACAATGTCATTTCTCAGAGTCTTTTCTTGATCGTTTTATTTTTTAAAGACCTGTGATCTATGTGATATACGCTCTTCCTATTTTCTTCATAAATACCTGCGAAACACCTGTGTATTTTTAAGTAATCCAAAAGAATCCAAGGAATCAAGCTTTGATGAAAACAAACGTTTAATTACACACACAGAACACATATGACGGGACGAATACAGCAAGATTTGAAACACAAACACTTAAATATATATATGTAAATATCCGGATTTCATATTTCTTTCAAGAACTTCTAACTACTCTTCTTTCACAACAGATCAACCTCGTGCCCGTAGCACATACATATCCCAATTTCCGGGATAATATTTTAAAATTCTTTTTACCTGCATCAAACATTCGCAGGTCTACCTCTTACCTCTGGCACACACACCTCTCTCTGTGTTCGTACCACTTCTTCTCCCCCACACTCTCGTCCGCTGGTCACGTGACTAAATAGCGGCGCCGATAAATAAAACAAAAAAACACATCATCAGTCATTACACCCCCCACGCAAGATTGAAAATATGGTACACACTTATTTTAAATCTGAAATTCGACTGATGATGTTACACTATTTAACAATGACTTCCCAAATTATAATATGTATATATAAAAAAATAACACCACAAATACAACCGTATCCGGAGAAGGCACATCTTCCGGGGTTCTTCCTATCTGCTAATATAAAATAGAATTAAATTAATACTTCATATACACAATATAACATAAAATTAACAAAAGGCAATACACAAAACTTAGTAAACATTAAACAGGACACTAAGAGCTGCTGAAAAAAAAATATATTGTTCAATACTGTTCAAGGAATGTTCAAACACTGGGTGCTTCAAAAGTTGTTGAATGTCTTAAATAGTGTCCAAGCGTGATAATGCATCAGCATTAATTAGTTTGGCACCCGGGCGGTGCGAGATTGTAATATCATACTTCTGTAAGGCTAATGCCCATCGCTGCAGTTTCGAAGATTGAGGGGCATTTTTGGTGATAAAAGTTAATGGATTATGGTCCGTAATAAGTTCCACAGGTGAACCGAAAATCCACGTTTCAAATTTTTTCAAACTCCAGATCACTGCATAGGCCTCCCTTTCAATTGTTGGCCATGCCTGTTGAGTTTTGGTGAGTTTTTGACTGGCGTAACTTACCGGATACACTACTCCATCTCTACTCTGCGATAAACAGGCTCCGATGCCGATTGCAGAGGCATCACACTCAAGGTAACCCGATAATAGGAGTATGCAGACTGGGCGCTTCGATGAGACCTCTTTTTAACGCGTTGAACGCCTGGTCATGCTCTACTGACCAGAACAACTTCTCTGGACTGTCCTTTTTTGTCAGTTCAGTGAGGGAATATGCTGTTTCAGCATATTTTGGTATATAATCTCTGTAGTAATTGCACAATCCTAAGACACTTTTTAGTTGCTTCTTGGTTTGAGGCACAGCTAACTTACGGATGGCCTCCACTTTTTCCGGATCGGTCCGATGGCTGCCGGACCCAATGACATGGCCTAAGTACTTTATTCGGGGTTTTGCAAATTCACATTTTTTCAAATTGACGGAGAATCGTAACTGTGATAGTTTGGAAAATATCTTCTCTAAATGCACCAGGTGTTCCGCGAACGTTTCGGAAAAAACTGCTATATCGTCTATATATACTCTAGCAAAGTCCTGGTATTCAGAAAGCGCTCTGTTGATTTCTCGTTGAAACGTCGCAGCAGCATTCCTGAGCCCAAAAGCCATGACCTTGAAGCGATATTGAGCTCTGTGCGTCTTAAAACAAGCTAATTTTTGACTCTCTTCTTCTAATGGTATGGCCCAGTAGCCTTTGAGTAAGTCCAAAGTGGAAATGACGTTGGCCCTGCCAATATTAAATAATAAATCAGTAGCATTTTCCATAGGAAAATCATCAACCTTGGTGATTGCGTTCAGTGCCCGAAAATCTACGCAAAGTCGCAGCGTTCCATCTTTCTTCATCACGCACACTACCGGATGCGGTGCTTCTTCATCACTTTCCTCAATCAAACTTAATTCTAGTAATTCTTGAATTTGTTTGTCTACTTGAGGATTTAGGGCCTCTGGAATTCGATAAACATAAGGTTTCTTCTTCTCATTATCATTTAATCTTATTTTGTGTGCACCAACTTTTGCTATTTGTATTTTCTTTGAAAATAATTCTTTATATCTAAGCAATAAATCTAACATCTTTTCTCTTTCTACGTTTTCCAAATGATTTAAATTTACTTCTTCGATTTTGAAATAGTTCGAGTTATCCTTTGTACTAGGGGTGGGATGGACTTCCCCTAATTCTTCTTCATTCTCAAAAATTACCCCCACTGCTTGTACCCTAGGAGTAAATTTCCTTATCTTATTCACATGAACATTTTTAATGTTTCCGTTCGTTAACCTGACTTTGTAAGAATCGGGATTACACCGTGCCACTATTTCGGCTGGCCCTGTCCATCTAGCGTAAAGTTTATTACTAGAGTCTGGGATTAATAAATATACCTGCTCCCCCGGTCTAAATTCCTTATAAATTGCCCTTCGATTCGCATACTTCGCATACGCGCCCTGTTTAACCTCCGCTACTAGTGAAGCTTGTTCCGCCGCCTTTTCTAAGTTAATTTTTAAATCCTGAAGGTATTCGGTTGCACTTTTCCCGAGATTTATAGGTAGTGGAATTTCGCCCGACCATGTAGATTTTAATACCGCCAATGGCCCCCTGGCCTCCCTTCCATACATCAACTTAAATGGCGACACCCCCGTCGTACAATTAGGAATCTCTCTATATGCAAATAATAAATAAGGGATGTGTTTATCCCAATTTTTAGGATCGCTCCGAATAATATGGTGCAACATGCGTTTCAATACCTGATTATACCGTTCAACCAATCCCGAACTTTGCGGATGTCCCGGTGTTGCAAATCTAGGAGCCGCCCCTAGCCTAGCATGAAATTCCTGCATTAAACCTGATACAAAATTTCCCCCTTGATCACTTGCTATTACGCGGGGTATCCCTGTCCGCATAAATATTTCTAACAGCGCATCACAAGTAGCCTTAGCCGAAATTGTTCTTAACGGAACCGCTTCGGGCCACCTACTGTGTTGGTCAACCAAAGTAAGTACATATTGATGTCTACGCGCCGAAGGTGGTTCAATTTTCCCAATTATATCAATATTTACAACGTCAAATGGGAGCTCCGGTCTTTCAATTGGAAGAATCGGTATCTGATCACTGGCCCTCTCCCGGCTTCGCAACTGGCAGTCCTTGCACGATTTACAATACTCCTCTACATCCCGTGACACGCCTGGCCAAAAAAATTAATACCGAATTATTTCTTTCGTTTTCCTTATACCGAGATGGTTCGCAAAAATTGATTCATGTGCAATTCTTAAAATTTCCTCCCTCCTAATTTTAGGCACTACTAATTGCATGACTTGATCTCCCGAAACCTTTTCCCTATGATAAAGTAAATTATCCACCATAACAAACCCATTTTTCCCTTGTTTAGCATCTTTAAATGCCCCCTGTAAAGATTCGCAATTCTTTTGTTGCTCCCTGTAAATGGTCGTTTCCGAATACTGATTCGAATTTAAATTCTCACAATCATTTTTCGTTCCAATACAATTAATAATCAAGTTCTCTTCAAAAGATTCATTTTCAACCTGAAAACATAAATCTTTATCACTCGTATTTTGTTCTTTTTTCTTTTCCCCCGATAAATTCTCATCCCCCCCTTTCGATTTCGTATCATTTGTTGGTGCCACACTGTCGGCTATTCTTTTCCCTTCTCCAATTTGCACCGATTGTAATAATTCATAAACCTTCGGAGTAATAATACAAGAACTACATAATTTATCTGTCACTGCAAATAATACATCTACACTGTTAAATAAACAATTTGATTCACTCATGTTTAGAGAAACCGGTAATGTTAAAAGATTAGCAGTAATTTGCTCGCCAAAAGCTGAAATCAACTGAATTGATGAATTTTCATTATTTTTAAATGATTATGGTACTTCATTCGAATTTATAACGGGAATCTCAGCAGCGCTGTCAATTAATGTTTTTATTTTTTGTTTCCCCACCCAAATTTCATCGTATTGCAACGGTTGAGTACTTATTGCGTCATTTTCAAAACACAAAGCTGTCACTTTCGCTATCAACCTTTCGTCTTTATTTTTTCCGGTAGAATCTTTTTTCATTTGATAATGAGAATTTCTCGACCTCTCTTTTTCTTTATTATTATTATTATTAGGACAAAAACGTAAATGAACGATTTGACGGCACAATTTACACACAGACTTTTTCCTATCATTACGCGAATTAAAATTATTTCTTAGATGCGGTGGAATATATTTGCCAGATGCAGAATCATCAGACCCGCGACAATTTGTCGATTTATCATATAACTCAGAAAATGTTCTACCTTTTGAAGTAAACCAATTATCGCATAATTCCGCAATTTCTCGCGCTTTTAACCAATTATCTAATTGTTTTATTTTGACATAGCTTCGCGCCTCTGAGTCTAACGCATCCATTAATCTATCACTAACTATTAATTCATTAAGTGCATCAAAATCATTTACCTTTCTAAGTTCGCAATAAAAATCCCAATTCGCCCTTAACCTAGATGCGAATTGCATACGATTTTCATTTTTCGCCCTTTTTGCCGAAAGAAAATTTTGAAGACAAGCTTCAGGAGTGGGTTGAAATTCTTTTAAAATTAAAGCTTTAACCTTTTGATAATCCGTCATTTCATCTGAATTTGCTTATACTAATAAATGCGCAGCTTTTTCCCCTACTAAATTAAACAGTATTTCAACTTTCAAATCTTCCGCGACATTCTTTAATTCAAACGCCCTCTCGAGCGAAGAAAAAAATAAATTCCACGATTCAGGTTTGGTAGGAATCGCAATAGTTAAAGTTTTAACGCTTTTAATTAGAGCTTCTAACGAATTAGTTTTGGAATTTTGTCCATCCCCCCCACCATCAGAATTTTTGTTCTCAGACTGCAGTTTAGCCATTTCTAATTGGTGTTTGATAACTTCTAATTTCGTTTTTTCTAATTCTAACGCTGTTTTCTGCTCAGAATTAACATATTCTTTCTCACTTTTAAGAGCCTCTGCTTCTTGTTTCTCTTTTGAAATGCGGTCTGATACCGTTGTCACAAGGAATTCTTTTACAAAATCGAAATCCTTGTCATATTGTTCGCTCCCTTCGATTAATGCCTTTAAATCCACTATTCTATGATCTGGCTCTACTTTTAAGCCTAATTCTGTGGCTACAATGACCAGGTCCTCTTTTTTTAGCCCTTTAACAGTGAACATGTTCTTTTTTTTAACTATTACTATCTTTATCAATAATTATAATCACTAAATACTATAAACCTTCATTATAATCATACACTAGAATATACTTAGAACAATACTTGTTTTCAATTCTAATACGATTATCTCTTTAAAATCATTGCAAACATATTCATTAATCTAATATTCATGAATCTTCAGTTAATAAACAAAAGTTATAACTTTCAACTTTATTTCCAAAACTATAAAAAGTAAATATTCCACTTACTCGATCAAGCCTCTTGTTCTCGTATGCAGAGCGTGTGATATACGCTCTTCCTATTTTCTTCATAAATACCTGCGAAACACCTGTGTATTTTTAAGTAATCCAAAAGAATCCAAGGAATCAAGCTTTGATGAAAACAAACGTTTAATTACACACACAGAACACATATGACGGGACGAATACAGCAAGATTTGAAACACAAGCAGTTAAATATATATATGTAAATATCCGGATTTCATATTTCTTTCAAGAACTTCTAACTACTCTTCTTTCACAACAGATCAACCTCGTGCCCGTAGCACATACATATCCCAATTTCCGGGATAATATTTTTAAATTCTTTTTACCTGCATCAAACATTCGCAGGTCTACCTCTTACCTCTGGCACACACACCTCTCTCTGTGTTCGTACCCCTTCTTCTCCCCCACACTCTCGTCCGCTGGTCACGTGACTAAATAGCGGCGCCGATAAATAAAACAAAAAACACATCATCAGTCATTACAATCTATAAGACCCCTGACTCTTTATAACATGATATTTGTAAATGGCTAATAATCTATAAACACGTAGGTGAACAGCCTTTATAACTCTGCCTGTGAATTCTCTGTCTTCCATCTCTGTCTCTTGTCTAGGCTCCGTTCAGATTGCAATACTCTTCCCTTCAACTAAATTCTTGGAAAAAGTGGGGAAGTCTTTTGTATAGGATCCATTTGCAGTTTCTTCATAATAAAAACGAGGAGAAATAACAAACGAATCGGGAGTAAGGCAATCTACCCTACTTGACGGAACGATTTTTCTTTTGCTGGGCAACCATCCCTTTCCTATAAAACTCGTTAAGATCAAAAACACCACGTCGCTACAACAAACGAGCCGTCACCGCACTTCAAGAAGTGGTTAAATGTGTTTGGGCTTTAACTCTTTCATGTTCCACAGTTTTGAGGAAAAAGGGCTTTGACAAACGGAGAGTGATCTTATAATGGTTGCGTTTTAAATATTTTCCAATGTAGTTGTAAAATTTTTATGGCTTCGGTTTGTCAGTCTGTCGTTTGTTTGCCGTCTGTCTGTCAGTGCTCTAACTCGCATAAATGTTCTTGAATTGTCATACAATTTACATACTTTTAAGGAGTTTAATGGGACTTATTCGATATTGAAAAAGATATGTGTAGTATATATTGAATATACACTGACACCCAGATGAAATCAGATGTATTTTGGTCCATGTTGAAAATCATTTGCAGTGCATTTTAATGTTATTGAATTGTTTCAAGCATCATTATATTCATGTGTATATAATGATGATCATTTATATAATGATGATCAATATATATATATATATATATATATCACGGAACTGCAGTACAACTGATGTACTATGGGATATGGTGAGCATAGCATTCGTTGTTCATTTTTAGATTCTCACAAAAGAATTCGCTTAGAGAACTGTCTAAAGACAATAGTTGCTCGAATGGCATTTTAAGTTGTGCTAATTTAATTAATGTTTTTGCTTATAAATGAAATTCTATCGATTATATACAAGGCAGCACAAAAGTTTTCGAGTACATTTCCTGTTATTCACGAAAATTGATGAAGAGATATTTTCTTTAACATTAAGGATGTTCAATGATGAAATAAAGGAGAAAATCTACGCTTCGTTTCTATATACACTGTTAAAAAAATTCTGAAATTCACGAACATTTTTTTCCTGAATTTCACAGAAAAGGTCCCTTTTCACAATAAAAGGGCATTTTCGATTACAAATCACAAAATTCCACAATATTTCCAGAAAATAACGAAAAGGATGGAAATAGAAAAAAACGAAGACATTCCGTTGTGCGTTGGTGGGGGGGGGGGGGGCTCCATGGCCGACTGGTCAAGGCACCAGACCGCCAATCGCCTGCAAGAGCAGATTGCGGGTTCGGGTCCCGCTGGCGCCATGGAATAATGGAAACATAAAAAATCCCTTTTAAATTACATTTTTTCTGTTTATTTTCCACTTATTTCTTATTAAAAAAATCTTTTAATTAATTAGCTAAAAAATAAATAAATAAATAGCGTACGGCATTTTTAAAAAATTGTCTATAATTTTTTTTGTAAAAAACTTGTTAATAAAAACTTTTTTTCATTCATTCATTCAAAAAAAAAAAAAAAAAAATGTAGTTTTAAACAGTGATTTTTTTTAAATTTAAACTATTTAAAAAAATTAAAATTGATTTTAAAAAGTAATAAGTATTATGCATCAGTCTAATAAAATAAAATACACCGTTTACAAATGTTCTAAGGAATATATTTGAAAGGTAATCTTTAAAAAGCACAACAGATATTCCCACTAACTCATAAAAGACATACTTTGTACATCCCGGCATCAGAAGGTTTGGCTCAGTTCGTAAGGATTTGTTCTGCTATCCAAAGGTCCCGAGTTCGATGCTCAGGACGGACTAAATTATACAAAATAAAAATAACTATTAAGTAAAATAATCACTTGCTTAAAATCACTCAGTAATTTCGAATTCTTTGGCGATTAATCGGCTCGTTAATTAAAAAAATTATATTAAATTATTATTATTAATGAAACTTTGTAACGGAAAGTTACTGCTTCTTCAAACGGAGTTTTCCTTTCTTGCATTTCCCACAACGGAAAATCTACTAACGGAACGGTAAAAGTTCGGCTATTTTGTTGCCAGTAGTTTCACCGTGAATTCACAGATTTATTTTTAACAGTGTAGTTTACCTCTCGTCATCATGCTTTTCTTTTTGATATATTTCTAATTAAATTTTCCTTGTATGTCTACTTTGCATATAAAAAAAACCTGCTCGAATTAAAATATATTCTTTCCAATATTTTCATTTAATATGTATTTTTGAAGTTATGCATTTGTATTTTATTATAAAGAAATTCATGAATTTCAGTTCAGAGATTCCCATTTAACGCATGTTTTATAACGAAGTGTTTGAGTGCAACGAGATTTTGTTAAGTGAAATTCTCGCTGTATTTAGATAGATACGTGGTGCTGGCGGTGCACTCTCCTCTGTGGTGAGAATTACCAAACTGATCCTATTTTAAATTCATTAGAGGGTATGTATAAAATACATAAACAGCACGAAGGGCTAAACGAAAGACTTTGCAAACATCACCAGCTATAGATGGCACTTGATGAAAGTGAAGTTCTACTGAGTTACGTGTTTTATAAGTTGCTTATGTCACATTTATATAAAAAATATCAACTTAAAAATATGTATTCGAATTAAATACAAAATGCTAAATGGCCACTTATATTGCAAAACAAATATTTCGCAAACACATTTAAAATACAATTAATACTTACGTCTCGTATCGCTTCTGTGAAAGTCTTCCGGGTAAAACGTGACTTTACACGGACTTTACTGTTACATTAAAATTTACACGGAAGTGTAAAGTTAAAAAAATTAAAACTTTAGACTTGATTAAATATTTTATAAATATGAGACTTGTGCGTATCATCACTTTTTCTCTTGAAGACATTTAAAACAGCAATACAAAACGTAGGTATTAATTGTATTTTAAATGTGTTTGTGAAATATCTGTTTTGTAGCAAGTGTATTATTTAACATTTTGTATTATATTTGAATATATAATTTTATGCATATTTTATGCCGCAGTTGTCTAACTTATCACTGAAAAATAGTAAATTTGTTAATACTATACTACTAGGGATGGAAAGCGTTGTATAATCTATGCCTGATAAAGCATTGTTCATTATTGTTCGAAGAATAAAATGAAAACAATGAAAATTAAGAAAAAAAATCAATAACATTTATAAAAAGTATTTTATATAAATCTAGCAATTTTATAAACACAAGAAATAATTTTACTTTCAACTGACTGAAAGCATTAATAACAAATAATGTATTTAAATATAGCAGAGAACAAAAACCATATGCAATAATATTTAGAAATTGACGAAATAAGCATGAAAACTTGCATAATGTTTTTGCGCCACATCCTATTTAAATCAATTTCAAATGTATGTTTTATTTTTACTTTTCTGAAAATAAGCTTTAGCACAAATCCCTTCTGATGTTGTACGGACGTAAAACATCATGCGATGTCATACAATCCAAACTAATCATACTGTAAGCTCCTTAGCAACGAAGATTTTCTGTGAACAGGATTTGTTCTACATATCTCTTCTTTTGATGCAAAATTAAAAAAAAAATGTGATTTCATTTTTATTTCGAATTTAATCTGGTATTTCTGGAAATTTAATTCGATATTTACGCAATATTTTGGATATTAATACATATAATCGAAACTATACTGATAGGTTTGAATTTATTAAAGAAACTGTAAAATATCATTTTTAAGGATTTTTTTCATTCTTTTAATATTATAAATGTATCAAAGAAAACTTGCATAATGTTTTTGCGCAACATCCTATTTAAATTATTTTCAAATGTAGGTTTCTTTATTTTTCTGAAAATAAGCTTTTGCTCTAATTCCTTCTGATGTTGTACAAATATAAAAATATCTTGCAAATTCATACAATCCAACGTAATCACACTTTAAGCTTCTTAACAACGATGATTTTCTGGGAACAGGATTTATTCTACATAATTCATGTTTTGATGCAAAATTAAAAAAAAAAAAGATTTATGATTTCTTTTTTTTCGAATTAAATCTGGTATTTCTGGAAACTTTGTTCGATATTTAAGCAATATTTTGGATATTAATACATATAATCAAAACCATATTAATATGATTGAATCTATTAAACAATCTGTAAAATATTTTTAAGGATTTTATCATTTGCTTTTAAAATTAAAAATACATTAATGAAAGCTTAGACTCCGCTGTGAAAATTTCTTTATTAAGAGCAAAATTCAATACTAATCAGAACTTTAAAAACATAAGAAATAATTTTAAATTTATCTGACTGAAAGAATTAATAAGAAATAACATATATTTAAATATAGCAGAGAGTAAAAACCATATGCAATAATATTTAAAAATCGATGAAATAAGCATGAAAATTTCCATAATGTTTTGCACGACATCCTATTTAAATCATTTTCAAATATATGTTTTTTATTTTTCTGAAAATATGCTTTATCACTAATCTCTTCTGATGTTGTACGAACGTAAAAGCATCATGCAAAGTCATACAATCCAATCTAATCACACTTTAAGCTCTTTACCACCAAAGATTTTCTGAGAACAGGATTTATTCCACATAATTCATCTTTTGATGCGAAATTTGAAAAAAAAAAAGATTTATGATTTCGTTTTTATTTCGAATTTAATCTGGTATTTGTGAAAATGTAATTCGATATTTAAGCAACATTTTGGATATTAATACAAATAAATGAAACTATATTATTATGTTTGTAGTTATTAAAGAATCTGTTAAATATTTTTTAAATCTTTTTTTTCATTTTTAATGTTGAAAATTCAATTTTAATAATAAAAATAAACGTTTATATAAGCATATGCTTAACTATTGGATGATTGCGGGCAGACCTACAGATATTTTAGGAAAGCATCTGTATGTTTTCTAAAGTTATGCACTTTGATTTCTTTTTTTTATTATTATAAGTTTATTACTAAATTTTGCATGAGATTTTAAATGTTTCTTGCACTTGGCATCAAAACGTTTGTAAAGCCAATCCGAATTCAACATTTTAGTCCAGTATAAAAAATAATATACTCTGTGGTTTTTGGATTTTTCCCGAAATGGTTTTTTGTTTTCGTATCACGGCTGTTCCATTAACTTTTTGGCTGTTTTTTTCTAATTATTTGAAAAATAGTTGTTGTCCTTGGTAGAGAATTGGGAAATGAGAAGCATAATCTGAATCTTTTTATTAGTTGAATTCCGCAACTTTTAAATTTTTATTCGTATTCTGATTGGTCCATGTTTAATGTCCAAAAATAGAATACTTCTGTTTTTTATTTTATTCGTTTTCTGATGGGTCCATCTTTGATGTCCAGAAATGGAATACTTCTGTTTTCTATTTTATTTGTTTTCTGATTGGTCCATGTTTAATGCCCCAAAATGGAATACTTTTGTTGCCACGATGACAAAAATGTATTGAAAACTACAAAAAAAAAAAAAAAAAAACTAATAACTCAAAAACAAATTTAGATACAGATTTCAAACAAGTTGCATTTAATAGTACTTTTTTCTTTATACGATTGTGTAAAAATTGAAAATGTGTGATGTTTAGAAGTTTAAAAATTTACAGTCCCGAAAACTTTTAAACTGAAACTTCATTTAATATTTGTTTATGATTGGTCTGGATCAATATGACTCTGCTATTACGTAAGATATGTTTTATTTATCATATAAATGATGTTTTTATTATTTTTTTAAACATAGAAATCTTTATAAGTCTACAATTATAGTCTTTGAAAATATTATTTTATAAATAGTCGTTGTAATTTGTTAAATTAAATTTTTTTAGATATTTTTTATCATGCTTTTCTAGCTCCGTGATTGAAGTTTAAAAAATGGCAAACCGGTGACTGTAGCAACTATAATAAAAATTTACTTTAATTTGGGTTAAAAACGAATTGATGATGATGATGATGATGATGATGATGATGATGAACGAATTATAATGAAAACAAATCTCTAAAATTAAAGAATTGTTTGTTTCGATACATAACAAAACATAGTCTGCTCTTGAGATCCTAAGGCGTCCCCAACACCAGCTTTGCTAGTTCATGTGTTTGGAGTTTCTTCGTAAAAAACCTTACCACTATGACTCAGAAAGTCCGTCATAAAAACAAATTATACAAAATGTTTTCATATCAACTTTTTGAATTTCAAACAATATTAAGTATGGGAAACACAACATTAAAACAACATATTCTGAATGCCGCGTTTGGCATTCAGAGTAATCAAAAACATCAGACAGCATCAGAGAGCATAAAAGTGTATGTATATATATGTATATATATATATGTATAATTTTTACAAAAATTATATATATATATATATATATATGTATAATTTTTACAAAAATTATTTTTTGTAGATCTAGCAATTTTAAATACATAAGAAATAATTTTAATTTAAACTGACAAGCGAAAATCATATGCAATAATATTTAGAAATTGATCAAATAAGCATGGAAATTTACATAATGTTTTTACGCAACAACCCATTTAAAACCTTTTCAAATTTAGTTTTTCTTACTTTTTTTAAAATAAACTGCTTGAATAATCCCTTCTGATGCTGTATGGAAGTAAAAACATCATGCAAAGTCATACAATCCGATGTAATCAAACTTTAAGCTCCTTACCAACGAAGATTCGATTCCCTGTTAACAGAATTTATACTACATAATTCATCTTTTGGTGCAAAATTAAAAAAAAAGATTTATGATTTCGTTTTTATTTCGAATTTATTATGGTATTTCTGGATTATTACGGTATTCGAATTTTAAACAATGTTTTTTTTTTATATTAATACAAATAACCGAAACCATATCAGTATGTTTGAATTTATTAAAGAATCTGTAAAATATTTTTTAAGGTATTTTTTTTAAATATTGAAAATATATTTTTAAAATATTAGATTTGGATGTAACACCACTTTTTATCTTCAAGACGTTTATATAAGAATTACAAAACGTTGATTTTAATTATATTTAAAATGTGTTTGTGAAATCACTGTTTTATAACATGTGTGCCATTTAGCATTTAGTATTTAATTTGAATATATAATTTTATGTATATTTTATGGTGCAGTTGTTCATTTTATAATTTAAAGAAAATTTGTTAATATTATCCTGTTAAAGTTGGAAAGTTGACGACCAATCCTTTATCAGGCATAGATTATGATCTATGCTATTAAGAACAAATAATGTAATTAAAAACCTTTAAATTTGTTAATATTATCCTGTTAAGGTTATAAAATTTAGGAAAAATCCTTTATAAGGCATAGATTATGATCTATCTCTGATAAAGGGTTGTTCGTCATTGTTTGAATATCGAAATGAAAACAATAAAAAGTTAAAAAAATATTCTATAATATTTGCAAAAAAAATATTTCATGTAGATCTAGCAATTTTTAAAAAGTAAGAAATAATTTTAATTTCAACTGACTGAAAGCATTAATAACAAATAATGTATTTAAATATAGCAGAGAGCTAAAAACATATGCAATCATATTTAGAAATTGATCAATTAATCATGAAAACTTGCATAATGTTTTGCGCAACATCCCATTTAAAACCTTTTCAAATGTAGATTTTCTTATTTTTCTGGAAATAAGCTGTTGAACAAATCCCTTCTGTTGTTGTACGGACGTAAAACATCAGCCAAAGTCATACAATCCAGTCTAATCGCACTTTAATTTCCTTACCAACGGAGATTTTCTGGGAAAGAGATTTATTCTATATAATTCATCTTTTGGTGGAAAAATTAATTAAAAAATTGATTTCGTTTTTATTTTGAATTTAATCTGGGATTTTTGTAAATTTATATTCGTTTTTAAACAATGTTTTAGATATTAATACAAATAACCAAAACCATACCAATGTGTTTGAATTTATTAAAGAATCAGTAAAATATTTTTTTAAGGATCTTTCTTTTTTTAATATTGAAAATATTTTTTTAAGGATCTTTCTTTTTTTAATATTGAAAATATATTTTTAAAATATTAGATTTGAATGTAACACCACTTTTTATTCCCAAGACGTTTGTAGAAGTAATACAAAACGTAAATTTTAATTATATTTTAAATGTCTCTGTGAATTCACTGTTTTGTAATATGTGTAATATTTAGCAATTTGTATTTAATTTGGATACATAATTTTAAATATATTTACCGTAATTTCGGGTGTATAAGCCGCAGGCCAAATAATTCTTTTTCGATCCAGAATTTTTTAAGAAACAAATATAATTAGTTAGATCGCTGTAAATATTTGCCTTCAATCACAAAATAAGATTTCTGGGTCCAAAAAGAATTGTTTGATCCGCGGCTTATACACCCGAAAGTACGGTAATGGTGTACTTGTTATATTTAAAATTTACAAAAAAAATTGAATTCGTTAATATTATCCTGTTAAAGTTGAAAAGCACCGCACAATCTAATTCTGACAAAGGATTGTTTGTCATTATTTTGAATATTAAAATGAAAACAATAAAAGTTTAAAAAAAATCTCTATTTGCAAAAAAATATTTCATGTACATGTAGCAATTTAAAAAACATAAGAAATAATTTTAATTTGAACTTATTAAAAGCATTAATAACAAAAAATGTACTTAAATATAGCAGAGACCAAAATCATATGCAATAATATTTAGAAATTGATCAAATAAGCACGAAAACTTGCATAATGTTTTTGCGCAACATCCTATTTAAATCATTTCCAAATGTAGGTTTTCTTTTTTTTCTGAAAATAAGCTGTTGTACTAATCCCTTATGATGTTGTACGGACGTAAGAACCTCATGCAAAGTCATACAATCCAGTCGAATCACAATTTAAGCTCCTTACCAAGGAAGATTTTCTGGGAACAGGATTTATTCTGCGTGATTCATCTTTTGATGCAAAATTTGAAAAAAAGATTTATGATTTCGTTTTTATTTTGAATTTATTCTGGCATTTCTGGAAATTTAATTCGATATTTAAGCTATATTTTGGATATTAATACATATAATCGAAAACCATACGGATTTGTTTAAAGTTTTTAAAGAATCTGAAAAAAAAAATATTTTTTTCTTTCTTTTAATATTAAAAATACATCAGTGAAAACTTGGACTTACGCTGTGAAATTTATTGATTAAATCAAACTTCGATACTCATCAGCATACAATGTAAGTGAAAAATGTATTAACCAGTATTTTAAGACCTTGAGGGTGTATAAAATTTTACGTTTACGTTTAGAAAAAAAGTACTCAGTTTATTGCGATTGATTTTGTTGTAGTGTGTGTTTTTCTTAATTCAGGCCATGTAATTCCTCCGAAGATGACTCATTAGAATGAGTACGAAACATTAAGTGTAAACATGTTTTAATTGTGATTATTATACTGTTTTTATCTACATTGTACGCTGATGAATATCGAAGTTTGCTTTTAATCAATAAATATATATCGTTAATGATAAAAATAAACGTTTATATATGTATATGCATGGCTATGTGAAGACTGCAGTTTAAAGCTACAATATTTACTAAGAAAGTACCTGTATTTATAACTCATGCACCTTCAGTTGTACCTTTTTTATTAGATTTTTGTCATTTAATCTTGAATGTGGTTTTAAATGTTTTTCGCATTTTTCATCAAAACGTTTGTAAAGGGAATTCGATTTCAATCTTTTAAATGAGTATGATAAATATTATTCTCTCAGGTTTTTGGATATTTTTCGAAATGTTTATGCTTTTTTTCTCATTTCACGGCCATTTGATTGACATTTTGACTATTTATTTTAAACAAAAAGATAATTTTGATACTTTTTCTAGACCCAAGATTAATTAGAAATTTAAAGAATAGCAAATCGGTAGCAACAATTTTAAAAATCGACTTTAATATGGGTTAAAATGAAAAAAAAACACAATATTCCAATCTTTATTTGCTTCGATTTTTAACTAAATGTAGTCCACACTTATGATCTCAATGGCGTTCCCAATATCAGTGCCGTATGTTGGCAAATTTGGAGTTTGTTCATAAAAAACTTATCACTATGTCTCCAAAAGTACTTAATAAACGCAATAGAGTTTACTTAAAAAAGTTTTATCAGTTATAAATTTTCATAATTAAATTATATGAAATTATATCAAATTATATCAAATTCCAACTTTTTGAATTTCTAAAAAATATTAAATTTGTGAAACGTAAATTTTAAAACAAAGTATTCTGAATGACGTGTCAAGCGGTTAAAGCAAGAAACGTATCATATATATATATATATATCGTACATTTCAAAGTTAACAGAATAAATGTAGTATATTAGGCTGAGAAAAAAGTTTTGGGAATTTTTTAATCTCATAGTTATCAGAATTTGTATTGTTTATAGAAGTACTACACTGCAAAAGATGTTACTAAATTTTTTTCTACGAAAATTTTTCTTCTTAATAATTTCCCCTCTTGAGCATGTCTTTAAAAAAATTTCTAATAATGATTACTTTTTCAGCATTTCTTTAAAATTGTATTCTAATAATGCTTAATTTTGAGTAATTGAGGCTCTAAGGCTCTAAGAATGCGATCTTTTCACTTTAAGAAACTGCTCTTAATACCAGTTGTTCCCTTTCGGGTCCCTTATTGTATCTCAGTTAAAAAATGCTCCAATTAATTCATTTTTTCCCTAACAATTTCTAAATTCATCCAGCTACTACATAAAAAACAACAACAAAAAAATTTGATGTTAATTATCTCCAATTTTGAATACTAATCGCCTACACGGGGCCTTTATGCATCTTCTTTAAAAAACATCTGATTCTCTTGCAATTCTCTTGAAAATTGTTCAAGCTTCGTCCGGCTCATTTATAAACTAGTAAAAAAATTTCCTTATGCCTACAAATTTCCAAGTAATTTCCTGCCCCCCCTACCCATGAAGTACAGTACCGATCCCCTTGAAATTTTCGTTCTCTAAATTCTTAATAAATTTCTTCATTTTAATCCAATCTTGTTATCGTCTCTTCTGTTTCTTCCAGGTTCTATATCCCAGTTAAAACCTAAGCCGCCTAGAGCAATAAAACCACAAAGATTACCAACAAAGCACTTAATCTAAATAGCCGACTCGGGTGCTTGTCCTAGTGGATCGTCACAAAATTCCCAACATGAACGATAATGTCGCCTGGTGCATGTAAAATCCATTCTGGATGCAAAGTCCTCCAAGTTAGCTGTGAATTATACCTCTGGAGGTGCCTTGCCAGGTGAAGGTCTGGTCATCTGATCAAGGTTCTAAATTACGAGACCAACTTGAGTAGCCATTTGCAGTACAAATAACAGGATATAACCTTAAGCAACCGCCAAAAAAAGTATGTTCAAAGGAGAAGTAAGTATTGCAAATATGACAACGGTCTATTGCCTATACGCTTCGATTAGGCGGTTTTCCGTCCCGATACCAGGTATCTAATCAGTTAAGCTGAGGTAACTCGGCAGGTAGAGGGCCTGGACATCGGTTAGAAAGAAAGTAAGCCGTCAAGAGCTTGAATGAGGACCTCTTTGTATATTAATCTCCTATTTGGGGCCCTTGGTGCAGCCTTTATTTAAAAATGAGGTTAAGTTGTAGTTTTCTTTAACATAGTGCCAAAATCCTCGGGCTATTGCATAAACTACTAAAAAATTTTCTTATATATCTCAGCTATCACATTTTTTAGAATATTATTTTTCTTTTTTGGAATCAAGTAACGTTTGCTCTCTACAGCCGTAAATTAAAAATCATGTTCAAGATATGTAGTAAATTTTTAGAGGGGAGACTTTCATGTGTAAATTAAATATCGTGTTAATGTTAAAGGTAATTTCAGAAGAAAGTATTAGAATGAAAGTCTTTCTTCATGAACAATTTGTTTACAAAGTGCTCACAGGATGGCAGCACTACAAAAGTATTTTGAAGAAAAAGAAATATTTTTCTAAAAAAACATTCGATCTGACGTCACAGATACTGCGAAACTGTCTTCCTCTCAGAACATTTTTATAGCGTGTTGTTAACTGTTTCTCAAACTGACTTTCGGAAGCAAAAATTGTGTGCTCCGAATTTACGTTCTTTTTTAAAAAACTTTAAAATATAAACTTTTGAAACTCTTCTTTTTTATGTTAACATACAATTGTTCTGTGTTTCGTAGAATTTATGTCAATTAAAGAAGACATTATTTGAATCCAGAAGTCCTCATATTTTTTGTTCCTCAGCACACAACTAATGCTTCAACAATTTATAAATTTTTTCAGCAATATCTTAGCGAGTTCAAATAAGTTGTTCATGAAGAAGAAATGAAATTTCTCTCAAAGAAGATAGCACACAAGGTAGGATCTAATTTATATATATTCTTAGAACGATTTTAACTTTAAATTATGACTTACGACCTTTAGATTATGAGGTCTGAAAATGTTCTTGTCTATTTAAGTGAAAATATTTATCTATAAATTAATTTGAAGAAAATACATTATAGATATATTTTGAAAATAAATAATTTCAATTGTGATTTAAATAAATAATGGCTACTAAAGAGCCCTGATAGAAAAACTAAATGACCACAATTATAGTAATTGGTCATTTAAAATTGAAAACTTATTACAGAAAGAAGATGTGTATTCAGTGATTCTAAATCCCGCACCAGATACCGTCACTGCAGACTTGAACAAAAATAATATAAAAGCGAAAACAATCATTAATTTATGTATTGAAGACTCGCAAATCATCCATGTTAAGCATTTAGTCAATGCGAAAGACATATAGGACGCACTAAAAAATGTGCACTTAAGAACAAACCTTTCATCTAAGCTTTTCCTTTTGAGAAAAGTTTATTCTCCAAAATTACTGAGGGGGGAGATATGATCTTCCACGTCAGCAACATTTTATCAATTAAAGATAGACTATTTGCGATAGGCGAGGAGATTCCTGACTCGCATATATGTGCCCTACTGGCTTGTTCGCTCCCTAGATCTTTTGACCCTGTGGTCACAGTGTTAGAAGCCAGCGAGACGGATCTGACCTAAATTTCGTAATAAATAAACTGATGCGAAAACAAAGACATGAGTTCAAATTCGCGAGATTCGGCTTATAAAGTAAAAAATAGATCTGATAATCGTGAAGCTGTTTCGAGCTCACGCGACTCAGCATATAAGACAGTAAATAAAAATGCTAGAAATAAGAAATTTTGTGCGTTTTGCAAAAGGGATAAACATTTACGCAAAGAATGTTATCATTTAAAAAATAAAATGCAAAATAATAACCAGAGAAATAATCTGAATCGAAATAAGTTTTATAACAATTCAAACTCTTTCAGAAATAATTCGGGAAATTATAAAGGTAATCAAGGTAATTTAAAGGATGCTTCCAACTTCTGTTTTAAAGGTAATTTCGACGCAGAAATAGATCCAAATAATTTTCTAC
Organism: Maratus speculifer; assembly: GCA_964019185.1. Lineage (NCBI taxonomy): Eukaryota > Metazoa > Arthropoda > Arachnida > Araneae > Salticidae > Maratus > Maratus speculifer. The sequence goes on from OZ025290.1 coordinate 182,919,127, forward strand.
CTTATCAAACTCGGAAGAAAACATTTATAAGTTCTCCGAACAAAATTATCCTGCGTGCGATTTAATGTCTGCTAATAGCGCAGAAGAACTTAATATAAATAAATTCGTTATCGATTCCGGCTGCACAAGACATGTATCATTCGCAAAAGATAATTTCATAAACTTCAAAACCAGAAATTTCGGTAGCATAATGATAGCGGATGGAAATAAACTAGATTCACATGGTATGGATGATATTAAACTTTGTACAAATTCACCGTATCAAATTATACTTAAAGATGTTCTTTACTGTCCCGAATTACAAAGTAATTTATTATCGGTAAAGAGGGCAACAGAAAACGACTTTAAAGTCATTTTTGAAAAAGATTCTTGTAACTTTGTTAAAGACAATAACATAGTTTTAACAGCGGAATTAAATGATAATCTATATGAAATTTGTCCTAAAGATGAGTACGGATATGCGGTCAAAACACAAATGCTTTGTGATAATCCACATTGTATTACAGTTTGGCATAAACGCCTAAGACACAAAAATTTTGAATAGACCAGATATCTTGTGAACCATAAGTTAGCGGAAGCTATAAACTTAAGTGAATGTAAACATAATAATATATGCACTAAATGTATTGAAGGAAAAATGTCACAATTATTTTAACCTAAGGTAGCATCAAATAGATCTAAGGAAGTCTTTTCGCTAATCCATAGCGACATTTGCGGGCCCATGAAGACAGAGACATTCATAGGTAAAAAGTACTTTATTACGTTCATTGATGATTATAGCAGGTTTACTATGATTTACTTACTTTCACACAAATCAGAAGCCCTAGAAAAATTTAAAGATTTCTCTGCACTAATAAAAAATGAATTTGGTAAACAAATAAAAGCCTTTAGATCGGATAATGCAGGGGAATATCGTGGGGAAAACTTTGAAGATTATTTAACCCTTAACGGTATCGAATGCCAGTTAAGTGTACCATTTTGCTCACCACAAAATGGTGTTGCAGAGAGAAAAAACCGCACGCTTGTAGAAATGGCGCGCACAATGCTGTCAGACGCATATCTGCCAAGACAATTTTGGGGTGAAGCAATTCTCGCTGCAACTAATTTAACAAAGAGGCTGCCAACTAAAGCAAACAATAACGTTACCCCATTTGAACTTTGGAATAATCGTAAACAAAATTTGTCACACATAAAAACATTTGGCTGCAAGGCATACGTCTATGTAGAAAAATCTAAAAGGACCAAATTCCATGAGAAAGCCATTGAAGGCATTTTCTTGGGATATGACCACAGGAGCAAGGGATATAGAATATACATCGGGGATAATAAAGTAACGATATCAAAATCAGTAAAATTTCAAGAAAACGTGCAAAATGACATTAAACAAGACAAAAATAACATTTCGACCCCTACCGAAGTTGTACAAGTTGAATTAAGTGGTGATGAACATGACGCGGATGCAATTCCACATCAGACTCAAATACAGCCTAGAAGATCGAGAAGAGAAAATAGGGGCGTGCCTCCCGATAGGTATGGAATTAGCGCGAACATGTGTAAAGTTGAGGAACCCAAAACTTGGAAAGATATAGAAAATATGAAAGACCCAAAAATAATTGGCTTGCAGCAACAGATGAGGAAATCAATTCACTTAAGGAAAATAAACTTGGAAATAATCAACCCACCTCCGGGAGAACATATTATAGGTTGTAAATGATCTTTTAAAACAAAACGCAATGCACGCGGAGAAATAGAATGTTACAAGGCAAGACTCGTTGAGATGAGTTATTCGCAAAAATTCGGGTGTGATTATGATGAAACTTTTGCCAGTGTCGTGGCACACACCACAGTAAGAAGTTTCCTAAATGCTGCTGCGTATAAAAATTTAAATGTAATTCATTTAGATGTAAAAACAGCATTTTTGCACGGAAACTTAGATGAGGAGGTATTCATGACACAACCCGAGGGATATATAGTAGAAGATCAAAAGGAAAAGGTGTGTAAATTGAATAAAGCTATTTACGGGCTAAAACAGGCAGCTAGAGCCTGGCACTTAAAACTTAGTCAAACACTCAAAAACATGGGATTTAATCAGTGTAATCAGATTTATGCTTGTTTAAACGAAAAAGAAGCGGAAACATTTCATATGTTTTAGTATATGTTGACGACATTTTAGTAGTAAGAAAGAAGCGGAATACGGAAGAGATAACAAAGAGTTATCAAGAGAATATGAAATAAAATCGTTAGGTAAGGTAAGGTATCGCACTACTTGGGGATAAATGTCTAACAAAGAGAAGATGGAAGTCTAATGTTAGATCAGTAAAATAAAATTTAACGAAATTGTTAGGAAATTTAACTTAGTAAATTCTAAACCAACTTATACTCCCATGAATACAGATTATTTTAATTTGGATCCCAATAGCAGACTAATGAGTAATAACACCCTTTATCGACAAACAGTGGGGGCACTTTTATATATTTCCACCATCACGAAGCCTGATATATCAGTCTGTATGAATATATTAGGTAGAAGAAATGAAAAACCAAGAGAAGTAGATTGGTTAGCAGTTGAAAAGATTATTCGTTATTTGAATACAACCAATGATCTTAAATTAATAATCGACAAGGATAAAGCGCCCTATTAACAGCATAGTGTGATGCTGATTGGGCATCAGATAAAGTTGATCGGAAGTCAACTACAGACAACATGTTTAAACGAGGCAAAAACTTAGTAACTTGGTTAAGCAGAAAACAATCAAGTGTGGCACTGACCTCTACTGAGGCAGAATATATTTCTGTCTCAAACACCTGTCAAAAAATGGAATGGTTACTCGCATTGTTGACAGATTTAGACCTACCACAAACCTCATCGATTGTACTCTACGAAGATAATCTGCCATGTATAAAAATATCGAAAAATGAAAAACACCTATCAAGAAGCAAACACGTGAGTGCTAAATATTATAATATAAAGACTTTGATCGAAAATGGAACTATGTGTCTACACTATTGTCCTTCAAAGCAAATGGTTGCGGATATAAGGATAAAGCCCCTCTCGAAACCTCAGTTTGAAACTTTGAGATTTCAGCTGCAACTGAGGCTAGCACTTTGAAAACAAAAGTAGGGATATTAGAATGAAAGTCTTTCTTCATGAACAATTTGTTTACCAAGTGTTCACGAGATGGCAGCACTACAAAAGTATTTTGAAGAAAAGAAAATAATTTCTCTAGAAAACTGTCTAGAACATCTGCCTTTCTCTGAAAACATTTTCATCGCATGTTGTTGACTGTTTCTCAAGCTGACTTTCGGAAGCAAAAATTGGGAGCTCCGAATTTACATTTTTTTATAAAAAACTTTAAAATATAAACTTTTGAAACTGTTCTTTTTTTATGTTAACATACAACTGTTCTGTATTTCGTCGAATTTATGTCAATTAAAGAAGAAATTATTTGAATCCAGAAGTCTTCATATTTTTCGTTCCTCAGAACACAACTAATTCTTCAACAATTTATTAATTTTTTCAGCAATATCTTAGCGAGTTCAAATAAGTTGTTCCTGAAGAAGAAATGAAATTTCTCTCAAAGAAGATGACACATAAGGTAGGATCTAACTTATATATATTCTTAGAACAATTTTAACTTTAAATTATGACTTACGACCTTTAGAAAGTACCCACCAACGCTTAACTGAAAAAAAATTAGGATTTCAAGATACAGGAAAAAGATACATTTTGAATATATCACATGCTCAAAATAGCTTCGATTCAAATGTACTCAAAATTGAGAAAGAAATGTATGTTCTTATTTTTGTTTCCTTTGACATATTCGAATATTAACTTTGAAAATAAGTATTTCCTATTACTATTATTTTTTTTTATTCTAACAAATCAGTTTTAAATTAAAGTACATATTTAATTATGCACATTTTTAAAAATAATATTAAAAGTAGTGCTGTAAAATAATGCTTTTGTCATATAAAATAAAGTAAAACAAGATGGCGTCAAATATGAACAATTCGTTGCCCATGCAAAATTCAAGTAAATTAAAAATGTGGGCTAAAATATTTAACAAATCACTTTCAAAATTAAAAAAAAGGGAGACAAAATATGTATATAAGAAAAGCCCAAATATAAAGAAATTTTATGTGAATAAGTTTTAATAACAATATTATATGTACATTGCCTATTGAACTATACACAATTGCCACGGACATTGTAACACTGATACCAGAGCATAGGAAGGGAGCAGATGGTTTCAGTGTAGAAACTCGTAGATTGCTGAAAAATCCAGATTTCTACGGTATTTTTAATGTCCTTGTCAGAAGCAAATCTCTGATCTTTAACGGAATTTTTTTGTGGGGGGGGGGGGCGAAGATTGGGTTCATTTTTGATTTAAATCTACTCATTTGTGGAAATGCATCGTTTTACTCATTTTTGAGTACTTTATTTTTTACAGTGTGGGGGCGAATTTTAGTGTTATATGGACCCGATTATTGTAAGGTGTGGTTCATTTATTTTCATTTGGCAACTTTTTATTCTCGATTGTCTAAAATTCACATGAAGCCCTTCCAATATACGCTGCCTTTTCCAGCGTTGACAGAGGACACAGCTTTTGAAAGAGATTTGTTGGGAACATATTGAAAGCGTATGTGGGGAACATACAAGATATTTTCAGAGAAAGGGTAAGTTTTTTCGACACGATTATAAAGTTTGATAGCACGATAGTGTTTGTGGCTCATGAAATAAAAACCATATTTTTTTATTTTTTATAGTTTTCTCGTGTTTACTGTGCTGTTATTTTTTTATATTATGCTGTATAACAAATTTTGTGTTACACGATTACACTACCATGCATCACAATTTTTTTTCTTTGTATTAAAAAGTTTCGCATCGATTACTGAATGTCAGTAGTCCTAAAAAATAATATTTTTACAAACTTTATTTCAATGCATACCTTCAAATATATTGGTATTATTTGTAAGTATTTGAAATAAAATCTGTTTATATTTTTATCAAAATTTGAAAAAAAAGATATTTTAAGAATAATATTACATTTTGAAACATGGTTAAATTTTCTTATACATCCGTATTAACTTACACTTGAAATTTATAAATATTGGTTTTCGTTTTGAAGAGATATATGAACCCACGGGGATACAAGAGAATGAATTTATATTTTTATATTTGTCTAGATTGTTAGTTTTGTCGTCAAACAGTCGTAGTAACGTTGTCGAAAGTTGAACACTAAAGAATATCATATATATAAATTGTTTTGTTACAAAATCACATTCCCTACTTCTTTCTAGTAAGTTATATTCTTTATGTATTTCCAAAACGAATAGAATGTATTATTTGGAAAATTATTTGCTATGGATAAAATTACATTAATAGTTTTCTCATGCTTTGAATGGTCTTTCTAGAACTAATTCGTTTTTATAAACTAACGTTTCACTTTCAAGCACTATATTGACGAAATATATGTTATTGTTAGAAGCACATGTTAACAATAGTTTTGATTTCTACCGTATCAGTAAATTTGTTTCATGTTAAATATATGTTATTGCCTTTCATTAGAGATTTGTTTGTTGCGAACTTATTGCGTTCATGTTATGTATATGTATTTAATTTTATATATAAATATAAATATATATATGTATGTACTCGTATATACAGGATGGTTATAATTAAAGGTACAAATTTAAAAATCGATAATTTTAAAACTACTAATCAGAAGGACTTGATATTTCAGCAGTACAATCATAAGGCAATGGGATTTTGCTTGGGGAAGGAAAAAATAGTTAGATGGCGATAGATGGCGCTATTAGAGCAATGAAAAGGGATAAACCAAAAATGTATTCGTTAAACACAGGAATGTTGTTAGCCAAAAGGAAAAATTGCAGTTCAGGGATTAACGACAAAATTATTAGCGAAAAGACAAGAAGAATACGTGTTTACAGCGACAAGAGGAATAACGACAAAAAAAAGAAAAAATAAGAGCTTCATGGAACAAGGACCCTACTGATGATTAAGGCATAAATTATTTGCTATGCTTTCCTCCTTCTTCTGCTATAAATTGGAAGCGCAAAACGGAGTGCTCCAAAACAGATCAGGAGGTATTTGTACTGATGCAATTAGTGTGATGTGTGTTTCTTGTTTTCAAGTCGGCTAGATTCTGAATCCGCCCGTTGTCAACAGAATTCGTACCTGAAAAGATAGAAATCACACGTGTTTAAGTCGGAGGAAAGGGCTGGTCATGTTGTTGGAAAATGGCGGATTATGGTCCTATCATCTCCGAAATTCAAACTCGAATATTGTACGATCCACACACTGAAATTGCTGAAGTGTCGGAAGGACATAATACCACAAGAATGCTTCATATCGCTTGCCAGAAATAGTGCAGGCAACGGGGACTGCAGGTGTGATCGCCTCGAAGAAAAACGGACCGACTATAAACGCTGTCATTATCCCGCACTTCACAGTGACCATATCAGACTGAATAGGTAATGGCGGTCTCGGTCCTTAAATCCTGCAATTTTGCGTATTTCCAGAACCTTGTAAATGAAAGTGAGTTTCGTTAGATCAAAGAATATTCCATGGCTATCCGTTAACCACTTCCATCCAGGCAAGAAATTGTAGTGCAAAAGATTGGCGTGCATTCAGCTCAGCAGCTAGCAACTACTGCACATGATTTATCTTCTATGGATAACAGCGCAAGTTGTTCCATAGGATTTGCGCACCGTGCTGTTTGGCATATCCAGCATCCGGCCAATGATTTTAGCATCACTGTTATTCTGATCTTGTAATGTTGTAGCCACATCTGCCATTGCCACAGCCGAAACTTGTTTCCTTCTTCTACCCTGTTTAATGTCATATTACCCGGTCTCTTCGAATATAGTAATCATTTATCGCAGACTATCTGTGGTTATTCGAGCCCTTTTATGAATTATAATGTTTGAAACCTCCCAATAGCTGTAAGGGCGCAGTCTTCGTTCTTATAAACTAGCTTCGAGAGCGAAGTGCGATACTTCATAGATAGAATTATGTTGAAGCATTCAGGCAAAGAGCTTATGTTCTGCATTTTTATGGTAGATATGACTGCGGTGCGCATGTCACAGATTAGCAATTTGCATACCTTCAGACTATGTGAACGCGACAGCGCCATTTATCGGCACATGTTGGAACTATTATTTTCTTCGCAACACAAAATGCAAATGACTCAGGATTGTTTTTCTAAAATATCAAGTCATTCTGACCTGTAATTTAAAAAAATATATACTATATACTATAATATATATACTTATATATACTATAAATATATATATATATATATATATATATATATATATATATATATATATATATATATGTATATATATACAGATGGCAACATCACAATTTAGTAATCAAGGCTTATTTGCTTGGCTTGTGTTGAATGTCATGTTTTCTCCTAGAGTATAATTGTTATGGTTGAATCTGTTTTTCTGATAATTTTTAAATATTGGATTTTGTTTTTCTTCTTTTTCCTTTCACTTGTTGATTAATTAATTTCTTTTTTATGCACTTTTAAATGCTCTGGGTCTTCAGATATGTTATCAGGTTTTTAATTTGTTCTTTTAAGCATCTTGCTGACAAAATTTGAGAAAAACATAGTTAAGTATAAGCTTGCAAAAGACTGCTAAATTACTATGCATGTTTTTGAAAATTATGCAATTATTATTAAGGAAATGTCTTGCCTGTTCTATATGTTGAATAGCACTTAGAATAAGCATTCCATTTAAGAAGCTGGCTTATATAGCGTACTTATCAAACATTTCTCTTTAAAACTACCAGTTTTCATATTTTTGTATGCAATAGTTTTTCTATGAAAAGCGGACAAATTAAAAAGTTCAAAATGTATCGATTTTGGCAACGTCACCGATATTTATTCGTATGTTCTTAAGATTGAAGGTTACCACAACCTTAAATATATATATATATATTTATTTATCTGTACTTTGAATCAAACTTTGGTGCTCAATAGTTGCCACTGGAAGATAGTGAAACCTTGAACCAATATTTGGAGCTCTTGTTGAAGCAAATTTTCATTGGTTGGAACGAAGCTGAAATAGGAAATGTCATATGTTGGCACGATGTTTCACCATCTTGTAGTAGCAGCTACCAAAATTTGGTTGAAATTAGAGCAAAACTTTTAACAATACATTAGGAAAAAATATTACTAAATAGTCATAAGTTATATTTGAAGAAAGGATGCATTTTTTAATAGTTTAAAGCTTTATATTTTATTTTATTGCATTAATATTTTGTTAATAAAGATAATTTTAATAAGAATATGTGATGAAAGTTAGATGTTCAGATGTAGGTACTTAACAGTTTAAGAAACAGCAAAGTATATTTTTCTATCAATTTCCGTTCTGTATAACTTGTGAAAACGATTTTTCATATAAACGCATATTTTAAAAGTGTTACTACTACATTTTTAAGAAAAGATCAAATTTTATTTATCTTTATGTGAAAGTATTAGGAGAAAATATTACTATTTAGTCATAAATTATTTGATAAAAGAATGGATTTTTTTAAAAGCTTCGCACTATATTTCATTGCCTTAATATTTTGTTAATAAAAATAATTTTAAAAATAATATGTGATGAGAATTAGATGTTAAAATAAAAAGGCCTATCGGTTTATAGAACAAATATATATATATATTTATTTTTTCAATCAATTTCAGCATTGTATAACTTGTGAACAACTGATTTTACATTTAAACGCTCATTTTTTATATAATTAACACACATTTCTGATATAATGCATTTCTGCATAAAAATGTCAGTCTTTTACAAATAAAGGTTTTAGCTACAATTTAAATACAATCCTTCTAAATTACAATTAAATATTGTCAAGGACCAGAAACAAAACATTAAAGGATATAATGAAATTTCTTAAGGTTGTGTTTGCTTTTATCAAGTTTGATTAACGGCATTCAATATCTATAAGAAATACCTTTGTCTAATATTTTAAGTTTTCCTGCTTATTAGTTTTTGATATATTTGTTTAATAACACTGGAGAGATGCATGCATTACTAAACTTATGATGATTTGATGACAATGAATTAAGAAATACTTTTTTACATGGAGAAATTTTACATTTTTAATGTCTTAAAATTAATTTTAGTATTGTAGTATAGAATATTTATTGTAAAGTGTCCTGAGGTGTTCAGGTTGTATGATTTTTTTACGACTTAGTTTAGATATTTTTGTTTCAAACAAACATAGGATTTGATAAAAAAAACTTATTGACTAGGTATACATGAAAGAATATTTTAGCAGATATCTATTCATGAAATGCAATGGTGTGATTTCTTGACCAATGATATTTGACAAAATTACCCACTTATATGAGGACAAAACTATAAACTATGATGAAAAAATGGCACGTAAATTGCTCAGTTCCAAAGATAAAAAATCTACAGTTATAGAAATTGACAATTTTCTCTTACTTACCATAATTTCGTTATCAGGATGCAGGATTAATCATTTCCTATTTTATTATTTTGGCATGAAAAACATAGAAGCACTTAGGACGTACAAGTTTTTCGGTTTTCTTTTTGGTTTCAAATATGACATTTCTGCTCTCTTGCTAAAAAAATATAAAATGTACCTCCTTCGGATGTAGTTCCAGCACTGAAAAGAATTAAGCTGGGTAATTATGTCAAAGGATGTCGTTGTTGCCCCAGTATATTTATTGCGCAGTATATTTTAAACTATTTACTACCTCCCAAACACTTACAAAATCTCCTTAAATATTTTGGAAGTACATGAAATACACTACAAATTTAATTATTTCTTAATTATTATATATAGTCTTCATATCACAAAACTTACCTCTCAAATTTTAGATCGGGCATTGATTCTCACGTGCTTATTCCAGCGATAAGGTCGGCAAATAGAACGAATAAATTTTTAGTAGGTGTTTCTTATTCTGATGACTGAGAGCCATTATGCGCAGTTCCCGTAGGTGCCACTTTCCGGGTTTATTTACAACGTGTTTCTTAATTAAGCGTAATATTAGAACTATGCGTTATTATCCCAAGACATCGTGTCGTAGATTGTATTAGGAAATACAATAGAAAATATATTTTCTAGTTAAAAAGTTTTCCTTTCTTGTAACATAATATTTAACTACTATTATTAAAATTTATATTTTACTATCAAACATAATTTTTGAAATCGAAACTTAGTAGCATAAAAACAAATTAATAAGGTGTAATTTTCATTTTCAGAAACTAATTTGTATTTTGGAATATCTGAGAAAAGTCCACAAAAGATTTACGTTATTTCTTTCCTAAAAAAATCTTTCGCATTGAAATCGTAAATTATAGTTCTTCCCATTATATTTTATTTTATTTTTGCTTATTTATTTATTTATTTTCTGTAATCAATCTGCTATTTTTCAATTTTTTGTGGGTTTTTTGTTTTATTTATTTGTTTTGTTTTACTTCCGAATAAATTTTTAATTAAAAAAAAATATAGCAATAATAGTAATAATAAAATACAGCCGTAATTCCATATATCGAAGTAGCAAATTTTTGGGAAAGAATTCGAAACATACAAATTTCAATGTATAAAAGCAATCTTAATTTTATATAATTACTTCTAAAACATTACAATGAAAGCTTTACGGAACTCGATTTCTTATTCATATGCTAATCCCATTTAAAGAAAATTAATAGTTAGAAAATGAATTACATACACACAGAGTACAGTGACTACAATGATCTATGATACTTCCTATTAAAAAGTGCTTTTTATGTTTTTTAACATTAATATTTATAATAAATCGTTTCATTTTATTACAAGAGAATAAATGATTTCATATACATACAAATAACGTGAGAAAATGCGCAACGTCTAAGACTATGGAGTATAAAGATTTCCGAGCTATCATACATCGTCCGCTCAAGATGATCGATGCGTTTATTCTTACAATTTTCCACCGGAGTTACTGTTTGGCTTTCAAGTAAACGTTAAGTAGTTGACTATATTTAATAGAAGGAATATTCTTCTCTGTTATATTATTGATATATGAGTTATGCAATATATGCAATTGGACCTTCTTTTATTTGTATTAATCAATTGTGCAAGCATTTTATAGCTGTCTTTATGCATCTCATGCCTCTTTAAATGTCTATTAAATGTCTCCATAGTCAAGTATAATCTTCATTGTGGTTAAGGTCTAATTATTTACATAATAATCCATCTAGATTTTTATTTTTTACTCTCATAATAAATTTTGATCTTCTGCCGGCATATAAGTAAAAATACAGGGTGTACGGAAATAAATATCCCAGCTTTAACGACAATTAAAATATAAGAAATAAACTACAAATTTGTTGTTTATCGGAAATTATAAGTAACAGTTACAAGTTTAAATTCAACATAGTTATAAGTGTTCACTGTTAGTCCCTTCAGATACACGAACGATATTGGGGTGGTATGATAACTGGTTGGACATTTTTATCAGTATGACTTTTTATGAGGTGTATGTGAGTTAAATGCAATGAAAGGAAAATAGCGCATATAATGCTCCTTGAGATTAAAATGAAATTGTTTCTTATAAGAAATTATACTTTATTTTTAATTGTTTTGAGTTATATTTGCATTAAATAGGGTGTAAAAGTTTCAGCAAATATGATTTTGGTATAACTTTTAAAATTGTATAATTTATTTTATAATGGAAAGTAGCACGATTTTCAACGTTTGAATTACTAAATTATGAATTCGTGAAAATTTTATATTCTAAAGCATTTTTCGTGAATTGTTTAAATACCATTACAAAATTTACATAACCATTTAATAAATAGGGATTTTCTGCAATATTTATTACTCCACTCAAATCTTTTATTTTTTGTATAGTAATTTGTAGAATTCGTAAATGTACAATTAGGATGTTCTTACACAACAACTATAGGAATACTTCCAAATGAAATAATGTATCCCTCCTTCCCCAGTCCCAAGAAAGTTGCAAAGATGCTCCGCGAAAAAAAAATCATCATTTTAAAGGTATTTTTGTTTAGTGTAACCAAAGATGTTTTTGGATAAAGATAAAGTAATGCATCTATAAGTCATATTAAACTGTATTTAAACTAATCTAAGTATCAAATGTATTTTATAATAAGTTATCTTAAAGGCAGTAAGTATAACTACTGTCAGTAAATAAAGGTTTAAGCTATTGCGACAAACGTTGATCATTAATAAGTTTAACATACTTGTACTTTTTTTTAGTTAAATGTTTATCTTAATATCCTCAAATATTTTACGTATATTAAATAGCAAATAAAGTCTTTGTGCACAAATGTTTAAAGATAGAAAACCAACGATTAGATATCCACAAATAAAGTATGAGAAGGTAGCAAATAGCTATTTCGAATCTACTATCGAGATTCTTCATCAGTGCAAAACTCAGCGAGCTAAAAAATAGCAAAACCTTCAAAGTCTCATTGAAATGTTCAAATGTCCTAAAACTTAAAGGTTGCTTTATATAAAAAGCTCGCCAAAAGTTAGCCATCCGAAGTTCTAAATGAAATTGGGATAGCGAACGATCGGTGATAGTTATCGTTAGATCAGTTTTGCTACTTTTTAGCTCGCTGAGTTTTGCACTGATGAAGAATCTCGATACTAGATTCGAAATAGCTATTTGCTACCTTCTCATACTTTATTTGTGCATATCTAATCGTTGGTTTTCTATCATTAAATATTTTACGTATAGTCTTTTAAATCTGTAAAATATATCCTCTTTATAAAATTATGTTAAATTTTATGCAATTATGCGTTTGAATCGTTATTTTCTGTACCGATTTCGTACACCATGCGTTGTTACTCCAATACGCAGTTTGCTAATATGCATTTCATTTTTGTGGCTGCGCACTGTCAAAACTAAAGGTGACACATTGCACCTTTCAGGGGTGAAAGGCTTGTCTCACTGGTGACACCCCTAAGGGAACCAGAATGGAACCTTTAATTAGGCTGAAAAGATGACACCCCCTAATCCAGAATGACAAATAATAACAATAAATTATGAAAACGACTTTGGCCTGCAAAGGATTCGAACCCACGACGTCTGATTGCAAGTTCAGAGTTCTAACCTTTCGGCCATCAAGATCACCTTCAAAGTCTCCTAGAAATGTTCAAATGTCCTAAAATTTAAAGGTTGCTTTATATAAAAAGTTTGCCAAAAGTTAGCCATCCGAAGTTCTAAACAAAATTGGGATAGCGAACGATCGGTGATAGTCTTCGAAGGGAGAAATTGCTGTTTTGATAACGGCTTACTTCAGGAAGAAGGCCGAGCTGAAAGAGGACGTGTTTTGATCCATCAGTGGCGGCGAGTTGAAGGAGAAGTCGTAAATGACTAAGGGGTGAAAATCTTCCAACAGTGTGCATTGCGCGGCTCCCTTATTAGCGTGAATCACCCGTTGCGGGATCAAACGGCACCCCAAACACCTTTTCAATCTCGCGGGTGTCAAATGGTAACTCTTTTTCACACCTGGGCGCCAAATGCAACTGGTTTGTCACCTTTATTTTTAACAGTGCGCATGGAGATGGAGTGGCTGCTCAAAGGATGTTCTTGGAACGATTCTTTGAATCTACCGGATTGCCGAATATTTGAGCTTCGTTAACAAGAATTGTGCGTGAATACAGTGAAAGATATCACACAATTACGGCGGTGAAAGATGTAGTGTAGTGCGTCACAAAAGATTAAGCACAATGCAAACATTTTAATAAAAATAAAATTTATAAAGGAATTTTTTCAAGTACCCACTATAAATGTTATAATCATGATTGTAAATATGATTATAAATTCTCTCCTACGATATTTTCTAATTTAGATCCCCCTCTCCTAGTTTTTAAATTTCTGACATAGAGTTTTGAAACATTCTGATACACTGCACGTTGATAAAAACCTCAAAAAATTAACAGAATATCCCAGTTGAAAAAATGTCAAAGTTTACTATACTTATATAATATTTTAATAAAAGTAAATTTGTACAACGGAATATTTTCAAATACCGATTGTAGGTGAATACATTGATCATAAATATGTATCTCCAGTTTAGGAAGAATTTATTATTATGAAAAGCAGAAATTACAAAAAACATTCTTTATGATTAAAAGTTCATACACAAATGAGATTTTGTGTAAATATCTCTTTAAAGATGATAGGTGCAAGATCATCAAGACCTTTTTTTCTAGAGTATAAAGTGCAACGAGTTGTTTTAAAATGCCGACATCTCTGCAGTTCTCGCCTGAAGAGGTTGTAGAATTTTGGAAACTGAAAGGTGAAGGTAAATCCGTTTTGCAAATTTCGCTTATTTTATATTGGCCTAAACGTGATATTTATAGTGTTTTGTTATGCAGAAAACAATTCAAAAATGCTTATCTTGCAGCAAGATCGAGTAAAACGAAATTTTATGAGAATAGGAGAATTAAAGATTTACTGTAACTAGCAATTTACCTCTTATTCAGATAAAAATTTGATTTGGATAAAAAATATCCCGTGTCACCATCAGTATGCAACTAGTTGAACGAGAATTCATCAAATAATTAAAGTTAGCTCTAAAGCCTTTTCTGAAACAGTATCTCAAACAAACAAGAATTCAATCAGCAAAACCGCAGATATACTATCATGATAAATGAATTTGTGTTATTTTTCTGATGAGAAAAAAAACAAATTTAAATGGTCCAAGATTGCTTTTCATTCTATTGTCGTGCCTTGGGAAAAGATTCAAAGAGCATATTTATCATGCAACAATGTGGTGCTTGGCTCCTTCGATGGGGCGCTTTTGGCTGTAATGTATAGATGTCTCTTTAATTCTTAAATGACAGACAAAATTAACAAAAGGATCCGCAAACTCTGAATTAGCATGTATGACCGTTTGATTAACTACTATTTATCCCAAACGGACCTTTAAGCTTAAGAACTCATCGACATTTGCTTCCCGCTGGATAAAAGAAGATCTGTGTGATGAACAGGCTAGCGCTCAATATAGAACTCAAACGGATAACGAATATCTGGGTAGTCCTCTAACGTGACATCTACAAAAATAGGAAGCAGTGTTACAACGCTCAAACATAAACTCAGATCAGCGATCAAGGAAGACTTATGGAAACATGCTACCAAAACTTCCACACTCTCGTATTATCATATGCATCCGATCTCATCAAATGCAATGGAAATGCCATAGTAAAATAAAAGAATTTTGTGCTTTGTGAAATGTAAATATCTCGTTTTGTGCATAATTTTTCGAGACATCAAAATTTTGCTTTATTTATTTATTTCTTATTTTCTTACAATGAATTATTTCTGAATTCGAAACATACACTTTAATCGAACTTCTTTAAAACAGTAAAAATTTCAAAGCATTTTGGTGTATATCTTTCAGTTTATATATATATGTAAATTTAGCTTGTGCATTAACTTTTGCGCCGCATTGTATTACGCACATAAGAGTACAGTCCTCCGACAAGCTTAAGAGGTGTTAGACGTGAGTTAGGTATAACTTCATTTGCTTGCGCAGCCCCATACATGAAATGCATGTCAGAAAGCTGCATGCATGAGGAACGATGTATATTGCTGAAAATCCTTGAAGAAATTACGATTCAAGTCATAGATGTGCTCTCATCTACCGAACACGCCCTATTCTGCATGAATAATGCATTTTCGTCACATTTTTTCTATGCGAGATTTGCTTATTTAGGTCCCCTCTCCCTATTTCTGGAATTATATTGAAGAGAGTGTGGCAAACGCAATGGCAGCTCTGAATAATAGCTCAAGTTGAAAACTATCTGCTACCAAGGACGGATCTCGAGAGTCCTCAAGGGGGGGGGGGGCGATTTTAGAAATTTGGAAACTCCAGTCTGATGCAATGGTCGGAGCTTATTTTTTTTAATGCGGGTCGTGTTTCGTTTACTTTTTTGCTGTGGATCGGGTTTGGATCCGGTTGGCTTCCATTTTTTGCTTCTTGTAGGGTTAATTTCTACTTGGGTCGTGTTTGGGTCCGGCTGACTTCTACTCTTTGCTGCGGCTCGAGTTAATTTCTGATTTTTTTCTTTTGGGTCTGGTCGAGTACTACATTTTGTTGTTGGTCGGGTCGACTTTTACTTTTTAGCTGTGCTTTGCGCATTTGGGGCAGTTTGACATACATTTCTGATTTGGGGCAGTTTAGGATTTGGTTTTTATTTTTTGCGAGAAGGGTTCGGGTTGACTCGAATTGATTGGGGTGAGTCCTTTGATAAAATTTTCGTTCTTTTTCGCAACTTTTGAACGAAATGAGAGTCTGTTTCACGTTTCTTTGAAGAAATTCGTGTTTTTTCCGCGATCATTTCAAAAAATCTGATGTCCGGTTCGCTTCCATTTTTTGCTGCTCATCGGGTTATTTTTTAGGTGCGTTCGTAATTATGTAAACACGTAGCACCTATTGTTGTCGCTCAGTCCGTCCGTCTGTCCGTCTGTCTGTCCATCTGTCTGTCCATCTATCTGTCCGTCCGTCTGTCCGTCTGTCTGTCCGCATATAACACGCAAAAACTACCCAACCGATTCGTTTGAAATTCAAAATACATAATTATAACATAATTTTGTCGAGTCATTTCAAATTTTATGAAAATTAGATGGATAGATGAATTACAGGGATAATCAAAAGGATTCCGTTACATTACGGTCAATGGGGAAAAAAATTTCAAATGCATTTTAACCGTTTGAAATTTAAAACATATAATTATTACGTAATTTTGCTGAGTCATTTCAAATGTTATGAAAGTCGGATGCATAGATCATTTACAGGGACAATCAAAAGTATTGCATTACATTACGCGGTCAACGGGAAAAAAGTTTCAAATGCATTTTAATGATGTTACACTAATTGGAACATAATAGAATTGGCATGAATCTATGAAGTATATACTAAAATATGCATTCTGTACAATCTGTGATGCAAAGAATTGTTATTATTAAATTTCAGGGCCACACTAAAGTATTCCACTACATAATGCTATACGGGGAAACATTGTTTGGGGCGTGTTCTAATTATATTCAACTATTTCACATTTTATGAATAAGATATACGTTGTTGAGGTGTAGTAAAAATTACTTCCTGCATATTTACAGAAACACAAAAATTTCGACTACTATACTGTATCCGAAGTACGCTCTACTATATCATCAAGATCTGAATATTTTTAAAACTTCGTTATCGTACGAACGCACCTCATTTGCTACGCTTCACGTGCAATTTCCAAATTGCTACTTCTTGTTGTGGGTCGCGTTTGTATCCGGTTAACTTCAACTGTTTGCTGCGGGTCAAGTTAATTTCTGATTTTTTTGCTTCGGGTCGGTCTGGGTCCGGTTAACAACTATATTTCGCTATTGGTCGGGTTGACTTTTACTTTTTAGCTGCGCTTAACTCATCGGGAAGATTGTCATATATTTCGGATTTGAGTCAGTTATAGATTCGGTTTTTACTCTTGCGAGAATGGTTGACCCAGTTTTGATCGCGATCCTTTCGAAAATTTTGCGTTTTTCCACGATCCTTTAACGAAATTAGCTTTTATCCGTGAACATGATCCTTCGAAGAAATTCAGATCAGAGACATACCGAACGTTTAGCTGCACGGGTCGCGGTTGGGCTAATAATTTTTATCATAATATCTAGATCAGAGACGGACCGAATATGTAGCTTTTATTCCAGGCCGAGCCACGTCCTGGAAATTTTGGCCAATGCAAACTTCTAAGAAAAGTTAAATCGGGACTATGGTCGGTCTGGAAGGGAAAGCCTGTCCCCAACCGAATCTCCAAAAAAAGCAAGATCAAGACACGACCCGAATCTAAATGAGAGAAAACCTTATCCATTTCAAGTCTCGTGGACTTACACTGGCGTGACCCGTGCCAGGCCGTGACGTGCTTGCTACATGTTATTTCTCGTGAGGATGTTTAATGCCACTTTGTAAACATTTTATTAGTCCAAAGGGGGAGACTTCGCCCCATTCCCCCGCCCCTTAGGAACGCCACAGCATACGGGCTTTGACGATCTCAGATCGTGCGTTTAGCCTTTATACCGGACGGAGCCTGGCCTTGAAAATTTTGGCCTGTGTATACCTCTAGGTGGAAGAAATTTTACGCATGACCGGACCTGAAAAAAACAGTGTGGCTCGTTCCAGCTCAGCAGAAAAAAATAAGACCCGACTCGACCCGGTTTTGAAAGTGTGAAGACCTCTGACACAGTCCTAGTATAATAAATTAAAGTTGGCGCGACCCGGGTGGGGTCGAGTCGGTCTCGATTTTAAAACCAACAACTTTTCCGTGTGGGTATCTAATGTCGTTTTGCAGATCCTTTATAAGGCTCAAGGGGGGGGGGGCGATCGCCCCATCGCCTCCCTTTAGATCCGCCGTTGTCTGCTACAACATACCAAATAACACGTAATACTCTTGTCAATGTGTGACTAGGAAAACAAACTCTGTCTGCGGTTTGACATACAATCATTACTCATGGAGAAGAGCAGTTGATTTCCAAAACATTGAGAGACGTGGCTGATTGTAACTTTCCCATAACTAAACACGATGTTAAGATAGTAATTAAAAAATTATTTAATTGGATGTGTGTTAATATTTCCATTCTGGCTAACAATATTTCTGGTGATGATATGATCAATGTCTTTATCCAGAAGAAAACACAATGGAATTATTTTTTAAAAAAATCATAAAATTTAATCATTCAAATACCCCTAAGTGATCTAAGGGATATCATTTTTTATTTCACATTCATATCTAAGACAACATTGACATTAGTCGTTTATTTTGATCATTTAAAGCATATTTGTAGTTAGGTGACAAAGTAGTCCCAAACCCAGAGTAGCTTTGATATAATTTTTTTTATTTTTTTTCCTAACAATACTTCTCGTATATATTTCAATCTACTTCGATCTTGAAGAGAATCATTAGATTGATAAGCCTGTATATATATATATAGATAAATCCAGGAATCGAAGCAGAAAAAATTTTATGTAAAAAATATGTCTGAAACGTGTCATAGTCCTATTTTACCATAGTATTGAAACACATTGATAAACTGCACGTAAAAAAACAACCAAACAATGAACAGCATCCCAATTGAAAAAATGTCCAAGGTTAATGATTAAAAATGTCATTTATATTTTTTATAATGTAGTAAGATATTACATGAAGGAATATCTTGTATCGAATTGTATATTGTACATATGGATGAAATAATTCCATTATAATCCATTGCACAACAAATTGGAAAAGTGTTTAATATAAATACAAAATATAGGACATTTTTTCAAGAAATTTAAAAGATTTTTAATCATATAAGCGTAGCAAGCTTTAACATTTGTGTAAAATAAAGGATCAAAAATTATTTTTATTTTCACAAGTTCTCAATCTTACTCTTTATAATTGGGTTTTGGAAAGTAGGATTTCTACATTAAAGGAAATTATAAAAATGCGACAGAAATTTTTCTGGAATAAAAATAAAATAAAACAAAAATTGTTTCCTCAAAATTCTAAACTATTTTGTCTGAATTTTTTTTTTACGTAAGTATTTGTGAATACAGTGGAACTTTTCAAAAGCTCACATTTATCTTATTTTTAATTCATTTAGGAGTGAAAATAAATAAACTGTTTAAACGGGAAAAATGCAATAGAATTTGTAGTTCGATTATACGATACACAATTTATGGCTTTTTAGGTGCGTTCGTAATTATGTATATACGTAGCACCTATAGTGGCCGTTCAGTCCGTCCGTCCGTCTGTCCGTCCGTCTGTCTGTCCGCATATAACAACGCAAAAACTACCCAACCGAATCATTTGAAATTTTAAATACATATTTATTACACAATTTTGTCGAGTCGTTTCAAATTTTATGAAAATTGGATGCATAGATCAATTACATGGGCAATCAAAAGTATTCCATTACATTAAGGTCAAAGGGGAAAAAGGTTTCAAATGCATTTTAATCGTTTGAAATTTAAAATAAATAATAATTACATAATTTTGTCGAGTTATTTCAAATTTTTTGATAATCGGGTGAATAGATCAGTTACAGGGACAATCAAAAGTATTCAGTTACATTACGGTCAATGGGGGAAAATGTTTCAAATGCATTTTAATGGTGTTACACTTATTCGAACTTAATAAAATTTATATGCAACTATAAAGTACATATTATAATATACATTTTACACAATTTTTGGTGCAAAGAACATTTGTTATTGATTTACAAGGCCACACAAAAGTATTCCATTACGTAATGGTACAAGGAGAACATTGTTTGATGAGCGCTTTAATTGTAGTTCACTATTTAATATTTTATGAGATTGATATATGAGAGTAATATTTTTAAAATTTCGTTATCGTACGAATGCACCTGCTTTGCTACGCTTCACGTGCAATTTCCAATTTGTTTATTATTTAAGACGAGAATAAAGAGAAGGAATTAGTCATTATACTATGCTGATAGTTTATTATTCTTTAATTTCTATTTTATCATAACTAGGAGATCCGAAACAATTTCCCGGGTTAAAAAGTATTAATGAAAATTATTTCTTTTTTAATATAATTTCTCGAAGTTTTTTTTAAATATTTGATGTGTAATTTTTTTTCACCGCCCAATATTAATATCAAAAAGCATTTTATCTAATCTGTAGCAGTTATCTGTTTAAAGAATTTTATGAAAATTTTATAAATCGATAATTCGTTATTGGTCTTGCGTTGCAGAAAAAAAGATTCTTAATACCGGGTGTTCCAGAAATATTTTGACAAGCTTTAAGAAGAGGGATGGGTCATAACAAGGATTCAGATTTATTCAGCAACCCATTTTGGAAACGCTTTCCTGGTGCGGTGTTGATGACACAAAACACAAGAAAAACAGGACACGAATAAGAAGAGAAAACATCATGGAAGATCTAATATTCTCTAAAATAACTAATAAATCTAAAATAACTGGAATGTTCCGGATATTCCCAATAGCTGTCATGATGTGTACAGCAAATTCTCAGCGCTTTTCAGCATTGTGCTGTCATTTTTGCAGCACTAAGAATAATAAAGATGTTTACACTCTCTGCTCGTGTCCTTTCTTTCTTACAGGGTGTCCATCAAATAACACCCTGATTTAAAAATTAAATTTCTCAAAAAGAAAAATCGATAGTAATATGCGGTAAACGGTGTTTTCATTAGTTAAGCTGTAAAAATCTTATACAGAAATTTCAAACAGGGAATATTTTGAAAAAAGTGCTTTCTGATTACATAGAATGCTTTGATTTGACATTTTTCTTGATTTAGATTGCCTACAGAGAAATAATTTTTTAGCTTACAGTGCAATATTTTAAAAGTTTTTCGAATTAAATTTTTCGAATTTCGAAATTTCAAAAATTTAGTTTAAAAAAACTATGTAATATGGCACTTTAAGCCGAAAAACACATTCTCTGGCAGCAATCTAAAGCATGAAAATGTCAAATCAAAGCATTCTTTGCAATCAGAACACAATCTTTTCAAAATAGTTACCGTTCGAAACTTTTGTATAAGATTTTTACAGCTTACCTGATAAACAAACCGTTTACTGCATAATTCTATTCATCTTTGTTTTTGAGAAATTTAATTTTGAAATCAGGGTCTATTATGAAATTAATTTGCTGGACACCCTGTATGTTTTGAATGGTAAAAAAAATAAATGTTTCAAAATGGCAGCCATTTGATTCTTTTGAAATTTTTATGTTTTTTGCCTTTGTATATTTAAAGAAAAAGTTCCGTTTCACAATGCAAACTCTTATATATAAATTTAAACAGAATGTTAAAAACATCACAAGACATTTTAAACAGCCACACAATGTAAGTTAACAACATATGTCATTTAAAAGAAAAAGTAAGAAAGCATAAAAATTTCCAAAAATGTCCACAAATTCAAATGGCTTTCCATTTTGAAACAAGATGGCGGTTCTAGCTGTCTAATGAACTCGGTAGAGATATAAATACTTTAACTATGCACATAAAGAATTTCATCCAAATTGGTTCATAAATACGGGCGTTACAGCACGAAAAATTTCAGATATCTCTTTTTTTATATCTATATCTATATCTCTCTCTCTCTCTCTCACTCTCTCTCTCTCTCTCTCTCTCTCTCTCTCTCTCTCTATATATATATATATATATATATATATATATATATATATATACCGGGTGTCCCAAAAATGACTGATGGATTTTAAAATTCAATAACTTGCAAACGGCGACAGCTATTTAAAAAAATTTTGCAGCAGGGTTATGCATAGTGTCAGGAGTTTTTTTACCATAATTTATTATTTTTGTTCGAATTTCAAACTATAGGTGGCGCTGACGGTGATTGAAGGCCGGGTCGACGCTTCTATCAGCACTGATCACCTGGCTTTCAATTGCCGTCAGCGCCATCTATTGTTGAAATTCGAACTAAAATAAAAAATTATGGTAAAATTACTAATGACACTATGCATAACCCTCCTGCAATTTTTTTTTAAATAGCTGTTACCATTTGCAAGTTATTGAATTTTAAAATCTATCAGTCATTTTTGGGACACCCGGTATATATATACATATATACATAGTATATATATGTAAGTCAACATTTCAACGGAGGGTGGTTTTTGGGATCTGGAAGTCACGATCGACGAAAATATAGCAAATTTTTCCGAGGAGCTTTCCTCCGGACAGCTGCAAAAGGTAGTTTTTTACTTTTTGGAATGAAAGCTACCTACAAGTTTTCACAAGTATGGCCCCCACTGTATATATATTGGTGTCTTTTACGCATGTCATTAATTCTCGCTCTTTTACAGTTGTTAGAAGTAAAAAAAATAAGGACCTACGAAAAAAAAAAACAGGGAGCCAGAATTTTTGCAATTATACTGAAGTGAATGTGGCAAACGCAATGGCAGCTTTTAATAATAGCATAAGTAGAAAAGTAGCTGCTACAACATTCCAGATACCACTTATTACATTTGTCAAAGAGTGCCTTGCAAAAACAGTTTGCGGGTTGCCACACAACCCTTACTCATGAAGAAGAGCAGTTGATTTCCAAGACATTGAGAGTCGAGGCTGACTGTAACTTTCCCATAACTAAGAACGATGTTAAGATAGTAATTAAAAAATTCTTTAATTTGATGAAAGATAAAGAAATATAAAAATATTTTTTAATCATATAAGTGTAGTAAGTTTTAACATTTGTGCAAAATAAAGGACCAAAAGTTACTTTTATTTCCACAAATTCTTAATCTTCTTCTTTATAATTAGGTTTCGGAGGATTTTAACATTCAAGGATATTATAAAAATCCGACAGAAAGTTTTCTGAAATAAGATTAAAAGAAAAGAAAAACTGTTTCATCGAAAACCTAAATTATTTTGTTTGAATATAATTTTTTACGGAAGTAGTTGTGAATACAGTGGAATTTTTCAAAAGCTCACGCTTATCTGATTGTCTAATTCATTCAGAAATGAAAATAAATAAACTGTTTAAACGGGGTAAATGCAATAGAATTTGTTGTTCGATTATACGATACACAATTTATGACATTTTTATTATTTAAGACGCGAATAAAGAGAAGGAATTAGTCATTATACTATCTTGATAGTTTATTATTCTTCAATTTGTATTTTATCATAACTAGGAGATTCGAAACAACTTCCCGGGTTAAAAAGTATTAATGAAAATTATTTCTTTTTTAATATAATTTCTGGCAAGTTTTTTTAAATATTTGATGTGTAATTTTTTTTCACCGCCCACTAATAATATCAAAAAGCATTTTATCTAATATATAACAGTTATCTGTTTAATGAATTTTATGGAAATTATAGACATCGATACTTCGTTATCGGTTGCAGAAAAAGAAAGATTCTTAATACCGGGTGTTCCAGAAATATTTGGGCAAGCTTTAAGAAGAGGGATGGGTCATCACAAGGATTCAGATTTATTCAGCAACCCATTTTGGAAACGCTTTCCTGGTGCGGTGTTGACGACACAAAACACAAGAAAAACAGGACACAAATAAGAAGAGAAAACATCATGGAAGATCTAATATTCTCTAAAATAACTAATATATCTAAAATAACTGGAATGTTCTGGATATCCCCAACAGCTATCACGATGTGTACAACAAGTTTTTAGCGCTTTTCAGCATTGTGCTGCCATTTTTACAGCACTAAGAATAATAAAAATGTTTAATCTCTCTGCTCGTGTCCTTTCTTTCTTATGTTTTGAATGGCAAAAATATTAAATGTCTCAAAATGGCAGCCATTTGATTCTTTTGAAATTTTTATGTCTTTTACCTTTGTAAACTTAAAGAAAAAGTTCTGTTTCACAATGCAAACTCGTATATATAACTTTAAACAGAATGTTAAAAGCATTAAAAGACATTTTAAACAGTCACATAATGTAAGTTAACAACATATGTCATTTTAAAAAAAAAGTAAGAAGACATAAAAATTTCCAAAAATGTCCACAAATTCAAATGGCATCCATTTTGAAACAAGATGGCGGTTCAAGCTGGCCAATGAACTCTGTAGACATATTAGTACTTTAACTATGCAAATAAAGAATTTCACTCAAATCGGTTCATAAATGCGGCAGTTACAGCACAAAAATTTTCAGATCTCTCTTTCTCTCACTCTCTCTCTCTCTCTCTCTCTCTCTCTCTCTCTATATATATATATATATATATATATATAGTGTCAATTCACCATGAAAACATTGCAGCACCATTGGCGCTTTAAGCAGCTCATGTATAATGAAACCAGTTATAATTCACATTAAGCAATGAAAGTTCAAAATTTTCAAGGAAAGAGTGTATGTCAAAAAAGTAAACAATGAACTATGAATTAAAAAATTAAAAAACAAACAAATACAGGCAAGAAAAAACAGTCTGTCCTTCAGAGGGAGGACAGACGAAACCTAGCCCCACCCCTCTACTTCAAAAAAATGAAATGTTTTAGGTTTCTGAACGCCACCAAACCTGCATTCAAAAATAACAACAGAAAAATATATACCAAATTTTCAAAAACAAAACCAATGATATGAAATATAAGAAAAAATCTTTACTATATAAAAAATCAGTGCAGTAGCTTATAAAGTATTTTAAAATGAATGGAGAGTTTGGCAAGCGTCCCCCTGATATATATATATATATATATATATATGAGTAAGTCAACACTTCAACGGAGGGTGGTTTTGGGATCTGGGAGTCACGATCGACGAAAACATAGCAAAATTTTCCGAAGAGCTTTCCTCCAGACGGCTGCAAAATGTAGTTTTTTACTTTTTGAAATGAAAGCTACCTAAAGTCTTTCACAATTATGGCCACCACTGTATATATATTGATGTGTTTTACGCATGTGATTAATTCACGCTTTTTTACAGTTCTTAGAAGTAAGGAAAAAAAAACAGGGATCCGAAAATTTTGCAATTATGCTGAAGAGAATGTGGCAAAAGCAATGGCAGCTTTCAATAATAGCATAAGTAGAGAAATAGCTGCTACAACATTCCAGATACCACTTACTACACTTGTCAAAGAGTGCCTTGGAAAAAAAACTTTGCGGATTGCCACATAACCCTTACTCATCAAGAAGAGCAGTTGATTTCCAAGACATTGAGAGTCGTGGCTGACTGTAAGGCTGAGAGCGAACAGCACTAGTTTTTATTACACTAACAATGAATCAATCTTTGTTTCCGATCGGAACAAGGGTGAAACCTCTTTTAATGATTTTTGAGAGACTGACACTACCAAATTGACAAAGGAAGGGGAACTTTTATCTACTCCATCTTCAGTCGTAATTGATTTCGCGTTAGATTCCTCTCTTGAAGTTCAGATTCAGTGCACTGAAAAAGCAGTTTTAGATCAAAGCGCCGAAACGAAGAAACAAAGATAGCGCAACAAGTTAGTGCTATGTGCGTGGACCTTAACTTTCCCATAACTAAGAACGATGTAAAGATAGTAATTAAAAAATTCTTTAATTGGATGTGTGTTAATATTCCCATATTGACTAACAATATTCCTCGTGACGATATGATCATTGTCTTCATCCAGAGGAAAACACATTGGAAAATCTTATTTTTTGCAATAAATCACAAAATGTAATAGTTCAAATACTCCTAGGCAATTTCAGGGGTGTTCTTTTTTATTTGACATCGATTTCTAATGCATCTTATTCATTAGTCGTCTAATGTGAACAGTTAGTTAGGTGACAAAGTAGCACCAAACCTTTGACATATCTTTCTTTATTTTTTTTTCCTTACACTAATTATCGTATATATTAGAATCTGCTTCGATGTTCAAGATAATCATTAGATTGATACGTCTAACATATATGTTAGACTTGAAATCGAAGAATAAAAAACGTTATGTAAGAAATATGTCTGAATTGCATCAAAGTCCTTTTTACAGTAGTACTGAAGCACCTTGAAATATATTGCACGTCATGAAAACGACAAAAAAATTAACAGAATGTCCCAGATGAAAAAATGTCAAAGGTTCTATACTTATATTATTAAAAATGTCATTTATATTTCTTTATAATGTTGTTGGAAGTTATATTGAGGAATATCTTATATCGAATAGTATATATTACATATAGATGAAATAATTCTATTATAATCTATTGCACAAGATATTGGAAAAGTTTTAAATCTAAATAAAAAATATATGACATTTAAAGAAATATAAAAATATTTTTTAATCATATAAGTGTAGCAAGTTTTAACAATTGTGCAAAATAAAGGACCAAAAGTTACTTTATTTTCACAAATTCTCAATCTTCCTCTTTATAATTGGGTTTCTGAGAGTAGGATTTCTACATTCAAGAAAATTATAAAAATTCGACAGAAAGTTTTCTGAAATAAGGTTAAAAGAAAAGAAAAAATTTTTCCTCAAAAACCTAGATTATTTTGTTTGAATATAATTTTTTACGGAAGTATTTGTGAACACAGTGGAATTTTTCAAAAGCACACGTTTATCTGATTTTCTAATTCATTCAGAAGTGAAAATAAATAAACTGTTTAAACAAGAAAAAATGGAACAGTATTTGCTTTTTGATTATACGATACACAATTTTTCTGTTGCTTTTTTATCATTTGATGCGAATTTTGGACACGAATGAAAAGAAGGAGTTAATTTTTTTTATTATAGGGTAACATCCGCAGTAATTGGCACTTTAAGAATTTGCCTTTAAACTTACTTCAATTTTCATTGCCAAGAAATAAAATATTTACTTGCAAATATTTTTAAATCAAAGAATGCATATCTGTACATGTATTTTGCCCACTAAAAGCAAAAATTTTTGAAAAAGTATTTTTATAAATATAAATTTATAAAAAGTTGATGTAATCACTAGTAATTGGCTCCTAGAGCACCAATGTATGTCACCTTGTGATCCAGTAATTGGCACATATTTATATAAAAAAAAAAATATTTTGCATTGAGTTTAATCGCTTTAAATGAATTGACTGCAAATAAAGATGCCATATTGCAGTTTTTTGAAAGAAAGAAACCAGCATATTAATCTGAAATGTGAACACTTTAAAATAATATAATATATTTATGTTAATACCCAGTAATTGTTATGCTGTCCCCAGTAATTGTCATATAAAGCTTTAAAGGATTCCAATTACTGATAATATTTCATATTTTGAAATAAAAACAACTGATAAACAAAATTAGTCTATAACTAACTTAGTGTACCGTCAAAATAAGTGGTTTAATATCAAATCATGCGATGCCTTCGTAATTGGAACAGGTGCCAATTACTTGGAACTATCAAAATTGGAGCACCATTAATTGGCATCTATCATTAATTCAGAAATCCAAATATTTGTGTAAAAATATTTTTGCACAATTAAAGTAACCCTTTTCAACTAAACAAAACTGTTGTCAATTGAAATTTAAAATACATTAGAAATCAGATAATAATGAATTGAAAAGCATGCCTTTCCTAAGCCAGAGAAGAAGCATTTGCAAAAAAATGGCTAATTTGATGCAAACAAAAATTGTTTCTCTTTTCCTTCAGCACTATTGTCATCTAGTAGCATAAATCGAAATTATAATCTTTAAAGCAAATGAGCAAATAACTGGTATATGGTCTTGCAGTAAAAGAATGGATATAAATCTTACTTTAGGACATGTTTGTAGGATGTGCCAATCATTAGTGCATGCCAATTACTGGGGATGTTACCCTACTGATAGTTTATTATTCTTCAAACTGTATTTTATCACAACTCGGACATCCGACACGGCCTCTCGAGTTAAATGTATTAAGGAAAATCATTTACTTTTTAACATAAACTCAGGTTTTTTTTTTATATTTAGTGTATAATTATTTATTTTATCTTATTTTATCATTTTTCTGCACCTCCCCCTAACAATATTAAAAATCATTTTTGTCTAAACGATAGCAATTATCTATTCAAAGAATTTTATGAAATTTGCGTTGTCTTGCGTTGTAGAAAAAAAAAACTTAATACGGGGTTACATAGGTCCCAGAAATATTGGGACAAATTTTAAGGGGAGGGGGGGAGGGGACTGCAATAGGATTCAGATTTTGTTAGCAACTCACTTTCCTGAACCGATAGTGAAGACAAAAAACGCAGGAAAGACAGAACATGAATAAGTAGGGAATGAAAGATCAAATATTTTCGAAAATAACTGGAATATCCCGGTCTTCCTTAACAGCTGCCACGATGCGTGCAACAAGTTCTTAGCTCATTCCAGTATTGAGATGTCATTTTTGCAGCACTAGGTATAATAAACATGTTTACTCTCCCTGCTTGTCTCCTTTCTTTCTTATATTTTGCGTCGTCACTACCGCGCTGGGAAAGCTTTTGTGACTGTCGGTGGGTTGCTGTACAAATCTGAATCCTTGTATTGTCCCCTGCTTTCTTTTAAAGTTTCTCTCAGTATTTCTTGGATAACCTGTATAATAAGATATAGCATAACCGTGGCCAAAAAATATACAATAGCTATTTCTGAGTTGCTCATCTTTCTGAACACCCTTGTTTATCATTTTCTTCAGATCCGAAGCTAAAATAATGCTATAAATACATATTTATTGGTTTTTCACAAAAGAAAATGAGATTATAAATGACATAAAAATAAACATTTTCTACGTTTGATCTTTTATAATTCACAAAAATGGATTTAAAATTACGAATCCCGTTAAAATATAAATTTAACTATCGCTAAACTAAATTCCCACAATATCAAATTTAAGGGACTTCAACAAGTGAATGACATACAAAACCTCAAACGATTTTATTGAAAGGATTTAAGTTAAATTCTTGAAAATTTTCTCACTTTCTTTGCCCCTTGGAGGCATTTTGCAAACTAAGATAAAAACTAGTCAGATATAGCAATGCCAAAACTTTCTTCTGCATATGCATGTTAATACTTCCAGAAAAATGCAGCATAGCAGTGCCGCCGATTAGGTTTTTTAAGCCAAAATCTAATCTGTAGCAACTTAAGTCAACTTATTACTGAATCGGAAGTTTGGTGAAAATCTGTGCATTAGTTTTTGAGCTAGAGCTATTGCCAAATTTTTTTAAAAATCTGCATAATAGTGCCATGAAGTGATGTACACCAAAAACTAATCAGGATCGATTTTTTGTCAGGTACTAATTGAATCTGAATTTAATGAAAATCCATGCATTACTTCGTGAGATACATTTATTACGAAATCGTGAAAAATATAGTATAGCAGCGTCATCATTCGGCAATTCACACACAAAAACTAAACAAATATGCCAACTAAACAAATATGACTTTGCATATCTAAACATTTCAAATTTAAGTTTTTCAAATTAGTTTTAAACACGAGTTTTTCTTTAGAAATCAACTTCCTATGAAATTGCTTTGAGAAATTTCTCAGTAGTTTAATTTCATACTTTCACAAGAAGTTTTGATTAGTTTTTCCACACAAACGAATTTTTAATCATTTGAGCTACGCGAGAAAATTGTATTGCTTTACTTTTCATGAATTCTTAATTTAGTAAATAAAGGGGTAAAGGAAAAGACATCTAGCTATTAATAACTGAAGTCAAAATGTTGAAAAAAAAACCAAAAAATTTTTTTTAAGAATATAGGTTCTTAAAACATATTTTAAATTAAACTTTTATTCACAATTAAACATTTTCAGATAGGTTTTTTAATTTATGTATGCTGATGTAACGAAATAATATGTTTAATGTTAATGTTATGCTGTTAATTTTGCCTGTTTCTCTGCTGAATATGCTTCTTGAACATGAAAATGCTTACTTGAGAATTAATAGTATCCAAAAAATGATGATCATAGTTGAAAGAATTGATAAATACACTACCGGAACAGACTTGCAGAAATATTTGTTTTCAAAAAGGATCGTTTAGGTGAATACAGATATCAGAGGTGCATATGTAAATTTTTAGATGGCAAAAATGATATCGGGTTTAGATTTCATGGGAAAAAAGTTTCTATGATTAAGTAAAAGTGGAATATATTTTTTTTGTTTTACATTTTAGAATACCAAGCATTAAAAACTTAATTGATAACTTTATCATAA
This sequence comes from Maratus speculifer, assembly GCA_964019185.1. Classification (NCBI taxonomy): domain Eukaryota; kingdom Metazoa; phylum Arthropoda; class Arachnida; order Araneae; family Salticidae; genus Maratus; species Maratus speculifer. The sequence continues at coordinate 182,949,726 of OZ025290.1, forward strand.
TAACAGATCTTTATTGTATCTAACTACTTACATTAGGATTACAATAATTCTACCTTATTTACTTAAAGTCATTAAAAAAATAAATTAGTAATTTCATTAATAAATTTCCTTCTATGGAACTTTAAATTTAAGTTTTAAAAATCCGTTTAATGATGGATTGATTTCATCTTAAGAAACACTTACACTATTTTCAAAATTTTCCTGCCTTCCTTAAATTAAACTTCAGCATCATCGTGAAAAGCTAATGAGCCCTACGATATTAAGCTAAATGTTCTCATATATTTCTAGCATAAGCATATGACGTTTTCTATAAACGAAGGAAATTTTTTTTCATTCACATTACCTCTCTGATTATGAAGAAAAAATGAGGATCGATGCATTTTTTATCTGTCGCGCATCATGTTTTCTTTGAATAACATGTATACCATTATATAATTCATTTTCTAAATGCCTCATAAACTTTTTAATGAAAAAATATGATAAAAAAGTTATCTGGAGCTTAAAGATGTTTTAATTAAAAAAAGAGAAAGCGTAATAAAAGAGAAGCATTTGTGTTCAATGACTTTTGTATGGTTTTTATAACATTTTATATTCTTATGTTTAGTAAGTCTAATTAATTTAATAACTGACCATTAAGATGCTACTCATGATAAATTAATTCAAAGTACAGTTTTGCGATTTAGTTAAATCTTTTTTCATTTTGTTACGACATTTTTTTCAATACAATAAAAATAACTTTATTTAATTACATTTTTAGAAATCACTTTTTTTTAACTTTCTAAACATATAATTGACTGCCTTTGTTTTAGTTGATTTAAGTCTCTTGCAATTGATATTGAATTTCATGGAATTTAACGTATTTAAATTAACTGTTAGAAATTAGTAACATATAAACCGATTGATTTCTTATACAAAACATACAATATGTTACCAATTTTAATGCAGGCTAACTAAATTGAAATATATTTACTTAAAGTAATTTTAGTAATAAATTAGTAAATTCATTAATATATTTCTTAATATGAAACTTTCTATTTCATTTTCAAAAATCTTTTAAATAATGAATTAGTTTCATCTTAAGAGATTCTTACAGTATTTTCAAAACTTTCATGCCTTCCTTAGAATAATCTTAAGCATCATCGAGAAAAGCTAATGAGCCCTAAGATAATAAGCTAAAAGTTCTCATACTCTTCTAGCACAAGCATATGACGGCCTTTATAGAAGAAGAAAATTTATTTTCATTCACATTACCTCTTAAGATTATGAAGAAAAAACAAGGATCGATGCATTCTTTATCTGTCGCGCATCACTTTTTTATTTAAATAATATGCATATCATTAATAAATATAAAAACTTTGTTAAATCACCATAAAAGAAAAATTATACAGGACGCGTTTCGAGCTGCAAAATTACCGCTCGTCTTCAGCTGGTCCAAACACGTGTCACAACGGACCACGTGTTTGGACCAGCTGAAGACGAGCGGTAATTTTGCAGCTCGAAACGCGTCCTGTATAATTTTTCTTTTATGGTGATTTAACAAAGTTTTTATATTTATTGATATATATTTATCGCAAGTTTTTTCGGTGTTTCTCAACATATCATTAAATCATCCATTTTTAAATGCTTCATAAACTTTTTAATAATAATATGATAAAAGTTTATCGGGAGTTTAACGATGTTTTAATTAAAAAAAAGAAAAAGCGTATATTAAATTTAACATTTTTTTTTTGGATGTCTTTTGGCTTATTTTTATAACATATTTTCTTGATAATGCTTTATGAGTTTGAATAATTATTTGCCATTAGGATATTAATTATGATAAAGTGATTCAAAGTACAGTTTTACGATTTAGTTAAAAAAAATCACTTTTTGTTTCGTTTTTTTATTACTATAAAAATAACTTTATTTAATTACATTTTTTAAAGTTTACTAAAAATGCAGTTGACTGCCTTTTTTCAGCTTCATTTAACATCATTGCAATTTATATTTAACTATACATATACCAACTAAAGTTTCTTAAATTAACTTTTAGAAATGAATAAAATATAAAGCGATTGATTTGAAATTTTTTTTAAACAAAGTATGCAATATTTTACCAATTTGAGGCTGAGCCAATTGAAACTTATTCATTTAAATAGATTTCAGTAAGATATTAGTAATTTCCTTACACGGAATTTTCTATTTAAATTTCAAAAATCCATTTAATGATTGATTGATTTCATCTTAAGATACACTTACAATATTTTCAAAATTTTCGTGCGTTCCTTAAAATTATCTTACAAATAATCGAGAAAAGCTAATGAGCCCTACGATATTAAGCTAAAACTTCTCATATACAGGGTAAGTCATAAATATCGAAACAATAGGCTATCTTCTTAAATATTGCCCCTAGACCCATACTTCCAGTTGCGAAAATTCCTTAAAAAAAGTGAAATGTTTGATAACATAAGTTGCAACTCCATTGGGGGTCTATTTTGCGAATTACGAAAATTAAATTTTTATACGGCCCCCAGAGGATAAAACTTCCAGTTAGAAGATTTTTCCTTATCCATTCCTGAACTGAACAAAAAAAAATCATCTTGATATCTTTAAAACTCAGAGAGTTATGACAATTTTAATAAATCGTGAGATTTCAAGGGATCAGACACAAATTGAAATGCGTGTAATTGATGACACAACGTTGCTGTATTGGGTCCAGGAAATATTTATTTTATTTATTTATTTATAGAGTTAGAATTCTGAATATTTTATGATGGTTAACCATATAATTTGTAAACATTATCACATCATAAGACTTTTTAATATTTTTTTTTTAATTTAGAGTAAATCAAAATTGTTATAGTTCAAAATATTATTTGTCGCGTTGAATTTTTTTTCTCTTCATTAAATGAAAATGCCTAATTTTCAATTTTGATTCAGCATTTTATACAATATATATATAAATATATATATATAGCAATATAAAAAAAGATGAAATTTTTTGTAAACAAATCATATTTTTAAAAGTAAATTTTTTCAGCTGAATACTTCTTTCGGCATGTTGAGCATGTTTGAGATGTTAAAAAACTATTGAACTTGCGGGACTGTTACCGTTAATGTCTTACCGTTATTGTCTTATATCAGTTTAAGAATGAGAAATACTGAAATAAAAACATTTGATGCAGAAAAGTGCATTTAGTTTAAAACAAAGATGGGCTCCTAACGTTTAAATGCTTTTTAAAAGTTTCTAGGTGATTATTTCCGTTCTGTATAGTTTCGATTTTGAAAGTTTGAATTTTTGCCATTCTCACCCTCTTTAATTATTGTTTAAATGCGTCAGGTAATTTAAACCTCATTTTTTATCACGTCGATTTAAACTTTTTTCTTTGTGCAGTGACTCACAGACAGACATTTTGTAAAAACATGTTTTTCGGTATCTCTGAGCCCTAAAACGCGTGAATCCGTCGAAAACCGGAATTCAAAATTTTCATGAATCCAATAATTTCTTCTTGTAAAGATAGAAGAAAGTAAAAATAGGTTTAAAACCATCATAAATTTTGAAACTGAATAGTAAAAAAGTAGATTTTTAAAAATATTTCTATGTAATTTATTAAAATATATTTCCAATGATTCCTTTAATAAAAGTGTCAATATCGCTATTACTATTTTCACTAAAATAAGTTTATAAGACACTTTTAATGAGAGTATAATTAATATCACTTAAATTTATAACACTTTTAAAAAGCGTTTAATAAGACGATCCGGCCAATGGGTCGTACCAGTTACGAGGTTGGCGCCAAGGTCGAAATATTGCAGACATCTAGCATATTTCGAGGAAGTTTAAAGCAAAAACCTATACGCTTTTATTTTATAGCTAAAAGTTAAAGTATTGTCTTGAATCGACATTTAACAATGCGTTAGTTTATGGTCGATCCCTAAATTGAACTTCAAATGAACTGAATTCGGAGCGCTCAGAGGTATGCTTAAGTGGTGTAAGTCACGAATTTTTGAAAATTTTGGATTTTAATATCTATCATGGATTTGTAGATATCGAGATGATTTTTTTTTTGTTCAATTCAGGCATGGATAAGGAAAAATTTTCTAATTGGAAGTTTTATCCTCTGAGGGCCGTATAAAAATTTAATTTTCGTATTTTTTAAAATAGACCCCTCATGGAGTTCCAACTTATCTTATCAAAAAATTCACCTTTTTATACGAAACTTTGCAAATGGAAGTATGGGTCTAGGGGCAATATTTAAGGGAATAGCCTATTGTTTCGATATTTATGACTCACCCTGTATTTCTAGCATAAGCATATGATGGCCTTTATAAAAGAAATAAATTTCTATTCATTCACATTGCCTCTATTATGGTGAAGAAAAAACAACGATCGATGCATTTTTTATCTGTCGCCCATCACTTTCTTCTATAAATAATATGTATATCATTAAATCATCCATTTTCTAAATGCCTCATAAACATTTTAATAAAAACAAATAAAAATTTATCTGGAGCTTAATAATGTTTTAATTAAAAAAAGAAAACGTATATTAAAAAAGTAACATTTGTTTTGGATGTCTTTTGTCTGGTTTTCAGTAAATAATTTTTTTCCAGTAAGATGTTAATTATGATAAAGTGATTCAATTTTTGTTAAAAGTGTCATTTTTACAGGTTTATTATTTGTTTAAAACAAAAAAAATCGTCTTAAATATTTGTATTTTCTTTTCTTAGGATATTTAATAAATAATAGCGAAAAAAAGTTTGTTATTTTATCATTTTATCATTTCATTTTATCGTTTCATTATTTCATCATATCATTTTATAATTTCATCATATTTGTTTGTTATTTTATTTATTGTTTTAAAGCTTTTTTTTTAAACAAACCATATAACATTCTACCAGTTTTTATGTAGGCTAAGTAAACTGAAACCTACTTACTTGAAATAAATTTTAGTAGAAAATTAACATTTTCTTTAATAAATTTCCTTTTACGAAACTTTCGATTTAAAGTTTAAAAATTCGTTTAATGATGGATTGTTTTCATCTTCAGAGACACTTATAATATTTTCGTGCCTTTCTAAAAACAATCTTACGCATCATCGAGAATAACTAATGAACAATACGATATTAAGCTAAAAGTTCTGATCTATTTCTCGCATAAGCATATGACGTCCTCTATAAAAGAAGAAATTTTTTTCAGTCACATTACCTCTCTGATTACGAATTAAAAATGAGGATCGATGCATTTTTTATTAGTCGCGCATCACTTTTTTCTTTAAATAATATCTATATAAATATATCATCCATTTTCTAAATTCCCAAAAATATTTAAATAAAAATTTATCTGGAGCTTAGTGATGTTTTAATTAAAAAAAAAAGAAAAAGACGTATATTAAAAAAGACACATTTGTTTTGGATAGTTTTTATAACATTTTGTGTTGATTATGTGTTGTGTGTCTAAATAATTATTTGCTATTAAGATGTTAATTATGATAAAGTAATTCATTTTTTTTTTGTTAAAAATGTCCTTTTTTATAATTTTATTTTTTGCTTAAAATTAAAAAAAGACTCGTTTTAAATATATGTATTTTCTTTTCTTGTGATATTTAATAATTATCGGCAAAAAAAGTTGCTTTTTTACTAAGCATATGCTAGTGATTAATTAAGTATACGGAATATAGAAATTTTTTTAAAATATAGTTTTTATTAAAAAAAATAATTAAAATACTTACATTTTGTATGCCACGAACAAACGTTTTCAAAAATTTAATTCTCTTAATTTGAAAATTTAATAAGTTCTGATATAATAAAAACCCCAATTAAGTAAAATGGTCGTTTTATCCTGTTTAGTGTTATTTCTTATCCCTCTGTGTCTTGTACTTTACGAAACGTGATGAGGCAACAAGAGAGTACGTGAAGTATAAGCGAATATTCTCTGTTTAATTGTTTATTTCCTCCACTGCTCATTCTTTCTAAATTTTAACTTCTATGAAGGTACAGTTTAATCATTTGTTAAAAATTTTATTATTGTTTTTTTTACCTTGTGTTTCGACTTTATTTTATATTACAATAAAAATAATTTAATTACATTTTCTTATATTTCTTTCATTTTTTTTTATTCAAAACATGCATCTGAGTGATTTGATTAAGCTTCATTTAGCTTTATTACAAATGATATTTAATTACATGCGGAACTAAAACGTACTTAAATTAACTTTTAGAGATTAGTAAAATATGAAGCGATTGTTTTGAAGCATTTTTCTTAAACAAACCATGTAACATTTTACCAATTTTGTTGCAGGCTAAGTAAATTTAACCCTGTTTACATAAAGACATTTTATTATAAAATTAGTAATATTCATTAATGAATTTCCTTTTATGATACTTTCTATTTAATTTTTAAAATCAGTTTAATGATGGATTGATTTCACCTTAAGGGTCCATTTACAATATTTTCAAAATTTTCATTCCTTCTTTAAAATAATCTTACGCATGATAGAGAAAAGCTAATGAGCCCTACGATATTAAAGTACGAATTCTCAAATTTTCCTAGCACAAGCATACGACGGCCTTTATAAAAGAAGAAAATTTCTTTTCATTCATATTTCTTCTCTGACTACGAAGAAAAAATGAGATTGGATGCATTTTTTATCCGTAGTGCATCACTTTTACCTTTAAATAACATGTATATCATTTTTTCATTCATTTTCTAAATGCCTCATAAACTTTTTAATACAGATATGATAAATATTTATCTGCAGCTTAATGATGTTTAAATTAAAAAAAGAAAATCCTATATTAAAAAAGAAACATTTGTTTTTGATGTCTTTTGGATGGTTTTTATACTAGTTTATATTAATTATGCTTTTTATGTCTAAATAATTTTTGGCCATTAAAATGTTTTAATTCAAAAATAAAAATAAAATAAAATATCATGTTTTAATTTAAAATAAAATGTTAATTATGATAAAAAGAATCAAATTACATTTTTATTATTTAGTTCAAACATTTTTCACTTTTTGTTTCGACTTTATTTTTCACTACATTAAAAATAAATTCAATTAATTACATTTTGTTTTATTTTTTAAATATGGAGTTGACTGTATTTGTTTCATCTTCACTTGACTTTATTGGAATTTATATTTTATTTCATGCGGAATTAAAAACGTACTTAAATTAACTTTTAGAAATTAATAAAAAATAAAACATCTGTTTTAATACCCTTATCTTAATTTATCTAATATTCTACATATTTTAATGGAGACTAAGTAAATCGAAAGCTATTTACTTAAAGGGATTTTAGTAATAAATAGCAATTTCATTATGAAATTTCCTTCTATGGAACTTTCCATTTAATTTCCAAAAATCCGTTTAATGATGAATTGATTTCATCTTAAGATACACTTACACTATTTTCAAAATTTTCCTGCCTTTCTTAAGATATTCTTACGCATTATTTAGAAAATTTAATGAGCCCTAAGATATCAAGCTAAAAGTTCTCTTATATTTTCTAGCATAAGCATATGACGTCCTCTATAAAATAAAAAAAAAAAAATTTCAGTCACATTACCTCTCTGATCAGGAAGAAAAATGAGGATCGATGCATTTTTTATCTGTCGCGCATAACTTTTTTCTTTAAATAATATGTATATCATTATATCATCCATATTCTAAATGCCTCATAAAATTTTTAATAAAAAATATGATAAAAATTTATCTGGAGTTTAATCCTGTTTTAATAAAAAAAATAATAATAATAAAAAAAACGTATAATAAAGAAGTAACATTTGTTTTGGATATATTTTGGGTGGTTTTTATATCATTATATGTTGATAATTCTTAGTGAGTCTAAATAATTATATGCCATTAAGATGTTAATTATGATAAAGTGATTAATTTTTTGTTAAAAGTGTCATTTTCAGAATTTTATTAAGCAAATTTTAGTTATAAATTAAGTATATGGACAATGGAAAATTTATTTGAAGCATAGTTTTTCATTGAAAAAATATTTAAAATATTTATTTTCATTTTTCCGTGAACAAAGATTTATAACAATTTAATACACTTCAGTTGAAATTTTAATAAATTCCGTTATGAAAAAAACCATTTTAAAGTATAACGGTCGTTTTAACATTTTCATTGTTATTTCTTATCTCTCTGTGCTTTGTACTTAGCGAAAAGTGATGAAGCAACAAGTGAGTACGTGAAGTATAAGCGAATATTTTCTCTTTTATTGTTTATTTCCTCCAATATTCATTTCTTTCTAAATATGAAATTGTATGAAGATACAGTTTTACGATTTAGTTAAACCTCTTTATTTTGTGTCCCGGCTTTATTTTTCATTACAATAAAAATAACTTTACATATTCTTATTTTTACGTTACAAAACATGCAATTGTTTGCCTTTGATTCAGCTTCATTTAACTTTATTTCAATTGGTATTTAATTTTACGCGGAAACGTATATAAATTATCTTTTACAAATAAGTAATACATGAAGCGATGTTTTTGAAGAATTTTTTAAAAACAAAGCATATACTTTTTTTTCAATTAATTTTCGGTAGTGAAACTATTTTTGAAACGATATGAAGACGATTCTATCTTGTGCTACAATTGCATCCTAACCATTATATGTCAGTGAGAAATATTGGCAATCATCACATATATAGGTAAGAAAGTATGAAAAAAATTATTATGTATATCGTCATCGTAGCTTAAATGTTTGAACACTCGAATTGCTTATCTAAGTGTCCATGTTAAATTTCCTGGGTCACTTACAATTTTTTACAAATTTTCGTGCCTTCTTTAAAATAATCTTACGCGTCGCCGAGAAAAGCTAATGAGCCTTTAATATTAAGTTAAAAGTTCTCATCTATTTCTAGCATAAGCATATGACGTCCTCTATAAAAGAAAAAGAATTATTTTTATTCACTTTACCCCTCTGATTATGTAGAAAAAATGAGGATCGAGACAATTTTATCTGTTTTGCATCACTTTTTTTCTGTAAGTAATATGTATATCATTATGTCATTCACTTCCTAAATGCCTCATAAAATTTTTAATAAAAAATAAGATAAAAATTTATCTGGAGTTTAATCATGTTTTAATTTAAAAAAAGAGAAACGTATATTAAAAAAGTAACATTTGTTTTGGATGGTTTTTATAACATTTTATGTTGATTATTCTTAGTGACTCTAAAAAATTATTTGCCATTAAGATGTTAATTTTGATAAAGTGATTCAATTTTTTTTTGTTAAAAGTATCATTTTCAGAACCATTTTAGTTATTAATGAATTTTTTGAAATATAGATAATTTATTTGATATATAGTTTTTGTTTGAAAAAATATTTAAAATATTTATTTTCTTTTTTCCACGAATAAAGTTTTATAACAATTTAATACTCTTCAATTGAAAATTTAATAAATTGTGTTATGAAAAACAGAAAAAAACTTTGGAATAGAAGAGTCATTTTAACTTTTTCAGTGTTATTTCTTCTCTCTCTCTGTTTTATATTTTACGAGATGTGATGAAGCAACAAGTGAGTACGTGAAGTATAAGCGAATATTCTCTCTTTAACCCTCACACTGACAAGCCCGTCTATAGACGTTCCTTAAGCCCCAAGTTTCACTGCAATGCAAGCAATAATTAAAATGATATAACTCAGTTGATTTAATGGATTTATAATACATTGTGAAATGATTAACACACTCAAGGATAACATTCATATTCGTAAATAAGATTTTTCTATAATTTTGAAAGAATCATATTTTTTTAGCAATTAAAACAAAATGATGAGAAAACAACATTACAATTTTGCCCTTTTGCAAGACTGTCTTAATTATTTATTTCTTCCAATGCTCATTTCTTTCTAAATTTGAACCTTAATGAAGGTACAGTTTCATTATTTATTTAAAACTTTATTATTTTTTTTTCTTTTGCTTTGTGCTTCGACTTTGTGTTACAATAAAAATAACTTAATTTAATTACATTTGCCTATTTTTTTTCGTTACAAAACTTGCAGCTTTGTGCCTTTGATTAAGCTTCATTTAACTGCATTGCAATTGATATTTAATTTCATATGGAACTAAAAGGTACTTAAATTAAATTTTAAAAATTGGTAAAATATGTAGCGATTGTTTTGAAGCATTTTTCTTAAAGAAATCATGTAATATTTTACCAATTTTAATGCACGATAAGTAAACATAAACCTTTTACTTAAAGACATTTTAGTAGAGAATTAGTAATTCCATTATTAAATTCCCTTATATAGAACTTTCTATTTAAGTTTCAAAAATCCTTTTAATGATGGATTGATTTCATCTTAAGAAACACTTACACTATTTTCAAAATTTTCCTGCCTTCCTTAAATTGAACTTACGCATCATCGAGAAAAGCTAATGAGCCCTACGATATTAAGCTAAATGTTCTCATCTAATTTCTAGCATAAGCATATGACGGACTTTATAAAAGAAGAATTTTTTTTTCACCCACATTACCTCTGATTATGAAGAAAAAATGAGGATCGATGCATTTTTTATCTGTCTCGCACCACTTTTTCCTTTAAATAATATGTATATCATTGTATCATCCATTTTCTAAATGCCTCACAAACTTTTTAATAAAACATATGATAAAAAGTTATCTGGAGCTTAATGGTAGTTTAATTAAAAAAAAGAGAAAACGTATATTATAAGGCAAATATTCGTTTTCGATGTTTTTTGGATGTTTTTTATAACATTTTATATTCCTTATATTTAGAAATTCGTAATAATTATTTGCCATTAAGATGTTAATAATGATAAAGTCATTCAAAGTACAGTTTTACGATTTAGTTAAAAAAATTCACTTTTTGTTTTGATTTTATTTTTCATTATAATAAAAATAACTTTACTTAAACATATATTTTTTAAATTTACTAAAAAAGTAGTTGACTGCCTTTGTTTCAGCTTCGTTTAACTTCATTGCAATTTATATTTAACTATATATATATATATATATATATATATATATATATATATATACAGGGTGATTCCAAATTTTTTTTACAATAAAAGAGGGGTGATAATACACATCAAGACAAACAATATTAAATAGGAGACCAAGGGTCCAAAACGTTTTCCTAAGGAGATAGCCGCCATTAAAGTTTAGGGACCAAAATTTCAAATAAACATAAAAAACGGAAAAATCGGTCGATTGATTTGCGGTTTTCACTAAAATTATTCTTTATGTCGGCATTTTCTTGAAATAAAATTATAAAGATAAATTTGAAAAAATGCCGATAGAGGGCGCTTTAGACTTTGGAGTAACGAGCAACTATTTTTTGCCGTTATTGTTTGCATCTCTTTAAATGATTTAGGAAGGTTAGACTTAAACTTAAATTTTGAGGTGAAAATCTGAATAGTAGAGAGTGGTTAAGTAGCACAAACTGAACAGTGTTCAAGGGGGAGGGGGCGGTTCAAATTTAAAGTAATTATAGAAAATGGAAAAATTGGTCGATTCGTTTGCGGTTTCAGTATTTTCTTGAAAATAAGATAATATTTTAAAGATAAATCTCAAAAAATTCCGTCAGAGGGCGTCTTAAACTTCACAGTAACCAAGAATTCATTTTAACCATTATTTTTTGGTTCTAATTAAATGCTTGCAAAAGCATTTTAAATGTTCTCGGAAGCTTAGATTTAAACTTAAATTTTGAGCTCAAATCCTGAATCGTTATGAGGAGTTAAGAAGAGCAAACTGAAGTGTGTTCAGGAGTTAAAATTTAACCCTCTTTCCTCCTCGAGCACATTTCAATTTTTCGCTACTTAAACACTCCCAACAATTCAGAATTTCAGCCCAAAATTTAAGTCTATCCATTTGAAAGCATTTAATGAGATTAAAAAAATAATAGTTAAAAATAGTTCCAAAGTCTAAGGCGCCCCCTATCGGCATTTTGTGAAATTTATCTTTAAAAATTATTTTCAAGAAAACACTGGTTGATCAAGAAAACTGCTGATTTAAAAATTAGTTTTAGCAAAAACCGCAAACGAATTGACCAATTTTTCCGTTTTTTACAATTATTTAAAATTTGAACCCTCTGAACGCAGCTAAGTTTGTCTACTTAACCACTCCCAGCTATTCAGATTTTGAGCTCAAAATAAAAGTTCAAGTCTAAGCTTACGAAAGCATTTAATAAGATGCAAACAATAACGCCAAAAAAGAGTGTTTCGTTACTCCAAAGTCTAAAGCGCCCTCTATCGGCATTTTTTGAAATTTATCTTTATTATTTATTTTCACGGAAATACCTAAATAAAGAATAGTTTTAGTGAAAACCGTAAATCAATCGACCAATTTTTCGGTTTTTTATAATCATCTGAAATTTGAACCCTCTCAACACAGCTCAGTTTGTGTTTTTTAACCACTCCCAACTACAGATTTTGAGCTCAAAATTTAAGTTTGAGTTTGAGCTTAAGAAAACATTTAATGAGATGCAAAAAATACCGGCAAAAAATAGTTATTCGTTACTCAAAAGTCTAAAGCGCCCTCTATCCGCATTTTTTGAAATTTATCTTTATAATTTATTTTCAAGAAAATGCCGACATAAAGAATAATTTTAGTGAAAACCGCAAATCAATCGACCGTTTTTTCCATTTTTTATGTTTATTTGAAATTTTGGTCCCTAAACTTTAATGGCGGCTATTTCCTTAGGAAAACGTTTTGGACCCTTGGTCTCCTATTTAACATTGTTTGTCCTGATGTGTACTACCACCCCTCTTTTATTGTAAAAAAAATTCGGAATCACCCTGTATATATATATATATATATATATATATATATTGGAACTAAAGCGTACTTATATTTACTTTTAGAAATGAATAAAATATCAAGCGATTGCTTTGAAAATTTTTTCGTAAACAAGCAATGAAATATTCTGCACATTCTAATGCAGGCTAATTGAATTAAAATTTATTTGCTTAAAGACTTTTTAATAATATATTAGTAATTTCCTTATGTGGAACTTTCTATTTAAGTTTCAAAAGTCCTTTAAATAATGAATTAGTTTCATCTTAAGATACACAATATTTTCAAAATTTTCTTGCCTTCCTTAAAATAATCTTATGCATCATCGAGGGAAACTAATGAGCTCTAAAATATTAAGCTAAAAGATTTCATCGATTTCTAGAACAAGCATATGACGTCCTCTATAAAAGAAGAAAATTTCTTTTCACTCACATTACCTCTCTGATTATGAAGAAAAAATGAGGATCGATGCATTTTTTTGTTTGTCGAGCATCCCTTTTTTCTTTAAATAATATGTATATCATTATATCATCCATTTTCTAAATGCCTCATAAACTTTTTAATAAAAATACGATAGAAATTTATCTGGAGTTTAATGATGTTTTCATTAAAAAATAAAAAAGTATACTAAAAAAGTAACATTTGTTTTTTATGTCTTTTGGATGGTTTTTATAGCATTTTATATTGATTATGCTTTGTGTGTAGAAATAATTATTTGCTATTAAGATCTTAATTATGATAAATTGATTATTTTATTTTATTTTTATTTTATTTTTTATTTTATTTTTTTTGTTAAATGAGTCATTTTGTTATTTTATTCAGCATATTTTATTATTAATTAAGTATACGGAATGTAGAAAATTTATTCGAAATATTGTTTTTATTTACAAAAAATAATTAAAATCCTTATTTTCAGCTTGCCACGAACAAAAGTTTACATCGATTTAATTCTCTTTATTTGAAAATTTACAAAGTTCTTATATAAAAAAACCCGTTAAAGTATAATAGTCTTTTTAACCTTTTCAGCGTTATTTCTTCTCTCTCTGTTTTATTGTACTTTAGGAAACAGGATGAGGCAACAAGAGATACATTAAAAAATAAAAAAAGTATACTAAAAAAGTAACATTAGTTTTTGATGTCTTTTGGATGGTTTTTATAGCATTTTATATTGATTATGCTTTGTGTGTAGAAATAATTATTTGCTATTAAGATGTTAATTATATTAAATTGATTTTTTTTTTGTTAAATGAGTCATTTTCAAAATTTAATTTTTTATTTAAAACTAAAAAAGACTCGTCTTAAATATATGTATTTTCTTTTTTTTGTGATATTTAATAAATATTAGCAAAAAGAGTTTGTTATTTTATTAAGCATATTTTATTATTAATTAAGTATACGGAATGTAGAAAATTTATTTGAAATATAGTTTTATTTAAAAAAAAAAAATTAAAATCCTTATTTTTAGCTTGCCACGAACAAAAGTTTACATCGATTTAATTCTCTTTATTTGAAAATTTACTAAGTTCTTATATAAAAAAACGCATTAAAGTATAATAGTCTTTAACCTTTTCAGCGTTAATTCTTCTCTCTCTGTTTTATTGTACTTTACGAAACAGGATGAGGCAACAAGAAAGTACGTGAAGTATAAGCGAATATTATCTGTTTATTTGTTTATTTTCCAATGCTCATTTCTTTCTAAATTTGAAATTGTATGAAGGTACAGTTTTACGATTTATTTAAAAAAAAAATTCTTTTTTTTTTTACTTTGTGTTTCGAGTGTATTTTTATTACAATAAAAATAACTTTATTTGATTACATATTCTTATATTTTAGTTACAAAACATTCAATTGGACAGCCTTTGATTCAGCTTCATTTAACTTTATTTCAATTTATATTTCATTTCATATAAACATATATAAATTATCTTTTACAAACAAGTGATACATAAAGCGATATTTTAAAGCATTTTTCAAAACAAAGCATATAATTATTTTTTTTTCAATTAATTTTCAGTAGTAAATCTATGCTTGAAGCGATATGAAGACGATTCTATCTTATAACTACAGCTGCAGCCTGACTAATATATGTGAGTGAGAAGTCACATGAATCACATGTATTGGTAAGAAAGTAAAAAGAAAAAATATTATGCACATCGGCCTTGTAGCTTAAATGTGTGAACACTCGCATTGCTATTCTAAGGTTCCAGGTTCATTTTCCAGGATCACTTACAATAAAAAAAAAATTCGTGTTTTCCTTAAAATAATCTTACGCATGACAGAAAAAAGCTAATGAGCCCTCAATATTAAGTAAGTTCTCATATATTTCTAGCATAAGCATATGACGTCTTTTATAAAAGAAGAAAATTCCTTTTCAGTCATATTACCTCTCTGATTACCAAGAAAAAACGAGGATAGATTCATTTTTTATTTGTCGCGCATCACTTTTTTCTTTAAATAACATGTATATCATTATATTATTCATTTTCTAAATTTCTCATAAATTTTTTTGTGAAAAATTTGGTAAAAATTTATCTGGAGCTTAATGATGTTTTAATGTAACATTTGTTTTGGATGTATTTTTGGATCGTTTTTATAATACAGTTTTTATATATTGATTATGCTTAGAGTGTCTAAATATTTTTTTGTTATTAAGATATTAATTATGATAAAGTGATTCAAATTTTTGTTAAATGTGTCATTTCCAGAATTTTATTTTTTATTTAAAACTAAAAAATTCGTCTTAATACATGTCTTTTCTTGTCTTGGGATATTTAATGAATAATATTAATAAAAAAATCTTGAATGCCAGTTAGAAATGGTACATTAACACTCGAAGAATAAATATAATGAAGCAAAATCACTTATTTATGGTTTTGTATACTTATTATGTATCAGAAGTATACATAGCTTTGATTTAGCTGAATATTAATGGAATACCAATATAAAACAAATCCGAATGTTAGTTAGAACTGAAACACTAAAATTCGCAGAATAAATATAATTAAAGCAAAATCCCTTTTAGTTATTATTATTTATTTTTTTCTATATTTATTATGTACTAGAAATATCTACAGTTTTTGTTTTGCGGTTAGCAATTGAGTGTAAAATGTTTTTTCTTCCCACACACGTCCTAAAACTAAATAATTAACTGAATGATTAAACGAAAATAAATGAAAATTAAATGGATGAAAGTAACAAATATTGAATGAATGAGGAACAAACAAACAGGCAAATAGAAAAAAGAGACAGACAAATACGACAGGCTTAAGGAGAAAAACTTACAAAATGATTTCAAAGAAATAATCAGTTAAAAAGATAAAGAGACTCAGATAAAGTGATAGACATAAAGAGATAGAGATAAATAGATTCACATTCAGAAACAGGCGCAAATAAAAATACAGATAGATAGATAAACAGACATACAAGTGTATAAATAGAGATACAGGCAGATAAAGGATTACATGGCTACACATAGACTGAGAGATAGATATAATTATATATAGAGTTACAGATAAGCTAAGAGACAGTTGGATGGATTCGAAATAGGAATCCAAGGCTTTCCACACAAAGGAGTAAATAATCCGAATCGCCGAGTAAACAAAGGAAATAAATATCGTGCTTTAAATATGGAAGTTTTCTCAGTTTGTACAGTTTCTCTTTAAATAAATTGTTTGTTTTTCAGTTGAAAGTGTACTGTTAAAAATCTGCTGTAAACTATTCAGCAATTTGACCGTTTTTATAATGGTTTCTTGGTCATTTTATTAAACGCGGCAGACCATGTTATTGACAATATTATGGTCAAATCATACAATTGACAATATTAAGGTCAGAACACAATTAAATTACATCTAAACAACAGTTTTTAATAAAAACGGTTGAATTACTGGCAGTTTGCTGCTGATTTCCGACAGTCTATTTTCTTTAGAAACTTATTTTAAATATTATAGCAGTTGACCATTTTTATACATTTGTAGACTTGTTTATTTCGAGACCATCATTACTTTGTTGTCAATGTGACGACGTTTTAAAATGTGTTTTAAGATTAATTTTAAAATTCATTTTTGATATTTAAATTATTAAAAACTTTTGCTCTTTACAGCAACCTATATTAAAGTTAGAAACTTTGTTTTATTTCATAAATACAGAACATTTTACGAGAACAGAGACAATTTCTAAGCAACTACAATTTCTTTCATTTAGAAAAAATGACATAAACTTTTAAAAACTAGATGATTAATATTATTATAATCATTCTTAAGTTTTGCAAATTTAATACAATTGTGAAACAATAATAGAATAAATGATTTTTTCTTTAAACAAATACATAAGTTTAATTTATGAAGGAGCTAAAGTTTTTTGATGTTTTATTCCTCTTACGTATGTACATATTTCAATGCTACATTATATGGACAAAGATGACCGGCCACTTCTGATATTAGACATTTTGTAAAATATCTAGAAAGATACAGAGGAATTATTCTGAAAATCCAGGTGTGTAAAAAGAATAGTACTTGTCATATATTTCCGTGGAGATTTTACCCAAAATTTCATACGAGGCCGGCAACAAATTAAAAACTAACGAATATATTTTAAATAACGCTGTCAGAACTAATGTAGCAAAAGTGTTCAAACAGCAGATTATGATTAAATGCTACTATAATGATGCTTACTATAATAAACTGTTATCACTTTCATGATTATACCATGTATACTCATAGAGAAAATGACGTTTTTATAAAAACAGTCCCGAATTTTGATAACTTGTTTGCTTATAATTTGCTCAGTTCTTACTGTAAAAAATGTTCATTTCAGACAATATAACAAACAACATCGTACATAATGTCCAGTAATCAAAATTTAGAAAAAAATATTAAAAGTTGTATGAAAAATTAGCAGATTTACTAAATAAGGTTTCACTGTGCATGCGTGAACGCAATCTAAATATAATTTGCATAATGTGCTAATTAAATGTATAGAGTAACGTTTTTGAAATTCTCAAAAATATAGCTTGAAATTTCTTAAAATTATTGTCGATAGAATAAGCTCAAAATTTGTGATTCCGAAAATGAACCAAAAAGATGAGGTGATGTATCCATATATCCATTGATTGCTGTCAATATAGCATACACTACTATATTTGGATACCGACCCTCATCTTTTTGCTTTATTTTGGAAATAAGAGAATTTGAGCTTTTTCTATCGGCGATTATTTTCAAAAATTTTAATGTATGTTTCGAGAATTTAATTAATATATGTTTCAAAAGTTGTTCCATAAATTTAAATAACACATTATGCAAATTTCATTTGATTGCATCACGCATGCGCACTGAAACTGTATTTAGTAAACCTGATCAATAAGCCACGTAATCATAAACTGCAGTTTGGAAGCTTTTGTTATAATAGTTTTGACAGGATTATGGAATAGATCTTCATTCTTTTTCAATTTATTGGCAATCCCCGATGGATTTCGAGAAAAAAAATCTACACGGAAATATATGACCTGTATAATTCTGCCTGCGCAATTGGAGTTCCAGAATAATTCTTCATATTTTTTTTGTAGCCATTTAACAAAACGTCTTAAATCGCAATTTGCTGGCCATCTTTGGCCATATAGCGTAAATATGTTTATTATGACAGTATTCAGGCGCAAACAACATTTTAAAAATTGCTGTTTTTTTATGCTGTCTGGTTTTGTAATTTGCTTTGTAATTAACAGAAAATAGGTATGTCGGCTAATACGGTTTTGAAAAAAAGAAATTGTACTTTTGAAAATTATAAGAAACCTTCTAAATTATGACTTATTTAACTATTTTAGGGATAAAATATTGGAGTTAAGCATTAAGATTAATTTAAAGATTCAAACAAAAATGTTCTAAAATGTGTAAAATTTAAATGGATGAAATGGGCAAAAATTATGCCAGAAAAACATTTACATAGGAACTGTGGATCAATTTAGTTTATAAATGAAATTAAAATTTATAACCTACATGATATAAATTTTAAAAACTCAACGTTGCTTTGAAAATGACACATATTAATAATATCGATGTTATAAGTTTTCAAATATATTGTTATTAAATTTCGAAATATTTTCGGTCTTCAATCTACCAGCCATTATGAAGGAATATTTTTAATGATTTTCGTCGTACTTATTTAAACAAGCCAATTCTTTTGAAACGGCAGAATCAGTAACTCCTAACAAGTTAGGGTTTTTACCCAACAAGACTCCCTGCATTCGAGAAACTTTTTTTGTTGTTGAAAAATATGAAATTTTTTAGCAAACAAATGTGCTTTTAGTTAAAACAGGGAATAAAGCTATGATTTTATGTAAAATTTTAGTGGGTTTTTTGTTGCCTTTTCAAATTAGGCAATACTTAGTCAAATTTTATCAAAGAATTGCGTTAATTTCAAAACTGTAACAAAATCTCTTCAATATATTTCACGTTTTTCTTAAGCAATATACTAGTTAGCAACTTTTTTCTTGAAGCAAAATATTCGCAATAGCCTTTACATTTATTATTCAATACGAAATTTTATGTACGAAACATAGTAAAACAAGTTGTAAATTGCACGTGAAGCGTAGCAAATGAGGTGCGTTCGTACGATAATGAAGTTTTAAAAATATCACTCTCATATATCAATCTCATAAAATTATATATATAAAATCCCTCCGTGTATAACGATTCCGGGGTCAATCCATCCACGAGAAAAAACACTTATTGTGACCAATGACAAAGTCCATTGTGAAAAGTTGTCTCCGATTTTAAAGGCTATCAAGTTTTTGTCCAATGCAAAAGTTCCAAAGTCGTAATGGAGTGTTCTCATTTGTCAGATTTACAGTTTGAGCTCTAAATGACCTCCCTACATTTTTCTGTGCTTTGAAATCTTTTCCCTATTTCAAACACGATATTCACACTGTTAAAAAATTTACTCATTTGAAGCAGCATCACTCCACCGCTTTTATAGAAAACGATTACTTTGCTGTGTTATGGAGCATTCTCATTGGTCATAAAAGAGACATTCTATAAACGCTGTGGAGTGACACTGCAACAAATGGGTCAAATTTTTAACAGTGTAGTATTGTAAAGTAATCATTTTCTAAAAAGGCTGTGTAATGACGATGCAGCAAAACAGTCAAATTTTAAACCGTGTATAATTAAAACTTTTTACTTAAGAAAAGCGAAGGTGCGTTTTAAATACAATATTGTTAGAATTTTTATATTCGTGTTGCTTTATTTATTTATTTTTTTTTACAGCCGTGTATGACTTCATTGTCACATAATGAATCACGATTGTTTATTTATTGTTGACATTTGTTTTCGAACTTATAAAGTATTTTCTTTTAACCCTTTCGTGGTTATAAGCGCGTATACGCGCCCAGAATAACACTTAATTTGAATTGCGAAATGCCATACTGACACCGGAATTTTTAAATGAAAATTTTAATTTTACAAAGAACGTAAAAAAAAAACATTTATATATTATGAAATAAATTTGTTTTTAAATTCCGGTGTCATTCAATCATTTTAGTATTTTATGAATAGAAGTGCTTTAACCGTCAAAGGGTTAAGTATTAGCTAATGGTATAAAATAGTTAATACAGAAATGTTTTAAAATAGCATTAGTAGTGCATGTTTTGCATTATTAATGCATGCTAATTTGCATGTTTTTGTGAAATAATTACTGTAATTTTGTGAGTGAAATTCATAAGCTGCATATTCTATGCCATTATTTTACCCATTCAATTAATAATTTGGCTACCCTCTCATATTCGTCAGGAAATGGCCAAAATGGGAAAAAAATTTTATACCTTTTTTAATATTTTTATTATTTTCTCTCAGTATTTTAAAATACTTTTTGGCTGTAGTTTCACAATGTATTCTTTTATAATTGATATTTTACCTTACTTTATTCTTTTTAAATTTATGCAATTACCATTTGTTCATTACAATCCCTCACCATCCACCAGATAGTTTTGTTATAATTTTAAATGCAGATTTCTATTGATTTTGTTTTTAATTTTTCCCTCATGTTCAATCTTTGTATTTTTCAAAATTGTTTAAGCCTAACGTGGCTATGTTTGACAGAAGTTGTTGTAATGTTTTATCATCCTTTTAAAAATTTAAAAATGGAAACACGTCATTTTGACGGGCTATCTTCTAGTTGTAAATAGTGAATTACTATTAAAATGCGCAACAAACAATGCTGTCTCTATACTCATATGGAATACTTTTGTGTGGCCTTGTAAATCAATAATAAAAGTTCTTTGCACAACAGATTATGCAAAATCTATATTATAATATGTACTTTATGATGCATATCAATATCATTGTGCTCGAAAGAGTGTAATATTATTAAGATGCATTTGAAACTTTTTTTCTATTGTGTGTAATGTAACGGAGTACTTTTGATTGTCCCTGTTTTTGATCTATGCATCCTATTTAAAAAAAAAATGAAATGGCTAGACAAAATTATGTAATAAGTATGTAATTTAAATTTCAAACGATTAAAATGCATTTGCAACATTTTTCCCCATTGACTGTAATGTAACGGAATACTTTTGATCGTCCCTGTAATTGATCTATCCATCCGATTCTCATAAAATTTTGATGATTCGACAAAATTATGTAATAATTATATATTTTAAATTTCAAAAGATTCGGTTGGGTAGTTTTTGTGTTGTTACATGCGTTGTTATATGCCGACAGACAGACAGGCGGACAGACGGACGCACTAAACGACAACTATAGGTGCTACGTATTTAAATAATTACGAACGCACCTAAAAAATGTATATTAAAAAACTTTTAAATTAATATATAGATAATTAAAAATAGAATTTTACTTCATAACATGCCAATAGAGGAGCAGAATCTTATGAAGAAATTTTGTTTTATATCAATCATTATTAGCAAGAAATGTACTACGAAAAACTGAATATATGTATTTTTAAAATTGAAGAGGTTAAACATTTATTACTTCACCACACTTCATTAAACAAAATCATGAATTAAGCTTACATCATAAAACTAATAGTATCTTTTATTAGAATGTTCTTGTAAAATTGATTTTTAATTTATATAATGAATTTAGAAATCTAACTGTACAATTTAGAAAACAAATAATGCGACTAATTATATATTTTCTGTAATTTCTATCTACATTAGCGTTTGTCAACCTGTATTGATACGCGACCAACTTAATATGAACGTGTCTGAAATATCAGTATGAAAATTTTGCATGACGTTTATAAACTATCAACTATCCCATGAAAAAGGCAAATATTCCTACAAGGATGTACTATCAACAAAAACGAGAATTGATAACTGCAACGTGTGAAATTTATTTAATATTTAAAACAAAAAATATAACTAAATATACATTTAGTTATTAACAATACTACTAACAATCAGTAAGATTTCTAGTGCTGATGTTGACCTATAGAGGCATCTAATTCAGAGGTAAAAGTGTTTAATTTTAACCTTAAATCTCTTTCTAGACAGTTTGTTTCACAGGCGGCTAAACCCTGGCCGTCCACACAACGCAAGTCTCGTCCAGGCCTTCCTTAGTGCTTTTTTGATAGAAATGCACTACCTTACGGTCCAATCAGAAGAGACTTGCGTTGTGTGGACGGCCAGGGTTTAGTCGCCTGTGTTTGTTTCTGTAGGTGTTTTTTGAAACCAGGAAAGTAGAAAAAGCACGGTTACACAACTACACACGAACACAAGCATGTCGCGTTGTACCTCATGCAGAACTTAAAAACAGATTTAGATGTTTTTGAATATTTTGCTTCGAAAGAGGAGTTTTGCTAAGCAAATTCAGGATTTTTTTCAAATTTTCTATGTGATTCCGAGAATAGTGACATAACACACAACAAGGTCATAACATAATTCCGACTAAGTGTTACAAACCCTGTCTTTTCAAGAAGTTTCAGCGGATAACTTTCATGATTATTGCGGTAGAAATATTGTACATGTTGCTAATTTTAAACAGGTGGAATAAGAAATATATTTTTGTGTCAAACCTTGAATGTTCTACGACACACAAGTTGGGAAACGCTGATGTAGATTATTATGCGAGCTCTTTCATGTAGTATTATGTATGTCGTATGTATATATATATATATATATGTACAGTAGGGTGGAGCGAAAAAAAAAATTTTTGAAAATCAAAAACGGGTAGGTGCCAAAAGTTGCCTTTATACTAGTACATTAACTGCGTGAAATTTTACCGCTGAAAAAAAATGGCTTGAGTCTGCGCTTTTGCTCCAAAAATCGAAATTTTGAGTAAAATTTGTCATTTTTTGACATTTTTTCAAAAAAATTAAAAAATTCCTACAGAGCTGGTTAGCATTTAAAAGTGCTGCTTAGACCTTTATATTTATCTGCTTAACATATTTAAACTATAAAACAATATCTGTAGTCTGTTTAATTGGAGCAAATCTGACAACTTTTTGTCAAAAATCAGCGTTAACCTCTCTATTGGAGCATACAACGAAATGTTCTTATGAATGCATTTCTTACCTAACTGCTTTCAAAACTACTGTGTATATAACTCATAGAGGTGGTTGCATTATCCCACCCGTCTCAACCACCCAATCATCTAGGCCCAGTGTTTTATTTATGTATTGAATTGTTACTTTTTTCCCGAAGATGAGTATAAGTTTTCTATACATCAAAGTAATTTATCTCTTCTTTGTATTCACTGACTTTGGATGATTTGGATTGCTGGTGTGACCTGCTGCACGTATATTTTTATACCATGTATAACAGAAGAGAAGCTGAGTAATGTATTGGGTATGTTCTTAGTTGTACCTATTCAGCAGTCTATATCTTCATTAATTTTTCATGCAATTAATGCATTATGATTGGAAGTTCTGTTACCACAGCATTTTTTCAATCAATTACATTTTATATATAATGATTTTCCTAAAAATTGATTGTATGAATTCAATTTTTAGTATGTCATCATTTACTGTACTTATTACATTGAATATATTTTGAGAAGCTGGCTGCTTAATATTATGACGATCGTCACAGAGGATTGCAAACAAAATTTGCGTGTAAAACAACAATATTTCTAAAGAAGTTTTAGTATGCTTTATGTCGTTTCCTGTGTTGTTCCATAGTCTAGTAATTTCTAATAAGATTTTAGATCTATTATTTAGGTGTGTAGTACATTTGGTATAAAACATCCCGCGGTATAAACTTGGATTATACACTTTGTGAGTGAACATATAGACGCTGATTGCCAATCTGTGCTTATATAAAGCGGAAATTTTTATTAACTTTATGAGCTGTCTTTTGTGTGAGATGTTTTCTAAACTCCTATTCCCCATTCTTTCTGAGAAATAGCTATCCTTATGAATTAGCTTTGCAATCTCTGAAAGAAATTTCTAGTCTGTTCTGAGTATCTTTTTCTCAATTTGAGAAAATAATTTTTCAAAATTATTCTCTATTTTATATATAAAAAAAGAAAGAAATTGCAATAGGAAGTGAATAGTACGTAGACAAAGATTTTCCTTATTGATCCAGTGAATCCATGTAGCTTAGAACGTTTTATATCGACTTCTCTAATAATTGGCGCAGAGGAAATTAACTGGAGTTGAAGTAGCGAATGATTCAATATTATACACAATTCTAAGCTTATCCCATGCAAAATGGTTCACAGTGACAAATAAAATTCTCCTAATTTTAAATGAGCATTTATAGTCGATTAGAATCCGTGCATTCCCTCATAAAGTACTATGCATTATATGTTTATGCCCAGGACATTTCACCATCAAATGTTGTCCACTCATAAAAAGAGGATTTAAAAGTTAATAGGAAATTACCTGAATACGAAAACACTTAGAAAACGGCATAAAACTAATGCAAAAAAAAAGTTATTTACAACAGCGGTTGCTTTACACATGGAGAACAAATTTTCATTGCAATTCTCGCTGACGATCACCATTACATTAAACAGCTCGCTTCTCAACATATAAAAAATGCAAAAGTAGAATAAATGATGGCATACTTATAGTTGAAATATCTGAAATCATCTTTGAAGCAAATCATTGCGTAAAAAAAATACAATTGACTGAAAAAATGTTGTGGTAACAGATATTCCAATCACTATTCATCAACTGAATGTAAGTTTGATAAATATAATAGATGGCCGAATAGATCCCTTTAATAGATTCCCGTGCATTACTCTGCTTGTCATTTTTTGTATAAACTGTAAAAATATACCTGAAGATAGTTACAGCAGCATGTGGATGCAAAGAACAAATGAACAAGGTGGAAGCATCGAAAACATGCCAAATTTTTATAAAGAAAATCACAAATATATGTATAAATAAAACACTGTGCTAAGATGATCGAATAGTTGGGCCGGGTGGTATAGGAAATATAGACACCTCCACGACGCATGTCCAAGGTAGTTTTGAAAACAAGAGCTGTATTAAAAACAACAATTCGTTGTATGACCCAATAGAGTGGTAATGCTGTTTTCTTACTAAAAGTTGCCTGTTTTGCTCCAGCTATAGGGAATAAACATATTGTTTTATAGTTTAAATATGTTAAGCAAATAAATATAAAGGTCTAAGCAACACTTTTAAATACTAACCAGCTCTGTAGGAATTTTTAAATTTTTTTGAAAAAATGTTAAAAAATGACAAATTTTACCCAAAATTTCGATTTTTGGAGCAAAAGCGCAGACTCAAGCCATTTTTTTTCAGCGGTAAAATTTCACGCAGTTGATGTACTAGTATAAAGGCAACTTTTGGCACCTACCCGTTTTTGATTTTCAAAAAAAAATTTTTTTCGCTCCACCCTAATGTACTATATATATATATATCATTGGGAAACTACAATATAGCTCATCTAGAAATAATTATTATCCGTGCATACAGTATATCCAACTGTTTGCAGATATGCACAAGAATTTCTTTGTGCTAATATAAAGTATGATTTTAGTAAACGGTAAAACATTTTAAAATGGAATTTTACTAAATCGCATCACTATAAATTAAACATTATAAATTTATTTACCGTATATATCTACATAATTTATTGGATCTACATAATGTGTATTAAAATTTGATTCAGAAGAAAAAACTAAAATATTGACTTCCAGAAATTACCATAATAGAGAACAATTTATCCAGTTTCTTTTGTTCATCCGTGTATATAAATTCATTTACATTTTAAAAGAATATCTTACTATATTTAATTATTAGTCACATAAGGAATGCATAGATTATTTAAAACACACTTTAAGCTATTTACATGTATTGATAATAATGGTTGTAAAGCCTTTTCTGCTGCTCCATACATAATCTGCATTTTGTTCCAAAAATATATCTGTCAGAATTGTAAATGCAGGTGACAAAAATAAGAATATTTCATTTATGAATGGGGGTGTGGAAGTGCACTGTTGAGACAATAGAGGGCATTATGGAGTTCAGTCAATGAAAGCTCTCCCATTACTTGAATCGTCACTCCCAGCATTGATTTCAAGCATCATGCATCTATACACCAACGTGGAGCTTATGAGAAATATATTTCAAGTATGGGGAGTTGTAAGAAAATGGCTTATACCTAACGCTAATCCAAACACTCTCAAACTTGCCGAAGTCTCTTCTGCGTAATACTGCTTCTTCCACTACGATTATTCTGAGATAACTTTTAATGCCCGTATCACGTTTCGACCCCATAAGACTTTCCATTCGCGCACAACTCCCGATGAAAAAGCTCAAATGATCACCGATCAACCACCCGCGAATTGTTTCATGCATATGTTTCGAGCAGCTCCTTGTGAACTCTCATACATGACATGAATGTCGGAATCTCCACATTGGTGTATCGACGCATGTTGCTCGAAATCTGGACGGAGAATGACGATTGAAGCCAGCGAAGCTGTTTTATTCACAAAGCACAACTCT
Source organism: Maratus speculifer (assembly GCA_964019185.1). Lineage (NCBI taxonomy): Eukaryota > Metazoa > Arthropoda > Arachnida > Araneae > Salticidae > Maratus > Maratus speculifer. The sequence continues at coordinate 182,976,408 of OZ025290.1, forward strand.
TTTGCCTCAACGATGCATGCATTTCTGCCCCCATATTCTTATACAAAATCTGCTTACTTAGGTAGCCTCTGTCTGCCTATGCACTTTTGAGCTATCGTTTTGAAAAACCTTAAGTAGAATTTTGAATTGAGAAGTAATTTTCTTAACCTACGTGACAAGAATATTTTTAAATAAATGATTTATGTAACAGTTAGCAAAGTTAAACAAAACAATAACAACAAAAAATATTGACTTTTTTATAACATATTCTTTAAGTAAACTTTAAGAGAAAAGCTCTGAAAGAGTTTGTGGTGTTTTGTTGTTAGTTTTAGATAATTGAGTTTCGAGACTTTGTATGTAAGGTAATCATTAGAGCACTTTAAAGGGATTAGGTTCTTTGTCGAATGTGGAATATCTATGCATTTGGCTTTATTTGAGTTTTTAAGTATTTTCTAGTTATTGAGTTTTTGAGTATTTTCTATTTTATCGTGTCGTGCAGGAATCAAGAATTTCGTACTAAACATAAAGGATAAGCATTTTATTAGTTCTTTTTGAAAAGGTTTATTTCTGAATCGTGAATGAAGTTTTAGCTACATTTATTATGTTTTTCCATTTATTATTTTGTCCATTACTATATTTTTCGAGAATTCATTTCTACGCAACTTATTTCAAAATAAATAATGTTTATCAACAAGTATTATGCGTACTACTATTTGGCAAGACGAAAGTTTAACAGAATGGTCCTACTGCCAAATTCTTTTTAGTATTTCCCCAATTTAACTATTTAGAAATAAAACTGCGATTAACATTAATTAACTTCCTCTTGTGATGCAAGATAACAATATCCAATTCTTGCAAAATTTTATTGCCTTTATAAAGAGCGTTATGTATATATGACGCACATAAGGAATATTGTCCTCAATTTTTCTACCATTAAGTTCAAAAGATAATTTCCATCGTATTACGTCGGAGAATTTCTGCGATTGACTTAACCCTTCACTTCATGATTTTTTCTTTTGTTATGAAAAAAATTGTTTGAAATCGGTCTAATAATGTGAAAAAAAATAATAATAATTTTTTTCAAATTTTTAGCTAAAATTTGATATTTTATGGCGTGTACCCTGTATAAGCAATTAGGGATTTTAAATATTGTATTTTTGTATTTTACAATTAAATGGTCTTTAATTAAGTAATTTTATCTGCTTTACACTCTGAAATTTGTTTTATATTAATATTTTTATGTATTCAGTGAAAACAATAAAAGTAAATTTGGTCTTAAAAGCATGATTGATTTTTTTTTCTTTTCGAAGGATAAATTTTAATTTTGTGTCAAATGAAGCCAAAATAATAAAATTTTTTGTAGTGTTCTTTATTAGTTACAGTGATCATATTGCCAAATTCATGGTACATAATGAGAATTATTGTGTTTTTAGGTATGTGACATATATGTCCCACGGAGCAGTGAAGAGTTAAGCAAAATTTTAAGCAACTTAAAGCTACTCTTGAAAAAAATATATCGCGCATTGGGAGCTATAATAAAATGTGACAAAAAAAAACAAATGTGGGTTAGACAAGAACTAAAAAACAAATGCTAGATCTGTAGGAAGTACAAAAAAAAAAAAAAAGAGATACGAATTCTTGTTTTTTTTTTTTCTTAAGATTAATATCAACAGTTTTTTACAAGTAAATTCATCGTTGATATGGCACAAAAGCAATCAATATTTGGTTATGTTTTCTGTATACTTTAATAAGGATATGTTAGAAAATAAGTGAGTTTTTCTTAGTTTACATACGATAATTCTTCAACATCATGAAGAAATACGAATTCTTGTTTTTTTTTCCTTAAGATTAATATCAACAGTTTTTTACAAGCAAATTCATCGTTGATATGGCACAAAAGCAATCAATAGTTGGTTATGTTTTCTGTATACTTTAATAAGGATATGTTAGAAAATAAGTGAGTTTTTCTTAGTTTACATACGATAATTCTTCAACATCATGAATAGCTTACATTTATTCGTGAATGTGAAATGCAATCTGCTTTTCTTAAAGTTTATGATTTACTGAGTATTTTGTTTTGTAAAAAAAGGTTTTGGTTGAATGACTGCAGTTTTACAATAGCTATATATGGAAAAGTGTTAACAGATAAATTTGAATTTACAGCAGATTTTGCCGATTGGTAATTTAGTTGCAATAAATATTTGTCATGAAATTTTACATGGAATTGAAGATAGTAGTTACAAAGCTCACATTCTAAGTTCTTCATAAATCCAATTTTTATTTAACCTAAAAATACGCAATTACGAATTTTATTTAACATAAAATCTGTCACTTCATCGGATCAAATCCGAAAAAACATAAAATATTCATATTTATAGTTAAAAAATCTGTATATATGATCAAATATTAATAATGATAATGAAATTCCAATTTTTTTTTAACTGAACATTACAGCAATTTTCTGGCAATTATTTTAATTAAAACTAAAACCTTAAACAATATTAATGTTTAATGTTAAATATTCACTAGAACGTTTTGAATGTTTATCAACAAAAACTCTAACTTAGCAGTATGTATACTATGAACTTAATTTCTAAATAAATATATATAAATCTGAAAATAATGCCATTTAAAAATAATTTTCCAAAAGATCTGTACAAAAATTCGGTACTACTTGGTTATTCCGTCGACCAATTTCGCCAAATTATACAAATCGCCAAACTAATAGCGAAACTATACATATTTACATAATTTTTATTTTAAATAACGAAAAAATAATTTTTCACTTATAGTAGAATATTAATAAAAATACAAATAAAAAATTAAAATAAGAATCACTTAATGATTTTTTCAACCGTGTGTAGTATTTTATGTCATAGAATGTGACATTTACGATCATCCATTATTGGCATTTAATCTTATAGTTTGGGGATGAGTTTTTGGTCGACGATTTGTGACGTGACGTTAGGCGCCATTTGTGACGCGTCGGTCGAATGAGGACATAGTCTAAGTGAAGTTAACATGCAAAACTTTTATTTACTGTAGTTGTGGAAATGGGGAGTGGAGTGAAATGAAAATAAACTTTAGCTTACTCACGTTACAACTATGTCCGGCTCAAAGCACTAACCCGACTCGTCTCATCAGATCGCGGTCTACTTTTATTCTAACCTGTACATAAACAGACCGTGGCTACACATACATCTTTATTCTCAAACAATCAGAGTGCTGAACTAACTCTTACCCAACTCGATTTCAGAAGCTCTCTACCTTCACTCGGCAACTCTACTATTCTTTGCTGGAGGCTCTCCCGGCTCACATACGCCACACACCACACACCAACTCACAGCTTATATACTTTGCAAACTGAAAACAGAGCTAGAAATTTGGATAAAACTCATAACAGCAGTTAACTGTAGACCGAGGACGCCACACAAACTCCGGAAAATTATATTTGCATAAAGGATAGATGTCGCTTTTGCGCCACACATGTTAGAACCTTAACGTCACAATCTTACTTAAATCCCCAGAGTGCCTTTATTACAAAGGGACACTCCCTCACAGGATAACCAAGTAGTACCAAAAATTCATAGTATTCAATATAAAGTAAAAAATACTTTTTTTTTCAAAACTTTTCGCCCAAATGAGAGATTTATGTTTTTATAAACAATATCACACTTTAAGAGATTTCTATTTAGCTTCTCAGAATTTCAATTTATTTTTTGTATAATCGTTTTTTATGTTTATTTTCTTTTTGAAATTATCTTTTGTTAAAAAGTTGCTTTTTTTAATTAGAAATCGTTCTTCTAAATTATCTTCGTTTGAAAGTTTACTAATTATCGGGAAAATACAAGAAATTGCATACAAGCAAGAATAAAAAAAATAAACACTTTGATGAAAAACATTTCACATAAATAGATGAATATTCAGAAACGCAATTTTTTTCCCATTAAAATACAATTGAAATTTAATTATTAAGATTAAATATTATCATTATAGTCCATTTTGAAGCAATTTAAGGTTTCTAAATGAATAAGAAATCGCTCTTTTGAATAAATATTCAATTACATTTTTATAAAAAATAACTTTCAAGTTTATCTTATTTAAAACTGTGTAGAGTCGTTTTTGAACAATAGATTTTAATTAAAAATCATCCAGTCTTTCTATGTCGATATGAGATGCATTTTTTTGTGTGTGGGGAGAAGCATTTCGAAAATTACTCCGAAAACTAAACAATGAAATACGATAAAAATATTGTTTTATTTCAAATAATTTAGAAAACAAAAGTACCAGAAATAATTTAAAAAATGGAATCAAATTTGGCAGATTTTAAGTGAAATGAAAACTGAGTTTTATAATTTATTTTTTCTAGAACTTATCATAATGAATTGCATAAATAAAGGAAGGAAAAATTAGAAGCATCAGTTAATGACATTACAAAACTTCTAACAAAGAATTTACAAAACTAGGTATTCTAAAATAAATGGTTATTTTTAAGATGGATAACATTATTTCAATCAATTTTCCAATTGGACATAAGCATAATAAACTATCGATTCTGAAATTAGCTCCTGACAAAGACTAAATCAAAAAACCTGCACAGTTCTGTGTCGAAATATTTCAGAAGACAGAAGAAATGATAATAATAACAAAACATTTTGATAAACACCATTACAAATAAAATAAATAGATGTATATTTAGAAACACAATTTTTGGAAATGCATAAAGTTACTTAGGAATTTTCCATAATTTCTTTAGTTATTGAAAGTATCTATGAAAAAGGAAAAATATACAATTAGTTAATTAAATATACATAATAAAAAACAGTGAGTTTCTTTCATCTTTTGCGGAAAAAAACAACACACACTCCACACAAAAGTCTGTTAAACGTATTTTTTATTGCATTAGTATCGAAAATATCTCAAGAGCATTGTAGCCCGGTCCATATCTCCGTATCAAAACTTATGATTCTTATAAACGTTGGAAATCTTTAATGCTAGGTTAAAAAAAAAGAGAGTTTGAATATTAATATTCAAACACCGATAATACAATATTGAATATTAATATTCAATAGGCAGGCGAAGACTTATTCAGTAGGAATTATTGAAAATTTTGATCAATAAAATCAAGAAGTATTAGGTGTTAGAAGAAAATTCATTAAAGAAAAGTATCATTTTATTTCTGCTAAAGGAGCTTCGCTAATCGGTTTTTATACCAAATGAACGGCAAATTTAACAAAGATGGGATGGAAGGAATGACTTTTTTTGTCAGCGTAGAGAGGCGATTTTACTTCCAGCAATTAGCATTATTTCAAATTGCTAAGAAAAATGTAAGATTAATGTTTTAAAAACAGTAAAATTGTTTTATTCGACTGTTTACATATTTCAGCTCTGCCCAAATAATTTTCAAAACCAATAAATATTATATTCTGAAAATGCACGGTCTATAATGCATTCATGAAATATGATTTATGTTTGTTTAGAAAAATGTAACATAATTTGCCCATTCTTGAGGACATTTTTAAATATATATCAAGAATGTGCTTTTTTTTACGTTTTCTATTGATACTTAACAAATATATATATATATATATATATATATATATATATATATATATATATATACAGGGTGTTTCGCTACCAGACCGACAAACTTTGAGGGATGATAGTAGACATGAAAACAAACATCATTAAATAGGAAACCATGGGGCGCAAACGTCTTCTGTAGGAGCTAGGGGCCATTAAAGTTTAAGGTCCAGCATTTCAAACGATGATAAAAAACGGAAAAAAGGGTCGATTCGTTTGCGGGTTTCACTGAAATCATTCTTTATATCACGATTTTTTTAGAAATTTTTTTAAAGATTACGTTCAAAAATTGTCGATAGAGGGCGCTTTAGACTTTAGGCTAACGAACTACTACTTTTTACCGTTATTTTGTGCATGGGGCTGAAATTAATCTAAAGTTTAAACTTTAACTTAAATTTTAAGCCCAAAATCGGAAACATTGTGATCGGGTAACTAGCGAAAATTGAACTGTGAACAGAGGGGGACATTTTAAACGCTCATAATTATTGGACAAACAAACCAATTTCGTTCGGTTTGCGTGTAAGTCATTCCCTTGGTAATTATTTTATTCAAAATGACGTACAGCTTTGGTGTCTTCATTTTTTGATAGAGGGCGCTTCCCACACTTCTCTGGTATATTAATGACAGTACTCCTGGATGTTTTACTACCAGACCAACATACTACCAGGAAATGTTAGCGATGCAAAGACCAATTGGAATCACTTAGGAATGTAACGTTGGAAATGCATTTTTTGCGAGTAACAGTTAAAGGAAGCAGAAAAAAGAAAACAGAAACAGCAGAGAAAGAGCAACACTTCAATGTGACAAAAAACAGTTAATTTAAATGTTTTACTACAAAAGGTGTTCGAAATACGACCAGAAGTAGTCCGGCATGCTTGACAGCGGCGTCGCGTGGAATTCCTCACGCTTTGAAAGATTCTTGACATCTTTGATAGTTTTCTGGCAGATACAGAAATACCAGCTGCGAGCTCTTCAACTGATGGTACGGGAGTTACGTACACCCAATTTTTCATTTGACCCCAGCAGTAAAAGTCCATACATAATAGGTCCGGCGATCTGGCAGGCCAATGAACCGGGCCACCACGACCTATCCACTGCTGTCCATATGTTACTTTGAAGTGTCGGCTAACGTCATTGGTAAAATTTGGAGGAGCCCTATCGTGCTGTTCATCGTTCAAATACTTCATTATGCTACCTTTGGAACCGGCTCGCGAATGATCATTTCAAAGTGATCGCTGCTAAACGCATTGCCGTTTAGCGCCATCTACCGCAAGGAAACCGTAGCGCCATTTACCGTCGCTGTTAAATTTGCCGGGCTGGTCGTAATTTCGAACACCTTTTCTAGTAAAACCTTTAAATAAACTGTTTTCTGCCCCATTAACGTGTCGCCCTTTCTCTGCTGTTTCTGTTACTTTTTTCTCTGCTTTCCTTAACCGTAACTCTGAAAATGGCATTTCCAAGGTTACATTCCTATGTGATTCCAAGTCGTCTTTGTATCCCTAACACTTCCTGGAAGTATGTTGGTCTGGTAGTAAAACAACCAGGAGTAATGCCATTGAAATGTCAGAGTAGTGTCGTAAGCGCCCTCTATCAAAAAATGAAGACACTAAAGCTGTACGTCATTTTGAATAAAGTTATTACCAAGGGAATGACTTACACGCAAACCGCAACAAAATCGATTTGTTTGTCCAATATTTATGAGCGTTTAAAATCTCCCCCTCTGTTCACAGTTCAATTTTCGCTAGTTACCCGATCCCAATGTTTCCGATTATAGGCTTAAAGTTTAAGTTAAAGTCTAAACTTTAGAATAATTTCAACCCTATGCATAAAATAACGGTAAAAAGTAGTTGTTCGTTACTCTAAAGTCTAAAGCGCCCTCTATCGACAATTTTTGAACGTAACTTTTAATATTTTTTTTCTAAAAAAATCGTGATATAAATAATAATTTTAGTGAAAACCGCAAACGAATCGATCCTTTTTTCCGTTTTTTATCATCGTTTGAAATTTTGGACTTCAAATTTAATGGCCCCTAGCTCCTACAGAAGACGTTTGCGCCCCATGGTTTCCTATTTAATAATGTTTGTCTTCGTGTCTACTATCATCCCTCAAAGTTTATCGGTCTGGTAGCGAAACACCCTGTATATATTTGTTCCAGTGATATATATTAACAGAAACATAAAATAAATAAAGGCCACTATAAAATATAAAAAAGAAGAGAACTGACTCGATTTAGCAAAATTCGTCCCTTCTTTACTAACGACCATCTTCTGCTATATATAGCTCATAAGAATATCAAAATTTAAGTTTAAAATAATTAAGATTTATATAGGATATTTATAAATCGACACATACAGATGCATTCACACATACGCTAGCTTAAGCGTATAAGACGTATAAGCTTAATTCCATTGCTTACAAAATATATAATTTTTTAAAACGTTTGCTGAGCTAGATTTCATTGTCATTAAATTAAGGTTTTTTTTACTTAATTATAAAAACTATTAAAACGTCTAAATTATTGAAAAAAAAATCAGCCATACTCCATATCAATTAAATCTGGTTTCAGCATTACTACCGGTTTAATTGAATTATTCCCATGTGGATAGATCATTGTTCAAATATTTAATTGAATAAATGAAAGAACGAGTTCTACAAATTTCGAAACATTCTTAATTCGTTTTTCACAGTTGTATAAATATGAAATCCCAATTTAGATAAATCTCTAGTAGAAACATCGCAAAGTATTTGCATTTCATGAGGACATTTGGTTTCGAAACATTAGTTTTAGATTAAACATCGGTAACTTTCATTAGACAGGATAACTTTGGTAATAGATTAATGACTTGCCAAAGCAACTTTTGTCTGGAAATTGTTTAATATTTGCCATTGCATTACATGTCAAGAATGAATTTGAATTAATTCTTATTCGTCCAAATGCATTTATTCTAGAATTATGATAAAGATGTTTATCATAAACTTAAAGATAATTATTCGGAATAAAAATGCAATAGTCAAAAATTGGAAATAGTGTAATAAATAAAAATGTAATGAATCAATTAATAATAATTCAAAAATAATACAGGATACTAATCTGTCTATAATATAAAGAGAAAAAGTTTGTGTGCAATGTGCTAGTCTGCGGATGCTGTTTCGAAGAAACCACGCACGTAGAGCTATAAAATTTGCGTATATCTTATAAAGGAAAATTTTTAACCCGGAGCTTGGTTTTGCATTTATTGTTAAGTTTTTTTATGAGCTTTTTAGCTCTGTTTTACGTTTTGCTTAACTTACACACTAATGAAAATTTGAAATTTGTTGCCGCATCATGACTTTATCGCTTTTATAGAATGTCTCATTACATAATGAGACATAAATGCATAAACATAAATACATTCTCATTGGCCAAAACCAATGAGAATGCTTCATAAAATAGTGAAGTAATAGTTTTTTATAAAAACAGTAGAGTGACGATGCAGTAAAAGTTTTAATTCTTAACGTTGTAGATATTTTAATAAATTAACTACTATTACTTACATCTTTTCATAACTAATTCCACATTACCACAGTATCTTAATTGTCACCTTTCACAATCTAACGACAATTTTCAAGTAACGGTTACCATTATTTCTGAATAGTAATTTCAGCAGATTTCTTGTCAATTTAATTTTTTGACTAATGACTCTAGTATGCATAATTAGTCATTTGTTGAAGAGCACATGCATTCCTCACCCAACTCCCCTATTTATCAATTTTTGTGTAACTAAGTCCTATGTTAATAACTCAAATGCTGTAACGTAGAGCTATAACTAATTCCAAATTGCATTAATATCTTAATTATCACATCTCACTGTTTTACAGCTGATATATGAGGAAATAATTACCACTACTCTCAGTTGCAAAGAATATTTTCAGCAAAGTCTTAAATGATGTTCCTGACTCAAATACTACTTAAAATTTATGAGTAAGATCTCCAGTATACTTATAAAGGAACATGTCCATCTCACATACTATTCTTAACTCAGAAGATTTTCCTCTTATTTAGCTTCCATTATCTGAACTATCTCCAGACAGGTTTAATAACGGCGGGTCGTTTGGTGAGATATTAGAATTTAGTGCAAAATTTTGGTCTTGAAAATTAAATTTGGATTTTAGATATACTAAAAGTTATTTATCACGGATTGAGCCATGGCAGGTTAGTCAACTAGTTCAGAATAATTTAGAACAATATTACAATCCACTAGTAAAAGTACCTATTACACTGTATCAAAACAAATAAACAATAAGTTCGGCTCATCAGTGTGTACATAATATTTTAAAATCTATAATTAAAATTACATACTACTTACAGCAATAAAATTCAATTATATTCCAACAAAAATTGTGTAATGTAGGTATAGTAAAGTGTTGGTGTTTTGGGGGTTTCGTGCATCTAATGAAATTCTATTCGTCTCTGTCCTCTGTCGTCACAGAAACCGTACACACGAACTACATTGTAAAAAAAATCCGTTAATTTTATGGTAAAAACTGCTGGTAGCAGTAAATTCAACTGATTTTTTACAGTGTATGTAAGTCAGAGAGTTCAAATTTTGTGTATTTACAGCTGAATACCTCTTGTCATTTAAGAAATCATAAAATTTTTAAAAATACTATTATTGTTATTAAATTATTTTTTAATATCTTCAGTTCATTTTTTTTTTGTTAATTTTCCACGCAAGTTTAAATAGATATAAAAATTATTATGTTTGTAACATATATTAATGGATTAAAGATATTATGTGAAAAACGCGATTATTTGTTTTTACTATGCGGTTTTTGAAAAGGTCCTTCTATAAATATTACTAATTAAATACAAAAATATGAAATAGAACAAAGGATATTTCCGTGGAGGCGCATTCCCAAATATAATAGTGCTATCATTTATGTAAGGAATGATTAACTTGATATTGACAATTTTCGATTGTTAATTTAATGATAAAGTATGTTGGAGGAGATATTAAACGAAACCCTTTGTCCAATTTGCGATCACACTTACCCACTTGTTTCCTGAATTTTGCCCTGAAGTGAGTACATGTAACTTTAATTACAGATGTTAAAATATATTGTATGCACTAATTAGCCGAACTTATTATTTATTTAAATTACTATCTACCCAAAGGAATAAAGGAAAACTATAGGAAAAAAAGTAAAAAGGTTTCAAGAAAAAATATAAAATTAATCTTTTATTACAAAACGTAAGTTGTTAAGAAAAAGCATACTTACGCTTAATGGATATTTCATTAATTGCTCTTGGAAATTAATTTTTAAGACAAGGGGGGGGGGGAGTTGCGCCAAAGAGCTACGCTTGCCAACCGTCATTCGGATCCCGTAAGCTTTAAAAATACGCTATTTTTTATAGTTTAAAATGTTGCACTAAAATAAGTGAACACAAAAAGATTAATTTAAAAAACATCTGCTTAAGATTAAATTATTACAATATAAATGTTGGAAGTAAGATACTTTTGAAGAATTATTTCCGTAGCACAATTAAGATAAAAGTACGTAAATGGTCATGATCATAATTTTTTGCAAATGACTAAAACGATAGAGTTATCTTTGGTTTGTTTTGCCATGCCGAATTTTTTTTTCTGTCAATAGCATTCGATTAAAATTTGGTGAGATAATGCCCGCATCTTGAAGTACACCTGATACGATGACAGCACCTGCTGAGTCGGAAATGCCCAAACTGTCTAATATTCTGGGCTGATGCCAATTTTCGTCACTACAGGTGGTGTGACACCTAGCTCGTCAACATTTTGGCTTTTCAATGGTAGCTAATGGCGCAGAAAAATGAATTTGCTCGCACTACGTCGATTTAGTTTACACACAATATTCATATTCAAATCTATTGAACTGAAAAAAATAGGCAGTGTTTTCGGAAATGGTCGACAAGACTGTAATAGATTTCAATATCTTATTTTGTTTTATAAGAATTAAGAAGAGCGCAATATTTGTCGTGAGACTAATTTTTCTTAGAATGCTGCAGTGGTAAATTTGTTTGAATTTCATTTACAGGTCACTCCTAACTTATTAGCAATTCATTCTCACTGGCAGGAAAAAAATAGGTGTAAACGGATTCTTTACTTCAGTTACTTTTTAAGTACCAATATATAAATTTTATAATGTTTTTGTAATAGGAAGCATATTTACTGGCATATCAAAGCCAGACCCAAATAGGAGCGTAATTAATTTTTTAACAACGCCATGGTACAGTAATATTTAAAGTACACTAAGCTACACAATACACAAGCAGACAAATCCTTCATTGAAGAAACTTCGAAATTAATTTTTTAATTTTTTTTTCATTTAATCTCCATGCAGTATAATATCTCTTAGGTTATAGGTATAATATCTCTTATAGTATAATATCTCTTAGGTATATAGGTTTTGATTGATATTAAAATGATGATTTTGCGTCAAAAAAAATCTAACCAAAATTAGATCTTTTTACATTTTTTCCAAATTTTATCGAATTTTCAACTTTTTTGTGTCAGTATTAAATTTCAAATTTATTATTTATTATTATTTTTTTACTTAACCTCCATACGATATAACATCTTTTCCGCATTATTGGATTTTAAAAATGATTAAAATATTTACTTTTTGACAAAAATCATCTAACCAAAATTCGTTTTTTTTTTCAAAATTTTTCGAAAATTCAACCCTTTTGTTGCAGCATTAAATTTTAAAATTAATTTTTTTATTATTTTTCCCTTAATCTCTATACAATAGAACATCTTTTTCGCATAGGTAGGTTTTGATGAATGGTAATTTTTTTTCGCCATAGACAATTAATCCACCATATTAAAACATGGCAATTTTCTAAGTCACTAAGTAGTTTAGTTTGTGAATGGAAGCCATTTGAATAGAGCAACTTTAGTGATATTTAAACAATGGAAAAAATTTAATATTGGGCAGTGATATAAAACCTGTATTTGAAAAAAGAAACTAATTTTTGTGACTAATGGGGAACCCAAATAAATTTATGGGGAATCTGCACCTTCGTTATCAACCATAAATAATTAGACAGATGAATTCACACTTAGCCGTGTAATAATTTTTGATGAAGAACGTCCAGGTTGTTCAATTGAGGTTACGACATCAGAACTGACTGAAAAAAAATCCATGATATTGCAATAAACGATCAGATAGTGATATCATCTGAGATTGCTGATACTGCGGGCATCTCAATGAATGGGTAAAAAATACTTTAATAACAAAATTTAATATTTACGTGGCATCAAAGCATCCGAAAAATTTATGCACTGGGATTAATGCACTGTAAAAGCTACTCGAAATCTATGGGAATCCAAAATCTATGGGCATCTAATAAAAATAATTTATTATTATTGATTTTGCTTTAAATTTCAAAGATAAATTATTTCATGCGGTTACTAGTTAAAATATATCACTTTTTGGAACCTTGCGTGACTCGGATGAGATTATTGTATAATTTCGTTCTGGTCCACAGAACATTTTCGTAAATTAAAGTCCATCTCAATATAATAAATTACATTGTCTAAGTTACATAACATTTGTCTTTTTCCACAGTTCATGCCTTATAAAAGAAAAATTCTTTTCATAATGTCGATCAGAATTTTAGCCATTGGGAGTCATAAATGTGCAAAAAATCTCAAAGTAGCGTTTCTACAATGGAAGATTCTAAACTTCTTAACACGTCGATGACATGATGATCCATTGATAAGTGACAATATAGACCACACATTATTGCATGTACTACTATATTTGGATACAGCCTGCATATATTTGCTGTCTTCTGGATGAAGTGTATTTTGAGATTATTCTATAGATGATCACTTTCAGCCTTTTCGAGCTATGTTTTGTAGTTTTCCACAAAAGTTGCTCTATCTATTTGCCTTATATGTTAGGCACATTATATTTTGATTGCTTTCGCGGATGGGTAGATGATGGGACATTATTTAATGAACCTGCTTATTTTTCATCTAATATGTATTATTTTTTACATTTGGATTTCAGGATAGTTGAGCAATATTGTTTCTAAAGGGGACATTATTTTATATTAATAACATTAGAAATTATAAGCAAAGCACTTAGTGAAATGTGGGATTATTTACATAAAAACCTTTATTTCTTTACGAGTATTACGTCCCATGATCATAAAAATGAACACAATTTATTAGAAGAAACATGATAATCATAAGCTGCAGTTTCAACGTCTTATAATATTAATTTTTACAGAAATATGCGAAAGATATTTGTTTTTCTTTAATTTGTTGATGGTCTTTTATAGTGTTTCGGGAAAATAAACTTCGCTGAAATATATAACGTATACCATGGCATTTGAACGCCTAAAATAAAAAGAAATCCCCATGTAATTTTATGGATATTAAACAAAACGTCTAAAATCGCAAGCGACGGGTCATCATTGTCCATATAATGTAGTATAAGCATAAATCGAATGCTTAGATTATGCAAATTAACGAAGCCTTTTAAGTGACAGGTATAATTTTCACGTTTTGGAAATACATTGAATTCGTTGAATTTCCAATGGTTAGTGGATTTAATTTCTTTGATCTGTAAGAGAATGCAGCCAAAAGAATCTGTTAATTTTTTCGAATTCTAACATGCATAACAACATTATGTTTTGTAAAAAAAGTTGTCGGGGACCTCCGTTGCCAAGCGCAATGTGCGTTGCCCTGCGTTGCCGTGGTGCGTTGCCAAGACGCACCACGCTGCTAATCGCATGCGTTTTGGAGGCTTTTTGAGCTTGATTCCGGCTGACTCCATTGCACGCACTCGGTTGTATCCCTCCTGTGTTGTAAAATTTCCTTATGCTATCTCGTCCCTGAATATTGACGATGACTTATAAACAGCCAAGTATTGTAAGCCAAGTATCCGGGTTCGATTACCGGCCTGGGCAATTTTTCGCACAGCTGGAAATATTCAATTTGTATGATTACTTTACCAATCAGTTTGATTGTGTTAAAAATAATAGTATATCTACGTATCCATCGTTATATGGAGTTCCATTACCTGCGGTTTGTTCTGCGAGCTGTTTCAAATGACAGACCGGATGTTGCGACCAATAAGGTTATCTGAGCGAAAAATTCCAGCCGGCTATCGCCCAGATAGCTTAACAGGTAAAGCATTGGCCTTGTAAGCCAAGTATTCGGGTTCGATTCCCGGCCTGGGCAATTTTTCGCTCAGCTGGAAATATTCAATTCTTATGATTACTTTACCAATCAGTTTGATTGTGTTAAAAATAATACTTATAAACAGGTTTTCATGTTCGTCGCACAAGCCAGATGTTTGCTAATCAATAAATAAACAAAGTTTTCTCGAGTCGTAAAATAACAGAACCGTTTTATTCCTATCAACAAAATCTCACGAGAATTTAATTTCATGAGACTTACAAACAATTATTTTCTTACTTTTCGTAGTCTTTGTATTTACTTTGTATTTCAATTACATTTTATCCAGATGTAAAAGAATAAACAATTATAAAAATTTAATACTGGGCCGAAATGACTTAACGAATTGTTTGTTGATTCCTTTAAAAATATTTTAATAAGATTTTAAAAACATTTGTGTCCATTTAGAAAACATTCAGCTAATGAAATTCTAGAAATTTATACAATTACTACAGACAGCACTATAATAGAAATTATAACATAGTCATTTTTAGACAAATCTAATATATAAGAGTAAAACCGGACTTATTTCTAGATTTTTATTACACTTGTTCCCATACCTCTGACTTCATATATAAATGAATTATCTGGTAGCGTCCCAAGTTGGACATCTAATAATATAGCGGAAGATATGTAGTATCAAAAAGATATTATGTTTTTCCGAACAAAATATTTAATATTTGGTTCTTGAATCTCAAGGCGCTCTTTCGTTACATTTTAACTAAAGCCGATTTACTAGATAACACAGTGAACATTTTTAGAGTGCTTTCTGAATTGTAAATTTTATTGTGTTTATTTCAGTATTTTTTTATACATTTATTCATAAACTTAAAAAAAGCGTTGAAGGATATTTATTCTATTTTTAGTTATAAATTATCTTTGATGTTTCCCTTATAAACTACAAACAGATGAATTAAATCAAAAATATAAATTTAATATCCTTTAAAGATGATTGTACAAAATATAGTGGGACACTAAAAATTCTATTTTAAAAATATTGATTTAAAAAACTATACTGTATTTTCATATTAAAGTTTCATTCCTTGCAATATGTGTAATATGTTTAACATTTAACATTTTCTGTTTTCTGCACTATAAGCACAAAATTAAGCAACACTTAATTTTATGAAAACTGTTTACTATTTTTAAGAGATATAGAGTAATACTTTTAATACTTGAAAGACTCAAAAGTGTTTTAAGTAACAGGAAGGCTAAAACATTACTTTTGCTTTTTTTAAAAGGAAAAATACATTTATTTCTGTGATTTTTATCAAAATCTTTCCTGTTCATTTATGATATGGAATAAAAGGTTTAATATAAATTCAACTTAAATGTATTGTTGACACGTGAAGAAAAGCTTAAAATTATTAATTATATAACATGCACAAGGAAAGATCTTTGATAATAATTGTAATTCCAATGTAAAAGGTAAAATCTAAGCACACTACTAAGGTGTACTAAGCACAGAATATGAAATACCCCTTCCAACACTTTCAGAATACTGTATCAGAAAAAATACTGGTTAATAACGTGAAAAAAGGTATTTTAGGTAACAATATAAAAAATTCAAAACATATCTAAAACCAATTTAAGTCCTTCCTATTCCATAAAAGGAAAAGCATCCCTGTTTACGACTAATAAATATACACGTTACATAAAATTTTTTTTTTGTAGTATTTATTAAAATTATAAATTTCCGGCATATTCATTATTTACCTATTTCTTAATCATGTTTATTATTTATTGCTACCAAATTTCCTTTCTTTTTAAAATGCATGCATTAACCCGCGAGTAGTCGCGACTTTTTTTGCAACGTCATTAGTCGGGCTCGGTCTTTTCGCCGCTGGCCTCCCGCACACCAAATATGTAAAATAAGAAATACACTGCTCAAAACAATTAAAGGATATTTGAAGTTTTATATAAAATAAAGATATAAACGAAATTTTTTTGCCGAAAATAGAAGAAGAGAATCACAAATGCAAATTTTTCTGGTTTTCAAACTGTGGAGTATGCAAATTTTGAGTTCGACGTCAAAAACGTCGCTTCAGCGGCAGCGAATGAAATTTGACTTTTAACTGAATGAAAGAGAATGAAGACAAGGATTATCGGCATTCAGTGATTGCTTTGTTTCGATGAGTACGATGTCTCAGCGAAGTCATTTGACAGATTCAGAAGCTTGGAGAATTGTTGGTAGGTTAGAAGGGGGCCAAACTCAAGCCGAAGTAGCGCAAGCCATTGGATTGTCACAAAGTGTCATTTCCAGGATCTGGAACCGTTTTTTGGAGAGTAGATGTGCAGGCCGAAGACCAGGGCAAGGTCGTAGACGGGCAACAACGCCCAATGAAGATCGGTATTTAGCGTTAACAGCTCGGAGACACCGAAACATGAACGCTACTCTTCTTTATAACAACACTTTCGCTCGGCTACAGGCACCACGATTTCAACTCAGACTGTCCGAAACCGGCTCCATGCTGTAGGTCTGTATGCTCACCGACCGATGGTATGTGTTAGATTAACATCAAGGCATCGTCGCAACCGCAGGGAGTGGGCAACCGAGCATGTCAATTGGAGGAGAAATGAATGGAGCAATATTCTGTTTTCTGACGAGTCCCGTTTTTATGAGCATCCGGATAATAGGCGTATTTTCATCTGGAGGGACCGTGGCAGTAGGAATAATCCTGCGTTCGTCCACGAAAGTGTCAGATTTGGCGGTGGAGGAGTGTTGGTGTATGGTGGCATCTACACTGACGGGCGCACTGACCTCTACATCATTCGAGATGGAGCTCTGACTGGTCGCCGATATAGGGATGAGATCCTCAGACCTATTGTAGTCCCTTACGCTGCAGCAATCGGAGATAACTTCATTTTAATGGACGATAACTGCAGGCCACATCGTGCAAACCTGTTGGAGGATTTCCTTTTCGAGGAAGGAATCGTTCGAATGGAATGGCCAGCGTGTTCTCCAGAAATGAATCCAATCGAGCACGTTTGGGACGCTCTAGGAAGACGAGTTTCAGGGCGCCAACAACTCCCACAAACTCTCCAAGAACTGGAAAGAGCTCTTCTGGAAGAGTGGGAAGAATACCCCAACTCGTCTTTAATAGCCTCATTGAGTCCATCGGTCAAAGGTGTTCAACGTTGCTGGCCGCCCGTGGAAACCATACCCCCTACTGAAAATGATTTTCTTTCAAGAAAACACCTTTTCTTATTCTTTTTTTCTCATATGCACAAATTGTGTTTTTTTCTTTTGTACACAAATGCCCAATAAAATGCATTTTTTTGCCAAACATGTGTAATTTATTCTCATATAACCTACTATGTCTGTCGACCATGTATCAATCAGCTAAAAAGTTTCCCAGATACAAAATCCACCTAAAACTGCAATATCCTTTAATTGTTTTGAGCAGTGTATTTTTCACCTAATATACGAAAATAACATTTCAATGAAGATATAAAGGGGGTAGCGGGTTAAGGGGGGTCTGGCGGCCCCCACCGAATCTGGTAAAATCGTTCCAAAAATCTTGAAGAGGGTCGAAAAACAAGCAGTATAAGCTTTTTACCGACATTACAACCCCAAACAAAAACACTGTAATGGCGAAAAATATGATTTTTTGGGATTTTTATTTTTTTCAACCAGTTTAATTTATTTTTAAATGGTTTAAACGCAATTAAAAATTTGTTTTGGATGTGTGGAAGTCCCCTGAATTTTTTCAGGTTTTTTGGTCAAGTAAAAACGTGTGAATTTTAGGTTTAAATGCGAAAAAATCGTGAAAAACGCGTCATTTTCAAGATTCAACCCTCTAATTTTGAGGGTTGTTTTCATTTTCCCGAGGGGTGCTGTATAGTATAGATAGCAGCAATTGTCCTCTTTCGAATGCAGGCAACTGGAATCAATTTGGTCAATTTTGGTGAGCGGGGCGATTTTTTGAAAAAAACTCGAATTTTCAACTTTCGGTAAATTACGGCGCGTACTTGGTATAATGCGTCTTTGCTGTAAAAAATACATCTCTATAGGGGTTTTTGAGGTCGCTGATCACGAATTTGATGTCAAAAAAAATTTTTTTGACAACAAATTCACCCATAAGTATTTATTAACACAAGTTTGATAATGTAAAAAATATCATTGAATCACAGCATTTAAACAATTTTAATATCGTTTTCAACTAATATAATCAATGAAACTAAATTTTCTGGTATAAATCAGATTTTAATCAAGCTTACGTAATAGTCACACAGTAATATAAAATAGCATAATACTTTTTTACAGAGCTAAGTTAACAATTTTACAGTTTTAATCCTCGTCACTATCTTCTTCAATAACAGGTTCAACGCTTTGAACAGAGAAAAGATTTGTGAGAATCTGTGCTGGACGAATAATTCGCGACAAATATCTCGCATGCCCTAAGAAGTAAATGATAGTGGCCACATGTGCACAACAACCGACAGTTCTGAGGCCATTCGCACAATCGCATACGTATTCTTCTATACCACTTCTTCGAATAGCGTTAGGAAAGTATTTTACGTAACACCTGTACTTTTTCCGACTTATGTGCCTCGATTGAACTTCGCATTTCAAAATTGATTTATCTTCCAACAAGTAATGCATATTAAGAACTCCATCTTCAGTACATAATTCTGCTAAATAAGAAACAGTCTGTGATAACTGGTAAGACCCTGTAAAAAGTATCTTCAGATCTCTTTCTGTCAACTCCGGAAAGTCTACAACATCATTTGACGTCAGAGGTCTGAAGATCCTTTTTTTTCTGTTCCAGTTTTTCTCTTCTACCACTTTCGCTAAATCATTATTAAGGTTTTTTCTGAGCAACATTTCGTTAGTGATCTCATCTTGTAATTCGCTATCACAATTGAGTCGTTTTCCGAACAAGTTAACCAGAAAATTCGCTATTTTGCAATAAGTTTTAGCTGATAGCAAACGTTTATTGTCAAACTCATGCTGCCAATGATCCCATGAACAGCCTCTACTACCCATCTTAGTTTAGTTACAAATCGACTGTCATTTGTCTCTTGAGTCGTTAGTTGTTTCCTTTTTCCTTTTAACGCAGGCATCAAAACAACAAATCCTTCAGACTGTAAGAAATCTTTTACAT
Organism: Maratus speculifer; assembly: GCA_964019185.1. NCBI lineage: Eukaryota > Metazoa > Arthropoda > Arachnida > Araneae > Salticidae > Maratus > Maratus speculifer. The sequence goes on from OZ025290.1 coordinate 182,996,287, forward strand.
CTCGAAATCCTCTATCAAGTATAAAGACGTCGCCTTTTTGAAGAAGTGATCTTAAACCGCTTGGATCTTTAAAAACCTCCATCATAATTGGAGATTCGGCTAGAACTATTTCATAGAATTTTTCCTATGTAACTTAGTAAAACGAAGAATGTAAAAAACATTTGATTTAATGTACAAGAAATAACAATTCATTACCTTTTATAAAATGTAGTAAAGAAGGTAAAAGTAACAACAACGTGTTGCAGCGGTGACACTTGACACGTGTATGCGACGAACGCTGAAGAGGAAAAGAAAGCTAGAGTGATGCTACAGCACTATGACGACGCCACAGCGCTATGGCGCGTGCGCAGTAGCATGACTTCGGATTGGGCCTAATGCCTCGAGTCGTGGGCCTAGTAGTGTAGTCTTTTACCAGATGGCGGTTCAGTCAACTCATTTGAATTTCAAATTACCATTATCAATGCAGTTAAAATTCATATTACGTTATCGGTAATTATTATATTTTTGACTAAATAAAATAACGATGAAAATTCAACGACACATAATTTTTTTTAAATTAATGTTAATATTATTAATAATATTATTAATACTATTAATATTACTATTAATATTATTAATTAACTTTTTCTGGAATAAAAACTAAAAAAAGTTAATTGAGAGAAATTAAAAAAAATCTTTCATTAATATTTTTACATTATCAAACCTGTGTTAATAAATATTTATGGGTGAATTTGTTGTCAAAAAAATTTTTTGACATCAAATTCGTGATCAGTGACCTCAAAAACCCCTATAGAGATGTATTTTTTATAGCAAAGACGCATTATACCAAGTACGCGCCGTAATTTACCGAAAGTTGAAAATTCGAGTTTTTTTCAAAAAATCGCCCCGCTCACCAAAATTGACCAAATTGAGTCCAGTTGCCTGCATTCGAAAGAGGACGATTGCCGCTATCTATACTATACAGCACCCCTCGGGAAAATGAAAACAATCCTAAAAATTAGAGGGTTGAATCTTGAAAATGACGCGTTTTTAACGATTTTTTCGCATTTAAACCTAAAATTCACATGTTTTTTACTTGACCAAAAAATCTGAAAAAATTCAGGGGACTTCCACACATCCAAAACAAATTTTTAATTGCGTTTAAACCATTTAAAAATAAATTAAACTGGTTGAAAAAAATAAAAATCCCAAAAAATCATATTTTTCGCCATTACAGTGTTTTCGTTTGGGGTTGTAATGTCGGTAAAAAGCTTATACTGCTTGTTTTTCGACCCTCTTCAAGATTTTTGGAACGATTTTACCAGATTCGGTGGGGGCCGCCAGACCCCCCTTAACCCGCTACCCCCTTTGCAGTTTTCTTAAATTATGCATTTTATTCATAAGATCTGGAGTAATTGGAAAAAGTAAAAATGAACTGACATTAGAGATTGTTACGTAGACTTTTTCGTCAATTTCAACTTTGTTACTGAAAATGAACCTGAAAGAAAAACAGAGGTGTCCTGTTACTTCACTAAAGTGATCAAGAAACCTTCAAAGTCAGCTACATGGTGGATCTCCGTTGTATTTGTAAAGTGATACAAGTTAGGAGAAGATAAATTATACAGGCGGCGAAAAGACCGACACGCGACTACTGACGGGTTAATAATAATCTAATTCGAAATTTTAAACTAAAACTTTTAATCCCTTCATAAATTTTTATTAACTACCCAAGCTATAATATAATGAGAGAAGCTAGTTTTTAAAAACTACATTGCTACTCTTTATTCTAATTTTATTAGACGAATTTAGTTTCTTTCGCATTTTCTGGCACTAAATTTTTTGGAACCGAAAACTCTACGTTAGCAGATAATGAACTCATTTTCCTAAAGTACTCCATCTATCACGCTATTAACATAGCTGTCAAGCGCCTTTCACTGAATGGGTTCATTTCTCTTTTACGTTAAATTTTGTCCTGATATGCCAGTGTTAACAAAATCTAGATGCCGTGAGTTCGGAGGCTGGATTTCAGTCTTGTTTTCAGTATTTGAAAATTTTTTATCAAGTATTTGGAGAGATAAGTCGATCGAAAAACTTGATGATAGTTTTTCATGTAGTCGTCATGTACACTGTAAAATATCTGTGTAACATTACTCCATAAACTTAGCGGCAGCCAAGTTTCTACCAAGTTTATGGTAGAATAACGATAATATTGGTTTAACCAAGATAACCAGTGTAACGTTACACTAATATGTAATAATACACCAGTAACATATATTTAAATTGCACCATTATATAAGTAATAAAAAATCACACCATAATCATGATGGCAGCAAAGCTGCCACCAGTTTTATGGATTGGTGTTACACAAATGTTTTACAGTGTAGATCATTAAGTAAAAAATCTTGTAATTGTCCCAGTGACGACTAGTAGGGTGTCTCCATACTACTAATCAACACACTAGTTGATTGTGTGTCGACGAGTGTGACAGTTGACTAGTCTTCGTCAACTGTCTAATAATCTTGTAGAATTCAATGACGGTTAGACATCAATATATACTAAGAAAATAAAACATAGATTTGCATTATTTGATAGATAAATATCTATAAACTGACATGCAACCTTCTTTTATAAATATGTATACATATATGAGAGTTTGATATCATAAATAGGAAATAAAATTATATTTGCATAAATGCAAGCATTATTTGATAATGATTACTATAGAAGTTGTGTTTCAAAATAAATGCAGTTTAGAAAACTTCTGAATCGATTATTTAGAGAATTTTGTTGTTTATATGTTTGTCGAGAGTAATCTCTGGAACTATCAAAAGGATTCTCCAAACTAATTACACTGTAAAAAAAGTCTGTAAAGGTACTAAACATTTTCTAGGAAACTGGGAATCCCAAAACTTTTCATGCAACGTTAACAGGAAAAATTCATGTAATCAATTCTGAAACTTGAATTTCTGTTGTTACCGTTACAGGAAAAATTCTTGGAATCGCAGTTTCCTAGAAAATGTTTAGTACCTTTACAGATTTTTTTTTACAGTGTACAAAATATTGATGACTATCTCGGCTCCCAATCAGGCATTGCTTTGTATCGGGATTGAAGATTAAATGAAATATATTATTTGTAACTAAATATTATAAAGATGAATTATTATAAATATAACTGTGAATAAAATCGTTTTTGTTTGACTATTTTTTAACTTGGAACTATAATTTGATGGAGAAAAAGAGAACTGAGAACATCAATCTTAACCACCAAGCCAAATTCTAATAAAAACTAATTATTTCCGTTCAAAAAAGTAAGCACAATTCCAAAAAATTGTTTTGCTTGATGATTTTCAATTCCTTTAGCAGATTCTAGAATTAAAACGCAATTATTGCATGTTAGTTTGAAAAGTATTATTACCTAATGAAAATAAAGCACCAACACAATTTGAAACACTTAAATAAAGAAAATATATTTTCTTACGTTTCTTTGTTACTGCTGGAAGCATTAAAACTAAATTAACAACATCAAGAATTACAAAAATGTGGAATTCTTTTACTTGTCTTTTTTTAAATGAGAAAAGAAAATACGTATTTTTTACGAGCAATAGTTAATGCTTTGAAAATGAAGATGAAATACTTCCATTAATTTCAAAAATGCGATTTAAGGGGTCAGGTACCTTTGATCGATTAAAATAGAAGCAAAATTTGCATACAGTATTGATCTCAATATCTTTAAATCTATCGCTTTTAAGAACTTCAAATTTTTAACACATATTTAAATAATCTTCCTGTAACTGTTACAGGTCATGGAATATTTTTATACCTTCACCATAAAATTAAATTAAAAAATTACAAAAGGTCTTTTTTTCTCGAAGAAAAATCATACATAGTCTTGCGCGCAGCTTGACATGCATAAAAAATATCATAAAGACCTAAAATCACTTTATATATAAAGAAAAATAGTCAATAATCAAAATGACGAACCCTAGTTACTTTAAATTCTGTCTTTGTATAAAAAATACATAAAAATATGAAAAATAACAAAATTTAGCACTTTTTTTTGTAAATAATAATTCATAACTTAAAAAATTCATACACAAAAGTGATAGTAGTTCGTCATTTTAAGCATTTATATGTTATGTAACTTCTGTAAAAATTTCATCAAATTCTACCCAACCATTTTCGAGCAATCATGCGCGCAAGTTGAAAAAATAGCATTTTGAGAAAATCCAATTTAAAGATAAAATTTCTTTTTAAAACATATTATGCAAAATATCTTTAGATATTTAAGTATACATATATTTATTTACTTACCTATTTATATAAAAACATAAATTCAATAAGTTTCATTATAAAAAAATAGTAAATAGTGTGCTATAAAACATGCAAAATGAATATAAATACACAAATAACATATACTGATACAACATTTTTCTATATATTTATTCATTATTTACAAAATTTTTACATGAAACTGGTAATACTTCATCATTTTCAACATTTATATGCTATGTAAGAGATGTTAATTTTTTATGACATTTTAGACAACAATTTCAGAGAAATCATGCGTGCAGTTGAATCGTAAACGTAAAAACGAAAATAATTTTTCATCATATCGTTCTTCTAAGTAACCATTCATTATCTAATAAATCCTTACATGACACTGATAACAATTCGTCATTTTCAACATTTGAATGTTTTGTATGAGCTGTTAATTTTTTATAAAATTTTAGACAACCATTTCGGAGAAATCATGCGCGCTATTGAATCGTAAACGTAAAAACGAAAATAATTTTTCCTCATATCATTCTTCTAAATAACCATTCATTATTTAATAAATCCTTACATGACACTGATAACAATTCGTCATTTTCAACATTTGAATGTTTTGTATGAGCTGTTAATTTTTTATAAAATTTTAGCCAACAATTTCAAAGAAATCATGCGCGCTATTGAATCGTAAACATAAAAATGAAAAATTTTTTCCTCATATCATTCTTCTAAATAACCATTCATTATTTAATAAATCCTTACATGACACTGATAATACTTCGTCATTTTCAACATTTGAATGTTTTGTAAGAGCTGTTAATTTTTTATAAAACTTTAGACAACCATTTCGGAGAAATCATGCGTGCTATTGAATCGTAAACGAAAAAACGAAAAAAAATTTTCCTTATATCATTTTTCTAAATAACCATTCATTATTTAATAAATTCTTACATGACACTGATAACAATTCGTCATTTTCAACATTTGAATGTTTTGTATGAGCTGTTAATTTTTTATAAAATTTTAGCCAACAGTTTCGGAGAAATCATGTGCGCTATTGAATCCTAAGCGTAAAAACGAAAATTATTTTTGTGAAAATTCAATTGAAAGAAAAGATTGACTTAGAAACTTATTATGAAACATTATTTTTAAGTATTGCAGTAATTTATATAATTATTTACTTATCTTATTTATACACATGAATTTAATAAATATTAAAAAATAAATATTGTGTACTAAATCAAGAAAAATAAAAGTAGAAATAAAAATAAATTTACCTTTACAAGAACAATACTACATCATCTGTTTACTTAGATTATTAGGTTGATAAACTTTTTAGAAGACTTGTGAAACAAAAATCTATAAATTCATTCTGATGTTTTCTATTGCATGACATAAATAAACCTTTTAGAAATTTGAACACTAATTTACATACATATACTTTGATAACTATCATCGCATGGGATAACAGATGGAAAAAAACTTTGCTCAAAGATTTTCACAAAACTTAACACATTTAAAAAGCACCGGCACTGTAAATTTCACCTTCCTGCAAGAGAAATTTATCTTTCTGAGCAATTTCTTTCATTCGCTTACTTTTTCTTGCTTCTTTTGTGTTTTGAAGAAAGCGTAAATTAGAAGTTGCAATCCTTTGGTCGTCTAACTGTTTCAAACATCCTCGAGCATGTGCACCAACTGTCAAGCCAAATTCTTGCATTACATTCATTTTTCCTTGATTGCCATCATTAAACAAAATAACTGCTTCATTTGTAGCAATTTCCACAATCCTTTTACCTACTCCTTGTGTTTTTGGGCATAATTTCCATATTAAAGAATTTATCGATTCATTGTTGTTCTGGGTCTTACCTCCTAAGCACCTAGACAGAAGTTTTGGCTGCGATAAGTCATTAAAAATTGGTTTTATAGTATCCATTACACTAGTCGGGACTGTGTTCTTGTGTTTAAATGTTTTAATGGTACCACAAGCAACTGCTTTATTATATTTGCACCAAGATTCACTTCCAGTAGGGCAAAATGAATGTAGAGGCTCGGCATCCGTTGAACGAGTATGAAAATATGCAGCCCAGATAGCTTTACGCATTTCATGTAAATTGTTTTTATTCTGTCGAATTGCATTTCCATAATAATCTGTTAACTTAGCAATGATGTTGTCCGTAAGTCTACCTTTTCCTCCAAGTGCTTTACCTTCACTACATTTTACTTTGTTTTGTTTAAGTTTTCGTAAGCGTGTGCCCATTCTCTTTTGAATGTGACCCACGCATTCAATTTTTTCAACTTTTGTATCAGAACCATATGGGCTGGCCTCTGATATGGCTTGAAAAGTTTTGGCATCACCATCACCTATATATCCAATGTACTTTACATTTCTTGTGGCTTCTGAACGTTGAAATATTCGAACCATACCACTTAGTTCCATTTTTCCAGCAGATCCATCGTGGTTATTGAGGCAATCATTTTCATGGGTTTTTTTCCATGAATTATATTCATGCGTCCCTTTTTTTAGTTTCCATGCATCACATGACTTGCAAAATGAGGAAAGGACTTCAGTATCAATAACTTTGCCGCTTTTGTCACCAATGACAGTGCACACACCTATTCGTGAAGTATGACCCCGAGTTTTCCATGTACCGTCACCACTGATGTTTAAGCATGAAGAATCAGTCAGAGTTACTTCTTCTGAAGCTGCAGATATCATAGATCTTTCTGCGACAGATGCAGAGCATTTCTGTAGCACCTTTATCGCAGCATTGTAAGATTTTTTGGAAACCGGTTGAGGCAGATCCATGATTCCACAAAACAGTTTCATTGCTGCATACCCCAGTCCAATTGATCTAATGGCATAAATATATCTGTTGTTAATTTCTGAAATTTTGTTATTTTCGCCGATCTTCTTAGAATTCTTAAATTTAATAACTTCAGCACAATTTTCACATAAAATCGAAATTTTAGATGATAAGCCACATTCAATTTCTTCTGTTATACTTACTTCACCACCACAAGCTTTACAGCATAAAAATTTTTCCAGAATGGAAAACATGTGACTGACATCCATAATACGATATCCATCAAAGCTAGAATTATATTCAAACTCCTTGTTTACAGAAAGTTTTCTCTGTGAAGCACTGTTATTCAGTGAATCATTTTCACTTTTCGTCAACTTTCTGGTATATATATTACCAGTAAATTTCCTTTTTTTCGGTCGTATCCCAGAAGCTCTTTTAGGTGTGTTTTCGCTAAGAACTTCACTCATTGTAGCAGAAGATTATTAACGAAATAAATAAAATTAATTTAAAGCTAAAATAAAACTTATTCGCAAACAAATCACTATAAAAAAATCAGAAATTCAGCATCGAAAGAGTAAACAACACAACGTGCATAGATTTATTTCTAAATCAAGCTAAATAGCTTGAATCTAAAGTTGAAGTAGCAGTTGCTAATTTCTGCTTGATTTCCTGAAAGGAAAGGGAAAATAAATAACCACAGAGTAAAGAAAAATAAGAGTAGAAATCCTTGAATCTTATCAGCTACGGCCGGCGCCTGCTGCGTGAAAAATGTAAACAAACAGTCTAGCCCTTTAAATATCGCTGTTTCATGAAAAGAGGCCTTACTATTTTGCCCATAACTTCGTTTCTAATGAGAATTTTTTTATGGGGTTTGTTTTAATATGAATCTAAAAGATTATACTTTCATATAAAGCAATAAAAAAAAAATCGAAATTTTGACCATTTGAAAGGTACCTGACCCCTTAAGTTATAAGTGAAAAGTGAATTCCTTCTTTTATTTTTACCACAAAAATCTTTCTTTCTTTTTTTTTCTTCGTAAAATGTTTAGACTGCCTTAAATGGGAAAAGACTTATTTTTTCTTCTATTGCGTATATAAACATAATTTTTTTTTTAATTTAGAATTAAGATATTAATAATAAATCAGAAAATAAAATAAATGTTACAAAAGTGTTTTTGCGTTAATTTTCTGATATCTATTACTGTATGTTTGATTATAAAACTTATAAAGTCGTAAATTAAAACTGAAGCGTAACATTACTTTCGAACATTTCAGTATTAAACGTCGCAGTTTAAGTGTTAAAAATGATTGATTGATCGATTTAAATAAATAAAAAAAAATAAAAATTTACCGCATTTTTTAACAGTAATCCTAATGTGGATTTTTAATCCAAGTTTTTTAGTACTTTTTTATTTAAATTATTAATAAGTTAAACTGAAAACAGTTATGTGATAAATATGTATTACAAAATATGTAATACTTCTAAAATAAATAAAATTCTATTAAGAAAATGAACATTTCAGAATCACTACGTTAGCCGGTCTTCAACTTAAAGTAGACATATCTGCCAACTTTTACGCTTTATTACTACTGCTACAATTTTAAAAGAATTTTCCATTAATTAAATCACAAAATTTGCCAATTAAATATTGAACAATACTATTAATATAATATTAATAATATTGTTTAATATATTGTATTAATATGTATTGAACAATTTACTATAAAATTTACATGGTTAGAAAAAAGCGTAAAAATTGGTATTTACGCAGTATCTGATCATTTATATAATATCCTATGCAATAGGCTTCGCTGAAGCATACTTGGTATGTTTGATTAATTTCTGCGTTAAAAAAATTCTATTTTTAAGTTGATCAAGTAACAATGCTGTAAAAGGAATTTTAACTGGTACTAAGTATTTTTTGGGAAAATGAGATGCCAAGAACTTTTTAGGAAGTTGGAATTAAAAAATATATATTTGTAATGATCCCGGATTACCAGTAAAATTTTAGAAAGCGTGCAGATTTATGTAGTTTTACAAACCTAGTTTTGTAAATTTACATCTTTTATCAGTACGGTATACAGATAAAAATTTAGCAATGATTTAGATTTTTGATGCTTTTACTAAATGAAGTTCTACAATTTCATAGTTTTTTTTAACAATGAACAGAGAGTTTTTAACAACTATTAAATTTGAATTTTTAAGGTAAGTGCCTCCTGATTGGAAAGGTTACAAGCCTGCTACTACTACTAAAAAAAAAACATTTTTTACATTAAATCACTATAGGTAGGTGTCACTACCTGACTGAGATTCATGGATGCAGATTTTACAGGTGTAAAAAAACGCTTGATCGTCACTTCTAGAAAGGCTGAGATTTAAGAAAAAAAAAAAAGCAAAGCGTTGTGATATTTTTTTTTTGCCGCCCCCTTGTCGTAGGAAGTCTGGACTAATATAAGCATTGAACAATCTGGAACTTAGAAATCCGCCCCTGTTAATCAACCACAAACTATAAATAACTAAAAGCAAAAGAGTCTACTCGATGTTGTTTTGGGGGTCATCCCTTAGAAATAAAATAGAGATTAAAGTTAACATAAAGAAGAAACATTTATTTATAAGTATTTAAATACCCAAAAATGAACATATTTTAGAATTTTATAATCATAATCTTAAATATCCGTAATATTTTAACAATACAAACTTAAAATTAATTTACGAGCTTTCAGGTGCTCTATTAAAAATTATAGAACATAAAAAAAGAAAAAAAAACATTTTTATTCTCGATAGCCACCATCCTAAAATTCTAACAAGAAAATACTTTTCGTACATCAAATAGCAGCGAATTATAGCAGAAATCGTATTTGAAGAACTTTAGCCATTAGCAGATCTCATTCTAATGGGGCCAGACATGGAGCTAACTATATGACGATTCATTACTGGTTCAGACCAGAGTCGGACTATATGACAACTAATCGGCGGTTCGAAAAGGGGCGCACTGTAAGAAGACCTCTAGGCATTGCGGTCATTCCACGTAAAATGAGCAAAAATTAAAAAAAAAAGTCGTGGCCCAATGATAACCGATTTTAATAAAATTTTATACACAGGCTCATTCATATTCAAATAGAGCTCTGCAAATATCTTGGCAAAAAATAAATTATTTTAATAGTTTTGGACATTCAAAAAACTTGTGATATAGAATGATACGTGTGCAGTTGTCCAAAGTTTTATATCTTGAAATTTATTCATCAGATATAAATTTTGCTTATAATATTATAACCACTAAAAAGCTGTTTTCTTATATATTTAATAATAATAATCTGGTAACGTCACGATTAATTTTAAATTAGTCGTAAAAATTTAAAGTGTGTGAATTTTCAGGAAATTAGAAATATTTTAAACTAAAGGAATTAAAAAACATGTGAAATTTATGTATGATGTAGTATTACTCATAAAGATCGATTTCCCTAGGTTTGAAAGTTACCATTTATTTCCTTCAAAGTCAATAAAACTTAGAAACTTTCAAAAAAGTTGCAGAATAATAATTTTTTCCCTTGTTTGTTTGTTTGTTTATTGAACAACATACATCTGACTTGTGTGCGCGACATGAAGCCTGCTTATAAGCCATCGTCAATAAACAGGGACGAGACAGCACACAAGGAAATATTACAACGCAAGATAAGTACAACCAGGAGCTCCACACAAAGAGTGTGTGCAATGGAGCCAGTGGGATTCGAAACCACAACCTCACGATCAGCGGCGTGATGTCTTAACCACTCAGCCACGGAGGCCCAATTTTTTCCCTTGTGTAACGAAAAGTAACGTTTGAATATTTAAATGAGACACTTTTATCTGCAATATGAAATCATTTGAAAACATGTAACGGTTTTTCTTCTTCTGTAAAAATGCTATAGAAATGTTGCATATTTCTGTCTTATTTATTTTTTATTTTTAGCATTAAGGATTCAAAAATGCATACATGAAAATTTATGCATTTAAAATACGTACTTATATGTACAACGTCAAATAACTTCACATTTACAACAGATTCCTTAATTTTTAATAAATAATAGAAATATTGAATTTTATCCTTGAATTTTTTCCTTTATTATTATTTTATTATTATTATTATTAAGGAATAATAAAAAATCGAATCCGCCAATTTAAATTACGCCAATCTCCTGCTTATTATCCATTCTTACCTAAAAATAATTTATGATATAGTCTTTTTCAATCCTAAGGTTAATAATCAAGATTGAAATTTCAAGCATGTAGACAAATACACGATTTTGTATCAACTTTTAACGTGAGTATACATACTAAAATAAACTGTCCTGGAATCTATTATTTTGCATTTACTCATAAATAAACATGTTGTACTTTTATCCCAATTTTCATTCAAATCTGTGACAGGGTAGCCACAGCTCATTTGCTCATTTTGTATGGGATGACCCATTTTTTATTGGAAGATGCACATTATTTAAGGGAAAAAATCATATTTTGTATACAAAATTTGGTGTATATTAATAAATTTTAGAGTTATTGCAAATATATTGCTTAATAACACAGTTAAGGGGTTTTCTAATATATTGTTGAAAAAAAAAAGCGAAGTATATTGAATAGATTTCTTTATAGATTGATGGGCATAATTGCAATTATTTGCTGAAATTTGAATAAATATTGCCCAACTTTGTAAAGTTAATTAAAATTCCATTAAAAATTTACTTGAATTTATACTTTTGTTCCCTGTTTTAAATAAAAAGTTCTGTCTTTAATTAAATTTCATATTTTTCAAGAAAATGTCATGAATATAGGGAACATACCTTAAGCAATATTTTAAACTTTATTTTTTGAAGAATTAAAGGTTTACAGCCTATACTTATATAAAATAGTTTGTTCTGACTAACTGATAATCAACGAACAGGCTAAACTATTGAGTCCAGAAGCATGAAAATTCAGGAAAATATACATCTTATGATGTAACCGTGCCCTCAGGCGAGATTTTTGAAAAATTACCCCTCTTAAGGGTGTTAAATGGGGGGGGGGTCGAAAATTTTTGTTCATCTTGCTATATCTTAGCAGTCATTATAGGTAGAAACATGAAATTTCATATTATAAATGTACCAAAAAATATTTCAGCAATTTTACAAATTCCCCCTATAAAGGGCCGGGAAGTTTAGAACATTTGACAGATCTCTGCTGCCATTTTAAGTACGAACGTGAAATTTCAGAAAATAAATCTATTATAAAAATAATTTTACATGTGTTTAACATTATTAAAATTTTAACCCCTGCGGAAAGGGGGGGATTAAATTGGTGGTCGAAAACTTTCAAACTTTTTTGGACGCTTCATAAGATATATCACCTTGAAGCACTCGGACCAATCTATCAGGTTATGGACCTTTCATTCCTTCTTCTAAATTTGGACCTCCAGGTCTGGTCAGTTATCGAACTATTTTGAAATTGTAGTGCTTTTATATTTTCAAATCGTATTTTTTGAGGAGCCCTCTGATAAATATTATTTATATTTTTTATGAAAATTTTAAAGAGAGAGATAGAGAGGAAGGAGAATTTTTCCTGGGAGGGGGACACTATAGTTAGAGCCCTGGAGTATATTTTTTCAACTTTTGCCGAAACTCATTATGTGAGATATCGTTGTAAAGCTCTGTGACTAATATTGTGTGTTCTTCACTACCCGAATCCCCCCCTTGCTCCTAATGGGAGCATTTTTCAAACTTTAGATGACACCCTTTATGGATATATCGTTGTTTAGCCCCCTGACCACTTATTTATATTATGCACTTTCCTTGGCCCTCTTCGAAGGCATGTTTGACGTATTTAAGCAAAATGTCTTCTAAACCTATTTAACTAAACTTAAATAACGTAGAAAAAAAATCTATAAAAATATTGATCCCTTTCATCATGCTTTTAATTCCTGTTTTGCCACAAGGGGAGCTTTGGCACTAATTGCCAAAAAATTCTAATTTTTGATACTTAAACTCCTTTTTTGTACACTTACTTGCGCCTTTTCTACTTTTTGAAACCAGGGAACGGCGTCACATGACTTTTCCACTAACATGGCTTTCTTATAGCCTCCTTTTGGTTTATTGTTTTTTAATTCTATCTGCTTTTAGTTTCTGTGTATTTACTAAAAGCAACGTGTATTTTATCTATTTTAGAAATTCCCACCTAAGAGAGTTTAATGGGGTGGTCGTACTTTTAAGACATTTCGATACATCCCTGCAGCAGTTATTGGTAGAAGCGATAAATTGAAGATAGCGAATCTACTAAAAAATTGTTAAACTTGTGATTTTAGAGCTAATTTGTCTATTATGTCGCTAATATTTATTATTAACTGAATAATGTTAGATTATACGAATAAGACAACGATTATGCAATTTGAATAGATATTAAGTTTTTAACCATTACTAGATGCATTTTGTTTGATACAAGATTCTTTTAAAGAAACCGACCAGCGCAGCGGGAGAAGGCTGCTAGTATTGAAATAAGGAATGCACTATAAACATTTTATGCATTTAGAGAAGAAATAAAAACTCATTATTCAAAAATATTTTCACTAGAAGAAGGCACAAAAGAAATATAGAAATCCAAAATCATCATAATTGGTCGACTGCACGTTCAGTGATCTTATTTAATACATTGTGGTTTTGAAATTTTGCATTCAAAAATATTACACTTTTGTTAAAAAAAATTAACATTGACTTCATTATTTTCTGATAATTTTTAAGAAACTTTACATTAATAAAATAAGCTTTTTAAGAAAAAAATATCAACCGACTTCAAAAAAGCGCTAAAAAGAATTAAATAATTCTTTAAAGTTCTCTAAGGCCAAAACGTTATCCAATAAGCACACATCGGATATTAGATACCGGCATAAAAAACGGTTAAATTTAATATGTATAATTTAATGTCCACCAAACATAGATTTTAGAGATAATATTATTTTACAAGAGATGAATTGACATATTTATGATTTATTTTATGAATATATACATATAAAAAGTAATGAATTACATTTTTAAGTTGGTGCCAAACAATCACAATCGATAATGATTATCCCCATTTTAATTATGGCACTAGGTATAATTTAGCTACAATTCTTAATATACATCAAATAGAGTTTGGCACCAACTTCAAAAAGTAATTCATTACTTTTTATATGTATATATTCATAAAATAAATCATAAATATGTCAATTCATCTCTTGTAAAATAATATTATCTCTAAAATCTATGTTTGGTGGACATTAAATTATACATATTAAATTTAACCGTTTTTTATGCCGGTATCTAATATCCGATGTGTGCTTATTGGATAACGTTTTGGCCTTAGAGAACTTTAAAGAATTATTTAATTCTTTTTAGCGCTTTTTTGAAGTCGGTTGATATTTTTTTCTTAAAAAGCTTATTTTATTTCCTACTTTTTAGTTATGCATACCGTAATACATAATTATGTGTACTGGCACACGATAGCTCTTTGCAATGCAATATTAATGTACGCACTTTGCTAAGTTCTGATGTATTCAGTTTACTTGTCACTGTTTGATTGTCAACTTTTCTGAAACCACTTACAATATCGGTTAGTATCGTTGTGAATCTTAAGATTTTTTTTGTATGGTAACTTCTTCAGACAAGATCTGCCACTTCGAAAAGCTACCGCATTTATGAAATCTTAGTCTGCATCGAATCCTACGGTCATCGAAAGTGGCTTTCAAAAGATGACAATCCATCAAGTAAAGTGTCCTTATACATAAGAGCGCGACATAGTGCTTCCATATATGAGCAAAATGACTTCATATATTAATGTATAGTAAAATGCTTTTCTAGTGTAGTCAGTCAAAAGTACTCCCCCTTCACTCAGAAAAAGGAAAAAGAAAGATTTTAGCAAAAATCGCACTATGCTTCAATCGATAAAGAGCAACACTCTAATACCTATACAGGTAGTAATGGCATCAGAAATGAGCAGTGGCAATTCGACGAGGAATCTGAAACTCATAACCGATACCTGGCTGCCTCTATAAGAGAGTGACAGCATTTCATTCCCAAATATTTCTTTTACAGACGCTTTTGTCCCAACTACACTGTTAAAAATTTGAAACTTTTGCTGTACACTGTTAAAAATCTGCTGCATTTTGCTGCAACGCACTCCCCTGCTTGTATAGAAAACGGTTACTTGGCCGTGAAATGGCGCTTTCTCATTGGTTGGAATAGAGATATTATATACAAGTGGTGGAGGGCGTTGCAGCAAAATGCAGCAGATTTTTAACAGTGTACACTGTTAAAAATCTGCTGCATTTTTTTGCTACGCACTCCAGCGCTTGTATAGAAAACGGTTACTTGACTGTATTAAGGAGCATTCTCAAAGGTCGCAGTAGAGACATTATATACAAGCGGCGGAGTGCGTTGCAACAAAATGCAGCAGATTTTTAACAGTGTATCATCACTTCACCACTTATATAGAAAAAGATTAGTTAAATGCATTATGAAGGATTCTCATTGATAAAAGTAAAGATATTCTATAAAAGCGATGGAGTGATAATGCAGCAAAAGTTGCAAATTTTTAACAGTGCATTGCATTGCCAGGCATTTTTTCATTATGGAATTTGATGATGATGATTTCCTGGAAGAATTAGATTGTACTCGTATGAGAAGTTAACAAGGTTGACGAAAATTGCCCGCTCAACAAGATGCTTGGTGACTCGTTTTTGTCCAGAATCGTTTCAACCAATTATATACTGTGCTACATGTGTCATATTCATATCGAGGGAACCTACACTGTAAAAAATTTGATACTTTTGCTATATCATCACTCTATTGCTTTTATAGAAAACGATTACTTCACCCAATTACGAAGTATTCTCATGGGTCAAAAGAGAGATATTCTACAAAAGCAGGGCTGTGACGATGCAGCAAAAGGGTCACATTTTTTACAGTGACACTGTAATCGGAAATGAGCGGTGGCGTATTCGATGAGTAATCTGAAACTCATTACCTACATCTGGCTGCCTCTATAAGAGAGTGACAGCATTTGATTCGGAAATATTTCTTTTTACAAACGCTTTGGTCCCAATTACACTATAAAAACTTTGAGCCTTTTGCTGCATCATCAGTCCACCGCTTTTATAGAAAACGATTACTTCACTGTGTTACGGAGCATTCTTATTGGTCATAAAGACATATTCAATAAAAGTTGTTGTGTGACGCTGCAGCAAATGGGTCAAATTTTTAACAATGTATCATGGAGCATTCTCATGCGTCAAAGGAGAGATATTCTATAAAAGCGGGGGAGTGACGATACAACAAAAGGATCAAAATTTTTACAGTGTACATTGTAAAAAATTTGGCCCTTTTGCTGCATCGTCAATCCACCGCCTTTATAGAAAACGATTACTTCGGCCTATCGTGCAGAATATTCATGGGTCAAGAGAGAGATATTCTTTAAAAACGGGGGAGTGATTATGCAGCAAAAGGGTCAATTTTTTTACAGTGTACACTGTTAATAAATGTGAACCTTGTTCAGTTAGGATTTCACATTTTGAAAAGATCGTGTGTCTATGTAAGTGTAACTTAAAAACATGAAATATGAACGTTTCTAATTGGTCGATTGCTTCTAAAAGATATTGAATTTTAATGTTTTAATTTTTTAAAAAGTTCTAATCAACAGATTTTTATGAAATTTGAATGGGACCACATGAGTCCCATACGCTTTCAAACAAAAAAAGAATTATCAAAATCGGTTTATATTTACGAAAGTTATGCGTGAACAACAAATACATACAGGTCGAAATCATAACCTCCTCCTTGAAGTCGGTTAAAAAATAAAAAGGAAGATATTATCAAAATCACACCATGATTCAACATGCATCTATATGAAAGTAGTAATATTTGAAGTTAAGAATGTTCTTTGATAAACGCGGTTTTCCAAAGTACAGAAAATTTAAGAATTTTTATTCCAGAACTTGGCGGTAGTCGCCTGAACGAATTTGTTTTATGGGTGAAAGAAGTTAACTCGCTTAACTTTAATGGTAAGCTTATCAAAATTTTTCGTCATTTATATTTGTCCAAATGTAAATCTAGCACATAGCAATGTACTTTAATCACTTTGTGAATCCGGCATAACAAGCACCCTGATTTACAGACACTCTTGCTTTAGCGTGTAAGGCTCTTTAGAGATGAATTTTCAGCTTTTCGATATCGAATTCTCATGTCTGGATCGATGTGGATCTTTCACTTTGGTGGATACGAGAATTGTTCCAGCTAAGATTTCGTACTTTGAAAAAAAAACTAGCATCTCTGCAACAGTGGTTAGGATCGAGAATGATTGTTCGCTGTTAAGCAAAACAAGATTGACCAATCATAAGCCTTTATTTTTAAGAACTTTTCATTGTTCGAAGGAGAGAGTCTGGATTACATGGAGTAAAAATTTGCTATCGACACTGTAAAAAATTTGACCCTTTTGCTGCATAGTTACTCCATCTCTTTTATAGAATTTCTTTGTTTTGACCAATGAGAATGCTCCATAATAGAGCGAAGTAATCGTTTCCTATAAAAGCGATGGAGTGACGATGCAGCAAAAGGGTTCAATTTTTTACAATGCAAGCAGTGCTAAAAATTTATATCCTTTAAATGTGCAACGATACTACTGAATTCCAAAGTGTCGATCACAGCGACATCTGCGGCATTTTCGTGATACATTATCTAGACTCGCAATAATTCTTGCATTTTTAGAAAATGTCCTGCAGATGTCGTTTCTATCTTTAAATTTCATTAGCATTGTTGCACATTTAACGAACAGAACATTTTAGCGCTTATTTTAAGTATTAAAGAGGGCGTGTTCACCACAACTTACCGGTTACTTACCGACCACTTACCGATTGTAGACAAATACGAAATGAAAATCAAAGCAAAGTGTGACGTCAGCTACAATTCAACAGAATAGTTTTCATTGCTGCCACAGTTTGCTTTTGTACTGCCCTACAATCGATCGGTAACATTGGTTACTTTTGTAAGTTGCTCTGAACACGCCCTGAGATAGCCGATTTCCACACTATATCCCCTAGATGCTATATTTCCGGTTTCTTGCATAAGAGAACTTGTCCGGAATCCAGGTAGAATTCGCGCTGTTAGCGAAACCAGATTAACGAATCAGAAGCCTGAATTTTAGCAAATTTTTCAATGTTTTAAATAAATTTTCTTGTTAATAAATCTCGTTTCGCAAACAGCGCAAAATTTATGTGAATCCTGGCCCTCGTCCAGTTAGGATTTTGCACTTTGAACACTGTTAAAAATTTGAAACTTTTACTTTATCGTCTATCCATCGCTTTTATAGAAAATGATTACTTCATTGTATTATGGTGAATTCTCATTGGTCAAAATGGAGATATTCCATAAAAGCGGTGGAGTGATGATGCAGCAAAAACTTCAAACTTTTAACAGTGAAAATATTGTGTGTCTATGTAAGTGTAATATGAAAGCATGCAAAAGGAACACTTCTAATTGGTCGATTGCTTCAAAATGAGTTTGAAATTTAAAGTTTTTATTTTTAAAAAAGTTCTAATTATCGGATTTTTATGAAATTCGAATGGGACCACATGGGCCTCATACGCTTTCAAACAAAAAAAGAATTATCAAAATCGGTTCATATTTGCAAAAGTTATGGGTGAACAACAAATACATACAGGTCGAAATCATAACCTCCTCTTTGAAGTCGGTTAAAAAGTAATTACATTTCCTGAATGGGTTGTTGATGAACGCTTTCCTTTTATGAACGGGTCGTGCTTTAAAAAGAAATTTTAATTAAATGCATTCAACCAGTTTTATACCTAGAAACGGGATGAACTCTCGCTTAATAATGAATAATAATGATTAAAAAAAACTAAAGCTATACTTTTAAATACGTACAGGCTTCCTTCCTTCACGCTTTATCTACGAGAAATACATAACATGAATATTTGGGAACATGTACAATCTGGAAGATACAGACAAAAAAATCTTTAAAAGTTATAGCTGGTATTTATTTATTTGGTAAAAATTATAAATATTTTTAATGTTTTAGAATAAATTTGATTTATCCAATGTAAATGATAAATAATGCTATAAAATATTTAATATTCAGTCAAGATAGAGATGCATTTAAACAAAAAATAAGTTTTATGGTAAAGCGTGATATTTAATTATTTTTATGTAAAATTTTCTTTTGTGTCTTTGTATCATGTGTTCAATGTCTTTGATTCTTGTGTTTAAATGTTTTAGAACAAAATCAATTTATGCAATGCAAATGATAAATAATGCGAAAATTTTTTTTAATATTCAATAAAGATACAGATGCATTTAAAAATTTTATATGTTTTGTGTTAAAATGTGATATTTTAAATTGTTTTTTAAAACGTAAAATGTATTTTTGTGTCATTATTTTATTTAACTAGATATTTCCATGCATGCGTTATATAAATACAATTTTGTTAAATAATTTCAAAAGTATAATTTTTCGTAGTATACTCGTAAAGTATATATGTTTAAATCTCTCACATTTTCAACAAAAAGATAACATTGAAGATGCGAGTGGAGAACTTTTTTTTTCTCCCATTTTTCACTCACGAAAAAAAGTTTAGGCCGAGAGAGTTCAAGCCTAAAACTTTGTTTCACTGAAACTTAATAGAATAGGAATTAATGAGAGAGAGACCTTAGAAAAAGAACATGTCATTATGCATTTCCTCAAAATTGTTTAATTTATGGATGAAAACGTATTGAAGTGTTATATCACATGGTAAATCTGAAAAACTTTTCAACACCTCAGCACACGCATCCATTTCTATGACTTACCAACTCGCACTGGGTCAATAGGACAACTTTTTCGTGACCTTCTTGGTAAAATATGGACATTATAAATAAAATAAATAAAGCCAAAAGTATTTTTTGAATCGTTTTTTAAGTAACAAAATATATTATTTCTTTTAAAAATTAAATTTCAAAGCCAAAAAAAAAAACTTTTTATTTTTATATCTCTTTTTGGCATTCATTCGTTTTCTATCGTTTTGAAACGCTTACACATTTAGTACATAATTTTAACGATTTTTTTCTTGAAAAAAGATGTTTAAATAGTATTACAAGCAATATATTGTATAAAAAATTGTATATTTTGTTATTTTGTACATTTTGCATGCTGGGTAAAACTAACCCATTCACACTAGCCACTATAAAGTATTTTTACCCTAAATGGACAGTGCTCTCAATATGGACACCCCTAATATTTTTAAAAGTAATAATTTTAATCGAGAGTTGGCTCAACATTTCCGCGAAGAAAAGCAGTTGAAAAGATAATTATGGCTGGAAAGTGCACAAAAGCGCGCTGTTCACCATTTAGAAGAAAACATGTTGTTTCGAGGTGCGCTGATCTTAATTACTTGTGAATTTAAATCCTTATTAAATATCGTAAAATTACATTAAATATTGAAAAGTGGAATATTTTAGAAAGCTAATAGCACATACGTTCGATTGCTATGACAAATTTTGCTTTAAAATATTTTCCTTATTTATTTGTTACAAGATTTAGTAAAACTACGCCCGGTTCCCAATATGGACAGCTTATATCCCCTTCGACTCCAACTGTAAGAAAGAAGAAGACTCAACGTCGCCAGGCAATAAATTCAAAAGGCATGAAAGTAGTAAAATCTTTGTTCAACAAGATGCATCTGAAGAATCCCCCCAAAATATTCCTCCAAAAAGCCCTTGCAGAAAAATTTAAAGAAGGCTCCCCCAGTAGGATATCTGCTGGCGAAATCGCAGGTACAAATGATATGACTTCCTCAACAAAGGAGGGCTGGTAGTGCTTCTTTATGCAGTATTGATGCTGTTTCAAACATTCGGCTATGCATCACATGTGGCAGATTTGTCCATGAGGACTATGTGGGACGTACTGACCAAGATGAAAAAGTTTTTATTTGTCCATTCTGTGAGGACTGAGTAATATCAGATGTAAATTCGGGAGACAGATGAAATAAAGCTAAGCAAAGCCAACAATATTATTTCATAATATTTAGTAGTAACTAAGTAGCTTTGCATGGTTCTTCGAAGCTCCAAAACCGAGAATGACCTCCCCTTCTAAAGTGTATGTTCTGATAAAATTTACTATGCCACCCTCCTCTCCCACAATACTTTAAGATATATATTTTTTTATCCTCTCTATTTTAAAATCCATTGGAATAGTGGCTCTTACATACATCCTGTGTAGTAGGTAAATAAGGAGCCACTTGTCTCTAATGCTACATGCATATCCATAATAGGGACAGGAGGTTCCTTATATGGACACTTGAAAACATTTTTTGTTTTAATCATTAAAATTAAACCAGAAAAATTACAAGGTCGTTAATTTTTATAATGATAGTCAACAGTCCAGAGATGGTGGTCATATATTTTTGGAGTCCTATGGCACGTACATGGGGGTGAAAAAATACATTTTTCTTAAGGTGTCCATATTGGGTACAGGTACCTTAGAAAAATCTCATGTTTCAAGTTTCTATTCCCAGGATCCCCTCTTGCTAGACCACCCAGTAAGGTACCGGAAGTGACAGGTGCAAATCTTGAGAAATACCTAAAAATCCTGAGCATGATAGGGAGCGTAGGGTCAAAAATGCCCGATGCGTGCGCTTACAGGTTAATATTGAAGATATGACACAATATCTTTTAATACTGTATCTTTTTTATATTAAATAACTAGGGCATTTCCACTTGCAAGTCCTTATTAAAAGAAATTAGAGGATGTTGCATTATAATTAAAAAACCAAGCACGATCTTCCTATAAATGGGTTTCCACTCATTTCAATTACATTAGGAAGTTTTAAAGCCGAATCGGCTGCTGTTAAGGCATACATTCTTTGTTTTTCTGTTTGATTAAATAAAACTAATTAAATATTTGAAACTAAAGTAGAATAGATTAAATAAACAAAATGTTTGCTTTATAGTATTTTTAATTACGCTATGAAACGATTGACCTAATACTTTAAGGACATTTTAAATGTATTGTTTTAAATAATTTTCATCAATTTTTATCACTTTTAACATGCACATGAATGTACATTTGGTTTTACAAAGGAAATATTATAACCTGCTGCGCCTTATAATTGCCAAAATTTATTAAAAAGATCATTTCGAACTATGAAATAAATGTCTTGCATTGATATAATTTTAAATTTAATTTACTTGAGGGTATTAATATTTGATAATTTTAAGTACTACGTAATTTGTCCAATTTAGTGCTTTTAACTCTTATTAATCTATTTATAATTATAATGTTTTTTTTCTGTTTTAATATTCACGTCTAAATGTAATATTTATGGCGTAATTTTCAATAGTTTTCTGCTTTTAGCACATAATCATAAAATTCTAATTTTATTTTATTTTTTCTGATTGTAATAGACACGTGTAAATAAACTTTTAGTCTTAAGGAAATATTAATGTTTGCGCTAAATTAGAAATGATTATTTATTCGTTATTACTGTTATTTAAGGAATTATATTTTTCAATTGTTCCCGAAAAAAGCAATTTAATCACAGTATCTTCTTTACTTGCCCCTGAAATAAATGATATTTTCTAAATCTGTTTTGAGATAACACGAAAAAATAATCTAATAATTTCTGAACTTGTACTTTTCTTGTATTTTTTACAAAAATGTCTTACATTGCCATCATTAGATAAACGTCATCTATACTGATAAAAAAAAATTAACATCTCGAAAAACTATTCGAATTAAAAAAATTCTTATATATTTTTATTAGTACACGCATCAATGAGGATAATTTGTGTTAATTTACCGCCAGACTTTCCATATTATAGGAGAAATAGTTGTGAAACTTAATTTATAGTTTATTAAATTCCCTTCATTCGCAGATATGGGGGTCAATGAAAAACTTTTGTTTGAATAAACATTTTTTTTTGTATTTTTTTGTGTACAATTTTCATCCGAAATGCATAATAACGTAATAATAACGTCATTAATCCGTCTCAATTTGAAAATTTTTTATTATCCAAAAATTAAGTTAATCCTTTATAGGTATATAAGTAAGTCAATTAAAATTACGTGAGATAGTTATGGCTACTGCATACCAATTTAAATTTTTCAAAAACAACAACATTTTGTTTGAATTACAAATTGAAAATACAAGACCTCAAATAAAATTGATGAATTTTTGTTACAATTTTGTAAGAGTGGTAACAATATATATATATTATTTTTTTTATCTGAGCAACAAAACCGATTTTTTATTTTCATTAAAAAATTCGCTTAAAATAACCAAAATCCATTCAACAAAACATTTTTTGTAGTTTTAATCAATTTGTTTTTTCTGGGTGTAGGGTAGATTTAAATGTTGAAAATAATTTCTAACATTTAGCAATTACATGTTAATATTTTTATTTAGGAGAATTTAGTATCACTTTGCACTACTTGTAGTGAATTAAATAAATAACTAAATTCCAACAATAAAGCTGTTATTTCAATTTTCTCGAATTTTAATTTTTGTTACATAACATCTTTTTATACTCACGTAATTCGAATATGCATATTATGAATAACAAAATAGATATAAAAAAATGCATAAATGGCATTGTAAAACAGCATAAATAAAATATATATTTTAGAAATAACCTTGTTTGCCCGTCGAATTATGCAATAAAAGTCATTGGTAAACATAAAATTAAATCAAACCATTCTGCTAGTTTAAAACCTAGATGTGCGCAAAAATACTTAACGCATTATATTTCCTTTTTTCTGTGGTTCGTAATAAAAATTTATTTACATAATTTAATCAAAAAGTAAATATGTATTTTGATCCAATTATTTTAACAATTAAGGCATTTTTTATTATGTTTACCGCGAATCAGAAACATGGGACCCGAATTAATTAGAAGTGAAGAGGAAAAGTGAGAAAAAAGTAATTTGGGAAATAATAAAGCCCTCACTAAATAAACAAATTAAATAAATTGATATGAGTTAATTAAAATTAAATAAAAACAAAAAAAAAGAAAACAAACATACAAACAACAGATAGAATTGAAATGACAATAAAAATATTTAGAGATCTCTAGAGTTTTGCTCTGTTTAAGCATTCGCAGAAATTATTTAAATTGTCATCACTCGAGAATTCAGAAAGATGTTTATTTTAGCACCCAAAAGTATTGTTTAATAATATACACAAAAATAGTGTTTAATAAGAAATTTGTCTGTAAAATTATGTAAAAAATTATGTAATTACGTAAAAACCATTTATGTAAATAAATAAATTTTCATAAATATTAGTCATTGAGTTAGATAATCATAATTTTATCAATGCAGAAATGGCTAGAATATGTTCTTATTTGAAAAAAAAATGATAAAGTTAAAATTTATGAACTTGAAAATTAACGAAAGACATTTTTATAAAATAAGAAATAAATCAATAAACATAGATATTTCAGTTTACATTTCTACAAACAATGCTTTTTCAATCATCTGAATTTCTAGAATACAAATAGGCTTATTTATTCTTTCCAAATCTTTAAGTGCTCTCAAAAGTGAATTCAATAAACAGAGCCAGTTCAAATATTTTATGATATAATGCTAGAATCCATTTTCTCTTCAACATTTGCGTCATCTCGTATAGTATGAGTAGATTATATAGCTACACTACATCGGTATGATAATGAAGCAAAGAAAATTGTTTGCCACCAGAATATTTGAAAAATTATGTTTGTTTTATTTAATAGCAACATTTATGTCTGTATTATAAGTAAAATTATTCTGCTTAAAAATATTGAATATATTGGCCCCGAGGGGCACAGGTTGTGCTGTCTACAGTAGATTAAGTATTGTAAATCTTTTGTGTATCCCTGTAAATACTATCGGCTTTCTATTATTCAGAAAGTAACTTGTAGTAACCTCATCAACGTACTCCAATTTCATAAAATGTGAAATAGCTTAGTACTATTAAAATGAGCCATAAACAATGTTTCCCCTATGGATCTTTCCATACACGATGAGCAAATTAGCTGTGTCTGCCATGTCACAGATTTAAAAGAAAATTTGCATATAAGTTCATGTTTACTTATGAGCAAATGCAAAATAATAGATTTCAGGACAGTTTATTTAAGTATGTAAACTCACGTTAAAAGTTGATGCGAAATCGAATTTTTGTCGACATGCTTGAAATTTCAATCTTGATTATTAGCCTTAGGAATAAAAAAAAAACAATATCATAAGTTATTTTCAGGTAAGAATGAATAATAGGCAAGAGATTGGCGTAATTTAGGATTAGATTTTTTATTTCTTAATAAAAAATAAAATACAAAAAGGAAAAATGTAAAGTCCAAAATTCATTATATCTATTACTTATGTAAAAATTAAGGACACCTGCTATAAGTGTCAAATTATTTAACGTTTTTGATAAAAGTACGTATTTTAAATGCAGAAATTTTCATGTATGCCTTTTTTAAACCTCAATGCTAAAAATAAATAAATAAGAAAATAATTGACGGTAAAAGGCCTACTGCCTATTTTACACAAGAAAGAAAACTTTTATATCTTTTTATATTAGTTGATATTATAGATAAAAGTGTCTATTATATATATTCAAACGCTACTTCTTGTATTCATGTATTTTTACAACTAATTTAAAATTAATCACGGTGTTAATAGACTATTTTTATTAAATAAATAAGAAAATAATTTTTTAGAAATTTCGATTGGAATGATATTTAAATGTGCTAGGGGAGTCTTTTTCTGGTCTGTCTGCTTGTGAAGGTGCTGATCTAATCTGCTGAAGACAGAATTCACTCGCCCGATACTTAGAACGAGTAACTTTGAAACTGGTCGTCTAATGGCGTCACCTGAGAATAAAAAGGTTCTAACTGTGTTTTTGAAAAAAATGGCTTATAGATATAGAAAGGTTCTATTTGTATCTATGAAGGCATTTTTGTATCAAAATGATGTTACACTACACAGGGTGTTTCTAAATTCATGATACAAACTTTAAGGGATGATAGTACACATCAAGACAAACAATATTAAATAGGAAACTAAGGGTCCCAAACGTCCTCCGAAGGAAATAGGTGCCATTACAGTTTAGGGCCCAAAAATTCAAATGATTATAAAAAAAAACCAGAAAAATTGATCGATTCGTTTGCGGTTTTCACTCAAACTATTCTTTGTGTCAGTATTGTCTTGAAACTAAATTATAAAAATAAATTTCAAAAAATGAGACCCCCTCTGTCGACATTTTTTGAAATTTATGTTTATAATTTGTTTTCAAGATAATATTGAGATAATAAATAATTTTAGTGAAAATCGCAAATCAACTGACCAATTTTTCCGTTTTTTATTATCATTTGAAATTTGAACCTCCCCTCACAGTTCAGTTTGCGCTACTTAACCACTCCCAACGATTTAGATTTTAAGCTCAAAATTTAAGTTTATGTCTAAGCTTCTAAAAAAATTAATGAGTGGCAAAAAATAACGGTAAAAAAACAGTTGCTCGTTACTCCAAAGTCTAAATCTCCCTCTATCGGCATTTTTTGAAATTTATCTTTATAATTTATTTTCAAGACAATACTGACATAAAGAATAGTTTTAGTTAAAATCGCAAACGAATCGACCAATTTTCCTTTTTTTTATAATCATTTGAATTTTTGGACCCTAAACCGTAATGGCGCCTATACCCTTCGGAAGACGTTTGGGACCCTTAGTTTCCTATTTAATACTGTTTGTCTTGATGTGTACTATCACCCCTTAAAGTTGGTACCATGAATTTAGAAACACCCTGTATATAAATTATGTATAACATTACAATTATATTATGACAATATTTTAATCCAGAAATGCCTTCATTGATCCAAATAGAACATTTCAATATAGATAAGTCATTTTTTTTTTCAAAAACACAGATAGAACCTTAATATTCAGAGATGAAGATGGGTTATTCGGGACATATTGTTTTTAGTACTTGGATAAAGGATATGAATGACGATTAAACCACTTGTAGAAGTCATTGCGTTGGGCGCTAATGCTTTATTAAATGAAAAGGACGTCGAAGATTCCTCCTTTTTGTAAAAAAAATAAGCACCAGAGGCTCAATTTACATCCCAATGCAATATAAGTTCAAATGGATTTCTTTCGGAGCATACAGTTTAGATGACACTGTTGAATGTGAGACAACGGGGGTTAATTTCTCACTCATATACCATGTTGACAAAGCATCATCGCCAAATACTCCTACACTAAGCCTGGAAACATCACGACTAAATTATGGAATTATATGGAGAAAGTTATTTCTTCGGATGAAACGCAATTCATCTTCTAACACTTTGAAGGCTGTGCCTAAGTACGCCGTCTTTTATGAGGACTGTGCATGCGCAGACCAGTTTTGGCGATATTAAGCTTTAGGGAATATGAATAATCCTGGTTATTTCAACCATTGTAAGAAAAATAATGATTTAATTTCGAAAAAATAATGTTTCGGTAAATTGATGTGACGACACCAAGTTTAATTATCTGATCACGCAGTTATATCCCAAATTTATATAAAAAATATGAGATATATATATAAATGATACTCTATATAAATACATTGCCGCAAAAGAAAAATTTTTGAACACTTTCAAAGAAAGCGAAAATATTCGTATTAAACGACTGCTAACTAGATTAGAATTAAGTGATTCGAAACCCAGTTGACTATGGAGGACGTTTCGGATAACACGCTTGGAACTCTGTCGTTTGAAAACCCTCCAGATTCAGTTAAAAACGTTGTTAGCGAGGAACACCTGGAAAATTGGCTAAAATGGTTGATAAAATCGTAGAACTGTCCTCATATGGAACTCGCCAAGTTTGATAAAGACATTTCTGGCTGTGCAGCTCTTTTTGACAGAATTTCCAGCTTGGAACAACAAATTGTAAGCCTGCATGTCCAACAGCGATCTCGCAGTTGTACTCCTACTCGCCATGCGGAAAGATATAGAAGTCGATTAAAGAAACTTTACGATTCCAATGATATATTTTGCTATTTCCATTTCAGGTTTGGTAAAAAATGTCTGCAAGAAAATTGCAAACATCCTTGTAGTTGGCAGAAATTGGAAAACGTCTCTCACTATACAGTCAGCTGCAAGTCCTGCTGCAAAGAACGTAGATTGTAACAGCTTACAGATTATTTGTGCATGAAAAAATTAGTGTGCTCTTTTTAGTCCATAGTGGTGCTGATGTGTCATTGATCCCAGCAAATATAAAAGTAGAGCAACCATGCTCATATGTATTATATACTGCTAATGGTACACAAATCCCAACTTATTTCATTGAAACGCATACATTGGACATGGGATTAAGAAGTGATTTTGAGTGGTCTTTTATAGTGACCAAGGTGAGTAAAAGCATCATTGGTGCTGATTTCTTACATAAATTTCAATTACTAATTGACATTCATAAACGAAAATTAATTGATGGTATCACCTTATCTATCTTCAGAAAATAACAAATATTTTATACCATGTTGGAATATTTACCTTTTTTTCTCGAATAAAAAGTAATAACAGAGAAAACTAGATTAAAACTTTGTGTGTTTTCTATTTAGTCTGATAATCAGCCTAGTGTCTTTTTTTTAAATGTATTCCTAAACGTTTAATGTAATAAAATAATAAAAAGCAACATCTTTTCTTTAGTTTTTATTTTGTTGTAAACAATGGAATGAAACATGAGTATATGTTTGGAACTATCCGCTATTACCCCTGTTAAAATTCCAATGTACATATTTCTTATTTTAAAATTTTAATTTTTAGTATAATTATAATAACTTATATTTACATTGTTCAAAATTTTTATTTATAATATACATAAAAAATCAGCTTTTCTACAAGTAATTGACAATATTATATCTAAAACATTACTTTTACATGTATTCTAATCTTAAATTTAATCCAGCATGTGTCAAAATCACTATCGCAAAAGTAGTGCTCAAACATAGCTACAGAAAACAAATTTGAACATTTCCCGTTTGAAGGAGAGACACAATACATAACTGAATAAACTGATTTGGACATTGATGTCTTTTTTGCCAGCACTTTTATCTTTAATTAATTTAAAAACATGTGACCAGGAGGAATTTTTTTTTTTTTTTTTTTTTTTTTTTTTTTTTTTTTTTTTTTTTTTTTTTATAAATTCTAATCTTTTTATTTTTCTTAATCAGTTTAGGCTGAAATGTTAATTTGTAAAGCATTGATCATTTTAAATTAGTTTGCATATAAGCAAAAAATGACTTTTTTAATAAAAAGGGTTACTTAAAAAAATATTCCATTCATGTAATTTGTCTTCAGTTATTTGTGATAAAAGAAGTTTATGGACAAGTAGTTTTTTCTTCTTTGTGAAAAAAAAAATGATACAAAATTTTGTTATTAACGCTTTAAGACCGAAAGATTTTTTATGTATTCCTTTAATTAATATAATAAAATTTTAAGGAAAAATATTAAAAAATATACCCAGTGTTAAGTTATGCCAAGGAGGGACCCACAGAATTTTGTGGTTACAGGCTCGACTTTAAATCAGTAAAAACAGAAATATATTTTTCCTTTATTTATGAATTTAAAAAAGGTGTTATGATAGTTATAGAATTTGATAAGGCTTTTTAAAACTTTGAGTACAATTTAGTTTTTTGTTAGACATATGGCAAAACCTTTAGTTAAATTACATCAAAATATACACCACTGATTTTATTTATAATGTGTGTTTTAAGTTTTGAAACTAAATCCATCGACTACACACTTCAGTTCATGACCAATGCGCTCCACAATAATGAAATTTGGGATACCACCATTTCAATCACCAACCACATGACTTTTTTCGCAATATAGTGATAATGAAGTATAACTCTACTACTCACTAATTAAATATGTATTACACGAAATTTTATGAGATATCACACTACGTTAATTTCATTATAAATTTTATTACGCTAAAAAAAAATTATAAGTATTAAAGTAAATAAAAAAATAAAAGTGCCCAATTAAACTGATGGTATTGAACTCATAGAATGACTACAGTAATTGTATATTCTACTCTTATCTCAAATAATAAGAAAAATAAACAAGGAAACTCTAGAAAAATAAATAGTCCTTCCGGAAGTGCCGGGAGGAAGAGGTAGCTTTCATATACTTATATATATATACATTTATTTATTTTAAATTAAGTTATATTATTCAAAAATACTAAGCTCAAATTAATAGAACCTGATTATGAGCTTGGTCGAAATCTTAATTCAGGTGCACATGCACATTCATATTGAAATCGATTAATATATACAGGGTGTTTCTCTACCAGACCGACAAACTTTGAGGGATGATAGTAGACATACAGACAAACATTATTAAATAGGAAACCATCGGGCGCAAACGTCTTCTGTAGGAGCTAGGGGCCATTAAAGTTTAAGGTTCCAAAACTTCAAACAATGATAAAAAGCGGAAAAAAGGTCGATTCGTTTGCGGTTTTCACTAAAATCATTCTTTATATCACGATTTTTGTAGAAAAAAATTTTAAAGGTTACGTTCAAAAATGGTCGATAGAGGACGTTTTATACTTTAGAGTAACGAACAACTACTTTTTACCATCATTTTGTGTATGGGGTTGAAATTATTGTAAACTTTAGACTTTAACTTAAATTTTAAGCCCAAAATCGAAAACATTGGGATCTGGTAACTAGCGAAAATTAAACACTGAACAGAGTGAGTGATTTAAAACGCTCATAAACATTGGACAAACTAATCGAATTTGTTGCGGTTTGCGTGAAAGACATTCCCTTGGTAATTGTTTTATTTAAAATGATTTACAGCTTTGGGATCCTCATTTTTTGATAGAGGGCGCTTCCAACACATCTTCGAGATTTCAATGGCATTACTCATGGGTGTTTTACTACCAGACCAACATACTTCCGGCTTCCGGGAAGTGTTAGGGATAAGAAGACGACTCGGAATCACATAGGGAAGTAACGTTGGAAATGCCTTTTTTGCGAGTTACAGTTAAAGTAAGCTGAGAAAAAAGCAACAGAAACAGCAGAGAAAAAGCAGCACGTTAATGTGACAGAAAATAATTTATTTAAAGGTTTTACTAGAAAAGGTGTTCGAAATTATGACCAGAAGTAGTCCGGCGAGTTTGACAGCAACGGTAGATGGCGCTGTGGTTTCTTTGCAGTAGATGGCGCTAAATGGTAATGAGTGTGAATAGTGACAGTATGAAGTGATCGTTCACGAACCGGTTCCAAAGATAGCAGAATGAAGTATTTGAATGATGAATAGCACGATGGGGCTCCTCCACATTTAACCAATGACGTTTGCCGACACTTTAAAGTTACATATGGACAGCGGTGGATAGGTCGTGGTGTCCCGGTTTATTGGACTGCCAAGTCGCTGGACCTATCATGTATCGACTTCTTCTGCTGGAGTCAAATGAAAAGTTGGGTGTATGAGACTCTTGTGCCATCAATTGAAGACTTCGCAGCTAGTATTTCTGTAGCTACTAGAAAGCTATCAGAGATGCCAGGAATCTTTCAAAGAGTTAGAATTCCGCTGTTAAGCATGCCGGGTTCTTCTGGTCGTAATTTCGAACACCTTTTCTTGTAAAACATTTAAATAAACTGCTTTCTGTAGCATTAACGTGTTGCTCTTTCTCTGCTGTTTCTGTTGCTCTTTTCTCTGCTTCCTTTAACCGTAACTCGCAAAAAAGGCTTTTTCAACGTCAAATTCCTATATGATTCCGAGTCGTCTTTGCATCCCTAACACTTCCTGGAAGTATGTTGATCTGGTAGTAAAACACCCAGGAGTAATGCCATTGAAATGTCGGTGATGTGTCGGCAGCGCCCTCTATCAAAAAATCAGGACACTAAAGCTGTACGTCATTTTTAATAAATTAATTACCAAGGGAATGACCTACACCCAAACCGCAAAAAAATCGATTCGTTTGTCAAATATTTATGAGCGTTTAAAATTACCCCCTCTGTTCACAGTTCAATTTTCTCTAGTTACCCGATTTCAATGTTTCCGATTTTGGGCTTAAAATTTAAGTTAAATTATAAACTTTCGAATAATTTCAACCACATGCACAAAATAACGGTAAAAAGTAGTTGTCCATTACTCTAATGTCTAAAGCGGCCTCTACCGACAATTTTTGAGCGTAACATTTAAAATTTTTTTCTAAAGAAATCGTGATATAAAGAATGATTTTAGTGAAAATCGCAAACGAATCGACCCTTTATTCCGTTTTTTATCATTGTTTGAAGTTTTGGACCTTAAACTTTAATGCCCCCTAGCTCCTACAGAAGACTTTTGCGCCCCATGGTTTCCTATTTAATAATGTTTGTCTTCATGTTTACTATCATCCCTCAAAGTTTGTAGGTCTGGTAGCGAAACACCCTGTATATGCGATAACTCAGCCATTTTTTAAGATACAGACGAAACAAAAAATGATCTGGAATATTTGTATCAAGGTCAAATGCATAAAAGAAAAATATTTTTCAATTTCTCACTTTCTTGTACCTAATTTTAAAATTTAAAATTTATAAAATTTTTTAAATGGCCGCCATTTTGAAATAAAATGGCGGATGGAACTGACTATCGAACTCGATTCAGTTCTCAGTATAAACTATGTACTACATTCAAATCGATTAAAAAATACGCGTGTTATCACGTGACAAAAATCAGATCGTTTCAAAATGTCAGCCATAAGAAAAATTCAAAGTGCTATAACACAATCATTTTTTAAGATATAGACAAAATAAAAGTGTTCTGGAATTGTTGTTTTAGGTTCTGACACGTAAAAGAAAAATATTTTTCAACTTTTAATTTTTTCACATTTAATTTTAAATTTTATTTTTTTTTTAAATTTTAAAAGGCCGCCATTTTGAAACAAGATGGCGGATGATGCTGGCCAACGAACTCGGTTGAGGCATTTGTATGTACTATGTACATACCAAGTTTCATTCAAGTCCGTTCATAAATACGCGTGTTATCACGTGACAAAAATCAGATCGTTTCAAAATGTCAGCCATAAGAAAAATTCAAAGTGTAATAACTCAATCATTTTTTAAGGTATAGACAAAATAAAAAGTGTTCTGGAATCGTTGTTTTAGGTTCTAACACGTAAAAGAAAAATATTTTTCAACTTTTAATTTTTTCGCATTGAATTTTAAATTTTAAATTTAAAAAAAAATTAAAACGGCCACCATTTTTAAAGAAAATGGCGGATGGTGCTGGCCAACGAACTCGGTCGAGACATTTGTATGTACTATGTAAATACCAAGTTTCATTCAAATCGGTTCATAAATACGTTAGTTATCGCATGACAAAAATCAGATATATATATATATATATATATATATATATATCTGATTATATATGTATATATATATATATGTCAACATTTGAATGGAGGGTGGTTTTGGGGTTTGGGGCTCATGATCAGTGAAAATATACCAAAATTTTCCGGAAGTGCTTTCCTCCGGACGGCTGCAATATGTAGCTTTTTACTTTTTGTAATTAAAGCTACCTAAAAAAGCAGAAAAACAACATTCAGCTAAATTAAGGAGGATTGGATCCTATTACCTCCATTTATACCAATGAATCTTATATATATATATATATATATATATATATATATATATATATATATATATATATATATATATATATATATATGGGTGTGTGTTAGCGTATATGTACATTATATGCTTTAACCAATAATCTCCAAGTCTTATTAAGGAAGCTCCTTTACAGAATAAACAGATATACCAAATTGGAGCATATCGGATAATTCTGTCGGAAACACACAATTACATGAATTAAGTTGGAAGATTATCCCCCGTTTCCCTCTTTATACTGGAGTAATGAAGACCTAAAACTAATCAGGGAAACGCTTTATCAAAAGGAATCTATATCCAAACTTTGAAGTTAATTCGAATATTTCTATCAAGAGTTAACTTGTTACGTACATCCATACGTAACATGCAAGCACATTAGCTCTTAAGCTTTGAATAGCTTGTGAATTATAAAAAGCGTTTTAAAACCAGATTTAAAGCACGACTAATCTATTCCAGGAAAATTCATCCTTCACCAGCAGCAAATAGAGGGAAACAATGCTATTATCTCTGGAGCAATCCTAAAGGGGTAAAAACATTAGTGGTATCTGTCAAGAGTTGTCGCTTTTACGTAAATCCATACGTAATCTGTAAGCATGTTAGCTCTTAAGCTTTGATAGCTTGTGAACTATAAAAAGTGTTTTAAAACCATGTTTTAAAAAAAAACGACTAATATTTTCAAGTAGAATACATCTATATACATCACTTCACCAATGGCAGATAGTGGAAAACAATGCAGTTATCTCAGGGTGAATGCTGAAGTGGTAAAAACATTCTTGATAAAAAATTGTCTGAATTCTATTATGAAAAAAAATTATTGCTTTATTAATACTTGGTAGACAGGCCAAACAAATAAATTTATTTAAAAACATTTTCGCTCTGAATTTTCTTTTTTAATGAAGAAAATTTGAAGTGTTACTTAATCTATTTTACTTGGATATCTACTTTGATATTTTAACGTACAATAACATTTTCTAATATTAAACAGTTAATTGGTAAAAAAAAAATTTTCTAAATGTAGCACTATTTTTTTTAATTTATATACATTTTTTTATAACTTTTGAGTTTCAGTTTTCAAACAAATTTAGTTGTTTCCCTATCTGATAATGCTAAAATTGAAATGATGCGAATTTTAGAAGCTACAACTGAGAAATAAAAGTAAAAACCATATCGCACTTACTGACTTTCAAACTGAAATTTCAGATATAATATTTAGCTTAGAAATTA
This sequence comes from Maratus speculifer, assembly GCA_964019185.1. Taxonomy (NCBI): domain Eukaryota; kingdom Metazoa; phylum Arthropoda; class Arachnida; order Araneae; family Salticidae; genus Maratus; species Maratus speculifer. The sequence continues at coordinate 183,031,210 of OZ025290.1, forward strand.
AGAGATTATGCTTTCTGTTGTAAAATTATGGTTTATAGTTATAATAGCAATTTATTATGTTTACAACTTGTTGTTATTACAATATTCATCATTCTCATGTTTGGAAATTTTTTGCTTATTTAGAAGCTTTAGAATTCAGAATTATTAACAAATTTCAAATAAAAATTACGTGAACCAGAAGTAACAGTCTAATTATACAAAATATTTGAATGAAGGTTTAAAAAAATGTTTTACTAAATTATATTGGAATGGTGATAAATGTAAATTTTTACAAAGTGTAAAACAGTACAGCCGTTATCAAAAATTGTATTTATTCATGTCGAAACTCCAGATGGGGTTTATTCAGAAATTACACATTGAGATCAAAAAACAATTGCATTAACTCTAATAAAAGAAAAATACAAAGAACTATATATTGGCTTAAAGAAATAAATAACAGAAACTTCATAAAGTACTTTTAAATCAATAGTTGCTGAGTTTTCCTTAGGAATTTAATGAAAATAAAACTATACACATATTTATTTAGGTAAATCTCAAATAGAATTTCTTGTTTGCTTATGTTATCTGTAGTTTTCATTATCAATAGATAAATGTTTGTATTAACTTTCAAAAGAGACAGCGAGAACAATTCATGATAAAGGAATTTTACGTTTAATGGTTCATGTTAGACTGCGTTTTCATTAGTTATTTTCATGCATGCAACTTACGAAAAATGCTATCTTTGCAAGTCGATCAAATTATACGAATCCTTTGAAGTAACACTTGTGAAAAGAGTTATGTAAATAAAATAAAATTCGTGATATAACTACGTGATGGGACTGTATTTAGTCTCTATATATTCTGTTATAACGATTAGATCAAAGAACGTTAAATATAAATAGTAAAATACGCGAATTATTCGCAGTCAGAAGGTTCCGCACGAAAAATATTACAATTTTTGTTTGTGTTATCAAGAAAATTATTGCTAAAAGAATAATATGACTTTGTAAAAAAAATATACAATGTATGGTTGCATATAGCTGCATATGCAACAAAAGTATAAAAGAAAATACCATAAATGTTTAAAGAGATATGGAGCCTAAATTATTCTTATTTTTGTATATTGTCTTTTTGACTTTTATTTCTTTAATTTATTGCTATTCGGTATAACACTTTTCTTTAATCTTATTCTAAACTGTTTATAATGAAATTAATTCGGTATTAACAATAAAAGTAGTGCATGTTCAAACTTCATTATGCTTTTCAGAAAATTTAATTCAGCGTAGTTAATTTTTAGCTCACAGGCTATCATAGCCTGAGAGCTTATGTGCCCGTCCGTTCTGTATGTATGTGCGTTCGTGCGTAACGCGATAACTCATGATAAAAATATCCGATCCACTTGAAATTTTGTATGTAGGTATATCCTGACAAGGCGCTTCCCTGATTAGTTTTTGGAGTTCATTCGATATGTATAAAAGGGGGAACGGGGGGCTCATGCCCCCCGTTACTTGATATAAATGGGATTTTCATGCAGAATTAAGTTTTCGTTCAAAATTTAGATTAGGATCATTCTGATGAGGCGATTCCGTGACTGTTATTAGGTGTTCATTGAATAAGTATAAATAGGGGGAACAGGGGTTCTAATGCCCCCCCCCGTTAGTTGATATATATGGGATTTTCATGCTTAATTAAGTTTTCGTTCAAAATTTAGATTAGGATCATTCTGATGAGGCGATTCCGTGACTGTTATTAGGTGTTCAGTGAATAAGTATAAATAGGGGGAACAGGGGTTCTAATGCCCCCTCCCCGTTAGTTGATATATATGGGATTTTCATGCAGAATTAAGTTTTCGTTCAAAATTTAGATTAGGATCATTCCGTGACTGTTATTAGGTGTTCATTGAATAAGTATAAATAGGGGGAACAGGGGTTCTAATGCCCCCTCCCCGTTAGTTGATATAAATGGGATTTTCATGCAGAATTAAGTTTTCGTTCAAAATTTAGATTAGGATCATTCTGATGAGGCGATTCCGTGACTGTTATTAGGTGTTCATTGAATAAGTATAAATAGGGGGAACAGGGGTTCTAATGTTCCCCCCCTTAATTTATATAAATGGGTTTTTCGAGCAGAATTTTCAGATTTCGTTCAAATCTCTGAATAGTTTTGGAAGTTTAATGGTTAAGTATATAAGAGGGGGATAACTCCTTTTAAATTATATAAATGCTAAATGGGTTTTTATTAAGAATTATCTAATTTGCTCTGAATTTTGGATATAGATTTTTTATATGATAAAGCATGTCTTTGAGAGTATAGGAGGTTCAATGATTAAGTATAAAAAAAGAGGAAAGGGGAGAGCTGTTTCCCCTTCTTAATTTTTTTTTCGAACGGAATTAACTCTTGAAAATATAAGGCTTTAACGTACAATTAGTATTTGTAGCCTGTGAGCTCAATGCCATCAGTTTAACTGGGCAGTATTCTTTATTTTTCTTTTTACGGTTTACCTAAAAAAATCTCCTTCAAAGATTAAACTTGAAACTGAGCTCAGTTTGCTTCGAAAAATGGTCGCAAACTATCATAGAGTCACAAAAGGATGTCCCTTGTCCCATAGTATTTTTGTAATGAATTCTAATTAAATTAGTCGGTTTTCAACAATTTGACCTTTATCGATTTTAAGCTACTACTGGGCATTGCCTTACACAAGCATATCGTTAAATGTAGGTAGGGGCTGTGCATATATAATGTTATCATTATGGGGGGAATTGGGGTTTTGCACACGATATCGAAATATATCTCCAAGGGGAATTTGTCAGTTATTACAAAATAATAAGCTGTCTATGAAAAAAGAGGTGTGTTCTATTCCAGGAGTATTAATGTTGTAGTAAGTGTAACATGGTTTATAAGTGTATAGTGTCATAACTTGATGACGTTCTTTGCAGTATTGTGTTTCATTTGATTATCAATTGCAAGTATATGTAAATAATTGCCATTTCCGATTAAATTTGGCATTCTTTCAAATATGAATTGATGGCGTAATACTCTGTGATTGCAACATAAGTTAACTGCAACATAAATTAGCTACAAGCTTGTTTAATTTTTCAACAAATCACAAATATAGTTTTCATAAAAGAATCATGAATATTTTATAAAATGTGTGAATAAGAATAAATTTCTAAAGTTACGAATTTCGAATTTAAAACCAAAGACAGAAGTTATACTTTTTAGATTTAGGAATTTTAATTTTTGCTTGTTCATCTGGACTGGAATCTAGTACTTTTTTTCTGAAATATATCAATTTCCTTACAAATGCGTTCAAAAAACAGTTCCTGTTTTGATTGTCTCGGCATAATGAATGTTTAGAAATACACAATACGATAAATGAATAAAAACAATAAAATAAATTGAACACTAGCAACTTAATAAATGCAACAGTTCTCTACATACAGAATAAATAAACAAATGTCAAAGAATAATAAAACGCAGACTATTTTACTTTTTTTTCCTTACTACGTTTTATCTAGCACAGGTATAAATAAATGAATACGGCTATGAATTAAAATATTCAATCGTATCTCCAGCTCGACGGACCAGAATATATGGATAAAAGAATCATGAATAGGTTATAAAATGTGCGAATAAGAATACATTTCTAAAGTTACGAATTTTGAATTTAAAACCAAAGACAGAATTTAAATTAAACCAAATAAGATAACTAGAATATTAAAAGGGTTTGAAGGTACTTACCCATCTCCCAAAAAGAACAGAACAAGTGGAAGGAAGATTGGGCTTGAGATAGTATTAAAAAAAAACATATTTATTTCGTATCGTTCACAAGCCAGAATATTTCTTTTCATCAACAATAAACTAGAATCTTAGGTTTTGCACATTCCAAGCAGAATACCCAATAAAGTTTTTATCAGCCTTACTCACACATAACAAAACAGAATCTTTTTCTTCGAATAAAGAAAACATTTGATTGCTTTACAAACGTTACATCGTTCTCTCTTAAAACGAAAAAGCTGAAATAACTCAAGTTGAGCTGAAATCCACTCTTTTCCCATGTTGAAAGGAACCTTCTCAAGAAGAGCTGAAACAACTCAAGTGAATGAGTTGTTTTTAATCAAATCATGATTGAGTGATCTGTCTTTTACTCATACTTGAGTGAAATCAAATCAATAAAGGTTAAATCCAGTAGTACTTGAGTGATTTGTAATAAAGTCATACTTGAGTGAAATGAAGTCATTTAAGACTGAATCTCGTAGCACTTGAGCGATTTGTAACCAAATCATACTTGAGTGAAATGAAGTCTTTAGGATTAAATCGAGTAGCACTTGAGTTAGCTGCAGCCAACTCGTATTTGAGTGAAGTGAAATAATTTAAGGCAAATTCAGTAGCACTTGAGCGATTTGTTATCAATTCAAGTTGGAGTGAAATGTTGTCATTTTTGATTTAATCCAGTAGCACTTAGGCGATTTGTAACCAATTCATACATGAATAAAATCAACTCATTTAAGAGTTAATCCAAAACTCCTTCAATTTGTAGAATTGAATAAATTCACTCTTAAGAAAAGCAAAATTGCTTAAAATTACAAAAATCTTCAAGCGATTTCTAAATCGTCTAAATAAAATCACATCATTTAAAACTAAATTCAGTAATCCTCGATTAATTTTTATCAATGAAATTCAATATAACATGGAATTATTGCCACATTTTCAAGTGTTGCATTTAAATTCTCATTTCGGATTTAAATTTCTGTTTATTGACATTACAAGGGTATATATATATATATATATAGAGAGAGAGAGAGAGAGAGATTGGAAAACTGTAACATGTATTCTCCAATATTTCTTCCAAGTCTTTAATTAACAAGACTTAAAACATTCTAATTTACATGACTGAAAGTTCTCTAATGAATCATAAAAACATTTTTTTTTCTTTCTAATTCAATGAAACTGTTTCCTATGTCAATTTAGGGGAAAAGGCAATTGAATCGTTATACAAAATTAAATAGAGCTTACATGAATTTTTTATTATTCTGTCAAATCAGAAATTTTTAACATCAGAATTTTCTTTTGTTAAATTTAAAAGTACATATATTCATTAAATTAAAAATACTGGTGATCTCAAAATTGCAAATTTGAAAACACTTATTCATGCAAACTGCCTAAATTTGCATAACTGTACAACAGCACCCGAACAACATTAAACAGAATATCAGCTTCTGATGCTGTGGTGCTTATGGGATTTTTCCTTTCTTTTCTTGGGCAATTTCAAGTTTACATATTTTCCAATGATACTTATAGCTTCAGATATGCTTATATACAATTTTAATTTTTTCATTAGCTTCTGATTTAATTGTAAATAACAATTATTTTTTTATTAAAAATTTACGATTTCAATCAAATAAACCAATCTTAGGCATCTTACTAAAAAAATATTGAAAAAATAAACTTGATATCAGCCCAACGACTCAACTTCAGCACCACAATGTCAGAAGCTGATTGTTCCCCTTAAGAGTTTAGATAATCCTATGCAGAAGTTATTTTCAAATATCTTGTTTGGATTTTAAAATGTTTACCTTTTTTTTTGGGAGGGGGGCATAGAATATTTGAGGATGATCTGTAAGTGGGTTAGTTTTTACTTTTGCAATTTTGGTTATTTATTTTTTTTTAATATTAATAGGAGTTTCAGACCCAGTTTTGAAAAAGAAAGTATTAAAAAACATAAAACCTAAATTTAAAAAAGTATCCCCCCCCCACACATGGCCAGTGCAGTGTTTAAATAATTGAAATTGAAAATATTTTAAATGGATAAACATCAACCCATGATACCTTGTTGTAATTATTCCTCGATTTAAATCTCAATCAAAATCATATTTCTTAAACTGACTAAATTAAAAAAAAAATATTTTAATTGTTTAGTTTGAAATCTGAAATGGCTCTGAAATCTTAGATAAAATAATTGTTACCCATAGCATTTATATAAGCACATTGCAATTGGGAAATGTGGAGGAATGTCATTAAAAAACTTGTATAGCTAAAGTTTTGATTATGGACAATTATTTTATTGTATGAAGTTAAATGCAGAAATAACTAAGAAATGGATTTATTGACCATGTGCAATTATTCTTTATATCATTTAAAACATTTGTTAAAACTTGAATTTATATTCAAGAATAACTTACTTGTTCTTCATAAAGAATTTTTGATTTAATTTTTGATTTTATTCAATGTTTCTTAAATCAACTAACTTTTAAATAAATATAAAAGTATAAGACTGCAGCAGTTTATGTCAAAAGTAGAGCCAAATGTGCAATTTAGAATGTTGCAAGAAAGAAAAAAAACTAATTTTATTTAACAACAAAAACATTTTATTTAGCAAGGACAAAATAAACCTAACATTAATTGATAACAATTCTTTCCAACATCAGATAAACAAGTTTCAATAACATCTTTAACAGGACCTTTATAAATATAACAGTCCATTTGCATTAAACATTAAATACATAAAGAGCATATTGTAATCTGTCCACTGGTTTGTCCAACTTTTAAAATCTTAGGCAAAATAGATACTTTCTTGAAAATCCTTGAGATTAAATAAGATTGTTGAATTTGACTCCTCACTCACAGTAGAATTTTACTCCTCCATGAAATCACCATCTTCCTGTGTTAAAAAAAAATATTGAAATTAAGTTAAATAGCAATAAATATAATGTTAAGGAATGATTATGAACATATTAAAATATTTTGCAGCTTTCAGATTAAATGTTTTATAAAATTTCCCATCCATAGTCTAAACATAAAATGAACCATACACTAAAAATTTTAGCTTTATAAATATTACACTACTGAAAATTCAGCCAATCATGAATAAAATGGAAATAGAATAAATAAATCCTGTGCGATTACACTTATCTGCTTGTTTAAATCATGGTGTTAAATCTGATACAATAAATCACCATTTTAAAAACAAATTTAAAATGAAAGTTCTTAAAGCAACATTATAAAATATTGTTGAAAATTCACCTTTGTTGCTACTTTCAAAATGTATCAGTGCTGGCAAATACCCAACCAATACAGGTTTTTGTGGATTTTTAGTTGTTTTTCTATATATTTGCATATTTATATAATACAAGATAGAACCTACAACAATTAGACCAGGGTTGGCACGGTTTAAACCAATTGGTTTTAACTATGGTTTAAACAACTGTTTACTCCTTTTGGTTTAAGCAACGGTTTAGTTTTAAACCAACTGGTATTTTTCTAAAAAAAAAAAAAAAAAAAAAGAAAAGAAAAAAAAAAAAGAAAAAAAAATTTCAGAAGAAATCTAATGGCATTTTCTCTTTTTCTTAATAATTTATGTATGTCAGATTATTGAATATAAATAACTTCTATTTTAACACTTTATATCAGCAATAAGCATTGGATGTAGCAGGTTTAGATCACTTTTTGGGTATAGGATTAAAATCAGTCTGCATTGGTGAATATATTTATTTCTCTTTAGAAAAAGCTTCAAACATGTGAATTGATCTAATATAAAATAGATTAAAAATATTCAATATTTAATAGAAAATATCTTAATTTTTTGAAAACTGCAGATTATTTAACGCAATAACATAACACAATCCATAAGATTTCAAGCTGCAAAAGAAATCCCCAATCTTAAGCATTAAAATCAAAATATGAAGTCGAATAAGAGAGTTTTCATAGATTGGATGCTACTTAGAGCATTTTAATAAGTGATTCCCCCCCCCCCCCCTGTTAGTTATCTGCTGAATCTATGACCAAAAATGTTGACTTCAAATTGTCATTCAAGAAACAAAATCTCAAGAAGTATTTGAAATTTATTTTTTGGATAGCTATGGAGAATATTTTACTTATCAGACTACTTTCAAATGTTTATTATTAGTAATTAAAAGATTAGTTATAATGATCCACGCTGCGTGTGGATGAAGATTTATTTGACAACGGTCACTTCCCGACTGACATTTCTGTCACTATTAATCCCACCCCTCTCCTCCTTGTCGTCCCCTTTATAATTGGCCGTTGATCTGCCATGATATAACAACAAGCTGCACTCATTGATGGAGATAAACTTTAACTCTTTCCTCACTCTGGTCCAAAACTCGAAGGCTAAGTTCAGCACAGCTAGATCTAACCCCACAATGAACCTTCCAGTTTAGTGAACTTAAAGGTGCAGTAATCTCCACAATCGGAAGAATTTTTTTAAAATTTGGTTGCATAAGATCGGGACATTGCGGGTCTCTCCCCTAAAATTCATTTGTGCTGTGTTCTGGGACACCGGGGGATCCCCTTAAATGAACAAGCTGATGATCTCACTAAGAGGTTTACTGACTCCAGTGGTGACCCCCCCCCCAAAAAAAAAAATCTTCATACTTTAACATTGACCCCCCCCCCTAAACAGAATATCAATTGTAAAATATATTTTACTTATAACCTACTGCACCATCAAAAGATAGTGAGTTAAGCATAATGAAATGAGTTCTTATTGCCCTTATCTAGAATTTAAAGAAAAAAAATACAGAAACATTTCTGGAAATTCAATGTTGAAAAAATTTAAAAGTGAAATTTAAGAATCAAGATTTACAAAGATAGCGAGTTGAGTATAGCAGAATGAGTTCTTATTGCCCTTATCTAGAATTTAAAGAAAGAAAATACAGGGACTTTTCTGGAAATTAAATGTTGAAAAAAATTAAAAATGATATTAAAAATAAAGATATTTTTTTAACAGTAAAAACAAGAAATATTAAAAATTTAAAATCCCCTCCCCCCCAAAAATGTACTTTTTCTGAAATTTCCCCCCCCCTCCCCAAACTAAGTTATAGGACGCATCTTGCGTCATCAAACCCCTCTCTGGGCACCCCTGACTGAGTCCGACATCCTGACTGATTAGACCTCTCCGGAAGACTTGATCCAGCCTATAAGCAGAAGATCAAATTGATGGTTTGTTAATTTTTCAGTTGGTCAGATTTTCGTTCCTTTGTTCATTTTAGTCGTAAGTTCTGTACATCTGATGGATTTTGTTCAGCTACTATTTGCTTTCAGTAGAGTATCGATAGGATGTAGTTGGTTGTCAGTTCTAGTCATGGCGATCTTTTGTGGATAAATTGAAACTACAGCCTGGTTGCTAGAAGATCTCACCCCCCCCCCCCTTTAAACCTTCAAAGAAGCTTGTTTTTGGCATTGCTAATAAAACAAAATTTATTCTCGTGAATAAAATCAAGGCATATTATTACATCTTGAAAATAATCCTAGCTTTATATGTTATATATACAAATGTAAAAATTGCTGATATATCTTTACCAACTGAATTTGATATTTTGACTGGGTAAGTAAATTTAAAGGGTTAATCTCCTCCCCCCAAGGGTCCTCTAAATCATATATTTTATCAGATTATAGGCCACAAGAATAAAGCGATGACACACCACAATGAATTGTGGGGGTGACACCTAATATTGAGTTAACTGAATGAAAATGAATTAAATTTAATAATTGCAACTGTATTAATGCTATATTGTCATTAAAAACATTATGTACAACTTTTATGATTCTATAATACCAGGAAGCCGGTTAAAAATCGTTTGAAACATTACAGACTTACATAAACCAGATTATTATTATTAAATATAAATGAAAAAAAAAATAAGGCATGTTTTATTAATATAACATGCACAATACTGTACATTTTAAAAAAATGCATTAAAAGATAGAAAATTTCACTAAATTGTTTTTATATATGGCAAATTATTTTTGCTGCCAAATTTAAGGATATCACAAGTAGGTCAAAATTTGGCACTTTGCTAGTAATACTGCTGTTACAGTAGACTTCCTCAAATCCGCACAGCTTGGGACCAGAGGTTTTGCAGATTTTAGAATTTTGCGGATTTCTGGTCATTATTTTCTTTACATTTTTTAAACAGTAATTTGAATGTAACTAACAAGGAAATCTAAACTATTGTAAAGGCTTACAGTATAATAAAATATTAAAATAAGTAATAAACTAAAATAAGGATGCACAACCTGTGGCCCGCGAGTTTCATCAATTTACAACTGGAAAAAAATTGAAATTTTTGTGCTTATGTCGTAGGAAAAAATCGTCAATTTACTGCGGGAAAATGTAAAATTTCATCACATAAGAATCGCAAATTTCTTTGATTGGTACGCAGGGTTGGCACGGTTTAAACCAATTGGTTTTAACCATGGTTTAAACCATGGTTTAAACCAAATGGTTTTTTTCTCAAAAAAACCAATTGGTTTTTTTAAAGAAATCTAATGACATTTTTTCTTTTTTCTACATAATTTAAGAGTTTGAAATTATTGGATATGAATGTTTTCTACTTTTAACACTTTATTTCAGTAATAAGCATTAAATATAGTGGGTCCAGGTCATTCTTATATTCATAGGATGGAAATTAGTAGTGTTGGTGAACATATCTAATGCTTTAAAGAAAATTTTTAAAACTTGGGAATTTTTCAAAGATAAAATAGGTTTTTAATAATCAATTATTTAGTATAAAATATTTTAATTTTAGAAAAATGCCTATTTTTTAAAACAATCTGTCATAACATACATGATGATTTCGAATATGGAGCCACAGAACTGCATACAACTTGATCTTTAAGATTTTAGTCAAGCTGTAAAAGAAATTCTTCTTGATTAGGGAAATGACCCGGGTGTCATCCTCTAAAGGGTGACACCAAATCTTTATTTGCAAATAAAAAATACAATTTTATAAAATTTTGGAGACTAATTAGGAAATAAAATGAGATTTTTAGCTCATGATGCAATACAGCTAGTTTTCTTTTCTTTGCTAAAGTGAAGTTTTATACAGAACGGTGTGTCTAAATAAGATATGCACCAGGGAACAAAAACCAACCTATTCAACGAGTGGGTAACAAAAGCAAACTTTAAAAGAAAGAATTTTCTTCTACGTATAGGCACGGCATTGACTTGTGCAGACTATGGGTCGAGTGATGATTCACTTCTGCGGTTTTTTTTATGCAGAAGGACAAAAGGTAAATAAGGAATGGTAAGGTTATTTTTTATAAGAATGTAGAATTGAGATTGAAAAAATATGACAGATTGGAAAGGAGGAGGAGGAGGAGGGGGGGGGCTTGACACCTTTTACATCTGTCCCGGGATGTCACCCATCCTAGCTACACCACTGCACACCCACTTCATCTCTGACAAGTAAATAAATTTTCCTGCCTAAGAAAACTGTACCAAACACAAACCATAAAATAATACTTGAAAAAATAATTATAAGAAAATATTGCATTAATCCTTACTATCTGTTAAATAAATGATCGGAAATAAAATACACAATTTTATAGTTTTAGTTTACATACTACATACTTTTTTATAAAATAGTAATTTTCCATTTTATTATGCCAAAAAATTTGTATAACTGCAAAGGAAGTTTGGTTTATTTTACATTCTAGTAGGAGTGTGTGTGTGTGAAGAGGGGGGGGACGGTTAAAAGTATTTTATAGAATTTTATGTAGCGGGTTACTGATGACTATTTCTGACCAGTAAACTCTCATGCGTACTGGTCTTTGGGACCAGTAACTTTTTTTTAAAATCAATTCTACCACTGGGCTATGCATAAAAAATGTTAAGGGAAAGAGATGATATTACAAGGTATTTTCTAAAGAGAAAGAGGATTTGCTTTTTGGTATCGTTGCATAATATTTAGGAAATAATACTTGCATTTACCAGTATAGAAAGACAAACTTTTGTCCACTGTTTTCGTTTTATTTATAAATTCTCATTTAGATTTAAAGCTACCTGGGAAGCAGGCACAAGAAAACTATTATTTCTGCATGCATTATATAACAACTTATAAATATTAAGCAGATTATTATAATACAGACCATGCATGCAATAATTTTGCCCAATAACAGTATGAAACATTGCCAAACAAAACAGTAACACAAGTTCAACATTAAGAATGAAAAAAAAAAATCTCAGAAATGTGTATAATGTAATCCGGAGCACGTTTTTACTAAGACACTGCAAACAAGACGTAAATACAATGTTTTGATAAATTTCTATGAATAAAGATATAATAATTACAAAACTTTAATACAAGGCAATTAAATAACGAGATATTTACATTGCATTAACAATTTTTACTCTGATTAAATATACTAATTTATTTTATTAAAGCACGAAAGTTTTGTAGCAGCACTGTAACACCAATTATTAATATAGAAATGCATTAAACACATCCTCAATATTACCGTGTGACACGACATTTTAATTTCAAGGTATGATACTGTTATGAATTTTAGTCTGTTAAAAAGAGAAGGGAAAGTTATTAAAAGAAAGCATAATTAAAATAAAATACTTATATAAAACTTACTTACTTCGTAAAAAAGGCATTTTCAGCAAATTGTTTAGCGAACGCCGGAAGTCTCCATCTTATCTTGCAAGGTCACGTGACGAGTCAGCGGCGAAAATCAGCGCGGAAAAAGAGCTGTTTCATTATTGAGTTGAGTTGTTTAGTTTTAAAGCTGTATGAGTGGATTAGAAAGAGAAAAAATCAAACCAAGATGACTGAATCGGTTAAAAATCAACTCATTCACGATCCAATAAATTAGAACTCTTTCTTGAGCAGCCAAATCCACTCTTTCGTTTTAAGAGAGTTCATTTAATTTCAATATCTTTGTATAGAATAGCATACCGAATCATTTTGTTAACTGAATTACGCATCTACTGATGACAGAATGTTTCTTTGAATGAAAAACAAATTGCGTAACGGCAAACGAAAAAAAATAAAGAAAAAAATCATTGTCAAGGTGGCTGGCGTTGTCATGGAAATTCATGCATAGGTTCTTCTTTCGTCCATAGTTGTTGTAATATGGAATCGTAAAACTATGAGCACTGTAAAAGCCATTTGTAACACTAGCATTTAGTTGATTGGTCTGCCATTTTGAATTCACTATGAATCTAAAGTGTATGTAAGCTGCTTTCCCGATGTCGCCATCCCTGTCATCCCTGTCATCCCTGTCTTAATACCATTATCATTTTTGATTAAACCTTTTTTTTTTTTTTTTTTTTTTTTTTTTTTTTTTTTTGTAATTTTACATTAAAATATTTTGCTATATTTTTTTAGTCTGTTATCTATTTTATTAAAATGCAAAGTAATTGTTAATTCATTACATGATTATAAAATTATTTAATTCAAAAATATGTAATACTCCAACATTTGGCATAAATATTCTTATGTGTATGCACATATAAACTGTAGTTTGATAAGCCAATGTGAAGTATATTTGAAATTGTACTTGTTTTGTTTGAATTTCTTACTTTCTTCTTTTTACTATGAATTTCTTACCCTCCCTTCCCCAGTGAGAAAGCAAGTTCATAAATAATTCAACACTGTTGAATGCATTATATGTAATAAAAATCTATTATTGAACCTTTTTAAATAGCAGCTATTTCTTTTAAATGTTATTGGATATAAATTTATATACAAATTGACATATAATTAATTTATTTTGAATTGAATCCATTACGTTCTCGAGAAATGCATGTATTGCAATTCTATATTATAACTCTAAATAAATAAAAAAAAAATCAAAAAATGTAAATTTCATTACGAAACATTGATAAAGATACCGCTACGAGGGAGAGGAGGTAGTTTGAGGTATGATACCGTATGATATCGTAAGGGTGAAAGTGTTCAAAAATTACCAAACAATTGATAATGTTATGTATAATACACAGCCTCTAATCTAGACTTTAAAAGCTGATGTACACCGTATCTGAATTTCCAAATCGTCCATGTCTTTAAGGGCTAATAACCGGCTAATTACCAACGATAATTTTCGAAAAACATTATCAACAATGCTTTTACACTTTTGCTACGATAAGTGCCTCCAGCGCTCCTCAGCAGGCTTGCTGAGTAATGCCCATAAATCGAAATTTGTGCTTAACTGAAAAAAGCGCTTTTCTCGAAAACTAGGTGACTTAGGGGAATTTCTATAGCTTTCATGCAAGGTTTTAAATTCATGTGTAATACCTCTAATTTTTTTTTTCAGAATTTCCCATCTAAATTCGGATTTTGTTGGGGGTATATATTTTTGTGCTATATTTTTGATGATATCTCTAAAAACAAAATATCTAAAATTAAAAGAAATAAATTTTAGAATTTAGCCCGACAAAAGCCTTCAAACAATACCTACAAAATATTAAAAGATGTTTTTTTTGTATGTTGGAATGTGGTTTACAACGGGGGTTCTTTTTTTATTTATTTACTGCGTCTCTCGGTTAGACTAAAGCATTAAATTTTCTACTTTGTTTCATTCAAAGATTTAATTTATTAATTTTTAAAAGATCGCAAAGAAAATTTTTATACATGAGCTATCTTTTGTTTCCTTTTCTCAATTCTGTTTCAGTTATTCAAAACAAACAAAAAACTTCTTTTTTTTTTTTTTTTTTTTTTTTTTTTTTTTTTTTTTTTACATATTCTGTTTATATTTCTTGAGAGTAATTCTGACTTTGGAATTTTTGTTATATTCAAAAAATGATGTTTCCAACAAACACATTTTTTAACTGCCAGCGCTATGCTTAAATTAATTATAAATTGTTTAGTTAAAAATTAGTTAAAAATTGTTTAAGAGAAAATACTTTAAGCACACATTCTTTCTTTTTGTTATTTCCTTTGCCTGTAAGCAAATGTATATAGAAACAAAAATATTTTAAAATTAGAGTTAAACAACGAGGATTTAACTACAAAGATTAATCGCTGTCATTAAGTTTGATTTCGAAGTAATTTAAGATTTTAAACAATACATAAAGAAATTGTTTCCTGAATGTTTCTGCTGCATTTAAAAAATATTTTAACTTTAAAATTTGTTTCATTTAACAGATGCACTTATAATGCTTATAATAGGATAATTAATTTTAATTAAAAAGTATCTGTCTATTATATTATGAGATTCTATGCAATTATTTTTCCTTACAAAAAATTTGAAAGATGAATACAGAACTATAAAAATGAAATACATTAATTTTATTCAATTTTAAAAAGAAGGCATAGCTTCATAAATGAAAACAACGCATTTTGATATTAAAAGAAAAATTACTTAAGAAATATTTTGCAAGAAGCGGGCGTAATTTAATATTTAAATACAGAAATATGTATATATATTTCAGAAAGGCACAATTCATTATGTCACAAAAGGGCACCAATATAAAAAAAACTCCCAGCTTTTACCGAAAGGAAAATCTAATTAATTTATGCTTTTTTTTTTTAATTTCGCTCATTTTACTCAAACATAGGAAGCTAAAATTGTGACATAAGCTTTCGCCAAGTTGCTTCTTTAAAATTTTATTAAAACACGTATTTTTGTCACCCTTTGTGATATAGAATTTGATGCTGGCAGATATAAATATATAGTTTTAAGCTATATGCGAATTGGAACAATGGTTAAATTAATAAAAGCAACATTACGATAAATAAAGCTTATTTAAGGGGATACGGAACACATTTTAAAATTATTTTTCTTCATTGATTTATAATAAAACTTATTTGTGATGGTTAAACATGTTATTTGTAAACAAAATCATATGATAAAACTTCGCATACATTTTTTTACTTAAATTTAAAATTTATTAAAAATGTGGGGTAATTTAAAATCATTATCATTCGAAATATTAATTTTAGAATTTCAATTTTATTTTACTTAAATAAAAATAAATAAATAAATATTTATTTAATTTATTATTATTTTAAATTATAATTTAAATAAAAATTAAAAATATTTAAATAAAAAATTAAAAAATATGATGTAACACGTTTAAAAAAAATCACATTTTTCAAAAGTATTTTTTTTTATATTTGTTGAACCAGAATTAAAGAAAAGCAACTGAAAAAGACAGGTTCCAGGAGTTTCAATCATTTATCTTTAACGGTTCTTGCCTTTTAACAAGTACCAGAATTGATTTAAAAAAAAAAAAAACACTAAACGAACAGAAAAGCATTTTCTCAAGAAGTCTTCTCCACAGCAACCTTTGCTTGGAATCTAAATTTTGAAAAAAAACAAAATAACAACAAAAAATAATAATATGACTTGAACCAGTCGAGATGAAAACTTGATTTAAAGGTAAATTTAAAGACAAGAAAATTTTTTTAATATAAGTTTTAAAGAAAACTTTAGAGTTTTGCGTACTAAATCCCCCAAATTAAATCCGTTTTTAGAGAAATGCTGGCGTTTTGATAATGAACGTCATGCACTCCAGAATTTAAAGTTGCTCTAGCTTAAGATAGAGGTAAAACAAACAACAACAGCAACCATAAAATAACTAATAAAAATTGTAATTTAACAAATTACAACGACTATTTAGAAAATAATATTTTTAAAGACTATAATTTTAGACATATAAATGATTTATATATTTAAAAAAACAATAACATTATTTTTATGATGATCAAAAAGTAACTTACGTAATAACAGAATTATATTAATATGCCTGGTCACTTAGAGTCACGTTAATATTCCTGGGCCAATCATAAACAAATATTAAATGAAATTTCAGTTTAACAATTTTCGGTACAGTAAATTTTTTAATTTCTAAACATCGCACATTTTCAATTTTTGCACCGTCGTATAAAGAAAAAAATTACTTTTAAGTGCAACTGGTTTAAAGCCTGTATCTAAATTTGTTACTAAGTTATTTATTTTTTGTAGTTTTAATACTTTTTGTCATCGTGGCAACAGAAGTATTCCATTTCTAGACATTAAGAATGGACCAATCAGAAAAGGAACGAAATAAAAAAACAGAGGCATTCAATTTTTGGACGTTAAACATAGACCAATCAGGAAACGAATAAAATGAAATAAGTTGTGGAATTCAAAAATTAAAAACATTCATATTTCCGAATTCTCTACTGACAGCAACAACTATTTTTCCAAATAGTTTAAAAAAAAAGGTCCCAGAATCCTTGTTTTATCAAAAAAGCGATTGCATTAAAGGGGGATTCTACATTCTAAAAAATAAATACGTACGTTTAGACATTAAAACAGGTATATTGACGATACAAAAACGATTTGTCTGTATCGGTAAAAAAAAAAGTCGTCTAAATTGCTAAATACACGATCTGGTGTATCGATTTATTAATACTCATTTTCGTGCTTAGAGTAGCTTAGTTAGCGGCATAAGTATTTAAAATGATAACACATTACCAAGAAATACAGAGTTGAATTCGTAAATTGCATGTTAATGTACTTATGTCTGCGTAATATGCAAAATGAAAGATGGATTTAATTTACATAGTACAAAACATGGTCGTATTGTGAGGTAAATTTCGAGCTAAAAATTTTTATAGTATATACACAACCAATTTGCATGCAAAACAAACACGTGTGCTTGGCTTGTATTTTTTCTTTCCAGAAGATATTTTTAAGAGCACTAAATACTCTAATTTTAATTTACAAAAAAAAAAAAAAAAAAAAAAAAAAAAAAAGCTTTGTCGTATATAATATTTACGGCAAACTATTCTCTGTTAAAGTTTCTTTGCAATAGTGTAGTCATAATTTAAGAGTAGAATCTGTATAATCTAAATAAATAAACTTTTGTAAAATAACGCACATGGATTTTTAATTTTAAGGAATAAAAATTGGATACACTGGATTTGAACTCACGATTCGCGACTTCCTAAGCTATTAACTTCAGCTATTATTGAACAGGGCATTTTTTCAAGTACAACTATATATTGCGTTGACAAAAGTGCACAATACATATATTTCTACATAATAATCTCTTGTTATACATATTTCTGTGTAATAATATGTTGTTACACATATTTCTGTGTAATAATTTGTTAATGCACATATTTCTATATAATAATATAAATTTATTCAATGCATTTGTCTACATGCATTGACTACAATATTGTGCTATATGCATTGAACTAATTTATATCATTTATAAATTAGTTCAATGCATGTAGTTATATTATAAATCTTAGTAAAAATATGTTATTAACTTATACAAAACCATTAAAAATAATACATTTTATTAAATACATAATGATTCTTAAATTTGTAAAAAAAAAAAAAAAAAAAAAAAAAATCCGTTTGTTTTAATTTATTTGCTATGATAATTATTTCATTCATTTAAATATTAAGTTAATCTTTAAATACACTCGCATAAGACAATTCCAAAATAAATAAATTAATAATACATATATAAATAATACTACATTATTTAAAAATACATGAATTAAAAAATAAAATAAAGAACACATCAAAATTCCAACTTAGCCCCCCCCCCATCTACCATTTAACTTCAACAACAAACCATCTCTTAACGAAATACCTTTTTCTTAATTACCCTACAAAATCTTCCCCAGAACAAAGCTCTGTGGTCCGTTAATCTTTTCCGGCACACTGTGCTCAGTCTGGGATACCTAATTTTAATTCCAAACTTGCAAACGGCACCAATAATATTTTAGTAAAATTTTGCGTTTAGAATAAAAGCTAAATTTAAGGAATTTAAAATATCTAAATAATTCGTTTGTGGATTCTGATGTCAGTCGATAATTTTTCATTTTACTACAGATTTTGTCCGTGCCGGAAAGGGTGAAGGCATTCACCTTCTGACATTAGGGACATCAGATAGACTCCAACCAGTGAAAAGGTATGCTTTTTTGTATTTTTAACAAATTTATCCCCCAAGATGAATCATAGATTTTTTTTAAATTTAAGCTGGTGTTGGGCTGCGGCCGGTATTCGTATGATTAGCTGTTGTACGCTGATACCGGACCCGGCTGTGCGCCTATCTATCGGCGACACTCGACCAGCATATCGAAAAAGATACGGAGCCGGTACGGCAGTCGTAACAGTACCGTCGCGTCGGTAACAGCAAAGCGGCTCTGGCATGATTGCTTACCGATAGCTCTGTGTTTGTTGGGATCTCTTTCAATTCAAATGGCCAATTTCATTAAGCGCCTGGGTCATATTGTCCCAATACATATTTCGCGCTACTCCTTATTTAATTTTCCTCATGCGAAGCACCTTTTTAAACTATATCTATATAAGCTAAATTTTCAACTGATTAACCAAGTGACTCTATACCTGAATTTTTTACAAGTCACTCTTGAGACTATCTTTTTTTATATATAATTTTAAACAATCCCTTTTGATATAGTGGGTTTGACTACACCAGATTTATCCCATTGGGTTTTTTATTGTCCAATAACCAATTAGCTATTTTTTCCCCACTGCATATATTATAACTCCACTATATATCTCACGAGAGCAGATCCAGTTTAACCGAGATCAGGGGTTGCTTTCCATAAATATTTCGGGATAATTTTTTTTATTCTTAAGTGGAAATCTTCATCATGTATAATAAATTTTCTTCATCCTATATTGTTAGGACAATCGCCTACACTGTAAAAAAAATCTGGAAAGTTACTAAGATTTTTCTAGTAAACTTGTATTCCAAGAACTTTTCATGTAACGGTAACAGCAAAAACTCACGTAACCTTCCTCGGTTACATGAAATTTTGCTGTTATCGTTATATAAAAAGTTCTTGCAATACAAATTTACTAAAAAAAAATTGTTTTGTAACTTTGCAGTATTTTTTTACAGTGTATATGTTTGGCACACACACTGCATCTGTTTTCTAAAGGTTGCGTCACAAACAAAATGCGTAAAATTTCACATGTACATACAAAAATAATTTCGTTTACTTATTAATAACATTAATTAAATTTACCGATATTTTCCTTGTGGCCTTATTTCTTGCATAATGTAAAATCTATTTTTTATACTTTCATTAATACTGTTATATTTTTACAAAGAAAACAAAAACATAATTTTAGAAAATGGGCTACTTTTCAAGTTATCCTGATGGATGCTATAGAAAGCAATATGTAAATATTATCGGTACTACTATGTTATCCCGTCGATCAAAAAATTGTTGCCAAACTATAAGATTAAATGCCAATAATGGATGATAGTGAATATCACATTCAATGACTTTAAATACGATTCACGTGTTTAAAATGTCATTAAATGATTTTTATTTCGACTTTTTATTAATTTTTTTTATTAATATTCTCCTAATTATTTGTTTTTTCGTTATTTAAAATAAAATTTATTTCAATTATGTATAATTTGGCTATTAGTTTGGCGATTTGTATAATTTGGCGAAACTGGTCAACGGGATAACAGAGTCGTACCATATTATCAATATAGTAATTTAAGTAGACACTTCTTGTTGGAAAAACCCAGATTAAGTTGCGTTTTATCGCCCTTCTCCCTTTAAAAAAAGAAAAATATATGTAGTTTTTTTTTGTCCAATTCCAAAAATTTTACTAATTTGTTGCTTAAAATTTTAAAAATTTAAAAAACTGCTTGAGCAAAAAAAAAAAAAAAAAAAAAAAAAAAAAATTGGATTGTTTTTTGTGTGACATTTATACCGGAAAGACGGGTATAAAAAATTCAGTGCTAATAAAACAATTATTGTTTCTATATCTGAAATGTAAAGATAATTTTCCATAAACATCCATTTCCTTATGTTTTTTGTTTTCAAAAGATAAATAAGTCCGGATATAAAGCAGAACCTAATTTATATTAGCTTTCACAATTCCCCCAATCCAAATAAATTAAGTATCTTTACCAGCGTTGCACTAATTATTTGATAAATATTTTCTTTTGTAACGTGATTATTTAATACAAACTTTCGCAAATAAAGTCACTGCGAAAGCTACTTCATTTTCTTTCATGTTAATGACCATACGCTCTATAATTAGGCAAATCCAAACTAGAATAAACCAAATAAAATATCAATGACATCTAAACAAATGCTATTTTGTGTTTCTGATTAGTTATTATCTTGCAGTAATTGAATTTATTTAATAGCTTATATTTATTTCTCTCTTCAGTTAAATTATTTACATTTTTATTTTCTTTTAGTAGAAAAAATAGTTTGCTTAGCATGTTAGTTTATAAATCCAAATGAGTTACAATGCTGAAAAACTCATTATCATTAAAATTTTGTCATAAAGTTGTTTATTGAAAAGTTTGTAGTTAATCTCGATTACATTTGCCAGGGTTTAATAAGTGTTTAATGAAAATTAAATTATTTTAAAAATTATTAAATAATAGACTGTGTTAGATTAAGTAAATGGCAGAAATAATATACTTCTTTTAACAACAACAAGAGAAACTTGATGTTAAAAATATTTAAAAAATAATAATTATTTTGAATAAGTTAGATATAAATATAATAGCTTTTTATATTAGCATATTTATTAAGGAAAAATAGTTCCATAAATGAATTTCTATATCAACGAATTAAGTTCCAGTAATACAGTAATCGAATCCTTGTAGCCCAGTAAATTTAGACCAAAAAAGGGGTCGATAGCTAAGAAATTTATAATGAGCTAAAATTTTCAGGATTAGCTCCTGGATATGTATAGAATGGATTCTGAAAAGTCTCAAAAAATTCGATGTCGGCTTCTATAAAAAATGGCGGATCAACTGTGGTCGCCAAATAATTGCGCCTTGTTGGATGTTTTTCTGCAAATTTCAGTCAAAAGTGAATATTTTTCGCTTCTACAGGAAACGAATGCTGTCAGCAAGTATGCTAATTGAGCTAAGGTTTATAAAATAAAGAAATTATAAACAGCGCCGTGCGAAGGGGAGGGGGGAGGAAGCAATCGCCGCGGGCACGGAAATTTAGGGGGCGTCAAATTTATACTACCAATGTCATTTTTTAGCCTATCACAAGAAAAAGTTGGGAGTGAGGGGATGTAAATAGCAACTTTGGACAGGGCGCATTTTTCTCTTCGCACTCCCCTAATTATAAATGTACGGTAATTCAATTTATTTAAACTGAAATTACTTAAAAAAATAAAATTCGTTTTTCAGACATCGCCTTCCAGACAATCAAGAGATGATTCTGATTTGAATAAATTATCTGAATGGTTACTGCTTCACAATCCTTTTGATAATCCATGTCCGAAACATTTGTTGATGAATATAGCTAGTGGATTGGTTGCTGATGATAAAACAAACTGCGACAATGCAAAGAAAGTTGGTGAAAATTTACTGTCTTCAATCATAGGATGTTTATTTGAGGAAATAAAACTTCAACGGAAAAAGAGAGTTATACCAATATCGGCAATAAATAACACATTGATAATAAGGAATTCAACTGTGATATTCAATCCTCTACAGTTGTTTACCAGGATTGCTGCTGTACTCAAGTCAAATGAAAATTTACGAGATTATCTCAAATACGAATTGGCTCCTCAACCTCCTTCCCTCTTTTATGAAGTTTCAATGAGGAAGAATGTTAAATCAACTTTAGCTGCTATCATTGAAACAATCGAGCTTTGTGTTGAACCTCCGCCAACTTGCTCGTTTATTGTAGATGGAGGATTTCTTTTGCATGCATTAGTTTGGAATGAGTCCGACACCTACAGAGATATTTGCCTCAAATATGTTAGATTTGTCCAGAAACACTTTTCTCCATGTGAAGCAGTTGTTTTTGATGGGTACACTTGTGCCTTATCAACTGAAAGTGTAGAGAGGCAAAGAAGATTGATGTCGAAAATGTCTGCTACTATTGCTTTTGACGAAAGCATGATGGCCACAATCAAACAAGCTGCTTTTCTACGGAACTCAGAGAACAAGGCTAGTCTTATTCGAATGGTCATGGGCTACTTCCAGGCCGAAGGAATATACCCTACAGGCGGATGATGATGCTGATGCACTAATCTGCACAACAGCAATTAATTCAAGTATGACCAATTCCAGATTAGTCACAGTAGTTGGTTCTGACACAGATCTGCTGACCTGTCTCATCGCACGAGGTAACCCAGGAAAACCCCTCTTCTTTCTACGACCTCACGAACAAAAATGCTACAACATACTTAAAATTCAAAAATCCCTTGGCCCCATGAAGGATTCCATTCTCTTCCTACATGCAGCAACTGGATGTGATACCACATCAGGAATTTTCAGGAGGGGGAAATCCTCAGCTTTTAAATTGATAAAGAAAAACCATGAACTGCTTTCATTGACTTCCTTATTCAACAGTCCTAAACTTAAACCCCAAAAGGTAATTGAAATTGGGGAGATATTCATGAAGAATCTTTATGGGGGAGAGAAAGTTGACTCCTTAGATGAGCTGCGATATATCCGTTACAATAAAGAAGTAACCAAACATCTCTCATCAAAATTTAACCTTGCCGTTCTTCCACCAACAAGTGCAGCAACTTCGCAGCATTCTCTTCGGGTTTATCTTCAAGTTCAACAGTGGCTGGAAAACAACCTAGATTCTACTGAATGGGGATGGGTAATGAAGGAAGACAGATTAAACCCATTACCTTCAGCACTTCCCGCAGCGCCCGAAGATCTTCTGCAGCTTATCTCTTGTGATTGCCAAAATAATTGCAACAAGGGACTGTGATGAAAGATGTCAGTGCAAGAAAGTAGCTCTCCATTGTTCTAGGTTTTGTTTCTCATGCTTAGGAGAAACATGCACAAATTCAGTTCATCCAATTAACGGATTTGAAGACGACGATAGCGATTGAATGAGTGGCATTCTGGTACTTTTGTTTTAAGTTTATTTAACATAACATTATTAGCTTATTTATTACAAGCATTTTTTACTGTATTTTGACTTTGGATTTAAATTTTTGTGTCTTGTAATAAATAATTTAAACTTGTTCTAACTTTCTGTTTTTTTTTTTACACAGTCCTCCACAGTTCCATTTCTATATAGAAAAATGGAATATCTGTCATTTTTTAAAACAAAATTTCAAAAATAATTATCACAAGTAGGATTACAAACATACAGATGACTTGCCAATAGTTTCTTAAGTACGGCAAAACAGGCTAAGGGCCAATGAAATTTTATTAATTTGAAGACAAATAAATGAATGTACAACTCATTTGTAGCTTTTATTTTGATAAAAACTAGGTACAGCGCTCGACTAATCGACTGAGGCCTGGGCAGGTATCTTTTTACGGCAGCCCTACACCTTAATGTTTTTTTTAAAAGACCATTAAAAAGCCTCAATAGAGAGATTTTTTTAGGAATTCTATTTTTCTTTTTCTAGTGGGTTTTTTTTTTGAGGCTGTTTCTTGCACGGGGGCTCGGGGCACATACCCCGTGTGCCCTTGCTTTAGTCAAACCTTATGTATACATTAAAACAGATGTAAGTAGAGCTCACAGAATTTTTCAGAAGTAAAAAAATATTGATATATGATTTAGAAATGGAAAAAAACATTGGACGATGCAAAAAGGTCTTAGCGGCCATCTTTGATCGACCATTTTGGATAGAAGCACACATGAGAACGTCTGAGACTTTTAAGGTTGTTTTTCACTCGTCTTAAGGAGCTAATTCTGAAATTTTCAGCTCATTATGAATTACTTAGCTACCAAACCGTAAATTTAGTTTTTGAGGCTGTTTCTGGCATGGGGGCTCGGGGCACATACCTCGTGTGCCCTTGCTTTAGTCAAGCCTTATGTACACATTAAAACAGATGTAAGTAGAGGTCACAGAATTTTTCAGAAGTAAAAAAATATTGATAAATGTTTTAGAAATGGAAAAAATATTGAATGATGCGAAAAGGTCTTAGCGGCCATCTTTGATCGGCCATTTTGGATAGAAGCACACATGGGAACTTCTGAGACTTTTAAGGTTGTTTTTTACTCGTCATAAGGAGCTAATTCTGAAATTTTCAGCTCATTATGAATTACTTAGCTACCAAACCCTAAATTTACTGGGCTATTGCACTAATACCGCACAGTCAGTTGGTATTATACACTCAAACTTTCACCTCAAGTTCGCAGATGTTTATAATAGAAATTAATCTAAAAAACAAAAACAAAGAGGTACAAAAACAGAGATGGTATTTTTAATGAAAAAAATTAGGTATTGTCTACGTAAAAGTTTACACATGAAAAATTTGGATCAGTCGTTAACTTGAATGGATGTCTTTAATATTATGTTTCTATTGATATATCAGCGAAACATTCTCTAGAGTGGATAAGTACAGAAAATTTTCAAGAAGATTTTTTTATTAAAATAATGACAAATAAATTAATAAAGAAATGACTGCTTTAATATTATTGTAAACTGTGCCCGCTAATAGTGATTTAGTCGTATGATATCTATTTTGAAAAAGAAGAAACTAATCAGACATCAGTATTCTTTTAAAAGTGTTGATGTAAAAAATAGTAGTATATATAAAAATAATAACACTGATAAACAAATTTTAACGAATTTTCGATTTCTCTATATACGTTGGGTGTTTCTTATAGATTTCAAGCTGCTGAAAAAGAATATGTTTGTAAACATTTTCTATCACCCTCCAATTTCGAGAAATTTCATTTATACGTTTTGGAGTATGTAGGCATCGTATAGGCATTATGATTATATTACATTACTATTTTTCATGCATTTGATTCACACAAACATTCCTTTTTCGTATTACAAGGATAGAAGATACAATAAGAGAGTAGATACAGATGTCCCTCTAATAAATTTTATGTTAGCAACCTTGAACAGAGAGCTCTAGCCACCCCCACAGTATTTGACTTTAACGCAAATCCATGACAGTAATTTTCGGGACGAGTGTACTACTATTTCTTTGTCCTGTAAGACTTTTTAATTAAATTTTGATTATGATTATCCTGTTTTTCCCTACAATATGTAAAACACGTCTAGAGGATGCGTTAATGAACCCGATTATTTTCGCTATGTGTGCCGGGAGCTAACTTTAAAAAAGCATGGATGCGCTTTCACGCCGTTAATAAAGACTGTCTGTCGTATGTAATTTGGACATAAAGTAGGTGAAAAAGATAAGAAATGGGCACCTCATTCTTGTTGTACACGATGTGCTACAAACCTCTGGGCGTGGATGAAAGGTACAGAAAAAGTGTATGTCCTTTGCTATACCCATGATATGGCGCATGCCGAAGGAACATATAACTGACTGCTACTAATGTATTACAAAAATTAAAGGATTCTTTGCAAGAAGTAAATATAAAATTAAGTACCCGAACTTAGATTCAGCAATGTGACCAGCATTACATATTGGTGATTTACAAATACCGAAACCTCCAGAGAATTTCCCATATGACGATGCAGCAATAGAAATGGAAATTTAAAGCAGACATTAAGCCACTTATATCATTACAATAGCTTAAATCATCTTTTCTTGAAAAAAATGTCGAATATTTCTTATTAAATCTTGATAAATAGATATCTTTGTATTGTTTTTCAGGAGATTCCAACCTTGCAATCTTGATCCAAGTAATTCTGAGTTTTCCAAGTAGTTCTGATAAAACTGAAACTTCCTCTACATCTGAAATGAACTATTATCCTGGCATAAATGAAGAACCACACCTAATTACTCAAAAATAATTAAATGATTTTGTGAGAGACTTAAATTTATGAAATAAAAACTCAAAATTACTTGGATCAAGATTACAAGGTTGGAATCCCTTGAAAAACAATACAAAGATATCTATTTATTGAGATTGACGTAAGAAATATTCGACATTTTTTTTCAAGAAAAGATGATTTATGCTATTGTAATGATATAAGTGGCTTAATGTCTGCTTTAAACTGTCAGTATAACTCGGAACAATGGCATATAAGAGAGCAGCCACAGATAAAACATTTACCGCTACATAAAGTATGAAATTTCTTATTAATATAATTTCTTTTTACAAAAATTCTTCTAATTTTTCTGAAACTTTATAAACAATGCATACTTTCAGTGTTTTAAATATTAATTTTAAGCTTTATAAGTGTTTATTTAAAAGTTTGTCATTACTAAAATACCAAATGATATATTTTATAAAGTATATGTGTTGAATAAATACTACAAAATTCAGATTTTCAAGATTTTGAATTTTTTAAAAATCTGTGGGTGATGGAAACATTTTAATGACATATTCTTTCATAGCACCACCTAATATATAAAAGTAACCACATACTTAGTTAGAAACAGAAACCTTGTTTATCAGTGTAATTTAAGGAAAAAAAAGGACTATTTTTTCAAGACCATAAAGAGTGAAAATAGAATTGTATGAGGAGGAATGAATATCAAGGGGAAAAATGTGTTTGTTTGTCTATGTGCATTTTTATTTAAGAAGATAGATTTATTGAAGCGATATTTTCTTAATAAAATTAGCTGTTGCTGAGTTGTTTGTTTAATAACGTCTAAGACATTTTGGCATTTTTTCCCCTTTTTTTGAAAAAAAAAATACTCGAATCCTCTAAAGTTTCAGAGAAATTTGAGCGCAAAGTTTTTTTTTTCCATTTGTATACTTCCTGAAAAATAATCGTTAAATTAATGATAAAATTGATTAACACTTATTTAAATCTAAAAGCAATAATAACGCAATTCTGTTTTTATATGAAATTACGTAAAACATTATCTATATTTTTTTATAAATCATAATTTATATATTATTTTATTATGCTCTTTTAATTTACTCAATTAGTTTTTTATATGTGAACATGGAATTTTATTGTTAATATTTTGTTGTCTTCTTAATAGTCATAATAAAATAATATTGATTGAGGTATTTATCTGATGAAAATACATTTTAATATTATAGAACTTAATTGTAAATTAATATATTAATACCAGCGCATTTTCATACTAGCCGATGAAAAAAGCAAAAAAAAAAAAAAAAAAAAAAAAAAAAAACTTTACGGTTACATCTATTTATGAGTTACAAAAATAATGAAGTTAATTATGTGCCAAATGAAGCTCTCCATAGTATGTCTACTCACTATGGAAAATTGCAGCAAAAAATATTTAAACAATGAAAAGCATTAAATAAATAAATAAATAAGGTGTATAATGAAATTAAAATAATTGTCTTTTGTCAGTTAATAGTTTGTTATTGTAAATATATACAGAAAGTGCAATAGTTGTCGAGAAGGAGCTGTTATTGAATCCGTAAAAAAACTTTTTCTGCACATCTTTTCAATATTAACCATAGCATAAGCTACACCAATAGTTATCAAGGTATATTCGAATCTGCAGTTTGTAGGAAATTCGTCTATTAGTTCTTGAGTAGTAACTATTGAAAAAATTAAGAAAATTGCACAATAGCAGCACCATCTGTTGGTCGATTTACGTCAGCACTAAATTTATTTATAGTATTATCAGCACCTTTATCCTTATCATATTTTTGTCAGTGCCGATTAATATCAAACACTAACTGAATCTGAAATTCGATGAAAATGCGTGCATTTGTTCTTCAGATCGAGGTATTGAAAAAAATCACAAAAAATCACTATAGCATCGCAACCTCTATCTCGATATACACTAAAAACTAATCAACACTAATTTATATCAAGGACTAAATGAATTGAAGCTTTGTGAAATTCTACACATTAGTTGTTCAGATAGAGCTCCCACAAAATTTTTGTCACATACACATCGCTGGATTCACAGACAGAGTGATGTATAAACATTTTCTAAAAATTATCAAGTCGTGTTCAAGACATTCAAAAACGTTTAAATTCATCGAAAACCGGAAGTCGAAGTTTTTCATAAATTCAATAGTTTCTTGTATAGATAGAAAAAAAATTAAATTTTCTATGAGTGTAAAAATTGCTCATAGAAATTTTATGATTACAGCTTTTCAGTTTATGCAATGAGTTCCCTATGTGGAAAAACATATCTACATTTATATTTATATAAACACACCAGAAAAAACATATTATATAAATTATGGACTACCTTAATTTAAATTTAAAAACATATTTTAAAATATTGCTCTTTAAATAAAACATGTTTTTATTTGAAAACTTTTTCTTCTCATAAAAAACATAATTACAGAAGAGAAGTCTTTTATATATTCAAGTCATCATTTGTTTAGTAATGCAAGCAATTTCTCTAGTAGATTGTACTGAGTACTTTTTAACAACGGCTTTAAAAAAAGAAGTAATTGAAATTTCTTTGAAAAGTTCTGAATGGGATTGAGTCGGCTTACATACCAACTTTAATGAAACTTCTCTTAAAAAAAGAAAATTACTGCAAGATTTCTTTGTACATTTTTGATAGCCTGAATTAATCATAGTTGCTTTATTATTGTTTTTTTAATAATATGTAGCTGGACTGACTTAGGATAGTGACTAGGATAATGACTTAGGATTTCATTACACAATTTACAAACCCTAAAATTAATCAAATTTACTTTATTATTGTTTTTTATCCTATGTAGCTGTACTGAATGGTGTATTCTTTCTTAGCTACATATCAACAAAAGTTTTTATATCCATTACATACAAAGAAAAATCAAAGATGCATGCTGACTAAATTAAAAGATTGTAATGTTGAACATAATACAATTTATTTCCAGGAGTTTGGATTATGATCAGGCTTTGCATGATGTGCATTTTTTTCAATAAAATTTAGCGCAGTATATACATCCTAGTATTGGTGATAAACTAACAATTAAAATTTACATAATTCTGCTCTTAATATTTAAGCTTTTTTTGGTGGGTCAACAAAATTAAAACACTTTGATAATTGTTATTTTGAATATTTACTAACACATTTGATATCTTAAAAAATATTTTTAAAATGTAATTTTTTAACAAAAATTTTGAATTATTTATTGCATTATTATTTATTATAATTATTAATTATTGCATATCACTAAATAACTTGATGGTTGAAAAATCTTATAACCAAATGAATCAATTGTATGATAACTGTGCATTAAAAAAGTGATCAGCCTTTTTATATGTAAATATTACTTAATTCTATTCTTTATGAAACTAAAGAGTAGCATTAATACACCGCTTGATATGTTTTGACAAAATGTTTAATGCATATTCCTATGTTTATGACTAAATTCGCAACACCTATTCATATGTTTAATAGTATGGTACATTATACACTCATGCATTTTAAAAGATTCTATTTCAGTCAAGTTATTATTTTACTGATATGATATCAAGGTCTATTCTCAGTTAATGCTTGTAATTCATCTATAATAAGTTGTCTAGTTGAAATTGTTACATATAAAAAAGAAAAAAATCCATGTATGCTAAACATTTTCAGATATTTGTGTATTTTATTTTAGACATTTTATTATCTTAGTATTTACTTATTTAAGTATTTAATTATCATTTTCCATTTCTGTAATTGGATCATGTCATGTAGCTTTTTTTTTTTTAATGCGAATCAAATATATGATTTTTTTTTTATTAAACTAAGTTAATAATATAATCTTCCTTATATCTTTGAAATTGTAATTTTATAAGAAATTATTTTTATAAAATACGTTTATATCTTTATCCACACTTCTAAAATGCAATTTTCTTTTTCTTATGTTTATTAAAATAATTAATTTTCCAATTTCCAGTATTTACACGCAGAAGACATGTCCATTTTGCATTATACCGTATGATTCCGGTAAAGTCTGATTTTCCCCAAAACTCTTGAAACATATTATAAATACACCCAAAAGTGTCGCTTATAAAAGTAGTACAAAAAAAAAGATGGGTTAGACTGTGACAATCTTAGAAATAAATTTGCTGTGTTAAAAATCCCATCCTAAAATCTCGACAACATCCGAAAGTAATCAACGAAAAATTAAGTCCCTAAAATTAGCTTTTAGACACACAATAAATAAAGCAATTTGAACATAAACATGTATATACTTCGTGAGTACTGGGACTGACATCATCAGTGTAAAAGTGGATATATAAATTTTGAATTTCCCCAACTGTATGCTAGGTGAAAATTCAAATGTCAGCAAACATAGCACCGAAAGACCATCAAGTTCCAGCAACCAATGAAATCAAAGCGGAAGTGAAGCATCGTGACACAAGAAATCCACCCAGAAAATTTCAATTTAAGGTACACTATACAAATAATTTACCAAGGAGTTTTTAAATTTATTTATATGAATCGTTTAAAAGAAAAAAAATCTAAATTTGGAGGAGTTGTACATTTTGTTATAATCCTTGATGAATCAAAATTGAAACTGTGTTTCTCCCCCAGTAAGGAACAAATAAAGAAGAATTTGCAAAAATCCTCTATTGCTTCAATAGAGGATTTTTGCAAATTCTTTTTTCTTTGCATAGTTTTTATATTTATGAGTATAGGCTCATATACACATGCATTCATATGTATATGAGTTTTCATTTAGTTTGTCCAATATAATACAAATAACATTATTGGAATACTATTAGCAGTACTAGAAAATAAGATAATAAGGAACATGAAAAAAAGGGAGGAATTAAGTATAAAGGAAGACACCCAAATAGAAATTTTCGAAATTTGAATCATATCTTCATACACTTTTGGATGGTAGAATTGCTATATACGGTTATTACATAGACTCACAGACACACGACAGACAAACATTTTGTAAAAACAGGTTTCTTGGACTCTCTGACCCCTAAAACATGTAAATGTAACCCCTAAAAGACGAAAAATTTTTCGATTACAGTATTCTCTTCTACTGAGGATATAAGAAGGTAAAAAATGTAATTTTTGAAATTCAGTGACTTTTAAACCATCATAATAAAGTAATTTATAAAAGCGTATGGATATTAAATAAATTTTAAATTGTTCTTTAATTATTCCTAATATTCTAAAATAGAACAAACAAACACTTATATACAAAACTTATAAACAAAAAGAAATATATCTTTGTGTGTATGTGTCACATAACAGAAAAAGCCTCCTCAGTCTTGAGACAAATATTAAAAGGAACCACAAAAATCAGCTAAAAATTACTCCAAAACATTTTTACCAACGTATCAGTTTATGTATCAATGTTTATAATATGCATGTATTTATTAAAAGAGGTTCAGAAGCAATTTTATCATTTCTAGATTTCTTTTTTTTATTCATTTAAAGGGTGTCTTAAAAAACACATCTTCAACAGGCGACATCAGAACTGAGACGGAAAAACAAACACTTTTACTTAAGTCTGTTAAGAATATACAAGCGACAGAAAAATAGAACTTAAAATTTTAGAAAGATAGCAAATTTATGAGTTTAAATGATCATGAAAAATTTATTTGCTTGAAGTTTTCTTATCTTATGCAAATATATCAAAAGTGCAATTTTCGCAGAAAATTAAGTTTTCAGTTTTTAAATAAAGAATTCATTTTACTTTATAAACCAGTTTTGACTTTACATATGTGTTAGAAGTCAATATATTAAATAATTTGCAAGCATAATCAAAACTAAGAATGCATAACTTTTGATCAGTTTCAATTTTAATGCAGAGAACAAGAGATATTATAAAAGCTTTATATGAACTGCCTATTAAGGATTTTTAAATTATTTTCTCCGTGTATAATCATAAACTAATTAATATGAAAATATTAAATTATAAATTTCTACGTTATTTTATAATAGCATTTTATTTCTACTTTTAAATGTTGAAAATATTCATTGCAGCAATTTGATAATCAGTTAAATTATTTAAGGGAAAATGATTAGACACGTCATTAGTACTATTTGTCCTGTAAACCGTAAAGATTTGCACAGAATTTTGTTAAAAAAGGAAAAAAATCTGAAATTCACATATTTATCCTGAATTTCACAGAAAAAGTCCCTCTTCACAACAAAAAAGCATTTTCCGTTAAAAATATATTTTTTGTTCATATTTCCTGAAAATTACGAAACGGGCGAAGTTGGAAGGAAACAACGGAGTTACTTCGTTATCTATCGCAAATTTATTTGGAATGTTTATAAAACTAACATGTTGTTGCACAGAAATGAAAGAGCTCAATGAAAGAATCCTGGCTCTTTTGTAAGATTTGTATCATGCTACTAATGTGCAACCAACAAATTTTTAATCATTCATTGAGCAAAGAAAATTTTCGTAATAAATTTTTTAAATTAGCTATATTATAATTATTCATTAACTACATGAAAATCCTAATAATAAATCAGCCTTATTATTTAAAATTTGCAAGAATTATAGCAGCATCGATAAAATTACAATCTACCACTACATTATACTCACAGTGTAGAATCTACTATATAGCTTTAGAATCACGTCTATTCCAAGACTTTATAACGCGATAACTAGAAAAAACGCACCCCCTCCCCCACCAAAAGTCGTAAGTTCGAATTACCGCAATGACCATACATTTTTCCTTCTTTAATAAACATAGGAGCTTCTAAACTATTCTATAGATATCATCATCAGGAGTGATGGAAAATTAGTGCTTTTTCACACGGAGTTATTCCTCCTTTTATTTCCCAGAATGGAAAATCTACTAATGGAGCAGAGAAAGTCTGACAACTTTGCTGCTAATAATTTTAACATGAATTCACGTATTTATTTTTAACAGTGTAACCTTCAAAAATATTTTGGGATTTATCACCTATATAAGACAGAATGAAAAATTCCTTTAAAATTATAATTTATATTTAATTTGCAAAATTGTAAAAATATTGTAATGTCCTTAGAAACACAACACTATACTTACTTTTTATAAGTTTACTTTATCAAGAAGTAGGTTAAAAATTGATTTAAAAAAAAAATCTCTTCAAAGTTAAAATCCTAATTAAATTATGTAATACTGCAGTGTAACAAAAGAGATTGATAAAATAATAATGAGTTTTTATTATTCACTTTAGTATTGTTATCCAGAATAATACACGTAGATTAATACCTTGTTGAAATATCTATAAACATACGTCAAATTGTTTCGCATTCTTATTAACGTAGAAAGATGAAGGTCTTTAATATCATATCATTCTTCATATAAAGGTCTTCATTTAAAGTAATGTCAGGAGAAATAATTATGACCGCTTTATGCATTTTCAACATTGCTAATTTTGTTTTTATTTTTTTGCATTTTTTCTATTTGAAAAAGTGGTGCTTTTTATACATAAGAAGTAACTTTTACTGTTTAAAAACACTTCTTAAAACTTTTAATTCTCATAGTCCTCCTTTCTAATAACTTAAAAGATGGTTATAATTGCCCTTTCAAAGACTTTCTGTCACAAAAATTTGGGTAATTAAGACCAGTAGAGGGTAAATTATAACCACTACATTTATTTTTTATACTTGACTACAATTATTTTTCGGGGGTAATTATATCTATTAGAACACCAAACTGACAAATCTGTTTATAAAAAAATTTGGTAATCTTTGTTCAAATTGCTATTTAGATCTAAAAAAAAGCTTCAGAGTAGTGATAAAGAATATCTAAAATGTAAAATACTTTATTAGATTAATATCTAAGCACATCTAAGCGTGGGATGAAATTTTACAAAATTTTCTCCATACACAATTTTCTCTATCATAGGGGTAAATATAATTACCCCCTGGTCATAATCACCCCACCTGACCCTACATACGTTTTTTTAATTTTACCTTATCATGGAGTATGTTAAAAATAAGTTTAAAAAAAACCTCTTTACATGTAAAATCTACGTTGAGTTATGTAACACAGTCATGTAATGAAAAAGATTGATATAATAAAAATGGGTTTTTATTATTCATCGTATTATCGTTTTCTAAAACGATGCATGTAGAGTAATAACTTTCAAAAGCATTTAAATAAACATAGAAAGTATAATATTTGGCTTACTTTTACAAATAATCTTCGTCTCTAATGAATATTTGGTTTGAAAGAAAATTCCTCACAGCAGCTGCGAAAAACTTTTTATATTAAATAAAGAGTTTCAGCATATTCGTTTTTCATTTATCAACCCGAAAAGGTATTACTTTAAAAGTAGTGGAATATTTTATGATTTATTTTCTAAGAAATATTTATGTTATTTTTTTTAGAAAATATAATAAAAAAGCCGGAAATTAGATAGTTGAAATATCTATAAACATACATCCAATTATTTCGCATTCTTATTCACTAGAAATATGAAGGTCTTTAACTTAGACATATAATGTAAGATCAGGAGAAATAATTATGACCACTTTATGCATTTTCAACATCTTTTTTTAAAA
This sequence comes from Maratus speculifer, assembly GCA_964019185.1. Taxonomy (NCBI): domain Eukaryota; kingdom Metazoa; phylum Arthropoda; class Arachnida; order Araneae; family Salticidae; genus Maratus; species Maratus speculifer. Next base: position 183,066,162 of record OZ025290.1, read on the forward strand.
ATTTAAATTAATTTTTTTTTAATTTTTAACTTTTACGCTTTAGGAACACTTCTTAAAAGTTTTAATTCCCAAAGTCCTCATTTTTATTAACCCCACTAGTGGCCGAGAGGTCCTGACTTCTAAACTGGTAGACGGCAGGTGCTGGGTTCGAACCCAATCGCGGCCGTCGGCCAATTCGTTCGGAGTATTTCGTGATTTTATCGAGCCTTGGATTTCTTTGCGTGAATACAGATTAGGTTCCCTTAGAAAGACCCCAATGGAGGGCACCCCTCCCCTTTAAGGGCCTACACTATCTACCAATAAGTATTTGCACACTTTCAATTTTTGACATTTTGTCAAATATTTAAAAATGTACTTGTCAGATTCTTCTGAAAGTTCAGGATTATAAAGATTATGTTTGCCTCATATTTATCAAGATCAATTTGAAAAGCAGGGCAATTAGGGGGCCGACAAAAAATCAAAAAATAATAGAAATTTTTAGGATCACCCTGTACATGAAAATGCACGAAAATATTTATCGCTGCAGAATACAAATATCTGGATAGTGTACAACACGTACATTGATTTTTGTAAGAATAGCATGTATATTCATGGAGAAAAATGAATGGCGATTTTTTTGAGAAATTCAAAAAATTCTGATATGTTTTTTGTTTATATCATGCAGGGTTTTGACCAAATTTAACGCGAATTTCAGAAACATTGGCAAAATGTAGTAGAAAAAATATAGTGCAATTGGAATAATATTAAATATTTTATGAAATATGAGTAGTTGTATGAAATAATTCTTATCTGCGCATGCGCGAACAATAAAAACGGTTTTTTTACATCATTTAATAGTCAATTCTATGGAGTAACTCATAAAAAAAATCCAATCAAATATCGTGAAAATTCAAAAAGATATTATTATTATAGAATAGCTGTTATAACTTTTCTCTTTAAAAACGGCTGAATATTAAGGGATTCTCCACAAATTGACATTTAGGAAAAATTTAGTATTTAATTAATACAATATCTAATACAATATTGCTGCTAATAAGTACAGCGAAATCTGTCTAAGGCGGAATCGCTTGGGACTGAAATAACATTCCGCCTTAGACAGATTTCCGGGTTAGACAGAAAAACTTTATAAATATCCCGTTTGCAGAGTATTAAACATTTCTTTGGCTAAAAGTTAAAAAAAATGTATCTTCAACTGTTTTAAAAATTAAATAGACATGAAATCTTTACATACTTTTATATGTTTATACTAATAATAATTTACATTACAAATTGATAATACACATACACTCAATCAAAAATTATCAATAAAAATTAGAGATTTTAGTGAACATAAAAGTGTATTTACCTTAATAAATGCCTTAAAATGATGTTTTAAATGTATTTAGAAAAAAAATCGAATATTGTTGTTTGTTTATTTTTTTTCTTAATGGCTTCTTTTTTCGTAGCACATTGTATTTCATTCAATATTGGTATCATTTCTTAATTGTTTCGCTCTATGTAAAAATTCTGCAAAAGCTTTATATTCTTAAGAGCTTCTTGATATGACTTAATGATCTTTGACTTCATATTCATCAGTGCTACTCCCACTGTTTTCCTCTAGCTTTTGCGCAATGAGAAAATCCACTGAATCATCATAATCACGTAGTAAGTTCATCATCACCATGTATGTATTCAGTAACATTTGTATATCCTTGTCCATCTGGAATGAAACCACTGATGTTATTCATCAGGTCAATGAAGCCCTTCTTTCTCAACATCATCTTTATCACTATCTGAAATTTCTTCGATGTAGAAACTGAATTCCGATTTCTTAAAGCATTTTATTATTGCATCAGGTGTGATTTCTTTAGAGGCCCTGTCAATCCACTTAATTGCATTCAAAACGGTTACGGTCTTAGCTAGTTCGGATGCAGACTTAGCTGTTCCCATTTCAGCTAAAATTGATCTAAGAAAATACTTTTTGTAGACAGTTTTTAGAGTTTTGATTATCCCTTGATCCAAAGGTTGAGTTCTAGATGTAGTATTCGATGGAAGGAAATGTAGTTTCACATTTTTTAACTCTATCTCGGGATGGCAAGGTGCATTATCTAAAAATAAAAAGACATGGCGGTTATCTCTTTGCATTTTTCTATTAAACAACTTCAACCATTCTTCATTCTTCCATGATTACTGCTGTGTTTCATGCTTTCCTTTGAGATTTTCAAATAACCGGTAAATTTGACACATCAATGTTTTTGAAACATCTGATTTTCCGTGATTTTCCGATTACTGATTGCTTTTCCATTTCTCCTTTCATATTGCAGCAAAGAAGCAAAGCCAGGCTTCTTTAGAGTGATTTCCATCGAAACATGCTTTTGCTTTTTCAGTCAGAGTTTTCGTAGGCAATTTCCGAAGAAAAAATCCAGTTTCATTACAATTGAAAATATCCCGCTGAGCATAACCATCGATTAATGTAGAAATTCTGTTCATCCATTTTTTAACATCAGAATCCGGAATATCTTTTGATTCGCCACATATCTGTTTCAGTGACAGATTATGTCGAGTTCTGAAGCTTACCAACGAGCCATTTGATGCTTTAAAATCTTTTTTTCCAATTTCTTCAGCGATTTCTTTTGCCTTTTCCCGAAGTAAAATTCCTGATATGGGAAAATATTTTGCTCTGGCATTGCAAAACCATTCCCATGCTAGTTTATCAATGTCTTCGTTTTCAACTTGCCTTTTACGTTTGCGAGTGGTATCTCCCCATTTTTTAAATTCTCTATGAAGTTCATCTTTGTTTCTGATAGCATCATAGATTTGAGTCTTTCCACTTTGAATTTTTCACATAAGCTTTTAACTGGGTATTTTGAGTTTTGAGTTTAATAATATCAATTTTGTCTTTTAAGGATAAAATATTCGACGTTTTTGATTTATTATCCATTTAGGAATAATGATTTAAACTATACAACAGATCTGCGAGTTTACACGACAACGATATCACTTACTGACTTAAACACAAACTAAAATAACTTACACTTCGTAAAGTACATTCTATTCGCGTATTGAACGATCTTGTAGATATTTCTGGAAGTTGTGGCAATATTCTTTTTGTCTGAAACTCTAAGAAGAAATCAACTTTCGTTGTATTACAGAACAAATAAAAAATAGCAGCTGATCAGGAACAAAGCTATTTTGGAAGAGCATGAAAGGGTGCTGAAATTTTCCATAAATTGTCAATGTTGCAACCCTCCATTTTTAAACAGATTCTCTTATCTTATTGTAACCTAAGCTTATACTTGTCAAAAATCCCGTGACCCATTTGTTCAACAGTTTCCAGTCATATACAATATAATAATAATATAATCCCCAAACTACTGTCAGCAATCGGTGACGACTTTTCTTAACATCTGGAAATGCGACCAGACAATACATTTTATTATAAAAAGAAAATATTTCTTTCCATTTATATTTTCCAGGAAAATTTTCTTCCGTCTTAAGCAGTAAATTTGCTACCTGGGACCCAAAATGAATGTCCTGTTCCGCGTTACACAGATTCTTTCCGCCTTAGACAGATTGTTCGGAAATTTCTATGTTAAAAAATGAGGGACTATGAAATGTTTCCGCCTTAGACAGATTTCCGGCTTAGGCAGATTCCGGCTTAGACAGATTTCACTGTATCTTGACACCTGTGATAGAAAAGAAAAAGAGCTTATATTCACATTCAGGGCCGAAACTAAGAAAGGTTGGGAGGGGGGGTGAAGGGCATGTTCTCTGGGCGCCATTGTGAAAGGGTGCCAAATATCAATTTTGTTTGGCGATTTTTTTCATGTTTATGTTTAGCATGATATTGTTAAACTCATCCTATCTGGAGTATGTTAAAGCATAGAAGAAACTAATGATGATGGCATGAACATCCTTTTTAAAATATTTTTTTTTCTATTCGGTTTCACGATTTTAAGCTAAGCTATTAATTTTTAACAAAGCAGATTACGTTGTTCTGTATTGTATATTTTAAGTTTTAAAATAAGTCAACTATTAATAAATTAAAGAAATTATCTTTGTAAATATACTTTGAGAAGGAGGGGGGGGGGGTCGCCAAAATCTACGTTTGCCAAGAAAAAAAAGGATAATGTCATAAGGATCCTTAAAGAGGATATTTTTTCGAAAAGGGTTCAAGACTTTAATGAATCAATATGTGATAAAGCAGATTATGTAATTTAGTATTTGCACTATCTACTATTGAGTATTTGGACACTTTCAACTTTAGACATTTTGTCGAATATTTAAAACTATGCTTGCCAGATTCTTCTGACTCGATTGACCTGAACTTAATAGAGAACCTCTGGGACGAGTTGGATAGTCGAATTAAGGCGTGCGACATTGTCCAAAATCAGTGAAGGAACTTACCGGTCTTTTACAAACCGAGTGGAATAAAATACCATTGTAATATTACAAGGACTAGCAGAAAGCATGCCCAGGGTGTTCGCAGCTGTTTGTGCCTCTCGTGGAAGGTCTATAAACTAATAAATGTGAACCGAGCCGAAACCAGCCTATTTTTTTAGGCAAAACATGGATTTTGGCGACCCCACACCCTCCTTCGCAAAATATATTTACAAAGAAAATTTCTCTAAATTATTAATAGCCGACTTATTTTAAAACTTAAAATAGGTAATGCTAAACAACGTAATCTGCTTTGTTAAAAATTGATAACTTGAAATCGTGTAATCGAATAAAAAAAAAAAAATCTGCTGCAGATGCCATTATCACTAAATTCTTGTATGCCTTGGCATACGCCCAATAGGATGATTTTAAGACTATTATGCTAAACATAGGCATGAAAAAAATAAAAAATATATATGCATTTGGCACCTTTTCACCCTGGCGCCCTGGGCACATGCCCTTCTCCCTCCCCTCACCTTTCTTAGTTTCGGCCCTGAATGTGAATAAAAGCTATTTTTCTTTTCTATCACAGGTGTCAAGATACTTATTAGCAGCAATAATATATTAGATATTATATTCATTGAATACAAATTTTTCCCTAAAAGTCACTTAATAAAAAATGTCAATTTGTGGAGAATCCCTTATCATTCAGCTGTTTTTAGAGAGCAAAGTAAAAGCAGCTTACTATAATAATGATATCTTTCTGAATTTTCACGATATTTTATTTGATTGTTTTATGAGTTGCTCCATAGAATTAACTATTAAATGACGTAAAAAAAAATCTTCTTTATCGTTCGCGCATGCGCAGATAAAAATTATTTCATACAACTACTCATATTTCCTAAAATATTTAATATATCTATATTCCAATTATGCTATATTTTTTAACTACATTTAGCCAATTTTTCCGAAATTCGCGTTAAATTTGGTCAAAAACCCTGCATGATATAAACACAAAATACCAGAATATTTTGATTTTTTCAAAGAAATTTCTCTTTCTCCGTGAATGTACATGCTATTCTTACAAAATTCAGTGTACGTGTTGTACAGTATCCACATATTTGTATTCTTTAGCGATAAACCGTTTCGTGCATTTTCATGTACAGGGTGATCCTAACTATTTCTGTTATACTTTGATTTTTTGTCGGCCCCCTACTTGCTCTGCTTATCAAATAAATGTTGATAAGTATGAGGCCACACATAATCTATATAACCCTGAAGTTCCAGAAGAATCCGACAAGTACATTTTTAAATATTTGACAAAACGTCAAAAATTGAAAGCATGCAAATACTTATTGGTAGATAGTGTATATCCCTAGTGTGGATAATTGGCCGTCATAAAATAAACCAAACCAAACCTCCTTACTATTAAGTTAAAAAGATTGTTATAATTACCCCATCAAAGACTTTCAATCACAAATGTTTCGCTAATTAAGACCAGTACAGATTAATTTAAAACCATTTTATTTATTTGTTATACTTGTCTACACACCTTTTTTTGAGGTAATTAAGACTATTAGAACAACAAACTGACTAATCTGTTTGTAAAAAAATTTGATAGACTTTGTTCAAATTGCTATTTGGATCTCAAAAATGCTTCAGACTAATGATAAAGAATATCTAAAATGAAAAATACACTATGAGATTAATGTCTAAGCGTGAAATGAAATTTTACCATACACAATTTTCTCCATTACAAGGGTGGATATACTTACCCCCCCCCCCCCCACTGGTCCTAATCACCCCACCTGATCCGACATACATTTTTTAATATTAACTTATTATGAAGTATGTTAAAAAAAGTTTCGAATACCCTCTTTATGTGTACGAACCTCGTTGAAATATGTAACACTATAATGTAATAAAAAAGATTTATATAATAATAATGGATTTGTATTATTCAACTTAATATTATTATCCAGGATAATACATGTAGAGTTATACCTTCCAAAAGCACTGTAATCAAACATAGAAAGTGTAAGTTTTCGCATACTTTTAAAAATAATCTTCGTTTTTAATGGACATTTGATTTGAAAGAAAATTCCTCACAGCAATTGCGAAAAACATTTTGTATCAAATAAAGAGCTTCGGCATTTTCGTTTTTCATTTATCAACCCAAAAATGAATTGCTTTAAAGGTAGTGAAATATTCTATGATTTATTTTCTAAGAAATATATATATATATATATATATTAGAAAATATCGTAAAATACAATCGGATATTGGATAGATGATATATCTGTAAGCATATATCCAGTTATTTCGCATTCTTATTCACGTAGAAATATGGAGGTCCTTCACTTTGTCATATAATGTATAAAATATGTGCTGTATATCAAGCAATTTTGGTTTAGTTTATATTAAATTTGAAAGAAAATCCATCATGAAGCTGCATAAGTTTTATGTTATATCATCAACTTTTTTTTGTCCTTGATCAACAGATGTGTCTCCTTATTTTTAAATAATGGATTATTTTACGCTGTACACCGCATCATCTAATAGTAGACTGTCGAGTCAGTTATTCTAAACTATTTACAATAAAGAATTTATATAACTCATCGTATCGTCTTTTTCGGAACAATATATACAACGAGACACTTCCGAAATAAATTCCACAAATACAGAAAGTATCATTTTTAGCGTACTCTTACAAGTACTGTTGTGATAATATGATATTTTGATCGAATTATATCTTAAGATATACGATATAATAATCGTGAAAAAGAGGTAATGATTGCATTTTGTGTCATTGTATAAGGAATGAAAAACAACTTTACACAGTGACACAAAATACAATCTTTCTCTCTTTTTCATGTTTTCGGCATCAACGGACATTTGGATTGCTCTTGATTTCATTCTTTTGGTTTTGTATCACATCAGATTGTAATAGATTAGATGGCCTGAGTCTAAAAAACTTAAGATATCTCAACCACCTTGCTTTTCTTCTGAACTGTAAAAGAAATAAAACAATTATACATGTTATCGTATTCAATCTCGGTGATACTTTTTAATTCCATTATTAAAATGCATCTAAACTGATTTTTTCCATGGATCCTAAAGGGACAGAATATTTTTCTGCGTCTCATTAAAAGAAAAATAATTGCTGTATATTTTACATCTTCTGAAAATACTTTTTTATCCTCCTTAGTGGTGCATATGAATTTCATAACATTTAAAGAGATTAGGGATACAAAAATTTTCTTAAAAAAATATAGCACTATTTTTTTTTCTTTTTTAAAATGATGTTTAAATAATGTTTTCATCTTAAATAGTACTGAAAATACTAATTTTTTCGTGCTGTTTTTTTTTAAATTTAAATTCTAGTTTGCAAGCAATCGTTGCTATGGCTTGATTTCTTGATAAAAAGCGTTTTTCTTCAGGATGAGTTTTTTTCACCATTTCTCGTATTTGAATTGAAGTGATTCAAGAACCATTAAAGATAAATAGTTCAAATTCTTTCTCAATTGTTTTACTTTGATTTTCATTCAGCAAATAAAAAATTTTTACTTTTGTTTGTTTGTTTGTTTGTATGTCGGCCAATTACCTACGCTATGGGATATAAGCCCTAAGGGGTGGGTTGCCCTCAATGGGGGTCTTTCTAAGGGAACCTAACCCGTATTTACGCAAGGTTCGAAGAAAACCACGGAAAACTGCGAACGGTTAGGCCGACGGTCGCGATTGGGTTCGAACCCAGCACCTACCGTCTACCAGTTTGAGGTGAGAACCTCTCGGTTACTGGTGGGGCAAAAATTTTACTTTTGAAAATACGATTTTTTAACAGTTATCATGTAGTTTTCTAATTTTTATTTTAAATATTTTAAATTTTTATTTACATTAATAGATTTAAAAAGGTTGAATCACAATTCAATCTTATCTATTTCTGTCTATTTATCTGAAAAAAATTAAATTCTACAAATAATATGTCGAATTATAACTATTTTAATTTACCACACTTTTATAAGACATTTTAAACTCTAAATTAAATATATATATATATATATAAAGTTTTATCATGTGATTTTGATTAATAATAATATGGTTAACCATCAGAAAATATTTAAAAATTTTAACTCATTATATAAAAGTTATTTTCAAATGCGTCCAAAACCTCCTTAAAGTATTATAACCTTTTTAAGTATATCGGGAGTGATTTTTTTCTCATCTATCTTAATGTAACGGAAATATTTGTATAAGCCTGTAAACGCACTATAAGTGCTTCAAACTGCATTTTAATACCTTGTGCCCAATAAACACCAATTGCATGAACATGAACATGAAGAGGCATTATACAGGGGCTTCCCAGTTGCGAAGCAACTCCACGCCCTGTCTATAAGTTACTGTAGAGCACATCGTGAGTTAAGCCTTAAAAAAGTTTAGCTGTAGAACGAGTCTACTAATAAATTAAGAAAAGTAAAACTAAAAAACAAATTTAAATAAGAACAGACTAAGTTAAATTTAAGAGCAAATTTGAAGGGCTCAGCAAACGCAACGGCACTGGTTCCCCGTTTTATCGGCATATGTTCTCCGGGCACCTGGCCGGCACTACCGTACGGAGAACACCAATTGCATATAAAATTATGTAACAACCCGAGTACATTTACGATAGCTGGGACATGGGAAAATGTACAGATATACAAAATAACAGTATAATCAAGTTCATAAAAACATTTCATTTATGTTCTAAAGTAATAATTTTTGTTTATGTGAATACCTCTCATTAGGAGAATTAAAAACTTCTATTTTATATTAAAATGATCTTTTAAAAGAAAAATTGATTTGGACTTAAAATTTATGCCAAAAGAAAAAAAAAACATTTTGCGCTAAAGATATATATCAATGTGATGAAACAATCACCTGACATGGAAATAAAAAGAAAGTATGAAATAATTTACGTAAAAACAACCAAAGAAGCGGCCGGCGTGAAATGGAAATTTCTTTGTTAACTGTGAAAAATAAAAATATTTTTAGAACATAATGTAATAATATTTATTGACATATTTTTTAAATCTTCATTTAAATATCTGCCCCAATGTAAACCCACTTTGTGACTGGAAAATATTTGATGCGAATAGTTTGAAAGGAATGTTTGAAAATATCCTTTCAAATATAATGATGTTTGGAAAAAGCTGTACTTACAGAGTAAATCGGAGTACATAAAAGCCACCAAAACTCTATTTTTCTATATATTGTCAGAAAACTTTAGAAATTTTCAAAACATATAGCAGTGGCAATGTCAACATATTTCTTACAAAGAATAAAATTGAGAGATGCTAAAAATAAGTATTTACTTTTCATTTCAGAGAAAAGTATTAGAAATAAGAAATATAATAAATAATGTTTCTTTATCTTTTTGTTCATTGTTTACAAGATTTTTAGAAAACCATTAATTTTTTCACTTTTCTTTTTCAAATTTTGATAGGTTGGGAAACCTTTTGTTAAACAGAGTGAGGAATACAATAACGAGTTAAAAATATTTAACAACTAGTTGTTAAATAATTTAAATGTTACTAATGTCAACATCATGTAAAGTAATTTCTTATGATCTTATTACGATCACTGCTTTCGTATAAACCAGTGAAAATTTGTATAAAGACCATCCCACACCTCACACACATACACACTAATTTTTATATAGATAGAAATATTACATAATCTGAAACCTGTAATAGCTAATGACTTTTAATTTCAAGTATGTGATATTTTTGTGCTCTACAATTTTTCTTTAAAAACACAATCTTTGACAGACTATTTTTGGTGGAAGGAGGATGGCGGGGAAAAGGTAGCACAAACTATAACGGCCCTGACTACTATCACTTCTGTAATTTGGATATCATAAAACCGAACAGTTGAATCGATTCACAAACAAAAAATAGGAGCGGACGCGAAAAATCTTTGGCGGCCGTTTGACGAAAAACTGCTCTAAAATCTGATTAATTATTAATATAATAATTATATAATAATTAATATATTAAAATAACTAAAGGTATTGTAATCGGAGACAAATTTATGAAAATATGTTTTCTAGCTTTATGATATTAGGGATTGTGTAAAGAATCGATTGTAAAATGCTATCTTTACAAACAAAAACAAATTAAGTTAAGGGTGTTCTTAAATCAAAAACGGCAATTTTGTGACATAATTTTAATTTTTTTTTTTTTTTTTTTGAAAATGCATGAAACTAGCAGGCGTTTCTGTTAATAAACGTTCTAATCGCACTTTTTATATACGCAATTGATTTAAGAACATAAATAATAAGCCTTCAAACTTGTCGTTTTGAAACACATTTCCCAATGAAGGGAGGAAAACCAGTCTTACAAAAAGAGAAAAGTGCGTTATAACGTGATCGAAATCACTTATAACTCGATAGGTAACTTAATTTCATAAAATGGAAAACTAAATTTGATTCGAAAGTACTGACATAGTTAGGTCTACAGATTTTATATATTTCTGTATCAAAAATAAATTTGTAAATGTGTCAAAAAGTCTTGCGCTGAGTAGTGGAGAATAGCCTTAACCTACTTGTGCTTGAAATTTTGTTTTAACACATTTTATTTTATTTATTTATTTCTTTTTTGTAAAATCACTTTAAAATGTTGAAAATTAAGTTGGCAAAATGCAAAAAAAGGGAAAAAAAGCCAATTTTTAAAAATTTATTCATTTGATAAAATGTAACCATAAAAATTATGTCAATATGCATAATAGTTGTGATAATATAATGCGTATAATTATCTGTTTTGTCTATATTTATGTAAAATAAACTTTTAAATGGTACATCATATATTATAATTAGCGTTTTTATGAACTACTAAAAATGCATTTTTTCCCTGTACTGAGAGTAATAACATTCTAAATATCATTAATAATAAACTAAGAATAATCTCCTTTAAGATTTAAAAACTTCATGTTCCATAATGATCTTGAAAAATCTTTACATAAAAAACGGTACCCTAAATGGCTTATGTAAATATGTAACTATTCTTGATATGTGGCCTAAATTTTGTATGTTACAAAAATGAATAAAATATTTTTACAATTTTTATAAAAGGCGTATCTTAAAGAAGACTACAAAAAGAATTATGACTTAATTATTTATATCCTTGTTAGAAAAAAAAAAAACAAGTAATTTTACATTTTACAATGAAAAATCTTTAAATTTCGGAAAAGTCCTTCATTAAGAATAATACATATCCATCTTATGCTATCATATTTCGTTAGTAGTTAAATACATTTATAGATAATTATTTCATACAATTTTCATCTTATATATATATATATAAAAAAGAAAAGGTACTACTCTGTTATCCCGTCGACCAATTTCACCAAATTATATAAATCGCCAAACTAATAGCCAAATTATGCATATTGACGTAATTTTTATTTTAAATAACGAAAAGAAAACAAATAATTAATAGAATATTAATAAAAAGACAAATAAAAAGTCGAAATAAAAATCACTTAATGATACTTTAAATACGTGAATCATATTTAATGTCATTGAATGTTACATTCAAGACATACATTATTGGCATTTAATCTTATAATTTGGCGATAATTTTTTGGTCGACGGAATAACCTAGTAGTACCAAAGAAAATCATCCAAATGTATTAAAACTCCGTAAGGCGTTCCAAAAATGGGTCGCTAAGCAGAAACAGATTACCTCTTCTGTCCCTGGGTCCTCATTCGAGGATCTCTGTTCTTTAATTTTCAAAAACTAATGCGTCCCATTTTTTTTCTTAAATTTTTACACCACTTCCTAATAGCTGAATTATTTATGTGTTGAAAGCAAACGAATAAATGCCTGAATCTAAGCTAATCCCACATAAAATAAATGTCATTTTCACCTATGTTTGCAAAATGCCTAAAAATGTCTAAAAGACTGTGTGACCAAGAAAGTGACAAATTTTCATAAGTATTTTTCAATAATTTATTGAGGATTTGTAGATTATTTATGGTACTAAAAGGTTATCCCGTCGAATAAAAAATTATCGCCAAACTATAAGATTAAATGCCAATAATGGATGATCGGGAATGTCCCATTCAATGACATTAAATACGATTCACGTGTTTAAAATATCATTAAGTGATTTTTATTTCGACTTTTTATTAATATTTTTATTAATATTCCACTAACTGTTTGTTTTTTTCGTTATTTAAAATATAAATTATGGCAATAAGTATAATTTGGCTCTTATTTTGGCGAAATTGGTCGACGGGATAACAGAGTAGTACCTGATTTACTTTTTTAAAACTCTTAAATTTGTGATTTTGTTAATGTAGGTTAATGCTTATTAAATTGATGTTTTAAGGGTATTTTTAGTTTTAGCTTTATATTTTTAAACCTAAATAACTAAGCAGATAAAGGGCGCATTTCAGAAGAGATATTTTTTCTGCCATTTACAATATCACTTTGAAAGACTTTTTTGGAGAGTGACACTATTATATTACAGACACGTTACGGTGACGTTACTTGTCTAATTTTCGAACATTTTTGTACCTGTTTCACTGTCAATAAGAATGTGTTAGACAATAATATAAAAGAATATAAAAGAATATATATATATATATATATATATATATATATATATATACTAGCTGACCCGCCCGGCGTTGCCCGGGTCCGTTGTAATAATGTTAAACGAACTTGAAATTTTTATGATTTTATCTTCAACTCAAAATATGTGTTAATACACTGTTAAGAATTTGACCCTTTTGCTGCATCGTCACTCCACCGCTTTTATAGAAAATGATTACTTCAGCCTATTTTGGAGCATTGTCATAGGTCAAAAGAGATATATTCTATAAAAGCGGGGGAGTGATGATACAGCAAAAGGGTCAAATTTTTTACAGTGTACATTATATTAAATACGTGCCCCCTGACTGTGTCAAAAATTGGTTTTAAAAAAAACTAATATTTAGCTGCAAAAATACCTAAAATGACTGCAATGGGAAACGCAGGAGGGAATATGTGTCCAACGATTTCGTGTTGATATTTATCCTTAAAATTACTGTTAAGTGACTTAACTAAATACTTTTTTCACATAGATATCCCAAGTGAAATATTTTGAATTTCAAACTTATTATATATCACTCTTAAATCTGACTATACCGCGAATGAAATCGATTCTCGATGATTCGCTAAAAGGTTAGTATATAATATTATAAATTCAGAGCCATTTTACAAAAATAGGTGTATATTTTTTATCAAACATGCGTAATGTTCATTCTATGAACAAAATCCTAACCGTAACCTAATTGTATCGGAATCATAACTTGTCTGTAACTTAGCTGTATCTTAACAGTAACCTAACTGCAAGTTAAATATAACATAAATGTAACTTGGCCGTCACCTAATCATAACCTACCCATAATCTAACCACAACCTAACCGCAACTTAACCTTAACCTAACTGTAACTTAACCTTGACCTAACTGTAACCTAACCGGAAAATAAAATAACAAAAGGGTCACCGGAACGTAATTGCAACCTAACTGTTATCTAACCGTAACCAAGTTCTAATTTAACATTTACTATAAACGAAATATTTTAACCATCTCGCGCTAAGTACTTAGTTTCACTTTCCACCGCTACGGAGCGCATTATGTTTTGTAGAACATCCGAATTTTAGGTTCGGATTGGATTCAAGTTCATGGAAATTATTTTGTCTTCTTCGGATACAGTTATGGTTGTTTGGAATATTTGTGTTCAGTTTAGATTCGGTTCAATTCAGATTTCGTGGGGTTTTTTTTTCCCTTCAAATGGGATTTTTAAGTTCGGGTCGGGTTGTACTTATATGAAAATTATTTTACCTAGTTCCAATGAGGTTATACTTCACTGAAATATTTTTGTTAGGTTCAGATTAAGTTTGGTTCAAATTTCGGGATTTTTTTTTTCTTTTTTTTACAAATTTTTTGGTTTGGAATGGGGATTATGTCCATGGAAATTATATTGTCTTGTTCGTATTTGGTTATAGTTATTTGGACTATTTTCGTCGGATTCAGATTTGGTTCGATTCAGATTTTAGGTATTTTTTTAAATTGATTTTTAAGGTTCTGGTTGGATTCATGTCCAGGGAAATTATTTTGTCTTGCTCGGATCGGGTTTTGGTTCTTTGGAATATTTTTTTCGGGTTCAGATGTCGTTCAATTCAGATTTCGGCTTTTTAATGGAATTTTTAGGTTCAGGTTGGGTTGCGCATCAACGGAAATTATATTCTGCATTGTTCGAATAAGGATATGCTTCTCTGGAATATTTTTGTCAGATTCAGATTTAGTTCATTTTTTAGGTTCGGATTGGGTTCATGTTCATGGAAATTTTTTTGTCTTGTTCAGGTCCGGGTATGGTTCTGTGGAATATTTTTGTCGATTCAAATTTCAGGTATTTTTTTCAAATGGAATTTTAGGTTCCGATCGGTTTCATGTCCACGAAAATTATTTTCTCTTATTCGAATCCGGTTATGGTTCTTTCGAATATTTTGATCGGATTCAGATGTAGTTTGCATAAAACTTCAGGCTTTTTTTTCAAATGGAATTTTTTAGGTTCGAGTCAGGTTTATGTTCATGGAATTTTTTTGTCTTGCTCTTATCAGGTTATAGTTCTTTGGAATATTTTTATCGATTTCAGGTTTCGTTCTGGTCATTTTTTGGGTTATTTCAGAGAAAAATTTTAGGTTCGGGTCGGGTTGCATATACACGAACATTATTTTTCTTTGATCGAATTGGGGTATGCTTCATTTGAATATTTTTGTGGGATTCAGATTTGATTCGGGTCAAATATCAAATCCATAGTTTTTTTTTTCAAATGGAATTTTTAGGTTCGGGTCGCGTTTATGCTCATGAAATTATTGTCTTGCTTGGATCGGAGTATAGTCTGTTTTTTTCTGGTTGGGATCGGGTTATGTGTTAATACGCCTAAATATTATGTTTTGCTACTATTCTTTTAGTGACTATTTTTTATATATAATTTATTTTGCTATTTGATAATTTATTACTGTGTATGAATCGTCTGCCTATTCGAACAATTGTACGTCAAAGAGCCATTTCATTTTTGTTTTAAAAACAAATTAAAGTCTTAATAAAATTTTAACTTAAATAAATGCATTCAAATTTAATCAATGATTTAAAAAAACTGCTAAAAAAGCCTCATATATACATATACATATATTAACTGCAACTTAGCCAACCACAAATACATTCTAATGTACGAAGTACCAACGATCTGACGTAATAGCTATGTCCAAAAATCCTAAGTTAAACTGACATTTTGCCAGTCTATGAATTTTAAAGGTCTTTGGGAAAAAAACAGTCACTTTTGAAATGTCAAAATCTCAAATTGGTTTCTTTTATAGAGTAAAAAGAAATTAATAGAGTGGAGGTATTATCTCTGGAGATGATGCTTAAGATGTAACCCTACATTAAGTCCAATTAAGTACCAACAAAAGCACCTGCTTTGACACGCCTATCAATTGGCGAAATTTTAAAATGAAGGGCCAAAATCACAGTCAAGTGAAATCCAGCCACCCCATTGGTCGTGTGGTAAGGGTGAAAATCACGAACTTGCTTCTCCATTTGAAAAAGGTGAGGGGGAAAGTATTTTTTAAGCGATTGTTACCGCCTGTTCTTATTTAAGATAAACCATCGAAATTAACTCAATTAAGATATTTTGATGCCATTTTATAAAATGAGAGTGAAAAATTTAGATTATAAATGAAAAGAGATAAGATTTACTTCAAAACTGCCGCTACGATTTTTTCTCGGAAAAAGGAGTATGACAACATTTACCCAACTGCTAAGAGATTGTTCCCTGAAAAGGACGCGGCTCAATGACCAATGAGGTGTTTGGATTTCACCGGACTGTGATTTTGGCCCTCCATTTTAAAATTTCGCTATCAATTGAAACAGGTTTAAACCTGTATTTTTTTTCTCTCGTTTTTAAAAAAAGAACTAATTTATCGCTTCACCGGTAAAAATTTATTAATTATTTTATCATATGTGTTTTAAATATCAATATAGAAAATTATTTCAACGTTTTGCTTGAAAATATAACATTGAGCGCGTTCAGAGACCGAAACACGAGTAACTCGGAAAAATGGGGAATGACGTCATAGTGGTTTCTAGGGGTAAGGTTGGGTTAAAACGGCTCTGAACGCTTTCGGGAAAAGTTACGGGATTTTTTTATTTACATCAACAAACATGGCGGCAACTGGGCTTTTGATAGTGCAGACCATGGAGGAAGAATATACTGGAGGTGAACTATAATGATTTGGGTGATGCCGAAAATGTAACCCTACATTAAGTCACATTAAGTCCAAACAAAACCACGTGCTTTGATTCGCCTATGAATTCAAACCGGTTAAAACCCGTATTTGATTGCTCTTGTTTTTTATCGTCGAATTTTTTATTAGACAGCGCTTCACAGGTAAAAATTTCTTTGATTATTTAATTATATGTGTTTTAAATATCAAAATAGAAAATCTTTTAAAATTTTTCTTGAAAAGATAGCATTATTTTGCTAATATCTGAAAATCGTTTGCAATCAGAAATCTGTATTTTAGATTAATATTTATTACTTATGTTTTCATGCATGATTTTAAAAGAATGTTTTCATTATTATATTTTAAATATTATTTAAATGCAATTATTAATATGTAACAAAACAAATTTCTTTTTATATATTCATCTTGATTTTTTTTATCCCTGAATTATTTATTTAGAATAAATCTATTTGTAATATCGAAACCCTGTATTTATGCTTCATTTTTCGCATTTAAATGCGATTAATCTTAAAATATGTGTAATTTATTTTCTAATAATTTTAAAAACATGATAAGAATCGAAATTTTTACTGCGTGAAAATCAGCTCATTTATTGTACAGCTCTCAAATTTTATTATGCTTTATATCTGTAGTTTTTAGGTGCTTTCGTAATTATGTAAATACGTAGCACCTATAGTTGTCGTTCAGTCCATCCGTCTGTCTGTCCATTCGCATATAACAACGCAAAAACTACCCAACCGAATCGTTTGAAGTTTAAAATACATAATTAATACATAATTTTGTCAAGTTATTTCAAATTTAAGATAGATCAATTATGCATAGATGAATTACAGGGACAATCAAAAGTATCCCGTTACATTACGGTCAAGGGGGGTTTCAAATGCATTTTAATCATTTGAAATTTAAAACAAATAATTATTACATAATTTTGTCGTGTCATTTTAAATTTTATAGAAATTGGATGCATAAATCAATTACAGGAACAATAAAAAATATTCCATGACATTACGGTCAACGGGAAAAAAAGTTTCAAATGCATTTTAATGGTGTTAAACTAATTCAAACATAATAAAACTGACATGAACCTATGAAGTACATATATACTAAAATATACATTCTGTACAATCTGTGATGCAAAGAATATTTGTTTTAAATTACAGGAGCACACAAAAGTATTTCATTACATAAAGCTATACGGAGAAACATTGTTTGTGGGGCGTGTTTTAATTACATTAAACTATTTAGCATTTTATGAATATGATATAGGTTGCTGGGGTGTAATAAAAATTACTTCCTGTATATTTACAGGAACACAAAGATTTCTACTACTATAATGTAACCGAAGTACTGTCTACTATATCAGCAAGATCTGAATATTTTAAAAACTTCGTTATCGTACGAACGCACCTCATTTGTTACGCTTCATGTGTAATTTCCAACTTGTTTATAAATTGTTTCTCAAAATTTTTTATTGATAATGCTGTTATTTTGAAGAAGTAAAATTTTTATATTTGTCAAAAATTGTTCTTATTAATGTAAAGCATGACTATATGCTAACAATATTTGTTTTAAAACATGTTTTGGAATTTTTTAATAACGTTGTAAGTATTAAAATTAGCTCTGTTTCAGGCGGTATACTGTTTATGTGTCGGATTCGAATTCAAATATTAGCGGTTCAGATCGATAAAAAAACATTTATGTTAGATTCCGATTTGAATAGAATTTTCGGGTTCAGGTAAAATACACAACCCGACCCATTCAAGGATCTAGTCTCGCTGCAAATTTAACATACATTTTTATTTGTGCAGCGTTAAGCGTTGAGCAAATAAGCAAAATTATAATATCACTTTTTTTATAATGTTGCAATATTATAATTTTTCAACATCACAGTTTAAGCAACATTATATCATTTTATACACTCTTACTTTCCTTTGCGTGAAATTTTATATCATCACGAAAAATATTGAAAAAGCCCGGTTTTAAGCTATATTGAGCTACACTCTTCAAATTTTCAATATGCCTATACAGGGTGTTTCAAAGTTATGCATCAGAAATGTAAAGGCAATTAGCGGGAACATTAATGAGCAGATTTGTAAAGGAATGTAGTTGCGGAAATGTAGCGTTGAGGAGAATCAGTGAATAATTTATGTCTATTTCACTATAATTTAGTAACATATTTTGGCCGCTAAAAGCTCCCAACCATATATCATTATCCCCATAAACGGAATTCTTTTGTGTGATTCTTTAAATAAATAATAAATGTTTAACAAACCCCATATTCTACAAAATGCTTGTTATACTGCCGTTTATGCATATCAATTTCTTTATGTTTTAAATGGTCTAACGTCATTGAAATGAACTTGAAACGATTTTTCCCATTGACCATAATGTAACAGAATACTTTAGACTGTCTATGCAAATGAACTATAAATTCTACACATTTCCTTATTAATAGCGATCACGGTGTAGTACACGTCAATAACATATAAAAAATGCTACGAGCATCAGAGTTTATTTACAAGAGTTAGAACTCGGCCACACAAACCGGAGTCATAAACATTTTTCATCTACGTTACAAAGTATTAACTAGTAAAAAAAAAAAAAATCCCGCGTTAAGCATAGATTATAAAACACTATCCAAATTTCCTTAATTCTTTAACAAAACTTCGTTATTCAGGAAATAGGTGTTACTGCCCATAACCAAATATGTATTTCAATACTTCTGAATGGCTCTGTATTTGATTTGTCGGTTGATATATATACTATATCATGGAGAAATTTAGTTTAGCAAAAAAATGCCTAGCTGGATGAAATTTTTCTTTTGGCAGTTTATACGAATAGATGTAAAACATACTTCAATACTTTTGTTCAGCTCTGTAGTTTATCTAGTACCTTTATTACATGAATATTTTGCTAAAATTAATTATATAAAAAAATTAATAAAAAATGTTAATCAAACAACACTACTCTTTAAACTATTTAAATCATATTTCCAGAAATTATCATCCTTAAACAAACCTGTATCCAGTTCTTTGCGTGACCCTGTATATCATTTAATCTATATTCTACAAACATTTCACGATAAACTAAATGCGAATCGACATAAAAATGCAAAATTTTTTTAAAAACAAACCTTTAAGTAAATTACACTCACATTCAGTAACTTTTCCGAGTTCTTTTGAGTAACCCTGTATATCTTAATTGTGTAACTATTATAGCATTTATGCACACCATATAATGTGAATACATTTAGTGACACTTAAAAGCGCATATCATAATTAAAAATGTCTTTCATCCATGGAACAGTTACCATGCGTAATATACAGTACTTCGAATAGAATATGCTTTTTGAAGTCTTTTGTGTGTCCCTGTAAATGCTATGCACTTCGTATTATGCGTGAAATAACTCATATTAAGTCTCAGCGACGTATATCAATTTGATTACACATGATACGGTTTACCATCGTTAAAATATGTCGCAAACAATTTCCTCCTTTATTATCATATATTAGAATTATTTTGTGTGGCCCTGTAAATGAATATCTATTCTTTTAGCTGCTTTAGTGCTTCTTTTTTCTTTTTTAGTGCTTTTCGTAGATGAAAATAAATGTGAATACGTTTGTCCGGCCGCAACATCTTTAAAATTAATTTGAAACGATTTTTCCCCATTGGCCCTAATATAATCGAAAACTTTTGACTGTCCCTGTAAATGAACTAATGGTGGTAGAAACTTCATTTTTAATAGGGTTTGTGCTTGTGTAAACTTCAATAACATGGTAAAATTTCTTTGCATTCCGAGCATATTTACGAGAGTTAGAGCGCAGACAGACGGACAGACAAAACGAATGCATAAACATTTTTCAGTTTTGTTGAAAAGTGTTAATAAAAATTACTGTAAAAAGAAAACTTTTAATAATACAATTTTTAGTTCGTATCAAACGTTTTCAATTTCTTATTTAATTTTAATTTGAAATTTAATAATAATAATGACATTTAATAATAATAATAATAATAATTTCCCAATTTCAATTATTTTAAAAGTAAACATTTCTTTTAATAAATAATAATAGAACAAAGACCATTTTAAAAATTTCCTATTTCTTCTTAAAAAATGCTCCAGCTGTAATTCATTTCTTTCAATTCGTCTTATTAATACAAAATCCCTTCCTTTTTTGGAAGCTTTCCAATTTTCCACGTGTTTTTGTTTGGTACACTAAAATTTGAGCGATAAATGGATTCACATTGTAAACCTTTTTTAAGGCTTAGTTCACCTCCACCTATCTTCTTCCTCCATGAGTGCAGACAGATTATTCGTCAGATGAGAAGATTATAATATTTTCTGAATAACCACTCTTATTAGAAGGGGAAGTGTTTAAAAAGTTATTTTTTATGTGAAATATATACTGTGGCACAAATGTCTGCTGCAGATTTTGCTGGCGATTTTAGTGTGAAGTGGAGATGCAATCATTCGGTTGAAAATATGGTATGTTTAAATTATTATGTGCTTATATCTATAAAATTTGTAATAAAATTCTCGCCCTCTCGCGAAAAAAAGCATATATCAAATAAACGTTTCTGCTGACATTTCCCTCCCAAGAAACTTCTATTTTATGGATGTGTAAATTATAAAATAAATTTAAAATGATCGGGAAAAAAAAAGCCAGTCGCTTAATTTGCTAAATATCTTTGTGTACATGGCGAAAATGGGCAGATTGTGTGTTTCCATGACTTCAAGAATATGGTAACACAACTAACTGTAGGTAGCTGTAACTATATTGCAATGTGTTTGTTTTGATGCTTACTTAGTTTATTTCCAAGTAATATTGTTTACTTTATTTCTATACTCTTAAACAAAAATAAAAAAATACCTCGCAGACAGCAGAAAAAATAAAAATATTTACAGAAAATTAAAGAAGTTTTTAAACTGCTATCTAAAAATGTACATTTAAAATATCTTTTGTTAATTCTAATTGAACTTGGTATCAATATATTAACTTATAATGGAGTGTAATGAAATCACATAATGTTATCCCTGTTGTTAAGAAGCCTGCTGGGAAGTCAAGGAACTCTGGAACCGAAGATCTGTTAAAATTTTTATGACAGCTGGATACATTATCAGGCAGATATTTTATTAATTTTCTGTCTGTAAATGTAGCCCGCTAGTCCTTGGTGTCTTCAATCAAGCTCTTCACTGATGTTGCAAGGTCTCATTTTGTGACAATGGATGTG
Organism: Maratus speculifer; assembly: GCA_964019185.1. Taxonomy (NCBI): domain Eukaryota; kingdom Metazoa; phylum Arthropoda; class Arachnida; order Araneae; family Salticidae; genus Maratus; species Maratus speculifer. The sequence continues at coordinate 183,088,082 of OZ025290.1, forward strand.
TTTCATTCACAGTTCGTTAATATGTTAATATCAAGTCCATTTGGGATTTCAAAAGTTATTCTACTCATACTTTTTTGGATAACAATAATAAAATCAAAATGTTCTTTCTTTTCCTGTAAATATTTTTACATTATCTTTGTCTGAAAATGTTATAAATAAGAAATGCAGACAATGTTCGACTATAGGGATTTTGGTGAGAATAAGAAATTTTGTATGCATATTTTCTACATAGATGTAACTAGAGGAATCAGGGGGGGGGGGGGTTGCTCAATCCATAATTTTACATTGAAGTGATACCGTGATGATTGGGGGTATTTATTTATAGTAAATATTGTAATATGTTTTAAAGCTCATTTCTATTCTATGCATTTGAATTTTCTATTTTAAATACTAGGGATGTAACGAGTGCTGTCTATTTGGCTTGGTCATACTATCATAGTATATGCGGTAGCATTTGGTATAATATGTTTAAGAAATGAAAAATGCAAATGTCTTTTTGAAATTTGTGGCAAACAGTTCACGTATGACAGTGATTTTCTTTTTTTTCAAAAAATAGAACTTGACAAGACGAATAAAATAATAGCATTCAAAACATTATCGTAGTTTACTATAATTTTTTATTTAACTTTAAAAAAAAAAAAAATGAAGACTAAAAATTCAACAAGCGATAGCTAACAATCCCATGGAGGGATTAACTTCATTTTTGGTTTATTTTAATCCTTTTGAGGTACTACTCTGTTATCCCGTCGACCAATTTCATCAAATTATAAATATCGCCAAACTAATAGCCAAATTATACTTATTGACATAATTTTTATTTTAAATAACAAAAAAATAATAATAATAATAATAATTATTAGAATATTAATAAAAATACAAATAAAAAGTCAAAATAAAATCATGCAATGACATTTTAAACACCTTTAACGTATTTAATGTCATTGAACGTGACATTCCATTATCAGCATTTAATATTAGAATTTGGCGATAATTTTTTGGTCGATGGGATAACAGAGTAGTACCCTTTTTGGTAAAACTTAAAATAGATTTTTTTTTTTTTTCATCTTTGTATGTTTGACGATTGCCAAGAAAATCGAATTTGTGTCTTAAAGTTCCAGTTGAACATTGTTGCTGTTGTAGATTTTTTTTTTATTCGTTGCCACAGAGTTTAAATAAGTAATTTTTTATGTATGTAGTATAATTCATTCAAATTAAATAAATCATGTGGAAAACAATTATTTGTTTTTATTGCGAAGCATTTAGTTTCAGCTCTTTGAATAAAGTTGTGAGTGCACTGTAATTATTTTCTTCGACTCCTTGGTTTATTTATCAGACATCATGTATTTTATTTGACAATGCAATAATTAATTCAAATATAAAAATAAAATTTTGGCAGCAAATATTTTTCTTTTCAAGATATAAAAAAATCTTCAGTTTTTAACAAAAAATTTGAATGACAAGTATTAAAAAATGCTCTGGTGAGCAACAAAAAAGGTTAATATGTTTTTAAATATGAAAAAGTGTTTGACAAATGCTTCTAATTGAGCATGAGAGAGGACAAGGGGTCCCTTTTTGGCTGCAGCTCACTGTCAGTGCCAAATTTGAAAAAGTCATATTTGTGCTTTTTCCATATAAAAGAAATTTGCGTAAAACTTTGTCTTTTTTTTTAGTAAAATTTTCAATTCTGCTTTACATGTGAACTGCACTGTTGACTCTGCAATACAAATCATTTTCTGTGCAGTTCTATGCTGGGAGCATGCTTGGTGGCACTACATGAGTATGATACGCTTCAGGAACTAAGGTTTCTGGTACTATTTCGCCTTACATTCATGTTTAATTATGCTGCATTTTTCTTGGCTATGTCTTTGCGCTTCACATTTTTATCGTAATTGTGACTGATTTCCTTTACACAGAAAAAGTGCAAATATGATTTTTTCGAATTTGGTATTGGCAGTGAGCTGCAGCCAAGAAATAACCCCTTGTCCTCTCTCATGCTCAATTAGAAGCACTTGTCAAACACTTTTTCATATTTAAAAACATATTAACGTTTTTTGTTGCTCACCAGAGCATTTTTTAATACTTGTACTACCAAATATTCAGCCAAACCGAAGATATTTAACAATATTTAGAAGAGACTTATTTTGCTTTTTGTGAAATATATTTCAGTCAAAAATTAGATCACTTCCAAAGACTTCTTTATATTTCATACAAAGCAAAGTTAATATGATCAAAATCTCATCTCATTAAAATGTTTTCATTATTATTAAAGTTGTGAACAAAAATTCGGGTTTAGCTTACCCTTGCTACCCTATATTTTTTATTGACTGTATTGTATTTTTGATAGAAAAGTGAATAGCGAGAAGAATGGAAAAAGAAAATTAGTTTATTTTTTTACAAAAATTATTTTATTTAAAAATAATTTCTATTCAAGTTCTCTTTAATCAAATCTCTTTCATACTGAATTCTGATAGACATAATCAGATTTTAAATTAACACACTACAACTGTAGAACTTGTCATACTTTTATAATAGTTAAATATTTAAGAGTTAATTAAAATATATTCTAATATCATTTTTTATTTGTCTCTTTTTTTTTTTTTTTAATTTTAGACACTATTTTTAACAATATGTTAGCTTTACTTCAGTGATATGTTAACATCACAATTTGAAAGCTATGTTATTATACGTAAAAGTAAAGATTATATTGCATTAATAGAAATAGACCAAGAGGTGGCAGTGGGATCAAGATTGAAATTCCAGAATTAGTTAAAACTCGATTGGCATATTAAAACGCAATTAGTCTGTCAAATCATATCTTAGTGGAAAACACCTGAAAATATGATTTTAGCAGTTGACTCATCAGTTTATTATTTTGTTTTCCTGCTCCATTGGTAAACTTACAAATCAATCACTAAAATCTAGTTTCCAAGTGTTTTCGACCAAGATATGACTCGGCAGACCGATTGTGTTTCAATATGCAAATCGAGTTTTAACTAATTCTGGGATTTCAGCAGTGGACTCGATGATTGTCTATGTGGCCACCTCCCGCTCTAAAATATTCCAGTGTTGGGTCATCCAATTTATTTTAAAGAAAATGGAAAATAAACTAGGCCTAAAATGTTTCTTCACAGAGGGCGTTCAAAGACTGAAAATCGAGTTACTCGAAAAATTGAGGAATGACATCATACGGGTTTCTCAATGTAACAGGGGTTAAAATGGCTCTGAATGCTTTCGGGTAATGTGGGCAGATGTTTTTTATTTACATTTACAAATGTGATGGCAGCCATATATTGTTATCGACGTTAGAATGGCTCGGAAGCGAAAAAGTAACGTGATCTAGATAGATGATTGCATCACGCAATGCTATAGAATTTTGTTGTGCTCTGCGTTTGTTGGTATTTGAACCTGTGTTTAGTTTGTATTGAATTTTGACAGTAATTGATTCAAAAACTATGTTAACCTTTATGTGGGGGCTTGGACAACATCTGTCCAGGTTTGCAGGTATTCTCAGACAGATGCTGTCTGAATCCCCCTGTAAAGGTTAAAATTATAGAGAACCTTTGATCACCAGTTACATTGCGCCTGGAAGTGTACATAGTGTATTATTATTTATTTATTTTGCTGCCAAAAAAGCTCTGCAATTTAAACCTAACCATAGTGCTATTACTGGAGGAATAAAAGTGAGTTTATTATTTTTCTCTTTGTATATGTATGCTCCAATGTATTTTTATAAGCACATATAATTTAGGTTTCATGTGTATATTTTTCTATAATGCAATATTGTAGTAACTAGAAATTTGTGTTCAAATTTAATAAATTAATTCTGTTCAGTGAATTAATAAACATAAGCCTACTTTATCTGATGAAAATTTTTTAGGCTATTTCCTATCTCTATATTTTAAAATTTATTTAACTAGCTTTTCTTTGATGATGACTTAAAAAAAATAACAGTGAAATTTATTCTAAATGATTTAAAACTTCTTAACACTTGGCTCTTAGAAATTAAAACTATCATAAATAGTGGGGAATAAATACACTTTGAGATTTAAATCAGTGTCATTGATAAAATGATGAAAAATGTTTTTCTGGGTGGGTGGCTTATGTTTACATAAAACTTAAAAACATATTTTTTTTTAGCAAAATTAGATGTATTAATAATGTTGTCCCCTTTTTGAGATCAAGAAAAATGATAGTACTCATTATTTAATTATAGTATTCATCTGAATAATTTTGTTTTAATTCAGCAGTTATAGGTAACTCTTATTATTTTTGGAATTCTTCATGAATATTTAAGCTTTTCTGTCAGCAGTATAAATAAAAATATTGGTACTTATGTATTAATGCCATCGCAGAAGAAGTTGCATTAATGTGCCGATAAAGAGCAATCTTGTTGTTCACACCAGTGTTGAATTCAGTGGGTGGCCCGGGGGGGGGGGGACATTCCTCCCGGAGCAATGAAATGTCCCCTGAGAAAAGTGTCTGAATTCAATATTAACTTGGTATAAGCCACGCAGTTATTACTGAAGTTGAAGATATACCAAGGGGCTGAGTTAAGAGGGACAGAAGAAGAATCATTTGGTATTTATATGACAGCTGGGTACACTCACAGGGTAAAGTTTCATTTTGATTTCCTGTTCTGTAAGTGTAACTCGCTAGGTCATTAAATACCTTAAATTACACGTCACAAGAATGTATATGAAACTTGGTGCTTAAGCTGTAATCGCTGTTAGTTGACAGGACACATCTTCCACACCACTTTTGTTGCTGCTCTGGTTTTTATTTAGTCTGTAATATCAGCATTTCATTCAGGAAATTAATATTAAGTTCATTTGTGATTTGAAAAGTTATTTTAGCTTTTGGATAACAATTCTGTTAAAAAGTTCATTATTTTATAGCTTTATCTAAAAAGTATTAAAAATTACAAATGCAATAAGAATTCTAAAATTAGTATGAGTGTGGCTAAATTAAAATGAAGAGATTCATATTAGTTTAATATTTCGAATGTTTAATAAATAAAAAAAGAACATAGTGTGAATAACTACAAAAGAGTGTTTTTGTAGCTTTATCTTTTCCAACCAGGGTTGTTAAATACCTAGGTTTTTTCAGAAAAAAACCAACCCACTGTATTTTTTCAGGGTTTTTGTGTTTTTTTTTTTTTTCGAGTTATGGGAGGTGGTTCAGAATGCTTGGAAAAAAAAAGTACTTATTACTAAATTTAAATTAGCTAATTGATTACAAATATATATAAATCAATGATAGTAATCAAAATTATGCTTTGCTTTTAGATAAATTGATTATTAATAATAATTTTAACAATAAAACTATCATTAAAGTATGTTACTAAAACTAATGCTGCTGAATCAGAATTTTTAAACTAATATTTTGTTAAGGATAAAGTATGTTTATTCATTTGAATTGAAGTGATTGCCTATATATATATAATAAATACTTTCTCTATAAAATTCATTCTAAAAATTGAATTCTGAAACATATTGATTAATATAATGATGGATTGCAAGATTTTTTCTTTTTAATTGTTTGCATTCCAAAATGTGTTGCTATATTCTTTCTAAGGCATAGTAACATTTCCTTAGCCTGAGGTAAATAAGAAATTTCCATTTTCCATATTCAAAGCATTCTTCACTCCATTTACTGAAAGGACAATAAGAAGGAATTTTCAAGAACAGAACAATATATACTTCCTTCCTTCCTGTTTCTGTAGTCAAGAAAAGTAATTTGTTTTGATCTTAAAAATCCAACACTTGACGTCAGAAATTTTTATGTGGTTCATTTGATGTTTTATGACTTTTTATCAGAAGTCTAAAAATTAAAGATCACCAGTGAACATTGTTGACTATGTCTCTCTATGTCTTTCATTTGCTGATGATCACAGAATGCTCTTAAATGAAAGGCAATTGACATATCGTCAGTTTTTTCTAAAGCAAACCAAATAAAGTGCATTAGTAATTTAACTGTTACAAGTAATTAAAAATAAATTTATGATACAAGAATTTAATTTTTTTCTTTTTGTTTAATAAATAAAGTAATAATGTGAATTACAATTCTTTAACAGCGATTTTAGCCAAATACCAAATATTTGGCACACAAGTTCTTTAAATTTCAGTTTTAAAATATTAAAAATTTTATATAGATCTTTTTAAAAAATAACTTTATACACTAAAAAAACCTATACTTTGAATTGATATTTCATAAGAGGATAGTTTTAAAGCATTTTTAATTTGATGGACTCCTTTATAGGTTAAAACGAATGAATAATATCTGATATTCTAAAACAAATATTGAAAAATAACTTTATATTGCAGTATTTGCTCATAAAAATATTAGATAAAAAAGCATATTTTTCATTCTGAAGAACCAAAATGTTATTCTGGCTAAAGAATCAAATATTTAAGAGTGCTGGTCAATAAGATATCAAATTCCTTTGCTAGAGTCAAACTTATAGGTTCATAATGCATTCATATTTTTAAAATATCTCCACTGGAAATTATTTTAGTAACTTCTATTTTCTTAAAATATGCATATTATCTTTGTGTGTTTTTGTAATCAAAATGTTTCTAAAATTTATATTTTATTAAAAAGTTTATGTGTTAAAATCATTATGAGCTGTGTTAAACGTTTAGCAATTACAAAAATATGGACAAACAAAATTTCAAATAAATGGAACACACACATGTAATTATTGATACATAAAGAATTATTCCTATTTTCTGCCCTTAGTTTTTACTTATATTAAACATATTTTGCCAAAGTAAATAATTTTTTTTTTGCTTTTAAGCTTAACTAATTTGTCATATGAAAAATTTAACATTTATGTTCTAACTTATCTAAAATAAAATTTAAACTAGAAATATCTTTATTATTCTTTTTTTATCATGAATAAACGAAATTACTGTTCTAACTTGTCGAAATGTAAAACTTAGATAAAAAAATGTCTATATTATCATTTCCTTAATATGAAAAAACGAAAACATACTGCAAAAAAAAACTAATCAAAACAGAGATATTCCAATAAACAGTCGCAGTTACGCTATCAAATGATAAACAAATCAGATTACCCAACCACGTGATCACTTTACCCAACAAAATTCTTCAGGTAATGTGGGTTACCCGAAATCTCGGTAATTCACGGCTCTGAACGGTACGAAAAGTCACGTGACGGCGGTCTCTGAACGCTTCGGGTTCTACTCGGGAAACCATACGTAACCCAGGTTTACGTCTGTGAACGCGCTCATTATTTTGTTAGTACATTAAAATCGTCTGCAGTCAGAAATTTATATTTTAGATTAATATTTATTACTTAAGTTTTCATACATGATTTTAAAAGAATGTTTTCATCATTATATTTTAAATATTTATTTGCATGCAATTATTAAGTCATAAACATTTTTCATCTACGTTATAAAGTATTGAAAATTACATTAATGAAGGAAACTTTTAGTTATACAATTTTTAATTCGTATCAAATGTTTTCAATATCTTATTTAATTTTAATTTGATATTTAATTATTGCTAATTTTCCAATTTCCTTCATTTTAAAAGCGAATATTTATTCTAATAAATAATAATAGAACGAAGACCATTTTAAAAATTTGCTATTTCCTCTTGAAATATGCTTCAACTGTAATTCATTTCTTTCAATTCGTCTTATAATACAAAATCTCTTCCACGTCCTTTTGTTTGCCACATTAAATTTGAGCGATAAATGGTTTCATATCGCAAACCTTTTTTGAGCTTACTTCACCTCCACTTATCTTATTCCTCCATGGGTTTCTTTAATTCTGTCTCAGCTTTCTTATTACTTCTGCGAAAATTTTTACACAACCAACCAACCGTAAACAAATGAAAGAGAAAAAAATTTGGAAAAAGATGATTTTTTATGAGAGTGACCTCTTGATTTTAATTAATTACTCAGTTAATAATTGGAATTTTGAAATTCTGAAGCTCAGGTGCATCAGGAGAGATATTGGGCTACTCTCAAAAAAATTTTGAGCTTTGTACGTGCTGTAGATTTTGCTAGCCATCGCAGACACACACACAGACACACACACAGACAGAGCGTTTTGTTCTTTTATTAGTATAGATATATATATCTTTTTTTTTTTTTTTTTTTTTTTTTTTGCATTCATGACATATTTTTTTATGACTACCTCATTCATATAAGTAGAAATTTGATAAAAACTTTATTTACGAAAGTTAAGACCAGTTTCTTGGATAATCTGACTTTTCGCACTTAGTGATCTAAGAAACAAACCTTATAAATGTAAAATTGAGTACTTTAATTTAAACTTTTATAATATTTTATTTTTTACATTGCATTCTCCATAAATCGAATTCAAAAAGACCTTAAAAATATTCAAGTTCTCGTAAGTTCGACTTATGAAAATCCTTATTATTCTTAAACAATATTTTCAAAAATATCAATTGAAATAGGTAGCGTACGTTAAATATGTTTATTGTATACTTATTTGGGTAAATGATGTCAGCGTCTTTAATGTATACACATATATATTTATATATATATATATTTTAAATGCTGACATCTTTTACAGAAATATTAAATTTTATCTTTTCAACTAACAAGGCACTTAACAAATTTAATTTAGTATAATGACTCAAGTCTGTAGGAAATGGTCTTTGTTCTTTTTTCACATTTTAAGAATAAGATCTTGTAAGGAGGGCTTTTATGAGTATGTCAAGGAAAATATAGCATTTCAAAATTTAAAGTAATGAAAAATAATCTTGAGTTATTTTGAGAAGAAAATTTCTTGTTGGACAGAATTCAGCTTTTTTACATTAAAAGTTACATTTACTGTTGTAATTATTCCTGTTTAAAAAAGATTTAAATTTTTATACAGGCACATTTTAAAATTTATGAAAAAAATGCATTTTTGTGTAGACTTTAACAGTAATAAAAGAATAAGTATTGCCCAATTTTTATCCTCCTTTGTTATGTATATTTTTTAGAAGCTTCTGGTACTTTTTCTTTAGTTTACGCAGTTTTATTAGTATGTTATCAAATTCTGTTTTTGATTGCAAATTAAAAAATGTATAGTTCTTGTTCTAATATTTATACATAGAAGTTTCTATCTCTTTATTCTTAATATAGTGTAACGAAATAATCAAAGCCGCAATTTGCAAGTTATTCTTACTTCAAATTTGTAAATTTTCCAGATATTATTCGTAATTTATTTTGTTTATTCTACTTAATACGTGTTATTACTTTATACTTCATTATTTTTTTTCATTTTTGTATTATTTCAAGCATGCTAAAAAATGTGTGATCAACTGAGTGGGAATTACAGTGCATTTTGTCACTATATTTAAGTATTTTCTTTTATTATAATGAAAATATAAATATTGCAATTTATTTTTCAAAGCATTTTTCAAAATTCATGCTTTTGCTTTTGTAAACTGTTGACATATTTTTTGTTTTTAAGTCATGTAAATGTAAGTTAAAATCATATAATGAAACAAGTATGGATGGAATCGAATATTTATTTCATTTTTTAATGCCTTCAATCAGTTATAAAGTATTTTAGTGATGTAAAATCCCATTAATTTTAATAAATGGCTTTTTTTTATTTTCCCGCTAAAGAATTTTTTTTTATTTATTCTTTGGATTGAATTTGAAAAAACGTGTGTGGAATCATAAATATTTCAGTTCAATATAATTTTTCTAAAAATTTCAAGAACCATAAAAAAATACTATAGATGATTTTGAATCGTTCTTTCATTCGACGCCCCATAGCTGCGCCATAGTACTTATTGCCAAATATATGAACACAAAATAATAATTGTAAATGTTGTTGATCACTGCAATTTTCTATTATAATACTATTTTTTTGCAAACTTACAAAAAGGTCAGGAACTTTTTTAGAACATGCGTTTTTAGCTCACAGGCTATCATAGCCTGAGAGCTTATGTGCCCGTCCGTTCTGTATGTACGTTCGTACGTTCGTGCGTAACGCCATAACTCATGATAAAAATATCGGATCCACTTGAAATTTTGTATACAAGTATATCCTCATAAGGCGCTTCCCTGATTAGTTTTTGGAGTTCATTCGATACAAAATGGATTAAGAAAAAAACCAAACTTTTTTATCTATAAAATTTCTTTAATACCTGTATTAAAGAAATAATAATAATAATAATAACGATATATAATAACGATATATAATAAATAATAACGATAACACCTGATATAATTGGTAAATATGCGGATATAAAGTTCATTCGATATGTATAAGAGGGGGAACGGCGGGCTCCTGCCCCTCCCCTTAATTGATATAAACGGGATTTTCATGCAGAATTAAGTTTTCGTTCAAAATTTAGATATAGGATCATTCTGATGAGGTGATTCCGTGACTGTTATTAGGTGTTCATTGAAAAAGTATAAACAGGGGGAACGGGGTTCTAATGCCCCTCCCCTTAATTTTTATAAATGGGTTTATCAAGCAGAATTGTCAGATTTTGTTCAAATCTCTGAATAGTTTTGGAAGTTTAATGGTTAAGTATAAAAGAGAGTGATAACTCCTCTTAAATAATTTAACTGCTAAATGGATTTTTATTAAGAATTTTCCGATTTGCTCTGAATTTTTGATGTAGATTTTTTATATGATAAAGCATGTCCTTGATAGTTTAGAAGGTTCAATGATTAAGTATAAAAAAGGGGGAAAGGAGAGAGCTGTTTCCCCTTCTTAATTTTTTTTTCGAACGGAAATAACCCTTGAAAATATAAGGCTGTAATGTACGATTAGTATGCGTAGCCTGTGAGCTCAATGCCATCAGTTTATCTGGGCAATATTCTTTTTATTATATATATAAATTGAATTATATATATGTTGTGGACAATACCCGAAACCTGGCCAATTCTAGAACTGGCCGGCCAATATCCGAACTGGCCAAGCTTCCTTCCCAAAACCCGAAATACATGAAATGAATAGCGTATTTCGGGTTTTGGCCGGCCAATTCGCGAACTTGCCGGGAAGCCTTGGCCCACACCCAAACTATGATGCACAGGTACTAATTTTTTTGTAATTAAGATAATGTAACATTAAAAAACACAGTAAAAAAGATTCCCATTGATTATACTGACACGAAATATTTTTGTGTACTCAACTAAATTAACCAAAAATAGTACACAATTCCCTTTCAATATCGAAATTAATTGATAAACCAAATAAGATGACAATTACAAGTTAACCAGAACATTTACTCAAGTCAGAGCTCGGACAGACTGACGCTAGTCTATTTAAATTCATTGACACTTTCAACTATGTTAGAAAGGATTAAGCCGAGGGCCTATATCTATTTCGCGAATTGGCCAATCGCATCTGGCCAGTTCGCGAATTGGCCAATTGCATCTGGCCAGTTCACTAATTGGCCGGCCAATTCTAGAATTGGCCAGTCATTTTTTAACGTTGCTGGCCAATTCGGGAATTGGCATGCCAGTTCTAGAAAGGGCCAATTTCGGGTTTTGGCCACAACATACACATGCACTATCTACCAATAAGTATTTGCACACTTTCAATTTTTGACATTTTGTTAAATTTTTAAAAATGTACTTGTCTGATTCTTCTGGAAGTTCAGGATTATAAAGATTATGTTTGATCTCATATTTATCAACATCCATTTGATAAGCAGGGCATTTAGGGGCCCGACAAAAAATCAAAGAATAGTAAAAATATTTAGGATCACCCTGTACATGAAAATGCACGAAAAGATTTATCGCTACAGAATACAAATATGTGGATAGAGTACAACACGTACATTGATTTTTGTAAGAATAGCATGTATATTCATGGAGAAAGAGCGATTATTTTGAGAAATTCAAAAAATTCTGGTATATTTTTTGTTTATATCATGCAGGGTTTTTGACCAAATTTAACGCGGGTTTCAGAAACATTGGCAAAAAGTGGTAGAAAAAATATAGTGCAATTGGAATATAGATACATTAAATATTTTACGAAATATGAGTAGTTGTATGAAACAATTTTTATCTGCGCATGCGCGAAGGATAAAGACAATTTTTTTACATCATTTAATAGTCAATTCTATGGAGGAACTCATAAAAAAAGTCCAATCAAATATCGTGAAAATTCAAAAAGATATCATTATTATAGTAAGCTGTTTTTACTTCGCTCTCTAAAAACGGCTTAATAATAATGGATTCTCCACAAATTGATATATTTTTTTATCAAGTGACTTTTAGGAAAAATTTAGCATTTAATGAATACAATATCTAATACAATATTGCTGCTAATAAGTATCTTGACACCTGTGATAGAAAAGAAAAAGAGCTTATATTCACATTTAGGGCCGAAACTAAGAAAGGTTGGGAAGGGGGAAGAAGGGCAAGTTCCCCGGGCGCCAGTGTGAAAGGGTGCCAAATATCGATTTTGTTTGGCGATTTTTTTTCATGTTTATGTTTAGCATGATATTGTTAAAATCGTCCTCTCTGGAGTATGTTAAAGAATAGAAGAAACTAATGATGATGGCATGAATATCCTGTTTAAAACATTTTTTTTCTATTCGGTCTCACGATTTTAAGCTAAGCTATTAATTTTTAACAAAGCAGATTACTTGTTCAGTATTATATATTTTAAGTTTTAAAATAATCAACTATTATTAAATTAAAGGAATTGTCTTTGTAAATATACTTTTAGAAGGAGGGAGGGGGGTTCGCCAAAATCTACGTTTGCCTAGAAAAAAAAGGGTAACGGCATAAGGATACTTAAAGAGAATTTTTTTTTTTGATTTGGCTTCAAGACTTTAATGAATCAATATGTGACAAAGCAAATTATGTACTTTTGTATCTGCACTATTTACTTTTGAGTATTCGGACACTTTCAGCTTTAGACATTTTGTCGAATATTTAAAAATACGCTTGCCAGATTCTTCTGACTCGACTGTCCTGAACGTAATAGAGAACCTCTGGGACGAGTTGGATCGTCGAATTAAGGCGTGCGACATCGTCCAAAAACAGTGAAGGAACTTACCTGTCTTTTACAAATCGAGTAAAATAAATACTATTGCATGTATTACAAGGACTAGTAGAAAGCATGTCCAGGGTGTTTGCCTCTCGTGAAAGGTGTATATACCATTAAATGCAAACCGGGCTAAAACCAGCCTTTTTTTTTTTTTTTTTTTTTTTTTTTTGAGGCAATACGTGGATTTTGGCGATCCCACCCCCTCCTTCGCAAAGTATATATAGAAAGAAAAATTCTTTTATTTATTAACAGCCGACTTATTTTAAAACTTAAAGTAGGTAATACTAAACAACGTAATTTGCTTCGTTAAAAATTGATAACTTAAAATCGTGTAATCGAATCCCAAAAAAAAAAAAAAAAAAAAAAAAAAAAAATCTGCTACAGATGCCTACATGATTAAATTCTTGTATGCCTTGGCATGTGCCCGATAGGATGATTTTAAGACTATTATGCTAAGCATAGGCATGAAAAAAAAATCACCAAAAAAATCTACATTTGGCACCTCTTCTCCCTGGAGCCCTGGGCACATGCCTTTCTCCCCCCCCCCCCCCCCCACCTTTCTTAGTTTAGGCCCTGAATGTGAATAAAAGCTCTTTTTCTTTTCTATCACGGGGTTCAAGATATTTATCAGCAGCAACAATGTATTAGATATTGTATTCATTAAATACCAATTTTTCTCTAAAAGTCACTTAATAAAAAATGGGAATTTGTGGAGAATCCCTTATCATTGGGCTGTTTTTAGAGAGCAAATTAAAAACAGCTTAGTATAATAAAGATATATTTTTGAATTTTCACGATATATTTTTGAATTTTCACGATATTTTATTGTTTTTTTTTTTCATGAGTTACTCCATAAAATTAACTATTAAATGATGTAAAAAAAATGATAAGGGAGAATCCCTTATCATTGGGCTGTTTTTAGAGAGCAAATTAAAAACAGCTTAGTATAATAAAGATATATTTTTGAATTTTCATGATATTTTATTGTTTTTTTTTTCATGAGTTACTCCATAAAATTAACTATTAAATGATGTAAAAAAAAATCTTTTTTATCGTTCGCGCATGAGCAGATAAAAATTATTTCATACAACTACCCATATTTCATAAAATATTTAATATATCTATATTTTAATTAAAGTAATTTTTTCCTGCTACATTTTGCCAATTTTTCCGAATATCGCGTTAAATTTGGTCAAAAACCTTGCATGATATAAACAAAAAACATACCAGAGTTTTTTGAATTTTTTAAAAAAGAATTATCTTTCGCCGTGAATGTACATGCTATTCTTACAATAGTCAGTGTACGTGTTTACAGTATCCACATATTTGTATTCAGCGATAAATTGTTTCGTGCATTTTCATATGCAGGGTGATCCTAACTATTTCTGTTATTCTTTGATTTTTTGTCGGCCCCCAAATTGCCCTGCTTATCATATGAATGTTTATATATATAAGGTCAAACATAGTTTTTATAATCCTGAAGTTCCAGAAGAATCCGACAAGTACATTTTTAAATATTTGAGAAAATGTCAAAAATTGAAAGTGTGCAAATACTTATTGGTAGATAGTGTATATATATATATAAACTATTAACGGTCTCCCTATAAACGCGTTTCCATTCACTTCCCATTGATCATGTGAATTTTGGGGTCTAATCAGCTGATTCCTGTTAAACATCTACTGACAATTTTCATGTTTGATCTAGTAAGATCAGTTAACTCTTTATCTACCAAATTATCAATTCAATAAAATTTTACATTTTAAAGCATTTTAAGTAAATTATTTAAACTAAATTAAACTATTTACATAATCTTTTAACATTTTTGGAGGATTTTAAAAGGATTGCAGCAGGATTTATTAGATTTATAGAGATTTTTTTCAATATTTATTACCCCACTCAATTCTTTTATTTTAAATTGCTTCCTTAGTATTTTCTAGAATTATAAATATGATGTTCTTACAATCTAAATATAGAAATATTTCTGAATGAAAAATCGCCCCCCCCCCCCCTCAGAGCCAAGGAAGCTGAAAAAGAACTAAATGCAGAAGAAATCATAATTTTAAAATTTGTTTTCTTTTGTGTAACTAGTAATGCATTAAACAAAATAAGTAATGTATCTATAACTAACTCTAAACGGTATTATAACTAATTGATGTATTAATAAATAATCTTAATGGTGCTTATAAATTCCTCCGGTAGATAAAGGGTTAAACAGTGAAATACACGGAGTTGTTGCCTCCTCATATTTTTTTAAACGCGGTAAAGAAAAACTTTAAGTAAGGCATTTTAAATGCATCATTTAAATCTAATATAGTTTTCACAATTTTTTTCTTTCTCTTTTTAATATTCACGTGAAAATACTTTTGTTGTTTGAAGAGAAATATTATTTGTGCATTTTTAAAATTCACAACAATAGTTAAAAAAATCATATCAATAGATAAAGGAAATGCCTAATATTTTTTTTTTTCTTAACTGCTTTGCAAAATTACTTGATCATTTTAAATATGACGCAGTTTGTTTTACTTGCGGCTTTTAATCCATATTAATGAATTTATTTATTATTTAAAAGTCCTCTTTCTGTTTTTGTTATTCATGTAAAGATATTTATATTGCTAAAAGGAAATTATTTTTTTTATTTCCGTATTAATTTTTTCCATTTACAGCGATTCACGGATTTAAATTAATTTGTTCTTTTAATATTTTTTCTCTTTTAATATTCACACGTAAATATAGTTTTATGATGTAATTTTCAATGTTTCCCGATTTTAACACGTAATTTTTAAATTCTAATTTGACTTATTTTTCTGTTTGATTAAATCCATTTTTTTAATTTGAAAAAATCCTTAACCCCTTGAGGACGAGCAAAGCGTATACATGCCGCAAAATGGCTTAAGAAACCTTGTTTATGAACACAAGTAAAATTTTACTGTAAAATTTGCCTTATTTAATCGGAGCATTTTCTCGATTTGGTAAGATACAAATTTCTGATTTTAAAAACCGGTGAAGAAACATTAAAAATTCCGTAACAGACTTCCGTCGCGAAAGGGTTAATGTAAGATGGTAGACATTAATGTCAAAATATTCATCAGCGCATCTGACTAGGTATCCATTCAGAAGGGCTCTGGATGTGAAAGCTAAAAGTCTACGTTTCTGTATGTTCCCTAAAATTACACTATGATAGTATTTGCTAATCTAGATAATCTAGTGAATGTCCAAAACGCATTGAATTGTTTTTCTAAAGATTTTTTTTTTTTTACAAACTGATTAAGATTTAATTTACGAACTCATATATATTGTGCGAATATATATATGTTATGAACTCATATAAGTACTCTTATATGTCCATTTATGTTGTTTTTTCTAGAATTAAATATAGATTAAAGTAGAAAATCGCTCCTATCTTTCATTGTTTCTTTTTTTTTTTAATATAATTTATAAATAATTTTATATATGATTCGAAAAAAAAATATGTGTAAAAACATTCTATTAATCACTGAATAGATTTTATTTTGTATAGGTGATATGTATATTGATAAAAATATAGCATTCTTCAGTTTCTTTTTATTTTAAATTCATACAGTCTTCATTCCATAATTTTTCCTAATTTTGAATTTAATAATTTACTAATATCCTTTCCTGTTGAAAGAAACCTTTAATAATGAGACATCTCTTCTGTATTTATTCATGAAAATATAGCAGAAAACATTGCTTAGAACATATACCTTCATTTGTCAATTTCGTCTTCAGATAATCTCCAAGAGGAAATTCCATTGACAAATATTTCATGATAAATAGCTTTTATAGATATTTATTCGGGTTAGATTTATTTTCAGAACATCAGAAAAAAATTCTTAGTGGCTAGTCAGACTTTTTCTATATTTTATCGTACAATAATAACAGCGAATTAAAATTGAAAATAGAAATGACTTCCTAAACTGTTTATTTTAAAGCACAATCCTTTAAATGAAATATTAATACATAGAATTAAATTTTATGTACATATTTGTTATAAATATACTTATTTTTCCGAAAGATAGAGATTGAGATTTCATAGAATGTGTGAAATTAAGTTAAATTATAAACTAACAAGTAGATCTGTGTGAGAATTTTGCAATATTCAGTATTTATATCAACAGCTTTTTTCAAATTCTTTTAAATGATATTTGTTTAATAGTTGGTTCTGCATTTGTATAAATATTATTTAAAACAAAGCATGTTGATATAAGAAATAACATGTGATCAATTTTTGCTAGTTACTTATTGCAGTGATTAATTGTTCACCTTAATGCCAGTATAAGGTAACTAGAAAATTGAGTAGTTTTGTTACATAAATCAATAAAATAATGAATTTTATAAAAGAAAACTAATATAACTTGACATAATTTTTTTAATTCTGAAATATAGTTGTATTTCGGTCAATTATAAGTATTCGTTAGATTTTTTTTTCTTTCAAAATTGTATTACATTCAAGGACTCGTTAGAAATTCCTTTAAAGATACAGTAAAACCTCTGAATAGCAGCAACCACGGGGAGCAAGAAAAAGTGACCATACTTTGGAGATTGCCGTTTTTCAGAGGTTCCATATTTTACAAGCTCAAAATTGCATTATATTCAAATCAAAATAACTGATCAACATTATTGTTTATTTTTTTTACAGTTAAAAAATACGTAGTATTATTTTACGCTAAAAAAATCACTTATTCGCAGTTGCTTTATTATTTTAAGGAATATCTCTGTCTCTAAATGCATAATCATTTTCATAGATTTATTGTACAATTAACTATCAGTTTGAGTGGATACAAAATTTTTAATTTCCCAAGTTTCTCGGCAATTTCTGGGCACTTTCCTCCAACATTTGCACAGAAATTTGGAGAGTTTTCTCTTCACAGTTTGAAAGTCATTCTGATGGCAAGTTTTCAAACTCATCATAACCAGTTCTTCAATGCTTTGTTTAAGATTCCAAGTTTACACTTTAAAACGTCTTTTTAAAATAAAAGTCACTTATCTTTTAGAGTATCACTTATTTGTGTTTCGCCACATTCGCACATTTCAGGTTATTTTCGTGCACTTACATCCTCTTTTTTTCCTAGTCTGAATAACTTTCAAATTATCACTTAAAAATTATCAAATTATCACTTAATTCTTTAAATTCTTCATTATCTTGTTAGAAAAAAAATGTTGTGGAGTGGCCCTTGTTCAGAATTTGTTTTTTAGAAATTTATTGCAATGCTATTTCTATGGCAAGAGATTCGGGAACACTAAAACATGACCAGTATTTGGAGGTTACCGTTGTCCAAAGTAACCGTTCTAGGAGGTTTCACTGTACAGTAATTTTTAAAATATAAAATTTCAGTTCAATTCAATTTCAAACATAAAACCATGATACGATTCTTCTTTTCAATTTAGTTTTGTTATAATTCTTTGTAGAAAAAGAAATAAAGCAAAGCATATGTAAGCATATTTTTTTTATTACAAATAAAGTGTTGATTCAATATTTTTTACTACATAAAACACAGAGCATATATAAATGTCAGTTTATCATAATGTAAATTTCGTATTTTCCCTACACCCCATCATATAAAAAGCAAAAAAACACATTAAAAAAGAAAAAGCCACATTAAAAAAAGATAAATACGTACACGAATTGTTCAATAATTATTGTTCCTAGCGTATATAAAATGGTTGTACTGCGATGCCATATACGCGCCACATTTGCAGGTGTTTTTCCCCCGGCCAATTTTGCATAGCACATTTGTGCCAATGATGTCTGGATTTCGGCAGCCTGTTGCCGCCGCCAACGCCATCTTTTGACCGAATTTCTAACTATTCTAAGAAAGCGTATATCTAAAAATTTATTGATTTTCTAATAACAATGCAGCAAACCGCGCATTTTGATCTCAAACCGTTTTTTTTTTTTTTTTTTTTTTTTTTTTTTGTTATTTACATTCAAAATGGGTCAGTCATTTACTGGACACCCTGTATATTTTAATTAGAAAAACGTTCAATTATTTTGTGTTAATGAATAGAAATATTAACTTCAAACAAAATGTAAAAGATTTAAATACAGTTCATGCTCATTGTATACATATATATATATTGAGTTTTAATATGCCTATAAGGAATAATATGTGAGAGCTATTAAGTGGGGGAATAATTTCATCTAAAGGGGAAATATCTTTAATTGTCCTTCTTTTCCTTGAAAACGTGTATTTTAGCAAATGAAAAGGGATAAAAAACAAATTAGTTTCATAATGTAATTGTGATGCAATCTAGATACTTGCATCGAAAAAAAGCACTGAATAAATTTGCGGTAAGGTATGATTAAAATATTATATATTTTAAATGACCATAATACGAAAACAATAAAGGACACGTATCGAGTATAGATAATAATAGCTCGTCTTTAGATGAAGCAGACACGTGTCCGTAAGAGGACAAGATCAAAGATGAACTAAAAGACAGAAGGTAGAAATTGCAAATAGTGCGTGCAATTTTAAAGAGAACACGCAAAGAAGAAAGTGCTGCCAAAATGATTGAAAAGATAAAATGAAAAAAATGGAAATGAAACAAATAATCAAAGCTAAAAGAAATAAAACTGAATAATTTAATAAAATGAACTTTTGAATGAGATTTTTTTTATTTAATAAAATAA
Organism: Maratus speculifer; assembly: GCA_964019185.1. Taxonomy (NCBI): domain Eukaryota; kingdom Metazoa; phylum Arthropoda; class Arachnida; order Araneae; family Salticidae; genus Maratus; species Maratus speculifer. The sequence continues at coordinate 183,107,745 of OZ025290.1, forward strand.
AAAGAGAAAAAGAAGATGGTAAAGAATTACAAAAGTAATTTTCACGCAGGAGACGCAGGGAGAGAGACGATGAGAGATCATTGACAAGATTATCAGAATATTTATAATTAAAATAATTTTCATGAAATTCTAAGAATGAGCGTGACATACAGTAAGAAAAAAATCTGGCAATGGAAAAATTGAATGAACGGCCGGAAGACAGTGAAAAGTAACCAAGGTTTAAATGTTACTTGATTTTCAATGTACTTCTGATGCTCGCTTAATATGAACACGAATTTCTTATAATATTTATCAAGATAAGTCAACCTCTTGAACAGAAACTAAAATGCGTGGAGCGATTAAAAATTTATTTAATGCTTAGTGCGGAAAAGCTTATTCGAAATGAAATGCATTTGAAATATATTATGACATGTTATTTTAATTATAAAAAATAAAATAAAATATAAATATAAAATATATAAAATATACGAAACGAATATTTATATAAAATATAAATATATTTTCTATAAATTGTACTTTATAAGATATACGAAGTCATTTTTCTTTGACTCATATTATGTATACATGTTTTGAAATTTTTAACAATATATTTTCACACAATAACGTAAATTTGTATTTTACTTCTTTATAAAGTCCATCAACCACATACAAATAATATTTTCTTCTGATTTTGATATTTTTTGTTTAGATGATAATCATGTTTTATGATGAAAATCTTCTCTCGTTAAATATTACTCTCATTTATGCTTAATACAAATTAAAATTTTAATGTGAAGGTAAATAAAAATAATAGGTTCAAACGGTAAGTAATGCAATTATAAATCCATTCAACATGCTCCAAAAAATCTTTTTTTCTTTATCATTTCTCGAATATCAAACTATGACTATAAAGGAATTTTATAAAGAGGGAAGGATTTTTCTAAGTAATTGCTTCATATAGTTCCTTTACAATGGTCAAGTCTTAATTTCATTTGAAGTTTGTCATTTTTGGTCGTGATGTTAATTATTTATTTAAAAAATAGATGACATCTTTCACTCTAAAAAACATTGTCACGGGTTTTATTAAATTCTAACACAATATTGTGTGATGCTAGTTTAAATAATATCTGTCTTTAAAACTTTTATAAGATTCCAATGAAACATTAAATGATTCAAAACTTCTAATATTTGCTTGAATTTCATCGTAAATTCTACCGAAAGATCTAGTATCATTTGAATGTTTTAAAGGAGAAATATCTAGAACTTTATTAGTGTGTACACATATAAGTAAATTCGTATTTTCTCACCGTCCTTTGAGAATTTCTACAGCTTTGAAATAGTTATTTGATGTTACAGAATATCTGTCAATACTGTTTAACGTGTTGAGAGTAAAACAAAAATATTTCAAATAGTTGAATCAAATGTATCATTATTATGAATGAATTTCTCAAATGCCGATCAAAATGTGAGCCATTTCGATATGTCTCCTGAATATCTTGCAACATTTAAATTTCGGAAATTTAATTTTTATACTTTTATATAAATAGATTGAACTAGATGAAACTTCTGGCAAATATTTAAGCATTTTGAAACAAATTTTCTTTCAGTTTGGAAACGTAATTTTCAAGTGTTTAGCTTAGGTAGAATTTAAGATATGGACGTCTAAACCCTAATATGTTTATATTCTAGCAACAGCTTATATCAAGGACTAAACTAATTGAAAATTTCAATGTATTTTGTGTATTATTTCATAAGTAAGAGAATCAAACATTTTTGTCACATACAGGCAGACTCCGAAATTCACAGGACCACAATCTCAAAGGTCTCTCTCTTTCCAAAATCAATCTAATCGTGTTCAGGCAAGATATTCTAAAGGTGCAAGATATTTTAAAACACATAAATCTGTTGAACACCGGAAGTTAAAAAACTGCAAATACAGTCTTTTCTTCCTGTAAAAATAGAAGTAAATAAAAATAAAATAAGCTCGTTATAAAAAATTTTTACTTTAAAATTTTCTAAATGTTTTATGTAAACCTAAAAGGCTCCACTGTTACAAAATATGAAAAACCTATATCCGTTATTTTCGTATCATAGCACTTTTTCTCTTTACTACTGTTGATGATAAGAAAAGAATCATTAAAGATTATTCATAATTATTTAATCTTTTCTTGTTTAGCCTAATAATTAAACTCATTTTTTTAATAAAAAAGAAAGAAAATAGAGTAAGTATAATATATAAGTAGCAGCGATTTTTATCGTCAGCAATTTTACAACAAGATTAAAGCCAAAATAATTTATCAAAAATATTCCCAGAATCACTTCAGGATTATAATTCTGATTATTTTTTTAAATTGAAAAGATAACTTGAAACATTTCTCTAACTAGCAAAAATGTAAGAAATTAAACTCTTGCTTGATGCCTCAAATATGTTTTCAAATTTCTTTAAATTTTGGAACAATTATTCGAAATTTTTGCCATATTTTACTATGAATATGTAATAGTAAAGGACTTTCTATAAATTTACACAACACACTATTTTTTTTCCTTTTTTTGAAAGGGAAAGGTTTACTACACAACTACAATGAATTAAATTTATAAAAATCCGTACTATTTCTTATAATAAAATAAAAACTCAACACACAGTTTCTCAATAAATTGCAGCTTAAAGTACTTTTTTTCTGATACAAAGTTAGTGAAATTTCTATGCTTAGAAATTAAAAAAATTGCAGAAGAAATTATCAGTATTTAAGTATGCAACTGCTTCTTTTTACGGCTATCCTACATAAAGTTATTTTCTACTTTGTGAAAAAATATATATATATATATAACTTTTCAGATGTAAAATTACAGAAATCTGTATGCTTACTAACATTTTATCTGTACACTGTACAAACAAACATGTAAATCTACAAACTAGTTTTTTAATGCTACATTTACAAATCCGTACATTTACGAAAGAATCTACAATAATGACAAAAATCTTAGTAACATTTTATATGAAACTCGGGATGCAATAACATAAAATGTTCTAGGTATCCCTGTTTCCTAAAAGTTTCGCAGATTTTTTAATTTACTATGCAAAAGGGTATTCATTACAGGAAATTCCATTGTTGCCGTTTGATAGAAAGTTTTGGGAACTTCGGTTTCCTATAATCATTTTAATAACTTCACACATATTACTTAGAGTGTAGGGATGTGATTTCGATTGTTGCTGAAAAAAATTGCATATCGTACCCTAATACACTACATGGCCGTCCATTTGCTATTTTAGAAATTTTGTTAAATATCTAGAAAAAATACATGAGGAATTATCCCGAAACTCTTAATGTATAAGTATAATAGTACAACTCATAATTTTCAGTGACTATTTTTTCCCAAAACTCCATAGGGGCCCATCAACATATAAAAAAAAAATGAATATCTTTTGGATAACCCTGTCAAAACTGTTGTAGCAAAAGTGCTCAAACTGTAGATTCTGATTAAATGGCTTATTGTAATATACGATGTTCATTTTTATGCAAATAGCTTGTATACTCGTAGAAAAATTAAGGTTTTTATAAAAATGGTCCCAAATTTTGCCAAGCTTTTTCTTATAATTTTCAGAGTTCTTAATATACAGAGACATTCTTTTCTAAAAATATGACAAATAATATTGCACACAATTCCCTGTAATGTGAATTAAAAAAGAATAAAAATGGTATGATAAATGAGTAAATTGACTAAATAATTTTTCACTGCGCATGCGTCAACGATATCAAAATTTCATTTGCATATTGTTTTAGCTTAACGTATAGAGCAACTTTTGTGAAACTCTCAAAATCATAGCTTGAAAATTCTAGAAGTAATCGTTTATAGAATAAGCACAAAGTTCATTTTTTCCAAAATGAAGCAAAAAAATGAGAGATTTTATCCAAATGTAGTAGTATGCCCCATATTGTGTATTCTGTATTGACACTAACCAATGAATACATGGATACAACCCCTCTGTTTTTGCTTAATTTTGGGAATAACGGATGTTCAACTTATTCTCTTGACGATTATTTTCATAATTTTCAAGCTATGATTTTGCGACTTTCACAAATGTTGCTCTATACATTTAGCTAACATAATATGCAAATGAACTTTTTATATCATTGACGCATGCGCAGTGAAAAATTATTTAGTAAACCTACTGATTTTTCATAGAATTATTATTCTTTGTAATTCTGATTACAAGGTATTGTGTGCAATATTTTTTGTCATATTTTCAGAAAAGAATGTTGCTTTGTATTAAGAATTCTGCAAATTATAAGCAAAAAAACTTGACAAAAATTTGGAACATTTTTATAAAAACCTCAATTTTTCTACGAGTAAACAAGCTATTCGCATAAAAATGAACACAGTTTATTAGAATAAGACACTAAATCGTAATATACAGTTTGAGCGCTTTTGCCACAAGAGTTTTGACAGGGTTATCCAAAAGATATTCATTATTTTTTAATTTGTTGACGGTCCCCTATGTAGTTTCAAGAAAAAATCTTCACGGAAATGTATTTTTTTTACTATTGTAGCTGTACACTAAGAGTTTCGGGATAATTCCTCATGTATTTTTATAGATATTTAACAAAATGTCTAAGCGGACGGTCATCAATGGCCAAGTAGTGTATATTGTCGTTTTAGGTCTTTAAAAAATGATGTACAAATAGTAAATGTAACTAATTTAGAAACATTTCTTATCCTCAACAGTTTTAGAATGTTATTAAAATTCTATTTTTTTCAAAAATATTTTCAGTATCCCACGAGTTAATCCTGCGTAATGCCACCGGAAACTCGCCAATTAACATTTCTTAAACATGTTTAGTATAACTAACAGTTACATACTAACATTTTAGTATATATTCAAAAATCTATATTCAAGTATACATTTGAGATAAAGTTTTTTAAAAAATAAATATAACTTGAAAAATATTTTTAAACAACAAAAATTCAACATTTGATTTTTTTTTAAATCTGCACTTCACAATGAATATTTAATAGTAAAAATATAGTTTATGTAACTTCACACAATACTCTCATGGTCATTTTTCTATTACAGAGTTTCTAGTTGAAAATTATAGCGAACGAAAAGAATATCGAAGGGCTGTACCAATTCTTTTAACAATAATAATAATAATACCCTCTTCAACAGACTTCTTTTTGAGGAAAAAGAAAAGATTTAATAAAAGAACAAGAATTTAATTTCTCTATCGAAATTCCCATCTTGTATGTCAAGAACAGATTAAAAAAGAATCTTGGAACCACTTAATGAAATCGCTGTTTAAAGACACCAGAGTTACAATTTCTCTTTTTAGAATAAATTCAATAACATTTGCTCAAAGTATTACTTTGCTTTCATAAAATAAAGAGTAAAAAACTTCGAAACAAATCTAAAAAGGGAAAGTAATTGATTGCACTGCTACATTTATTCTGATTTAAAAAAAATCTTTTTTAGCATTAACTTACAGCTATCTGAATCACATAAATATTGAGCAAAACAAAGCAATGTTTTATTTTAATTTAAGGATGCTATTATAAGAATAAAATATTAAATTTTCGAAATTCGGAAATGTTTTGCAAAATTCTAATCTAATCTTCTAATTCTAATTCTAATTAAAGTCTAATGATGATAAGAATATAATTCTTTTATTTTGAAAAATGATATTGATCTTGTGAAAAGAGGAAAAAATGATATTCTTCTTTTTATTTTATAATATAAAGTATTCTATATTCAAATATTCAAACATTCACAAATTGGAAAGAAAAAGTTAAATCACTTTCAACACTTTTAACACAGGAAGTAAACAGCTGTTTATTTAGTTGAAACTATACATAACTAAAAAAATTTGCACATTTTTAAACAATCGATGTCCCAAAAATAAATTTAAATAACAATTCTAAAAGTACTGTATATCGCAAAGTTGAATTTAATTTTATATTTTTCTCAATTATCCGTTAACATTTTGCACATGGTAAATTCATAATACATTATTTTAAAAACTTTTTATTTTGTGCATTTATTTTGTGATACATTAAATTAGTCGTGTGTGGAAATCCCAACATTTTCTGATGTCTCATATATATTAGTGCTTCCTGAAAAATAGAATGTAGCAGTTCCACCGGTTAAATGATTTTCAACAAAATCTAATCATCAACAATTTGTGTCAATTTCTAACTGAATCTGAAGTTTTATGAAAATCAGTGTATTAATTATTTAAATAGAGCTATTGCGGAAAGAAAAAAAGATTCCGCATCTGTTGGACGTTTTACACCAAAAACTCAACACAACCAATTTATATATAGAACTAATTGAATCTGAAGTTTGATAAAAACTCGTTATAAGTGCAGCATAGCAGCGCCACTTGTTGGGAAATGTTCATAAAAAACAGCTCTAATTTTTATCAGGGACAAACTAAATCTGAAGTTTAATGAAAATTCGTGTATTAATTACGAGCTATTGCAATAATCATGAATAATACGGTACTACAGTACCACCTGTAAGGCAATTTACATCGAAAAGTAATCAGCAATAAATTATAATAAAGACTAATTTAATCGTAAATTTTATTAAAGATCCTCCATTACTTCTTGAGAGCTATTGCTAAAATCGAAAAAAATGCAGCATAGAAGCATCACTTGGTAAATGATTTATATCAAAAAGTAAACAGCACAAATTTATGTTGGTCAACTGAATTTAAAGTTTTGCGAAATACCGTGCATAAGTTCTTGAGATAGAGTACCCACAAAATTTTAGTCACATACAAACAGACTGTCCGAATCATACACAGAGATTTTGTAGAAACCATAAAATTCGTCAGGTCATTCTAAAACATGTAATTATATACTATTGTAAACCGAATGTTAAATTTTTTCAGGAATCCAATACTTTTTCCTCTAAAGATACAACAAAATAAAATAAATAAATAAAAAAATTGGATGAATATTCCAAATCTAATAACAATAGTAACAGGAAATATAGAAAGCAGTTTTTGTGATACTACAGTTTTCTTCACAAAATTTATTTTAGTGATTCTGGCATACGAAAATATATACATATGCGCGTTGTTTTTTCAAAAATGTTACATGTGTGAAACTATTATACACAAAGAAAACATCGAAAAACAGTCTATTTTGCTTAAGGTTAAGCATTTGTTTTTCATACTTTCTAAATACTTTTATGAAATATAATGAATTTGTAAGTTTTCTTGATCATAAGTTATTTCGATCAAACTAATAATGTGAATTTATGTGATATGCTCTGTTTCTGCATTTGTAATGAAAGTATGCCCATGTAATTTCTTAAAGAAATATAAGTGCAAGTTATATTTCTTAAAGAAATATAAGTGCAATATACCTAGTCCCTATAAATATACTTGAGCGTGTTATAAAGAGAGAAAATAGTTAAAGTGTATTTGTCATCTTCAAGCATTCATTTTAATGAATGTACTGACTATTTTATAAAACATGCTGAAAATTTTGTTGCCACTACTCTAAGAAAACCATACAAAACCAAGTACACGGAACAATAATAAAAGTAAATAATATATTTTTTTACTAAATTAACAAAAAACAATATATTTTTGGATCTTCTGTATATTTTAGATTACATTATAGCATATTTTTAAAGCAGTTCAGTCAACAACTGCCGATGGAAAAGAGATTAGGAAAAAAATTATGAATTTTTTTAAAATATTAAAACAATTATGAAAACAGATGTTACATTATAAATTTTCTAAATCATGTTCATTCTGAGAAATAATCTTCCGAAAAATTTTGTAAACGTATATTGTTTCATTTATCTAAAGCACATTTTTCCTTTGTAAGAAAATAATTATTTTGCTGTTCTGAGAACAAATTTCAACACAATTTTTGGAAAGATTAAAGTAATCGATTCTATAACGATCCCAGAAATAAAAGTTTTAGTCAATGTTAGTGAATTAAAGATCAAATTGCATACTTGCAAAACTAAGTTTTTTTTTTCTTTTCTACCAAATGAAGTAACACGTTTATTAACAAGAGGTGAAACCCGTGGAAATTCGACGAAAGAAAAGGTTTAAAATTTTCATTGATTTATAATAGATTTGCATTATAATTTATATTAAAAAATGCATCTTATATTGGTCAGACTAATTCTCAAACTGATATTACTATAAGCTAGAATTAACAAAATCCTATTTCTGTAAAACTCAGCTGTCTAAATTATCAAAATTAAACTTTAATCGCATGTGTAATCAGCAAAATATAATAAACGAAAGTCATTATAGTGAAATTATCAAATGAGATTCTTATGTTTAGTATAAATGCAAAAAAAAAAAAAAAAAAAAAAAAAAAAAAAAAAAAAAAAAAAAACTTATTCCTAATTGACATGGTTATAGAATGTTGCGTGGAATCTAAATCTGTCATAATTATCACCTTTTCGAAATTTAAATACACAGTTCTCATATCCGTATTCATCATTCTTAAAAAAAATAATTTAATCATTTTAAAGTAACTTTAATACAAAGCTCTAAGTCACAATTGTGGATAAAATCATTGCATTTGAACAGTCGCATTCGGAACTTGAGTGCTAATTTCGCTATCGACGAAAAAAAATTGCCGTAATTTATGTATTTTTAAACGCATTTGTGTGAAAATGCGTTGTTTTATTTAAGAAAATAATCGTTTTCTTTTAAATATAACGTCATTTTCACTTACTTAAAAATTCACTTAGTGACTCAAAATTAATATCAGTACACATTGAAAAGGAAAACATATAAAAACTTTTAAAGAAAATTTGCGTATTTTTAAAGGCAGTAAGTAATCATCCGTCCAAAATATTTTGGCGCAGTATGTCCCTAATAGGAATTTCCGTCACTAAACCCTATACAACAAAATAAAACATATAAATAATAGAACTATCATATATTTCTCAGAAAATGGCGTGAATCAAGATAAGTAACCAGTATTCTTCTAATAATTCCGGAATAATGAAAGCTGGCTAATTACCATTTTGAAAAAAATCCCTATAGTATTTTTTGTATTAAAATTTAAAAATATTTTTTAACAGCTAGTGCAGTCATATCTGCAAATTAATAGCTACCATTTAAAAAAAAATAGTAAAACAGCTTCAGTAGAATGCTCTGTGTAGATGACTAAAGAATAGCCTTAAATGTTGAAATTATGTAATATTATAAAAAAAAGAAAATTTTGTTATTTATACAAAATTATAGTTCACTGTATTCAAGAATATCAATAAAATTTTATTTGTCAAGAGAATTTTGGACAAACACTTGGGGAAACTAATATTATTGTAAACGTCAAATTATTGCCGAGATTTTCATCGTTTGCATCTCTAACTCGACAAAGCAATTTATCCAGGCGAGAATCATTAGAATCTATAACATTTATAACTATTTTTTGGACAAAAAGGTCCAATCTGACCATGCACACTGTGTGTAACTTCTCTTCCAAGATAATCCAAAATTTTGTAAAACGTTGCGTTTTATTAATCTGTGATTCGATTACATTACTTTTAAAAGTGAAGTATTTTTACATGTGAAGAATTTCAAAGCAGCTGGGTGAAATGACGTAGTCTACAAAATATATTTCAGATTTTAAGAATGAAAAAAACATACTTTTTTAATATGATGAGCTTATTTGCATTCATTAGAGCAGTATAACTTTACGGATCCAATGTAAAAAAATCATTTATAGAAATGTATGCAGTATACATATGACATCATTAACATGGAATAGTACACAAACTCAACAAAAAGCACTATTCAAGACGCTCAGCAAAACAAATAGTGAATGAGGACTTATTGGCTTTAACTTGTTTGTTTATAATAGCACCACGTTTTATCAAATTCATTCATTTGCATTTTTTTTTTTTCAAAATTTGGAAAATATCTTTACACACGAATAAATAAAATTGCATTCTTCCAGCTTTATGACACGAATTAAGTAAATGAGGATCAAAAAGTGACGCAAATATTCCTTAAAATACATTTTTTGTAAAAGGAAAGTGCTGTATCGTTTATAAAGTATGTTTGCAATAAACTAAAAAAATTTTCATGAATAAAAATGAAATGAAACTGAAATTCACCGAATTTTGTAACATACAACATTTTTGACTTAGTACGTATATGAATTTCATTTTTTTCCATTTTAAGAGAAAATGGATTAAATATGCTGCCACAATTACAAAATTTATACTAAAAACTACATAAAAAAAACTACATCTCTGAAATAAATTGATATACAGTTTTTTAACAAATTGCGTTTTTTTCTTTATACAACAGTGTAAAAATTGAAAATGTGCAATGTTTAAAAATGTAAGATTTGCAGCAGCAAAAATTTTAAAACCGAAATTGCAGAAGAAATGTTGCCATTTCGCAATATGACGTATGCGTTACTCACAAATTAATTTGGCCTTTATAATATACAGGGTGACCAGAAATAACCTAACGGTATAATTTGACTCGGTTAAAGAAAACACACAAACGTTTGCGCAAACAAATGTTTTATTTATTAACAACAATGTATTGGAAATGCAAAAAATCACTTTTCCTCAAAGTGTCCTCCTTTTCCTTTCATACAGAGGCGAAAACGTTTGGTGAAATTTTAAGCAATTGGCCGCAGGTCTGCTGGAGTGATTAGCTTCCATTCCCGAATGAACGACCGCTTTAGAGATTCCAAAATGTTGTGAGGTTTTCGGTAAGCTCTTGCCTCTAAAATTGACCATAAACTGTAATCCAAATGATTAAGGTCACACGAGTATGAAGGTCATTCTTGAGCCGAGAAATCTGGAAAATTGTCCCCACACCAGTCCTGTGTGGATTTCGCTCGATGAGAAGGAACAGAATCTTATGGAAAAGTCCAAGTCCCGTTTACGAAGTGTTTTTGAGCCCAGAAAAGTACCAAATCTTGAAGGATCTGTTTTCGGTATTTATCGTTATTCAGTTTGATTCCAGAATCAATGAAAAGGAGAGGAGGTTTGCCTGTTGCGCAAATTCGTACCCACACCAAGACAGATTTAGGATTTTGACGATGTTGAGCCATGGAAGATTCGCTTGGAGAAGTTCTTGACCAAATGTGTTCATTTTGATGATTGAACGATTGCTCTATCGAGAATAGCTTTTCATCAGAAAACAAGATTCGCTCCCAGTATGGAGTTGCAGCTCGCTTCAGTAGCTTCCTGCGTCTTACAAGCCGTACTCGTTAGTTTTTTCGGTGAGAATAAGCGCTTGTTTCAGTTTAAAAGGATAAAGGTTCAGCTCCTCTTTGGCCATAAATCAAACCGATTCTCGGCCAATCCCAGTCTGCCTCCCTATGTTTCTCATCGACACCCGAGGAATTCGGGATACTCATTTCTTTATGAATTGTAGCATTTCCCTCTTTTACCACAATTGCTGTCAAGACATGCTATGATCCATCATCCACACACGTGACCCTGAACGCATCGAAAAGCAGATGGAAGAGCGAAGAACATAATAAAGACAAAAGTGAGAAACCGACGACCGAACCAAACAATACTTACAATTTTTGCTTACTTATCCGTAAAAATGAAATAAAATTCACTTTCAAAATGCATATAACTAATAAATAATACATAAAGAAACCTTATTTAAGTATTTCGTACACTAAACATGGCATATAAAGAAAATTAAGCTAAAATAAATTTAATTTTTAAAAAAAATTCTAAAAATGAGCATAAGTTAGCATTTGAACAAAGCCTCAAGCCATTTGCTTCAGAATAAGGGAAAGTGCTAAAAATATCAATATTTTGGGGTAAACTGAGTGCCATAAGTGGCAAATTTTCACTCTACTTATTATCGAAAATCGAACAAAAAAAATTCGGCCCACGCTATAGCACATACCTTTTCACTTGAGGTTTGAAAAAAAAAAAAAAAAAAAAAAAAAAATTTATTAAAAAAAAAAAGTTCGAGGCGATTTGGATTGAGGAACAAAAATCTCGAGACCGGTATGTTGACTCCTATTCTATGGACTGGCTTGCCAAAGGAGGCAATTTATGCGATTATAAACTTTAGCGTATAAATTGCGACTTATTTTCTCGAGAACAGTAGCTTTAAACTGTGTTATGTCTGACATGTTTTGAAACAGAATTTTGAATGTGTGTAAATGTGTTTCATAATAAATGCTGAATGCATAATTTTTCTCGCTTGTTAAAAGGTTTTTGTTAATGCTATATGCTTGCTATGATATATATATACCATATTTACCCGTGTATAAAGCGCACGTGTGTATAACTCGCTTTCCCCTACTTTACAAGAAAAAATGGCGAATTTTTAAAATCTCCTATATAACGCGCATCATAAATTTGGTATGCAAATGAATGAATGACTAAATGAATTTCAGTAAAGAAAGTCGAAACAAACATTACATTAGGCGAAAAACAAGGCAAAAATATATTGTTAGACTTCGGGTATGGAGTAAATGACAGGGGGTAGGAATGAGTGATAGCAGTAAGAATTGCTAATCAGCGTTGATATAATGTTAATGTATAAAAAAAATGCAAGGAGTGAAATAAAGATGCAGTGATACTTCAACTAAAAAAGATTCTCCGAGTAATTATGTCTTCTTTGAATACATTTCTTGATCCATATGTGTATCGTGTGATTACATCCAGCAGTAACAAAATATTCCATGTATATCGCGCACCTAGGTGTTTTGCCCTAATTTTTGTGAAAAAATGCGCGCTATACACGAGTAAATACGTAGTTATAGCTATAAGTTCTTACTTCAGAAAATATTTAAATAACACATAAAATATTTAAATAAAGTGTTACGCTTAAACAGACCTTCCTTACAAATAACTCGAAAATCATACTTCGTCTTCAGGACAAAGATTGTTGTTATCAAAATATTTATGTATTATAATCATTCGTCTAACAAATTAGTATCTTATTAACTTAAACTCTTAAAGAAATTACTATCTTATTAACTATCATTCGAACTAATCTTTCTTACGTATATATATACCGGGTGATTGTAATTAAAGTCCCGATTTTAAAAATCGATAATTTTAAAACTACTGGTCAGAATGACTTAATATTTTAGCAGAACAATCGTAAGGCAATGGAATTTTGTTTGGCAAAGGAAAAAATAGTTCCAAAATGTGCCGGTAGATGGCGCTGTCAGTGTTCACATTGTCTAGATATATGCAAATTACTAATACGTGACATGCGCACATGAGACTTAGCTGCCATAAAAATGCAGAGCGCCAGCTCTTTGCCTAAATGCTTCATCATGACTCTGACTATGAAGGATCGCGCTCTGCTCTTGAAGCTTTTTTATAAGAACGATGATTGTGCACTTACAACTATTAGGAAGTTTCGGACATTAAAATCCATTAAATTGGGTCCAATAACCACAAAAGGTCTGCGAAAAATGATTGCTAAATTCGAAGAGACCGGTTCATTTGACGTTAAACGGGGTAGAGGAAGGAAACCTGTTTCGGCTGCGGCAGTGTAAGATGTGGCTACAGCATTACAAGAACAGACTAACAGTGATGTTGGAATCAGCAGTGCACGGGGAATTGGCCGAATGCTGGATATGCCGAACAGCACGGTGCGTAAAATCCTACGGAAGATCTTGAACTGGTATCCGTATAAGATAACTCATGTGCAGGAGTTGCTACCTGCCGACCTGGAAGCACGTCAATCTTTTGCACTGTAATTTCTTGCCCGGATGGAAGTGGACAACGGATGGCCATGGAACATTCTGTGGTCTAACGAAGCCCACTTTCATTTGCAAGTTTCTGTAAATACGCAAAATTGCAGAATATGGGAGACCGAGAATCCGTCCCAGCTACAGCCATTACCTCTTCAGTCTGAAAAGCTTATTGTGTAGTGCGGAATAACGGCAGCGTTTGTCGTTGGTCCGTTTTTCTTCGAGGAGATCAGACCTGCGGGTCCCGTTACCTGCACCGTTACTGGCAAGCGGTATGAAACACTTCTGCGTAATCATGTCCTTCCGGCACTTCAGCAACGTCAGTGTGTGGATCGCACAATATTCATGCAAGATGGCGCTCCTCCGCACATTCTACTCCTGTGAAGCAGCTACTGAGTGCTAATTTCGGAGATGACAGGATCATAAGCCGTCATTTTCCAAGAACGTGGCCGCCACGTTCCACCGACTTAAACCCGTGTGATTTCTGGCTTTGGGGGTACCTGAAGAATGTTGTTTACAGCGGGAGGATTCAGAATCTAGCCGATTTGAAGGCAAGCATCACACACCACATCCATTGCATCAGAACAGATACCCTCCGATCTGTTGTGGAGCATGCCATTTTGTGCTTCCAATCAGTAGCGGAACAAGGCGGAAAGCATATCGAACAACTTATGCTTTAATCATCAGTAAGGTGTTGATTCCATGAAGCTCTTTTTTTTTGTCATAATCGCTGTTGTCACTGTATTCTGGTCTTTTCGCTAATAAATCTTTACTAAATCCCTGAACTCTATTTTTTTTTCTTTTGGCTAACAGCATTTCTGTGTTTAACGAATACATTTTTGGTCTTTCCTCCTGATATTACCCGGACAGCGCTATCTATCGGTACATTTTGGAACTATTTTTTTCCTTCTCCAAATAAAATTCCATTGTCTTACGATTGTTCTGCTAAAATATCAAGTCATTCTGACCAGTAGTTTTAAAATTATCGATTTTTAAAATCGGGACTTTAATTATAATCACTCGGTATATTTGATTTCAACCTTCAAAACACAGATTAAATAATTTAAATATAACTTTACTTTATATTTCGTATGTAAGTAATCCCTTGTCAAACTTCTACTGCGATAAGTAGATTAAATATTACGTCTGTTAAGATTTCAAATAAAGCGCACCATGAAAAACAAACACCGAAATATTACTTTGACAAACATTATAAATATAAGAAAACACATTTTTTTCTTATATATATTATACTTTTCCCCATACATATGATTATATTGTATTAATAACTTTCCCTTGTGCCTGAATTCGCACTTCTGGGAATAGGAGAGAACACATATAATGGAATATAGATATTATGTTGTTCAGAATCAAATACATAACATTCGTTTTTCTAATCACAAGAAACATTTTCATAATATTTTGGATAGGTGCATCTTTTTAAATATAGGAAATGTTTAATGAAAATTTATATTCTCCAAAACCCGTTCGGGTACTAAACAACTCTGATAAACTTTTGTAAGTTGTCTTTAATTTTAAAGCTGTAAAATTTTAAAATTGTAATTTTAAAATCTCTTGTGTATTTCAAATACTATAGAATAATAAATGATTAATATTTAAATGATTGGTTATTTACTTGTTTTTACTAGAGAGGAATAAGGACAATAAAATAATTTTTAGGCATATTTTGAAATATTTTTTACTTTGCTGGGAATAGTAAAGCAAAGAAATAGTTATGTGAGAGATATAAAAATAATTTAAATGACTAACTATTTAAGAGCAAGAATCTGAGAGAGTGTCACACCCGTGATTCATGCCGTCTCAGATTTTCTCCAAAAAATTACCAGTTGTTACTTATCTTGTTAATAGACTAAATCTAGAATTTTTTGCTCCAAAGTTGAGTTGTTCATTTTTTATGGCCCCTAAAGGTCATCATGTCGTGAAAAAAAATAAGCGTTTTTTTAAGACATGGATATTGCCATGACTCACAGCTCTTTGTGCATACAACTTGCCACCAAATTCTTTTTATATCTAGAATGTAAGAGGGTTGAACTTTATATAATAGATGAAAAACCCGTGGCAAGTTTTTGCTGCAAGGTCACAGAAGGTCACAAAAAGATTCATTTTTGCTGTTTTTTTCCATTTTTAAGACCCTATAACAGCTTGCGCGTTCCAACTGCCATGAAAAAAAAGGTGGCAATTGAAAGCCATGTATTAGCATTTTTAAAAATTGTATATATAATTGAGGCAAGTTGGATGCGCTTTTAGATACAGAGTGCCAAAGTCTGAAAAATGTCATTTTTGACCAATATTCAAACTGTCATAATTACTTGCGGCAACAACATTTTGAAAAAATTCTTTTGCCATTGTTTTACTCTATTATTGTCCTTTTCAAAAAAGTAAACGCTATTGAGGCAAGTTGCTTTAAAAAAATTAAATGATTTTTTTTAAATATGGCCTTTTTTCAATAGTCATGGCTATTTTATTATTTGAAACAACTTGACTGGATAACAATATTTTATACATTTGTTTGTCTATATAAGTTGATGTTCTAATATATTGTGAGATATATATGATGTTGATGGCATTTATTTAATTTTAACCCTTTCAAGTCCAATTTTTTTTTCAATTTTAGAAAAAATTACTTTTACTTTAATAATATTGATACTAGCTATCCTAATAGATTAATTAGAGTTTAACGAATATTTCATTCTCTGAAACATAACAAATGTTGTTGTTTTCTGCACTATTAAATTCGTATTCATGCAACAATAGTCTAAGGAAGAGTTTTCGGAGAGGGTTTAAAACAGGGTTGGCACGGTTTAAACCAATTGGTTTTAACCATGGTTTAAACCACGGTTTAAACCAAATGGTTTTTTTCTCAAAAAAACCAATTGGTTTTTTTAGAAGAAATCTAATGACATTTTCTTTTTTTTCTTTATAATTTACGTGTTTCAGATTAATAGACATAAATAATTTCTACTTTTAACACTTTATTTCAGTAATAAGTATTATAAATAGTGTGTTTAGGTCTTTTTTAATGCATACGGTTAAACCAATTGGTTTTTTCTATTAAAAAAAGCAATTCGTTTTTTAGAAGAAATCTAATGACATTTTCTTTTTTTCTTTATAATTTACGAGTTTCAGATTATTGGATATAAATAATTTCTACTTTTAACACTTTATTTCAGCAATAAGCATTAGATATATTGGGTTTACATCTTTTTTTTATGCATAGGATTAAAATCAGTACACATTGGTGAACATATCTATTGCTCTAAAGAAAAAAACTTCAAACATATGAATTGATCAAAGATATAATGGATTCAAGATTTAGTATAAAATATTTTAATATTTTTAATAATGAAGATTATTTAATGCAATTAATAATGTAACGTAATTATGTTTTAAGATTTTGCACAAGCTGTAAAATAAATTTTTCTTTTGGGAGATTATCTTGAAGAATTAAAAGCAAAGGCTGGTTGCTAGTTATAGCATTTCAATAATATTTCCCCCCCCCTCTGCTATCTGCTGAATCTAACGACTAAAAATGTTAACTTCAAATTGTCACTCAGAAAGAAAAAATCCTAAGAAGTATTTGTAATTTATTATTTGAATAATTGTGGAAAAGAATATTTATCAAACTACATCCAAATGTTTATTATTAGTAATCAAAAGATTGTTTACAAAGATTTACATGTCATCAATGGTTCACTGTGTAGAACATATAAAACTTTCAACATAAGATTGTTTGCTAAAACTGTTTAAGTTGAAAAATGAATTTTCAATTTTCAGTACAAATTCACTATAATTATTGAATTTAAATTATTTTAAATGAAGTTACACTGCTTATAAACCAATAATGTCTGTTTTTATCAGTAAATATGCATGTATATGTAATAAGAAAGGATGTTTGTAAAAAAAACCTGGTTTAAACCAAAAAAACCTGGTTTAAACCAAAAAAACCGGTTTTTTTGGGTTTTTTCGAAAAAACCTGGTTTTTTTCCAACCCTGGTTTAAAAATATTATATTGCAACAAGTTAGTGACGTTACAATTTTCTAACACTTTTAGCGCTTTATTACAGATAATTCTTTCAAGGAAGTAACTTTTATTTTAAATTAAGAGGAAAATACATTTAAAATAAAATAATCGCAAACAATGCAAAGAAAATTAAGCAAATATTTATTTATATTACTAAATGCCTTAACATTAATGAAATCACATAATAAATGCACAGACACATAGTAACCTTGTTACAAGTAATTAATAACAAAAATATTTCTTAAAAATAATAACACTCAAAAAGACGTGTATTATTAATAGTACACCAGCTTCGAAAGGGTTAAAACAAAAATATTTGACATTTACAAATTACAAGTAATTAAAATACAAATATAAATACAATCAGCCAACACTGTTAATGTATTTACATTGATTTATCAGAGAAAAGAAAATCAAAAACATAACTGTATCTTGTAACATATATGAAGATGCCTTTTAACAGTTATAGGATTCTTTTTTCAACTTTATACAATTGTCTGGTTCCAATTATTTTACTGTTACATGCTTAATGTGTTCGTGGCTGCTGTACTATGAATAATATGTGGTTTTTAAGTTTTTATTGAATATTATTTTATCTTAACTATTACTTTTCTTATTATCTGCATGCAGTAAAAGTAGTAAATTTCTATGTATTTTTTATAATGAATTTGTTTTGGAATTTAGTAATATGTAATAATAATTTAAAAAAAAAATTGAAGTATATATTTTCATGTGAATATGAATCGTATATAAAATAACTACTTTTAATAGATTTCAGAGGAGGACATATTCATTAGTAATCTATTCATGTATTTCAGTTAATATATTTGGATAGCTATTAATGTAAAAGAAAATTTATTTTTCGCATAAGTGAAAAAAAAAAAAAAATCCCATAAGGGTTAAAAGACGTCTTGAGATATCTTAAAAGAAATGGTTATATTTTTGATTTTCTTTTCTCATACTGATAAATCAATGTAAAAATGTTAACAGTGATGGCTGATTGTATTTATATTTGTATTTTAATTACAAGTTGTAATTTGTAAATGTCAAATGTTTTCGTTTTAACCCTTTCGGAGCTGGTGTACTATTAATAATACATGTCTTTTGAGTATTATTATTTTTAAGAAATACTTTTATTATTAATTACATGTAACAATGTTAGTATGTGTCTGCATTTATTATATGACTTCATTAATATTAAGGCATTTAGTAATAATAATAAATATTTGCTTAGTTTTCTTTGCATTGTTTGCGATTATTTTATTTTAAATGTATTTGCCTCTTAATTTAAAATAAAAGTTACTTTCCTGAAAGAATTATTTGTAATAAAGCGCTAAAAGTATTAGAAAATTGTAATGTCACTAACTTGTTGCAATATAATATTTTTAAAAACTTTCTGAAAACTCTTCCTTAGCCTATTGTTGCACGAATATGAATTTAATAGTGCAGAAAACAACAACATTCATTATGTTTCAGACAATGAAATATTCGTTAAACTCTAATTAATCTATTAGGATAGCTAGTGTCAATATTAT
This sequence comes from Maratus speculifer, assembly GCA_964019185.1. Taxonomy (NCBI): domain Eukaryota; kingdom Metazoa; phylum Arthropoda; class Arachnida; order Araneae; family Salticidae; genus Maratus; species Maratus speculifer. The sequence continues at coordinate 183,126,987 of OZ025290.1, forward strand.
TAAAGTAAAAGTAATTTTTTCTAAAATTGAAAAAATTGCACTCGAAAGGGTTAAAATTAAATAAATGCCATCATCATCATATATATCTCACAATATATTAGAACATCAATTTATATAGACAAACAAATGTATAAAATATTGCTATCCAGTTAAGTTGTTTCTAATAATAAAATAGCTGTGACTATTGAAAGAAGGCCATATTTTAAAAAAATCATTTAATTTTTTAAAGCAACTTGCCTCAATGGAGTTTACTTTTTTGCAAAGGACAATAATAGAATAAAACAATGGCAAAAGAATTTTTTCAAAATGTTGTTGCCGCAAGTAATTATGACAGTTTGAACATTGGTCAAAAATGACATTTTTCAGACTTTGGCACTCTGTAACTAAAAGCGCATCCAACTTGCCTCAATTATATATACAATTTTTAAAAGTGCTAATACATGGCTTTCAAATGCCACCTCTTTTTTCATGGTAAGTGGAACGCGCAAGCTGTTATGGGGTCTTAAAAATGGAAAAAAAACAGCAAAAATGAATCTTTTTGTGACCTTCTGTGCCCTTGCAGCAAAATCTTGCCACAGGTTTTTCATCTATTATATAAAGTTCAACCCTCTTACATTCTAGATATAAAAAGAATTTGGTGGCAAGTTGTGTGCACAAAGAGCTATGAGTCATGGCAATATCCATGTCTTAAAAAAACGCTTATTTTTTTTCACGACATGGTGACCTTTAGGGGGCCATAAAAAATGAACAACTCAACTTTGGAGCAAAAAATTCTGGATTTAGTCTTTTAACAAGATAAGTAACAACTGGTAATTTTTTGGAGAAAATCTGAGATGTCATGAATCACCCCATAATGCTAGGTGTGACACTTTCTCAGATTCTTGCTCTTAATTATTGCTATTAAAGTACATGGAATGGAGCATTTTTCTTTAGACTAAAAATATTTTAACCTTTTCACGCAGACGAGTATATAAATCTAGGAGAGAAGAATAATTTAGATGATTGATTATTTACTTATTGTTTTTATCTTAGGAATGCATTCTCTATCAGGTCCACCTCGTTTCAGGCAATGAAAAAATTAAACATGGACTTTCCGCAATCTAATATTGTGGGTTAAATTTCTTTTTTTCCGTTTTGCTGTCTATGCTGCATTGCAAAAATTACTTTATAAAGATAAACAAACGTGTATTAGCAAAAAGAAAAAAAGCTAATTTGAAAATGTTGAATGTCGCAATATCACATGATGAATTCTTTTATCTCTATGGCGTAAAAGCTTGCTATAAGTACACCAACCTTGTAAAAACATTTCTGATGGAACTTCTTTCCAATATTCATAAATGACCTATTTTGTTACTGCTTTGAAAAATCGTTTAAATTAGTAATATATGTATTTTATTTTTTAGACAGTTCCCTAAAAGATAATAACATGCATATAAATAACATCCTTGGATAACGAAAGTGTGAAATAGTCATATGTTTACATTTCTGTCCTCATTTTTTGGCGTAAAAAGACATTATTAAACAGCGAAAAAATATGAATCAGCAAGAAATTGAATTTAGATTATTTCTTTTTGGATTTTTATGATCAAAAGCAACGACAAATTTGAAACATTTGAGATATGCAGGTTGCTGGTCACTCTGCTTTCGATTTCCCCACTGTAACGTTAAGATTATGGGCTTTGAAAACATTCTTATATTCAGTATCTTCTAACGAATTCATCATATTTAAATTATTTTTTTCCGAAAACTCTTCTTTGAGTATGTCTCTTTTTTTTTTACTTTTTAAAATACCTCTAAAAGCTACGCTTAATTTTACACAAAGTGTTAAAATTTTACTATCACTTTGTCAGCTTTTAAAACATAAAATTTTAAGCAAAGGTTTTGAAATATTTTGAAAACTTTGAAAAAAGGGGACAATTTTTAGGAATAGTACACTGATAAAAAAAAGGTAAAAGTATTTATATCCAGAGAAGATATTTTAAATATAAATGAGGATCAAACACCAAAAGACTTGGCATTATGGAGGGAAATTCGAGAGTTGAGTGGGGTAACGTACAGAAGTCAAAGAAAAACCATGCAAATAAAGAACAGAAGTTCTCCAAATCGTTTGTCATATTTGTAAGTGTTCTGCATGACCACTATCACAGTTGATAGCACGTTACAAGCGAATCATAAATTCAGTAACGACAGAATGCAGCAGGGCTAGATGCACACATGATACAAGCGATACATCTAAGCGGATTGTATCCTTTAATTTAGACCGATTAGATGAACAATATCGATACATAAAAAGTTTAGAATATCCCTGTCAGCAGAAGGGCTGCTGGTATTAAATCATGAGAGGTAAGAGGCCATGAAAATCATTATTCTCTAGTGTTCTATTTTTCTCAAACCGCCGAACAAGCTTTATGAAACCTGTCACAATTAAAGGCTCTTTTCCAGTCCTGACAATTTTCAGAAGTTGGTATTCACTCAAAGCTATGTTCGTTGATTCCTAGTTCACATGAAATAACTAGATTAACAAAGCCTTCTATTTTACACTCAATATCCTTGTTCACATACACTGTTTACAATTGTAGCTGGTATCAGAATAGAGCGAAAATTCTTTTAACCGTCTTCCAGCTGAATGTTTCCACGCAAGTCGCTCGCACCAGCGCTACCTGTCGGCTGTTTTTTTTAATTCTTTTTTCCTGTCTTAAAAATGATACCATGACGTAGTGTCGCAAGACCTCCAAACCGTTTTTTATTTCGGTTATTTTTAAAAAATTATGAATTTTTAAATTTTCTACGGACATTTTGCCTAACCTGTGTATTTTAATTTGGGCTGTCATAGTGGACAGTGCCGATATTGTAGTACTAAGATTTATGTATTTCCACCTTTTCTGGAAATGTTACACATTTCACATAATGTAAACGCAGTGAATTGAATATGCTCTTATAAAATCCTCTTTTAGAGACATTCAATGAAAATTTAATATATGTTTATTTAACAAAAGTTATAATGTAATAACTTTTGGGTTAAATGCTTCGTTTTCAAAGGCTCTAGATTAAATTCGTTAAATTATCATTTTAAGAATCATTATTTTCAATTTGAAAAAGCCATGTTCACAGCCACTTAATTATTTTGATATAATTAACAGTTAGTTTAACAGTTAATTAATTTTACTTAATTTTTTTTCGAACGGATTTTAAAAATCCGTTAGCAAATTAAGCTTAAAAGTAAGTAAAAACTATTAACATAAATCTTTAATCATGTACATATTTTCGAGCTAATTAATTCTTTATAAAAACAAATCTAATTAACGGAACAGAATTGTATAAAATATTTCTGAAGTTATGTATAAAATAAACTATAAAAATATTTGTAATCATTTTTCGCTTTTATTTTATGCACTTTACTATTTTTAAAATATGCTGAGACTTTGTTTTTTTTTTTATTTATTTAATAGTTTTATAATTAATATGTTTTCTGAAAGAAAAAGTGCGGCAAAGAGGGACACATTAATTTCGAACGAAAGAATCCTAGAGATGATGAATTCAAGAATGAAAGTTATAGAATGAATTCTTTACGAGTAAAAATTGCATTTTATGATAGTTAATGTTCATTTAAAAATATTTCTTTATAAAAATAATGTTTCTGACATGTTTATTCTAATTCGAGAGCTGCAAAAAACGAAGGACCGAAACTTCCGGTAGTCTATGAATTAAATGTATACAACTGTTAAAAAATTCGATATTGTCGTTCCAGTACACTGTAAAAAAATCTGTTAAGGTACTAAATATTTTCTAGGAAACTGGGATTCCAAGAACTTTTCATGTAACGACAACAGGAAAAATTCATGTAACCGATTCTGAAACTTGAATTTTTGCTGTTACCGTTACAGGAAAAGTTTTAGGAATCCCAGTTTTCTAGAAAAAGTTTAGTACTTTTGCAGATTTTTTTTTACAGTGATATTGTCGACAATAGATGAAATTATAAAATTTCGGATAATCTGAAATATGAGTTTTTTAATGGAACATAAAATTTCCTTTACGAATGTTTTCGCTATCTGAAAATAAAAAGCTCTTGCGAAAGTATTCGTGACTGAAAAATTCTTTATCAATCACCCACTGTATTCGAAAGTTACATACTTATGGCGGAAATGTCTAGATTAAATTATAAAGAACTTTTGATCATTTATTTATTTTATTTTTGTGCTTTAATAAAATTATAGTTACATCTATACATGTAGTTTAGAACCAATAGAATATAAATTAAATCGAAAAAACTTATTACTGTATTTTTAGTAGTGGTGAAATAGTAGTTTTCAAATAAATTATATAGTTGATAATATATATTTAAATTTTAAAATTGATTTACAAAGGGATAAAATTGAAAAAATAACATTTGTAATTTTCGATTTTAAGACGAAAATTTGAAGAAATAAATAAACATGTGATTTTATTAATTAAATTCAAATAAACGATGCCAACTCCAAAATTTAAAAGCGGATTTTTTTTCTTCAGTTTATTAAATATAATTGAATTATAGGAATCAAGTAAATCTAATATCTATACAGCTGTAAAAACAAGCAAGTCGAATATCAAAACATTTTTCTATATCATAAATGTCAATACTTCCTATAAATGCTGTATATTCGCGCTACGGGTATGGTGGTTATAAACCAAAATATAATAATCTGCAATGACTTATATTAACTTTTTATTGAATCTCAAGTTTGATGACCATTCTGCATTTGTTTCTGAGGTAAAGCTATTTGCTATATAATAAAAAAAATCTAAATAACAGTGCCACCTGTGGGTGATGTACACCAAAAACAGAACATGACCAATTTTAATCAGGCACGCATTGAATCTGTAGTTTTATAAATGCCCATGTATTTGTTCTTGGGATACAACTATTCCGAAATTGTGAAAAATGCAACATAACAGTACCACCTGTTAGACAATTTACACGAAAAACTGTCCACTTTTAATCTATATCATGATTAAATTGAATCGGAAGTTTGGTGAAAATTTGGGCATTATTTCTTGAGATAGAGCTATTGCCATAATAAGATAGCACAACAACGTGACGTTTTGAGAAATTTACACCAAAAAGTGATGAGTATCAAATAATACAGTGTGTCCAGCTAATAATACCCTGATTTGAAAATTAAATTTCTCAAAAACAAAGATCAATAGGATTATGAAGTAAACGGTTTGTTTATCAGGTAAGCTGTAAAAATCTTATACAAAAGTTTCGAACGGTAAATATTTTGAAAAGATTGTGTTCTGATTGCAAAGAATGCTTTGATTTGACATTTTTCTTGCTTTAGATTGCTGCCAGAGAGTGTGTTTTTCGGCTTAAAGTGCCATATTTCATAGTTTTTTTAAATTAAATTTTTGAAATTTCGAAATTCTAAAATATTACTTCGAAAAATCTTTAAAATATTGCACTGTAAGCTGAAAAAGTATTTCTTTGCAGGCAATCTAAAACAAGAAAAATGTCAAATCAAGGCATTCTATACAATCAGAACGCATTTTTTTCAAAATATTCACTGTTTGAAATTTCTGTATAAGATTTATACAGCTTGCCTAATGAAAAAACCGTTTACCGCATATTACTATCGATCTTTGTTTTTGAGAAATTTAATTTTGAAATCAGGGTGTTATTTGTTGGACACCCTGTACCACGTATTAACAGAAACTGAAGTTTTGTGAAAATCTGTGCATTCATTTTTGAAATAGTCCTATTGTGAAAATCGTGAATGATGCAGAATAGTAGCACCACTTGTTGGGCTTTATACACAAAAAACTAATCAGCTTCAGTTTATATCAAGGTCTAACTTAATCGTAAATTTGGTGTATTTCCATACACGAGTTCTTGAGATAGAACGCCCACAAAATGTTTATCACATACAGACTCAAAAAATGACAGATAGGTTTATAGACAGATATGTTGTAAAAATCAGCAAAGGATGTTTAAAACCTTCTGTATAAATCTATTGAAAACCGAAAGTCCAATAATTTCACGAATCCAATATTTTCTTCTTGTAAAGACAGGAGAAACTGAAAATATATACATTTTTTTAATTACATCGCATGCCTCTTAAATGTATAAAGAATCTTTTAAAAATTAAAATAAGTATAAATAATATGACAATGTTTTATTATCGTATTTATTATTATTATTCAACAAATTTTTTGTTTGAGAAAATAAAACTGAATAAACTCTATCGATATCTAAGAAATAGATCTCAAGTTACGATTAAATGTTATATTTTCAATGATAATGTGTTTACTTCTAGATAATATTCTCTACATTTAGAAATACAATACTTTCTGTTACAGAAAAGCACTTTTTATATTATCTTTCTTACATTATATTTACGATACATGTGGCATAATATTTCCAACATTATATCAAACAAATTTAAGGATACAACTTCCATCACGATGCTTTGACCATGCTGTTACTAAAGCACCAAGATATCGTTTTATTGGCTACATTACAAGAAATTTATTTTTTGTAAGCGGATAACACAAGCTTTCTCATCGTTAACTTAATAAGTTGCTTAATAATCTGAACCTTTCAATAAAAATTAAAATGCTATAGTATTCTTTGCAATTTTTAAAATTTATTAAAAAAGATAGTTTATATATATATATATATATATATATACATATATATATATATATATATATACAATGACACACTCAGATGTATATATAATCCGTCAAATAAAATTTAACTCAAATTTTTATCATAAAATTCACATACACAAAATAGAAAATACCTTCTTAAATGGTTATAACGAGAAAATGTATTATAATTGATGAAGTAAGTTTTGTTTTATGTAATGTAGATATATAAAGAATATTTAAGTAGCATATTATCTAGAAAAACACATAACAAACAGTAATAAATAAAAACTGAAGCGTAACGCATTTTTTCTTTGTTTTCTCTGTATTCCATATTCATGACTTCTAAAAGTCTAATTTAAAAACTCTGTAATTTTCTTTGCACAGATTTCTCATGAAAAATATACTAATCATATTTTTTCTGTACTACTGTAGGTGCACTGACAAATCGTCTGTAACATTTTCGAGAAAATTAAATATATTTCTTACTATACCTTTCTTATCGTAATTCTTAATAGCATTTCTTCATTTAAATGGAAATGATCAAATACATAGTAATATGTCATTACCCCAACGAGGATGTAAGTGTAAAAAAGCTCAAAGAACAATTTTTGTGTCACTAAAGGGAATAGATACATGAAATTTGATATGGTAATTACATTGTAACTTATAAGATATAAATGACTTCTGAGAAAATTTCTTTAAAAAAGAAATTTTAATTTAAAAGAGGTAACAATAAGCAATTAAACGCTCTGAAAAACTTCTAAATTGCTTTTTAAACAATCTCGGGAAGTACCGAAACGATTAAAAAAATAATGTCGACAGCATTCTTTCCAAGTTTGTATTTTATGCCGGTTATCACTAACTCAAAGGAAGTGTTATAGCAAAAAACGTTCTAAAATGCAATTTTTGTGTTATTGAAGGGCCTAGATTCATGAAATTTGACTTGGTAGTTATTTATTACTTATAAGTGACCGCTAAAAACATTTCTTATAACATTCGAAATTTAAAATGGATGAAAATGCGCGAAAAGTATTCTGAAAACTTTTTAAATTCCGATATATCAGCAAACTGAGAAAGTATCTGATTGATTTCAAAAGTAAAGACTCTAAACTGATGCAAGCAACTCTTGCTCTTACATATGCTCTATTAAATGATGATTTCGCTACTACCTGTGGCTTGCAGCTAGGGATGGGCATTATTTAAGGTATTAGGATAAATAACAGTGTTACTACGCTGGAACCTAATATTTCATTAATATGTTACCAAAAAGTCTCCGTTAAATAGATAACACATGGTTCTTAATGACAGCATCTTCCTTCACTTGTTTTAATCAAGATTTCATTTTTTTGTAACTCTAAAATAAGAATAATATACATTAAAAACATCCTCAATAGTTTCTTTTGACACGTTTGCCCAACAATGTTGAATTCAAACACTTTTCTCAGGAGTAATATCTGTGGCTCTAGAATAGGAACATTATAGAGTTCTGGGAGGTGGGGGGAGAGGCATTACTTTTTTTTTACCATTGAAATCCCCGAATCTCAAATCTTCCGAAGTTACATATCATTGCTCAGTGGTGCTTTTGCCCCTAGCACTATTCCCTAAATTCAACATTGGCGCTCAACATGGCCCTATCTTCATCCTTAGTTATGACCTGCTCTCTTAGATGTGTGATGCTAATTTTTTTAGCATTACATCAATCATTATGAATAGTAGTGAATACATGTATGAATAGTAATAACATACAAAGCTTATTAAACCTTTTTTCTGCTTGGTGCTTGGTAATATGTCACCATTATAATACAATTTCTTCTATTTTCAAAATACTAGAGCACAAAAGACACAAATTTTTTATAGGTCAGGAAAATATTTGAAAATTTATTAGAAAAACTCATGCTTGAAACACTTTCTTCGTTAATCAATATATTATATTGTTTTCATTTAGTATTTTCATAACGATACGTCAAGTTTGTGTTAAAAAACCCAGAAAAAAGATGTCATTTTTTCAGAATGTAGTGCATTTTATTCTGCATTTTTACAGAATAAAAGTTGAAGTACAACTGTAATACCCATTGAAAATGGCGTACATAGGCTAATAGAGCCCACAATCTTTGTTGAGGAATCAAAGTGAGAATTGAATCGTCTCCCTTTATTTTTATCAATAAACATTACTCATATTAAATTTTCTGCAATTATAGCATATAGATATCAAGAGTATGAAAAATACCTTATAACAGTGCCATTTGCAGGACGATTTATACAGGATCTAACAGGTAAAATATATACCGATCTACATATGTACCAATCTACATTATAATACCCATGAACTTTATGTAACACATAGAATAATGATTGAAAAATAATTAAATTCTGTTTAAGAAAAGTAAATCCATTAAAAGCCGGAATTCGAAAATCATGAATCATTGCTTTTCATAAATCATTTAGTTTAGTGAAAATGTAAAGGGAAAATATGTGCAGAAATGCATATTCAACACATCCTAATAATTGCTTCTAATGCAATCTTATGTTACAAAAGAATTTTAAATTAATAAAGTTTTGTCCTTTAAAAGGAAAATCCTTTATAAATGCTGCATAACCTAGTGTATATGATTGTTACATTTTGTTAATATATTTGCGATTTATGTTACGTAAATGAAAAAAGCGATTATTTCAACTCCTTCACCCCGAAAATACAGCAAAATTCGAGTTCATAATGATTAATTTTATAAAAGGTACCTTTTTTACAACATTTCACTGAAATGCAATCATTCATAATTTGATGCCTTTGTTGTTGGTAACATAATCATTTAATATAATAAACCAGTCAAAAGTGAAATAAAATAATTTTCTAAATCATTAAAAAAGATTTAATGCTATAATAATCATTTGCTATATCATTAAGTAAGATTTATTTATGTAATCATTTCCTAAAACATTAAGTGTGAAATATTACTTTTTTGCGTTTACATAATGTCGGCGGATTGACGCCTATGCGATTAATTTGTGACGTCATGATATCTCCTAGGAAAATGTTATTGAACAATAATGTTAGATGTTGATTAAAATGTTGAAAGAATAGCAAGTATTTTTCTTTTCCGTTTCTTCGGATTTATTGTGTATGAAAAGAATGTGGTATATGCTGTGATACTACATATGTAATATGTTTAGCCTGTTACCTATTAACAGATAGTTTAATTAAGTTATAAGAAATAACAGCCTTAAAAACTGTAATTCTCGAATATTAGATGGAAAATCTATTTTAAAACTAACAAAACAATATTTTGGCACATTCAAATTAAATGCTTGAATCTATGTATTTTTAATTATTTAACTTATTTAAAATGTGTACATTAGAGCTTCATATTGATGTGAAATGAAAGCAGCAATTAGAAACTAACCACAATAGAAATAATTCCTTAATATTTGCTAATTCAATATCTAAAAGATTTGTATCAGTCGTTCAATAAATCTAGTTCTTTTTACATTACAAAAGAACATTTTATCGCTTCGTAACTATTGCTATTTTCAAACATTTTGTTACGAAGCATTTTAAATGCAGGAAAAGAACTGAGCAATAAATTATATCTGAGGATCATTTTATTTGCATGAACGACATTTGATTTAAAGTTTCGATTCTTGTTTTTGGAAGGGAACAAGGAGTGGTTTTATTCGCGGTTGTTGGTGAAAAGAGGATAAATAAAAAAGATTTCGTCTCTTTCTATTAAATATCAGAATAGTTTAATTAAAGATTTGCAGATTTGATTTCTAAAGAAAAGGTGTTTTATAAGTCAATCGGATGATTAGTAGTTGAATCTATTAATACAATGCGGATTATATATCGCAGTGAATTGGAAGTATATACTTTTTAGTTCCGTTTTTGTGGGCCCCTACCAGGGGGATGTGGGATTGCACCCCCCCCCCCCACAACGCACATCTTAAAATTTCGCTCTTTTAGTTCTCAATAATTTTTAATTTAAAAGTTTAAGCTACATAGCGTCCCCGAGGCTGTGCTCCCCCCTGTCAGTTACTGAACTAATTTTGCTCATTCCTTCACTTCATTTCAATCTTTAAAAGGCTATAACTTATAAACTTACAACTTATAAATGCTATAACCAGTATGGTGTGTGTATGTTACCTGTGCCATATAAATATTACTCAGTATTTTTTTATTGTTATATTAGCAATTATAATTAGCTGTTATTATATTAGCTGTTAATATCAGCAATTATTTATGTAAAATAATATGCATTATTTTTCATGTTCAACTGCGTATTAAATGGGAATTGTAATGTAAATTTTGTAGTTGTAGTTTATAGTAACGAATAAAAAATACTTCATTTAAAAGTGTTTTCTGCACAATGAAATGTTTCCTGAAGATTCAAAAAAATATGTCCTGACGATCCAAAAAATGCAAACGTAATTGTCCAAATTTTCACTTCTGTAGGCACTCCGGGAATGCCACTATTCGGAAATATTTCAATATTTATAATGTAAGAACATACTATTTTTGCATTTCCAAATTCTACAAAATACCAAGAAAAAAATTTTAAATTAAAGATTTGAGTGGGGTTATAAATATTATACAAAATCCTTAAAAATACAAATTTAACTAATGCTCCAATTCTTCTGAAATCCTTATAAAATTTATTAAATGGTTATGTAAATCTTCTAATATAAAATAAACAATTGAATTCGCTCTTAAATTCGTAATTCAATAGATAAATGGTTAAAATACTTACAATTTAAAAGGTTATAATTCGTAAATAAATGTGTATGAATGATTTGATTTTAGTTTGTAATTTAAAGTTTAAAATACTAATCAATTTATTGACTTTTCCATATCTAAACAGTTTACATTTCAGTTTTACATAATTTTTAAAAATGATTTTCTCTTCCGAAAGCAGCTTCATTGGAATTTGTTTCGAGAAGTTTCTCATTAGTTTAATTTGATACTTCCACAAGAAGTTTTGATTAGTTTTTCCACTCAAAAGCATTTTTAATCATTTGAGCTATGCGAGAAAATTGCATTGGTTTATTTAGAAATAATCAATATTTTTAGTGGTGACATTGATATTATTTCGTGGAAATTCTGACTTAATTTCTTTTCATTGTAAAACCGTTTTTGTATATTTTTGCAGAGTATGATATACAGGGTATTTATCTTCTTCAGTTTTCATCTCACATAAATGGTGAACCGAGTTAGCTATAGTCATGACTATGCTGTCTAGGCATGGCAAAATGGTTATGGCACACAGTCAAATATTTAAGAGCCTAGCCCTCTTCCTAATGTCAAATTCCGGCCTGACAGTTCCTATTCCGGAGATAAGGGGAAATGTCTATTATAAAATAAGAGTGTCTTCGGTGACACATGAAACGTTGTCTATATACAAAGCTAACTTTTTTACACAATCAGGTATTTAACAGTCCCCACGAATGCCAAACTCCGGCATTATTGTCTCTATCCCTGAAACAGGATGGTAAAAAAGGGAAAAGTCAATCATAAAAAGAAAGGGTACAGGATGGTAAAAAAGGGAAAAGTCAATTATAAAAAGAAAGGGTATCCTCGATTTGGTGTGAAATGTTCCCTTACATGTAAAATTAACTTTTTAACACAACAGGATATTTAATAGCCCCCACCCTAATGTCAAACTCAGGCAGTTGTGTTTCCTACCCGGGAACGGTAAGAGATGCAGGGAAAACTCAATTATATATATATATATATATATATATATACATATCATCATCATCATCATCAACCGTTTTCTATCCACTGCTGGATGTAGGTTTTCCCCAGATTTTTGCCAATGTTTTCTGTCTAGTGCTTTTGTCATCCAATTTACACTAGCCAGTTTTCTAATTTCGTCACTCCATCTTACTTGTTGTCGTCTTCTTGGTCGTTTTACATCTCTGGGATACCACTGTAGTAAATTTGTGCTCCATCTATGGTCTTTTCTTCTTGCAATGTGCACAGCCCATTTCCATTTTAGCTGTTTAATTCTTTCAAGGATGTCAAAAACTTTTGTTTGATTTCTTATCCAAATTATCCTCTTTTTGTCTCTTCTAGTTATGCCTAGCATACATCTTTCCATACTTCTCTGTGTTGTTTGTAGCCTTTGTATCATCTGTTTTGTTAGTGTTCATGTTTCTGATATCTATATATATCTATATATATCTATATATATCTATATATATATGTATATATATATATATATATATATATATATATATATATATAAACAGAGCGTCTTAGATTAGGCACCTTATATGTAAAACTAAATTTTTTTCAACTTCAGAAATGTTATTTTTTTCAATTTCTATGAACAATTTAAATTTATCAGTGCGGATAAGTAACATTGTGATAGAAATACACAGTTTAAAAAAATAACAAAACAAAGCCAAAACTCCATTTGTTTATAATATTTATTTCTCTATTTATTCATAAAAAATCAAACTACATGTTCTCAATGTGGCCAACATCAGCGAGGCATTATGCATGCACTCAATTACAGATGCATTGAGCATATATATTTTGCTTTTTAACACTTTCCAAAATATTTGAAATGCGTTTTTGAATTCGGTTTATCTCGCTCTGTGTCCGCACTCTAACTCACATAAATATAGTCCCGGTATCGCAAAATTGACTTATATTATTAGGATATTCAGTATTCAAAATACTGTAGTATTTATGTTACATTTTATGTAGTGATTAGAATTTAAATGTTCATTTATAGATGCACTAAGATGAAATCCATACAGACTATGGTGAAAATTGTTTTCGGTTTAATTTGAATGATATTAAACTCTTTTAAACATATTGAAATTGATATATAGCACTGAAGTGTACTAATATATTCTTATTATAGATGTGATGTGTTACTCTAACTCACATAAATATAGTCTCGGTATCACAAAATTGACTTACATTATTAGAATATTCAGTATTCAAAATACTGTAGAATTGTTGTTACATTTTATGTAGTGTTTAGAATTTGAATGTTCATTTATAGATGCACTAAGATGAAATCCACACAGACTATGGAGAAAATTGTTTTCGGTTTAATTTGAATGATATTAAACTCTTTTAAACATATTGAAATTGATATATAGCACTGAAGTCTACTAATATATTCTTATTATAGACGTGATGTGTTACTCTAACTCACATAAATATAGTCCCGGTATCACAAAATTGACTTATATTATTAGGATATTCAGTATTCAAAATTCTGTAGTATTTATGTTACATTTTATGTAGTGTTTAGAATTTAAATGTTCATTTATAGATGCACTAAAATGAAATACATACAGTCTATGGAGAAAATTGTTTTCGGTTTAATTTGAATGATATTAAACTCTTTTAAACATATTGAAACTGATATATAGCACAGAAGTGTACTAAAATATTCTTATTATAGACGTGATGTGTTACTCTAACTCATATAAATATAATCCCGGCATCACAAAATTGACTTATATTATTAGGATATTCTGTATTCAAAATACTGTAGTATTTATGTTACATTTTATGTAGTGTTTAGAATTTAAATGTTCATTTATAGATGCACTTAAAAGAAATCCATACAGTCTAGGGAGAAAATTGTTTTCGGTTTAATTTGAATGATATTAAACTCTTTTAAACATATTGAAACTGATATATAGCACTGAAGTGTACTAAAATATTCTTATTATAGACGTGATGTGTCCAGAATTTATTGTTCATTTACAGGGACACATAAGAGAAATTAACTACAGAAAATGAAAAATAACTGATCTATTGAAACATAGAACAAGAGTGTGTTCTCAGTTCTGGTACACATTTATAATTCTTTTCAATGCTTCTTGGTGTGTATAAATTCTATAAATCATATATGTATAAGCTCTATAAACCATATCTGCACAAAACTTTTCAACAACATCCGTGTTTTCGCGGAAATGGCTGAATGGAAATTTTCAAGTATGCTTACGTTTAACTCTCTTGCTGATTATATAGCGATTTCCGCGGGGATGCATTTTTCATTCGTATAGTACTAATATTATTATAGTAGTAATAAAATTATTAATATTATTATATTATTATAAATGATATAATATTAATCCTCCATGATTTTTCCCAACAGTTATTTTTTATTGTAAATCTCGCCTTGTTTAATCAAAACATTTTCCCGAATAAATTAGACAAAAATTACTGGTTTGAAAACCCGATAATAAAAGCTTAAAAATTCTGTAAATGCGCAATTTTTGATAAAACAATTAATCAGTGATAGAGTTAACTGAATGAACGTTTACAGATGATACTATACAGGGCTACACAAAAACATCGTATTATTCCATGAATGTTTATGATAATAGCAGAAATTGTGTTTTCTAAAGCATTATTTTCATTTTTTTCATACAAATATCATCTTTTACTTATGCAAACTGTGACGTTTTGTTATTATATTCTAAATGTGTTAGAATAGTATTATAATTTAAGCCGAACGATTGATTTTTCGTTCGTGTTCTTTTGATATAAATTGTATCTTGTTTATCTTTTGTTAGTTTTATCAGTAAATTCGCATATGCATTTTAATACCGCAATTCAGTGTGTAATTTGTGATTGTAATTTGACTGGTTTTTTACTTTTACAAGCAAGATAGATGCTATACCATAGTAAAAGGACAATGATATAAAACTCTGTGATTGAATTTCCATAATGTTCTCTATAATTTTCTCAAGATATGGAAGAAACATCATCCTCCAGTGCATAATCATTTTACTAGTATACAGGGTATCCCAAAAATGCTGCTACAACTCAGCATAGCCACACTCTAAAAAAAAAAATGTGTAAATTTACACACAAAAATGTGTAAATCGATGATACAAAAACGACATGTCTATGTGTGTAAATTTGTGTGTAAATTGCGCCAAATGTGTAAATTTCAGAATGCACATTTTAATGTGTAATTTGATGATAAGTCCAAATGTGTAAAAGTTATCTGATAACGCTTGAAATACACACTTTAATGTGTGAATTGCACTGAAATACACATATTTCTGAGCACTATTTTTACACATACATATGTGTAATACTCTTTTTTTACATATATTTTTGTGCAATAGGAAAATACCTACAATGTTGTGTAATATGCAAAATACACATGTTTTTGTGTTATGTACAGAATGCACAGATTTTTGTGTAATATTCTGTTTTTACACATATGTCTATGTAACATGGAAAATACATTTTTGTGTAATATTTAAAATACATAGGTTTTTGTGTACAAAGATTTACCTTATTCTTTGATGTGTAAACTGCGAAAAAGTTTTTAAAATAGCAAAACAAAATTACATGAAGAACAAATTCGTATGCTTGACTTGTTTCTAAGTACGCGATCGTAATTATGTAAATACGTAATAACTATAGTTGTCATTCAATCCGTCCGTCTGTCTATCTGTCCGTTCGCATATAACAACGCAAAAACTACTTAATCCGAATTGTTTGAAATTTAAAATACATAACTCTTGCATAATTTTATCAAGTCATTTCAATTTTTATGAAAATGAGATGCATAATTCAATTATAGAGACAGTCAAAAGCGTTCCCTTGCATAACGGCCCATGTATAAAAATAGTTTCAAGTGCCTTTTAATAATGTTACACGTTTTCGAACATAATAAAATTGACTTGCATCTATGAAGTATATGCTACAATATAAATTCTGTATAATCTGTAGTACAGAGAATAGTTTTTATTAATTTACAGGGCCATACTAAAATATTACATTACATTATGGTAAAGAAGGAAACATTGTTTGGGACGCGTTTTAATTTTATAAAAATTTATCTGAAAAAAAGTTATAATTGCTTCTATGTCTGTAATTGGATTTGGTGTAAACATTTGAATTTTTCGGACTAGGTTAAAAAAACTATTTCTTCTGACATCAAATGACATTTTTTTTAGAGTTTTTATTTATTTTTTTTGTAGTTTTTGAATGCAATACGCTTACAAAAAGTCTTCAATTTAAAAATCACAAACGAAAAACCATGAATTGAAATCTATGAAAAGCTGTCTTTTGTCATCGGTATAAAATGAAATAAGAAATGTATAGCATGTAAAATAATAAAAACTCGACGTTTTATAGCAAAATATATTATAAACACGCTGAAATAGATAGTATTTAAACCGAATAATTATTTTAAATGCTATATAATGTTAAAACTGCAAATATTTACTCTTATGTTACAATATGTGATTTTAAACATGAAGAAATGATTTAAAACACAAAAATAATAAATTATTTTTTCCAAATTTGTAATAAGCAGAAAATAACACACTTCTCATCCATATTATAATTTTCAAGTGTTAAATTGTAAAATAAATGAACTTACCTTTGAAAAAAAAATCTGTTCTGGGCTATCAAAATTCAAAATTCATTTTAGCAATAATGATCTAAAACTGCTCATGTGATCAAACTCAGTATCGTCGTATGTTGAGAATTTTAAGAACATATGTGGCAAAAATGCTATGATGGATGATAGCAGTAATAAATAAGACCCCCGATTAAGGGTGTATTTCAATACAAATTGCCTTTTTTCTGATTTATTTTTAAATTCGTTTTTTCTCTCAAGCGCATCAAACTGGCAAATTCTCTTATTTAGAAAGTATATTAGGTCCCGTGCTTTTCAATTTTTTGATAAATGCAGAAAATATTGCAAAAAAATGCTGTTAAAGTCAACGTTTTAAACCGAATTTTCCGAAGCGGGAGATCTGGGAACGAAAAAAAGAGTCATACTGGGGAAATAATAGTTTATAAATCTAATTCTAATGAATTTAACAAAAAATAAAATCACACGACATCTTATAGATCTCTTTAAAAGTCACATCAGCAAGTTTCGTGTTTTTACTTCTAAAAGTGAGTCTGAAATTGTATCAGAAAATTTCGAACTGTTGAAGGTGAAAAAAATGTTTTCGAATGCACCCTTAATGCTCGCTGGTCATTTTGACTTTAGTGTACATCGCAGTTATGTAACACGGAGATACAAAGGTGTAATTCACTTTACATTATGATCTGACTGAAGCAAAATTCAAACTTTAAAAAATTTAGTTATTAAAAAATAATTTTAATCATTCATTGCGAAAATTACATTTTTATTTATAAAATTGTACATTTAAAAATAATAACTCTTGCTATCTATGATTATCATTTTTGAAAACAAAGCTCATTTTTCAGGTCTTATATGAAAGTTTTTGCACAATTTTCCAAGAATCTATGTTGCCAGGGCCAATATCACTCTGATATCGTCATAAAATAATACAAGCGGATTTAAAAGAATTTACTATAGTGGCTTTAAATGAAATGTGATAATTTTTTTTCCATATAATTGTCTGTTAGAAATCCATATAACTGTACTTATTTTTACCAGACACAGCTAAAAACAAAGTAGGAATACACAGTTAATAACTTTTTTTTATGTGAATGAAGTATAAAATTGCAGACCATACATAAAATAAAATCACACTTTGGTATATTATCATTAATATTTTATTTACAAGAATGGAGGATAGTTATAAATAACAAAACTTATTTTAACACTCCGCCTACCAGACAGTTCCCCCGTCGGATCGGCCAACAAAAATTAGTTTAAAATTCCGTAAAAATAGGGTGTAAAAAAATCATGATTTAAAAAGCAATAATAATAAAGATCGAATTTTTGTATTTAAATCATATTTCTTTTTATTTGAATCGGATTTTTTTTTCCAGCATTGAAATATTGAATAGATGTAGGTTTAGCCTAGGTTTCTAAGATTAATAGATTCTAGGTTTCTAAAAAATTAGACTTTTATTTACTAACATTATCTATGTTTTTGCACTTTAATCAATAAAATTTAATTATTATTTAGTAACTACAAAAATTATAAAAACTGTAAATTAGTAATTTCATTAATTAATATAATACTATAAAGTTATATACATTAATATTTTGCAATAATTATGTAAAACTATATTAAAAAATAATGATTTTACATTTATTAAAATTATCAGTTGCTGCATTTAATTTTAAATTGATTACAATCTTTAATTAGGTATATAATGCATATTGTAATGCTTAAATTAATAAACGATAATTCAGTATTTAATATTTATTCTATAAAGAAAAAGGGCAGAATGTTTGTTCTAAAAAAAAGGCACTATTACATAAGAAAATATATTACTAATGTGCTTAGTAGCAATAAAAATAAGTACATAATTTTTTAGTATGATAAATATAAAAATCATTAATTTTCAATATTTCTATAAATCACGAATTGAAAAATACAATTAAATAACATGTTTTAATAATATCTTGCTTTTTTCCAAGAAATAAAGTTCTATCATTTTTGTTAAGTCTTGGGTGCACATATTTAGAAGTACTGCGGTATGGAGGGATTTATTTCAAAAAAGATCTGGCTATATTTCACTATTTTTTAAAAGGTAGGGTGCATTTTGTTAATTTCAAAAGGGGCAAAGTGTTGCAGCCTTAACAAATAGCCAAAATGAAACAGTAATCAACAGAATTAATAAAAACAGCAAATAAGTAATTTCAATATGGCATAACCAAAATAACTAACAAATATTATTGGTAGCTCATTTTGCATTTGTAGTAACAAAAATTACTGTTAATAACATAAATCATACCTTACACAATGTATGTGCATACTAATATATATATATATATATATATATATATAGCCGAAATTTAGCATACTTTAAATGCTTATTTCATATAAAAGAATAAACAATTTAATTACTTAAAGGAAATTATGACATCACAAATTATATTAGATTTAGATTTAAATATAATATTTAAATGAAATATCTTTCATGCCTTAACAAAGTTATTGTATTTAATGTTTCACAGGACTCAGAAATTAAGATCAGAAACAATTATTTAAAGCTTTTTTATCAGATTTTGGTGTACTGTATACAGTATTCCAAATTACATTAATTTTAATACACTTTCCAAATTACATTAATTTTAGATTTTAATACGTTTGTGTCATTTAGAACAATTAGATTTAAATCAATTTTGATTTAAATAATTGATTTTTATTTCAAATTGTTGATTAAAATAATGATTTAATCGCTAGCTTAAATCCACTTTTTAAAATAGTTAACACCCTAAGTAAAATCCAAATGAATGCGATAAAATTTAGAAATTGGTTTGTAAACTTGTTTTATTAGATCTAAATTCGTAAAAATCTCGAAACATTTAAAAAATATATCGAATAAAAGCTAATGAATTTTAACTGTGGTTGTATGCATTATTGTAATTTTTGTGCACTGTTTATCTTTTATTTCTTTTTTCGTGGGTTAATCATATATTTTCTGATACTGTGTATCGTATAGATATTTTGAAATTCCTTTCATTAAAATCATTCACAAAATAAAATAATAAAAGCTTCTAGAATTTAAAAAAAAATAAATAGACAATATAATTATGACATTTCAGTCTCATTCCTTCAAACATATGGATTATTCATAGATTTTTATTTATTTCAACAAAATCATTGTAATTTAAATAAAAGCAAACAGAAAAAATATTTTTCATACCTATTTTCCATCGACATATTTCTTCATTTTTTGATGGTAATCCATAGAATCATTTGTAGAAAACAAATAGTCCAATATTAATTACAAAAGCAGTGGCATGAATCTATTTTACACATACCAACAGCATTTGTAAACTTTCTTGGACGTATTTTGTATGAAACACAGAATTTTGCGATACTCTTGTAATATTTTTTGCTTAAATTTTTAAACTTAGACGGACTATACGTACATAAACGGCTATTTTTACAAACAAAATGTTCTCGTTCTCTGTGTATTCCAAAGATCAACAAATAAACTTTACTGTCTTTAACTAAAAAATCGTCTGCGAGTTTTCCCTATTGCACATGGTATATGCGCATGCAAAAATTATAAAGCAAAAAATGCTTACATTACTAAACTTTCAAGTTTATCACCTGTTCGTTCAAAACCGCAGGCTTAATATTTTTTTTTTCCTTTTTGAAACCACAGAAGTATAAGTGTCGCAGAAGTGTGTTTTGTTAACGACAGCTGATCGTTGACAAAAAATCACCGTAAAAGATAAACTGACATATATACCTGAACCTGAAACATTTTTACACTCTTCTATTTTTGCAAGAAAAAAATACTAGATTCGTGAAAATTTTCGAATTCTTGTTTTTAATGGATTTTACACATTTTATAAGGTTAAAAATGTTTTTATAAAATGTTTGTTTGTATGTCTGTGACTCTGTCTGTCTCTATGTGATATAAATTTTGTTGGCACTCTATCTCAAGAACTAATACATGGAATACGTTTTCATTTTATTTGAACCTTATACATACACATGCATATATATATATTTGTGTGTTAGAAATGTGATTCTATATGTCAATAATTAATTTATAACAAGCTGGAAATTGCATTTTAAACGTAGCAAATGAGATGCGTTCGTGCTATGACAAAGTTCTAAAAATATTCAGTTTTTGCTGTAATGGATACAGTATTTCGGATACAGTATAGTGGCCGAAATCTTCGGTGTGTACCTCTAAATACTATCTGCTTTCTGTCAGCGGTGTAGTCGTAAAAAAAGCAAAGGGTATATGCATAAAACAGAGGGTATACCCTAGAGTGTATACACTGTAGCTCTTTTGAGAAACAGAGGGTATACCGAGTTCCTTAAAAAAATCCAAAGGGTATACGGCGTGTACCCGCGTATACCCTCCACTACATCCCTGCTTTGTATTATACAGGAAGTAACTTATAATAAACCTCAACAACGTACATAAAATGTGAAATAGTTTAATCGTATTATAACGCGCCCCGAACGGTATCTCCCCTATAATATTATGTAATGGAATACTTGTGTGTGGCCCTGGAAATTAATAATGAATATTCTTTGCACCACCGATTGTGCAGAACGTATATTTTATCATACACTTCTTAGATACATATAGATTGTATTATATTCGAAAGCGTGTAGCATCATTAACAAATTGGAAATTGCGCGTCAAACGTGGCAAATGAGCTGCGTTCGTACTACAATTAATTTTATAAATATTCTGAGCTTAATACATTAGCTGTTAAATTCTTATGCTAAAATGCATGAATATAAAATTTGATACGATTATATATCTCCAATTCAGTAACACGAAAATAATAGGAGCTCTTCTTAAATAGGACGCAATCAAGATCGCAAACCTAGAATCATTACTTATCATGGGATACCGTGAAAATGCGTAACTGATTCGAAAACCACTGCTATTTTCATTTTTACTCTGTAACTCTTACAGATTCTTTTGTGTTACCCTGTATATGATTTACAGCATTTATATACACAAAGTAATATGCAAAAATATGGTTACACTTAAAAACTCATATCACAACTAAAAGTGCACTTCTAGCAAAAATCTGTAACGTAGAGTAGTAGTTCTGGTGCAGTATAGTATCCGAAATATTTTGTGAGTGTTTGTAAATACTGTTAGCGCTTTCTATTATTAAAGAAGTAACTTGCAATAAAACTGAGCAACGTATATCAACTTAATTATATACGAACTAATTTAACATGATTGAAATACGCAGAAAACAATGTTTTCCCATATATCATTATGTGACGGAATTCTTTTGTGTAGCTCTGTAAATGAATAATAAACGTTTTTTCACCATATATTGCACCGAATGTATATTTTAATACGCTTCGGTAAATGTATATAATTTTTTTCCTGTTTGGAATGCTGTAACACCATTAAAATGAACTTGAAACATTTTTTTTCTCATTGACGGTAATGTAACGTAATACTTTTGATTATCCCTGTAATCAAACTATACATCCGATTTTCATAAAATTTGAAAAACTCGACAAAATTATGGAACAATTTTATATTTTAAATTTCAAACGATTCGGTTGGATAGTTTTTGCTCTATTATATGCGGACAGACGGACAGACAGACGAATGAATGAACTGAACAACGACAATCGGTCTTATATACATACATAATTACGAACGGACCTAATTTTGTATCATTTTGTATGTATTAATCACTTAAATTTTTTTTATCGTTTTCGTTTTCGGCCGAAAATAGGATGAGTACCAAAATTCGGTTTCAGTTTCTGTTTTGATCTTAAAAATCGTTGATTCAGTTGATCCTTAATTATGATTAACACTTTCATTCGTGTAAATGCAAGTACTTTTCTACATTTACACATCTGTATGAGTTAATCAAGCGATAACAAATTGCACATTTGATTTCACATGC
The DNA here is from genome assembly GCA_964019185.1 of Maratus speculifer. Lineage (NCBI taxonomy): Eukaryota > Metazoa > Arthropoda > Arachnida > Araneae > Salticidae > Maratus > Maratus speculifer. The sequence continues at coordinate 183,149,897 of OZ025290.1, forward strand.
TAGGTACACATAAAAAAAGGTAATTTTTTGTTCAAAATGTGTAAATTTTATGACAAGTATGCATTTGTAAAAAATTACTCACTTACGTGTGTACTTATAATTAAGTTTAAATTAGACTAACACATAAATAAGTGTAAATCCAAGCATTTCTAGACATTTACACACTTGTTTGAGTTTTTCAACTGATAAAAAATTACACACTTACTTTCACATCCTAAATACACATATAAACAGGTAAATTTCAGAAAAAAATGTGTAAATTTTACGACAGGTGTGTAATTTTAGAAATTTACATATATATTCGGGTAAAATTAGCTAATTTACACATTTATTTTTTAGAGTGCAGATTCCTGGTTAGGAGTATTTAAAAAAGGACCTGAAAGAAACAATGCCTATACGATCTTTAGTTTACGAGAAAAATACTTAAAACAAAGTACGACGTCACAACCAGCGCTAGAAAAAACCACCGTATCGACACATCAACAGCAGTATTTGCGTATCTTTCCAGACGATAGATATGTGGAAGCGAACGCCGTGGAATGGTGCGATGACGGAATACAGGATAGCCATGCGAATGATACAGGCCGCTGCAAGATGCAGTTTTTTAAATAAAAGCTCAACGGCGGCTTAATATCAGTCCACAGAGCGTGCATGCATTACGAGATATGCGCAGCAAACTTTTTGAATGTTATCGTCTGCAAGATATGTAAATATTGCTGCTTTTGTGTCCAATACTGTGCTTTTTCCCTATATCGCTGTAACGTCACACTTTGTTTCATGTATTTTTCTCGTAAATTATGGATTGTACAGTGCAGTTCTTAGGGCATATTTTATGTATTTTCCTCGAGGAATCTGGCTGTGCAGAGTCTGGGAGGTATTTTTGGAATACCCTGTAGATAGGCGACATAGCCAAAGCTGTAGCTTACTTGCTTCACGAGTTATTTCAAGCGTCACAGAATTAAGACAACATCTTTTCAGAAATATATTTTGAATATTTCCCAACATAGCTGAATACTATTAATGAATTTCGTTTGTCTATCTAACTGTTTGTGTTCAAACTTTCCAAATAAACTCGGATTTCAATCTAAACTTTATATTCTATTTAAAAGTGTAAAAAAGTAACAAGCATATATAGACTGTGTACGGGAATGCACAAAAAAAATTCTGTAAAGTTATGATCTACGAAAAAATTGTCTGAGATGCATATTTTTTTTTCAGCCATCAAACATAATTTCTTTCATGTGCATAAATGAAGTGGACTACAACATGCTTTCTCAAAAGTATTCAAGAAGTAGCATTCATAATTCATTGGCAGGAATTAAAAAGAAATCCGATAATTCTAATCTGTGGGAGAAATCTCTTTGCAATATAATTTAACGGAAGCATAATAGATTAAACACAATGAACTTTGAAAACATCATTAAAGTTCCTTAATTGATGGTTTTAGTAGATTATGAACTGAGTAGCATGTATTGTTTATTGAAAGAAATCTGCAAGGAATAACAATAACAATTGATGAAGTATCTTTTATAATTCATTGACAGAAATTAAAAAAAAAAAATTACTTTTTGAGAAAAATCTCTTCGCAGTTTATTTTTGCGAAGTATGGTAGTTCAAACATAATAAACATTTAAAATATCATTAAAGTGCTTCACATTATGTTTTCAGTACATTATGAAGTGTGTAGCATGTGTCTCTCATTGACACAGATGTACAAGGTGATTTCTGCGAAAAGAATAACAATAACTGCTGTGTCCGTGGGTCAGTAAACGCTCTATCCACCGAATAAATTGAGATTATATTTTTATTTATCTTTATTAATTTTTTTGTTTTTCCGTTATTTAAAATAAATTTATGCTTATTTGTATAATTTACAAGTAGTTTGGTAACTTGTATAATTCATTGAAATTGATAGACGGGATAATCAAGTAGTACCCGCAATTATTTAATAGAGCATTAATATGCATTACGCTTAAATTTTATTTTGGAGTTACACTGTATTTTGTATATAATTTACACATATTTTATTTCCATATTTTATGTTATGTTTAGCCATGAGGGATAAGCATTACGGTGGCCCCCAACGACTGGTTTTCTATTCTTTGATTGATGGCGTTTTATAGACAGTGCAATTTTAGAATATTTTTATTTGTTTATTTTGAAATGATTCCGTTGGAGTCGAAACTTGCAAATGGTTGAATATAGTTGAATAAACCTATTTTTACTGTTTTAAAGTGTTAATGAGCAATTAAAATTGGTATAATACTTCATGCCATTACATTTTTGTGTACTTGAATAATTCTTAATTTTTTTATCGTTTTAATATTTGCTCTTTTAACTATATTTTTTCATTTAAGAGTCCAAAGACTCAACTGTCAGTCAATATTTTCCCATTTTATTGCAATCTCATAAAAGGTTGGAGAATGAATATTCCTTTCTCTTTTTTCATGCAGTTATTCGCACATAAGAAAAACATGAACCTAAGAAAAGGAAATATTTATGTCTAAAAATATCATTTTAATCCTTATTTAGGAAATTGTTTTCGTTCAAATTATATATTTCCCTTTCAGAATATGCTGCTTACTATCATTTATTTAATTTTAAAATTTCCATACTTCTTAGAAAAATTAAAGTATGTAAATATTTCCGAATTTTAAATATAAATTTGATTTCTACATTTGTTTTTACATAAAATTTCAGAAAATTTATTTGCTTCTTGGGCATTTGTTTTTTCCAAGAAAGTAATTTCCAAAATTATTGTTGTTATTTATTTATTGAAAATTAGCAGCAGAACTAAATTTTTATTTTGTTATAAGTTTTTATCATTTCTAAAGAATGACAATTATTACATTATTTATTGATTTAAAAATTTATTCAACGATTTATAATTTGCTACGAAAGTAAAAATAATTTTTCAGTTCTTAATTACTGGCTTTGTCCTGTGAATTTTTTTTAATCTGAAAATATTGAATACTTTATATTTCTTCCTCGAAAAATTTTACTATTTTATGTGGTTAAAATTTAAAAAATAAAAGCTTAAAATTAAATGATGGCATTCAAGAGAAATAAATCATTTTTGAATTTATTTTAACCTATACATTATAAATAATTCTAAAGATCTCGCAATATCATGAATTATAAATATCACTTTTTAAAACTATTTTGCTTTTGGTACTTTCCTTTGTGATATTGCTGTAACGTTGAATCAAATGTTCGTACTAATAAGTTAGATATTTGAGCACCAATCTATGCACAAACTATAGTATGTTTTCAAACATTCCTCTATTTCGCGATAATTTCTGCACCGAGTACAGTAATATAAAAGTTTTAGTGTGATGTTAATATTTACATGTAGTTAGCTAACCTTTCAAGTTTTAAGATTAATCCAACTTTTAATGAATTCCTTTGAAGTCAAGATAACCAGAGTGAATACACAAAATTTCGAAAATCGCATTTGCTGAGTTTTCCATTATATATTACAATATCAATAGAGCTAAGTATTAAAGTGTCAGTGATTAATTCCAAATAACGCATTAAAGTTCGATATTAAAGTATGATAAATCATTTGAATAAAAAAATAAAAAAAATTAAAATTAAACAATGACATGCTTTTATTGTAGATAAATAAAGCAGTTTTGAATTTATTTTAACTTATAAATTATAACCAATATTGAAGAGATCGTAATATCATGAATTAAAAATATAACTTTTTTAAAAGTATTTTGCTTTTGGAGTTTCCCTTTGTGAAAATGGGAAGTTAATTATTTTAAAGTTCGAGAGGGGGGGGGGGGGTTTGCCAAATTGAGACTTTGCCCCGGGCGCTGTTTACTCTTCGCACTATCCTGAATTGCAGATACACTACTTTATCTTGTTCTACCAGCATTATTGGTTATACAAAACAAAAATATTTTTAAAAGGACGATTTCTTTTGTCTTTGTATCTCTTCAGCTTTCTTGGCACTGAGGGAAGCGGGGTGAGGATTTTTCAATTCGAAAATATTTCTATATTTATATTCTAAGGACATCATATTTGTACATTTTATAATTCTACAAAATACTAAGAACACAATTTAGAATAAAATATTAGAGTAATGTTATAAATATGTGCACGAAATACCTGTAAATTCAAATTTAATTAATCTCTCTAAATCCTTCAATCCATCAAAAATTCATTAAATGATTATGCAAATCTTTTAATTTAGTTTAATCAATTTACGCAAAATGCTTATAGTGTAAAACTTTCATGAATTCATAATTCGGTAGATAAAGAGTTAAGTCTGTAGTGTACCAGATATCCCTTTCATCGGCCATGGACCGCATAGCATAAACCACTGAAGCGGTAGATGTCCGAGAGACTCCTGGCCAGTGGGAACAATGTTCACACCCAGAAAATGGAATTTATTAAAACTGCAAAACATGTTTCGTTTAATACACTTTGGTTGTTTTAAGCGAATAATTTAATTAAAGTAAAAATTCGGTTTTGTTGCTCAGACAAAAAAAAAAAAAAAAAAAAAAAAAAAATGTTAACACTTTTATAAAATTTTAATAAAATTTGGTCAATTTTATTCGAGTCTTATTAAATTCTTGTATTTTTAATTTGTAATTCACGACAAATTTTTGTTGTTTTTGTAAAATTTAAATTGGTGTGCAATTCACATAATTGTTGGATAATAAACCTTTTCAAATTGAGACGCATTAATGACGTTATTATTGCGTCATTTTGAATAATAAAAAAAAATCTACAATATTTTTGTGTTTATTTAAACAAAATTTCCAATGACCCATACTTAAACGAAAAGATTTGTTGGACCAAACAAAGTTTTATTGATTAAAAGAAACTTTTTTTCTGGGCGCAGAATTCCATGCGGTGCTGATGTTAAGCATGCAACACGGCCAATGGAACACATGTTGAGCTCTTATTATGAGTTGTAACATTTTTCATTTATATTTTATACTTCGATTAAGTTTCTTTTCTAAAATAAAGGTATTTTTACGTCGTTTGTTACCGTTTCTTTGTGTCCGAGTCACAATACAATTGCATCATAATGATCGCGTTTCCGACCCCAAAAGTCCCTATGCAATTCTTGCTCCTCATAACCTAACACACCCTCATGTGCCGTTTGTGCATCAATACATGCCTTCAAAGCTTTAAACCACTTTGTATTTAAAGAAAGTTGTGAAAATAATTGCGAAACATTATTTACAGCCAAAATCTTCTTTCAATTGAAAGGCTCTTTATTTATTTCATATAATGCAACGAAATCGAGTTTTATAATCTCCTATTAATCTTTTAACACCCAACCCGCACGATCGTGCGGGCTAGATAGTCTTTTAAATTGTTCTTTCTGAGTTGTATGCAATTGAAAACCAAATCGATGAATCGTTCTGATTTGCGAAAAGAGTAAAGTATATATTTTTTTCAAACGATAGTGGTTGTAGTACATTTTTTTTCTTTAAGCTGGCATGACTAGATTTGCTAATACATCTCATCAGATTTTAAAGGTTTAAAAGTAACTTTACATCCAAAATTGTCAAAAGGTTTTCATTATTTTTTGTAAGACATTTATTGTTAATTAATAATTTTATTTTTTATTAAAAAAAGCAGAAATGATTTTTCTTTTTCTCAAAATCAATTTTTTATATTTTTTAGAAATTAAAATTTACATTCATCGTACAGACGTAACCAGATATACAATAACCAGACATAACCAGATGTACATAAAATGTACAATATAGTATTTCATGTATATTGTACACAGGAGATTAATATCACGGTTGCAAAGCGTAATTTAGCTTTTGCACAAAATATGATTGATATTGGTGTAATACGGTTCAGAATGAGGTATTAAGGTTTAATAGTGTATCCATTAATCTACAGAGAGTGTGAATACAGTCTCATACTGGTATGTTCTGATCTGATTAAGCCGATGGCATTGTTTCTTATAATGTTTCGAATTCTATGCAATAATTACTATAATAATTTACTCTTCTATATCTTCTATGTGAGCGTCAGAATAATAATACGTTAAAAGGCTTTTTTTTCCTCTTTATGAATCTATTTATTTATAAAAACTGAGAGATATACAAAAGGGAGAGCCGAGAAAGACTTTTTTCGATTTTCGATAATGGGTAGTGCGTAACATGTTGCCACTGATAGCATTAATATCACACACAAAAATTGTGAGTTTTTTTCAACAATTCCTTCATTTGCCGCAAATGGCTTGAAGTTTTGCTCAAATGTTTTGAACATTACTAGTACAAAAATTTTAAATGTTTAATTAAATTTATTTCAGCTGAATTTACTTCCAATGTCATGCTTACTATACATAATGTTTAAATAAACTCAGTTTAAGTGTTATTCAATAATTATGTGTATTTTGGACTGAAAAATTTTTGTAGAGCTTTTGCGTAAAAGTGAACAAAAATTTTAAGTTTTAATTGGCTCATCCGTCAGTTGCTCTCTTTTTTTTCTTTATCATGTTCCCCTCCCTCCCTTCTATATTTTATGCGTTCAGAGTGACATCTTTAAATGACTGACCACAGCATGTCATCGATGGAAGAAAAAATATTTTGTGTAGCTATATGCAAAGAGCGATTTTTGTGAAAAGTTCAAAAACATACCTTACAAATTTTGAAAATTATCGAGGATATAATAAGCTCAAAATCCGTTGTTTCGAAAATTATACAAAGAGGTGAGGAGCTGTATCCATATATCCATTCATTAGTGTCAATATAGAATACATACTACTATATTTTGATACAGCACCTCGTTTTTCTGCTTCATTTTAGGAATAACGGATTTTAAGCTTATTCTAATTTTCTGAATTTTTAAGCTATGTTTTTGAAATTTTCAAATAAGTTACTCTATATTGTTAGCTAACACAATATTTAAATGAAATATCGATAACATTCACGCATGCGGAGTAAAAAATAATTTAGTAAATCTGTTCATTTTCCTTAAAAATTTTATTGATCCACACTCTATGGGGGATTTCCGTATTCGTTCCGGATGAAGTAGTGTCAACTTGAACTCGACTCAGCAGGTGTAAAGAGCTGGATTTCCCGTTGTTTTGTAAGGTTCTTCACTGAACTGTAAAATCATAATGAGTGCTATTTAATCGCATGTTGTACATCAAAACAATATCATTATGCACATGTAAACAAAGACATGATTAAATTTAGACAATGCTCATGTTAAGTACCGGAAACTTTTAAGAGTTTAAGATTATGTGTGGCTGTATTAGTGGCGTTTTGCTTATCTCTTTGTAGACTGTGTCATGTAGCTCTGTGCTCAATGCCTGAAAAAACTGTTTGTCCTATTCTACAATATATATATATATATATATTAAGAACTCTTCAAATTATAAGCAAGAAACTTGTCAAAGTTTGAGACTTTTTTATAAGAACCTTAATTTCTGTACGAGTATACATGCCATCCTTATAAAAATGAACAATATTTACAAGAAATAAACCACTTAGCCACAATCTACAATTTGAAAGTTTTAGTTTTGAGAGGGTTGTTCAAAAGATTATCGTTATTTTCAATTTGTTCAAAATCTGCTATGGAGTTTCAGGAAAGCATTTTCACTGTAATATATGATTTGCACGATTATGTTTAAAGACCTAGAGTTTCAGGAACATTCCTCTTCTGTTTTTCTAGATGTTTAACAAAAGTCTAAAAGTGGCAGGTAACGTTTGGCGATAGTACATAAATCCATAATTCTGAGCTTTAAAATAAATTAATTTTTTAATTATATATATACACTTAGAAAAATAAATTTTCGTTCAAATTTCAATTTAATTAAATGAGTACAATAAATTGTCGCATTATATCAACTCCTCGAGAGGCCTAAATCTGTAAATCTGAAATATTGTGTAACACAACAATAAATTAACTAAGTTTCTTACACATGCTCTGAAATTATACTACAAAATACATAAATTGTTGAGTTTAGGAGTATTAAAATCCAAGTTAATTCATTCTTTCTAAAATATACATAATGAAACGAATCTATTGAATAGTGTTTCCCTTATAGACATATTTAGAATTGCTCTAAGATATTTATTTTATGAGAATGCTCTATATGATATTGGTGTTACAGTGAAAGCAACATTCTATAAACTTGTTGGAGTTGTAAAATAAAATTTCTCAAAAATTCACTGACACTTTTGCTGACTTAGCAATTTCATTATTCTTAAAAATGCTTTTATGAGAATTCTTCTTTTCCCTTCGTGAAAATTTATCAAGTCTAAATTTATTTTCACATCCTTTTACGATATTTCAGAGTAAATTGCTTGAATAAGATTTACATATATGTTCATTTATTAAAATTTTCAGTATGATAATAAACACACCTAAAAATATGCAAACATTTAAGTTATATATTAATTATTTATTATTAGTAATTAGTTATTTATTATTTATAAATTTGTAAGTTGTTTTTTTATTATTTTTCTTATTTTTGTTCAACGAAAACGTAATTTATTTGTATTTATATATATGGTGAGCATAAGTTAATGAGGGCATTTCAAAGTTCTATAAAACAAAAAGAAATAAATGCAGCAAGAGATATTGTTGTACAAATGCGAAAATAATTTATGCAGTTGGTTTTTCAGCTACACATTTATTTCTAGTAAGTTGGTGCACTACCACATCGAGGTGCCATTATCAAAGACTACTTTCAAAAAATGTTTTCCAGATAATGAACTCGTAGAGGTGTCAAATTTCTTAGCCTGCACGGTACCGGGTAAAACTTTTTTTCTTTGGGGTTTGTCAAAGACCGGGTGTATGCAATAAGTGTTCGCGATACTGATAAACTAAAACGAAGAATCACTGAGGTTATTGGAGGAATAACGACTGAGATGCTTCGCAACGTTAAGTGTGAAAATGAATCATGGACTTCATGTACAACTTCTTGAATGTGTAAAATAAAACTGTTTGAAATATGCTTGTTAATAAAATATTAAACAGATTAATACAATAAATTGCTTTTGTTTTATAGAACTTTGAAGTGTGCTCTATAATTTATGCTTACTCTGTATTTCAGATTGGGAAAATATATTCAAAAATGAAAAGTTAAATTAAGAATAAATAATTCTACATGAAAGTTTTCTTTGAGCAAAATGTACATCTTCTTACTTTTCAATAATTTGTATAAAAGTATAGTTGGTATACGCTCTATACAACATACGTTTTAAATGTTTAATTAAAAATTCATAATTTTTCGATTGGCATTTTTTAACTCTTACATATCGTGCAAAAAATGGGCAACAAAGCTCTATTCTATTAATAAAATACCCATTATTATCTGAAAATTATGCACCTATTTTTTGTTATGAAAGCGAAAAGTTTCATAACAAAATTCTGCATCTAAGATAACACTTCCATTTGTTGAAATAACGTTTTAAATATTGGCTTACTTTAAGCGAAAATGAGCATTTTACGACTCAACTGACATTAAAAAAAAATATTTGAATTTTACTGCACCTTTTATCACATTGTTGCCATATGTCTGTTGCAAGAGAAGCCATTTCACGATTTTTTTATTCGAAAGTTTAAACTTTTAGTTTTTGCTTAGTTGAAGCGGATTACATTTTGTTATAGTAATCTACATCCATCTTGCTTATTTCAACTAATATTTTTATAATAGATGCATACCTTGCTACTTTGCAGAAATCACAGAGTTTAACTTTGTCAAACACTTGTGTGGACATTGTGCAAAAAGTGTTGTCACATAAAGCAATTTCTGTCAGTTTTAGTATAGTTTGTTGTTTACAGTGTGTTCCAGTTGAAGCGCATTTTCGTTTGAGATAGGCTTGAATAAATATGTAGAAAGGGAGCATTTGAGCATTACCTATAATAAATGATGACTTAATTAAACACTTGAAGATTGAATGGTTGATGTTTCAAAATTAATTTTATGCTATTACACAGTAATCTTGAAACTAAACCTTTTCGGTATTTTAAAATGCTATGTTTTAAGTTTATGTGACTCCATGCATCAACATTTCGGCCTCACGGATGGCGGAATTATAAAAGAGGGAAGGACTCTATTGAAGAATTGCCAAGAATTTGATAATGTTGCATATATTTAGCTACTGTAATTTGGTGACAGTGACCGCCTAAATGAGAGATTTGATATCACATGCAGAGCGTAAGATAATGTATCGCATCCTTGCTACAAATGTGTCATTAATAAAAATCTTCGTTTTTCGGGAAATGCGAAAAACTGTTTCAGGCTAAGGTCGGCACAATGACCATTTTCAAGCTCAATTGCTACCTGATTGCTGAATTTTAACTGCTCTATTTTCTACTTTAGTTTATTGGTATAGTAGTGTAAACCCCGCAGAATAAGAGCCATAACACAAAAAAGCCCATTTTTGGAGTTATGACACTTTTGTAGCAAGGGTGCGATATGACAGGAATACAGGATAAGAAAGTGAAAACACAATCAAAGAAATGAAACATCTGCATGCATCACATGCTATAAAAATGTCACTTATTAAATCACGCGTGTCTTTTTTAACGATACGTACTAAATAAAAAATCTCCATTGTAAAATATTTTTTAACTCCTTTTTTCTGTATACTCTTGTTAAACTAGTCGGCAAACCCAAATGTTTCTTCTATCTCATACATGTTAACATTTCGAAATTTGCTGTCAAGGTACAAAAATTAAATGGCAATCTATCACTATTATCAGGGCTCTAAAGACATGAAATTCCGTGCATTAAATTTTAAGATATGACTATTGCTAAAATCGTGTAAATCCTATGAAATACAGCATATCAAAACCACACATAAGACAATTTCCACAAAGATGTAAACAAAACCAATTCATGTCAAGGATTAATTAAGCTGGAGTTTTAGGGAAAACTGCGCCTGACTACTTGAAATAGAGCTGTTACAGAAATCTTAAGAAATGCAGTATAGCAGCGCCAGCTGTAGAACTATTTACAACAAAAAGTGCAGAGCATCAATTCATATCAAGGATTAATAGAATCTGAAGTTCATGGAAATTTGTGCATTCGTTCTTGAGGTAAAGTTTTTGCGAAAATCTTAAAAACTGCAGCATAGCAGCGCCATCTTTCACACGATTTATACTAAAACATAAACAAACATCATTGCATGTCAAAGATGAACTGAATCTGAAATTTGATGAAATTTCATTCGTTAATTCTGGAGATAGAGCTATTGCAGAATTACAAAAAATGCATCATAGCAGCGCCACAGGTTGAGCAATTAGAATAAAAAACATAAACAAACAACAATGCATGTCAAAGATTAACTGAATCTGAAATTTGTTGAAATTTCATTCATTAATTCTGGAGATAGAGCTATTGCAGAATTACACAAAATGCATCAGAGCAGCGCCACCGGTTGAGCTATTTGCACCAAAAACTAACCAGTACCAATATATAACAAGGACTAACTAGATATAATTTTTAATAAAATCCGTGCATTGGTTCTTGAAATAGACCGCCCACAAAATTTATGCCACATACCGACAGCAGAGAGAGGCGCAGACTCACAGACACACATTTTGTAAAAAATAACTTTTCTTTCATCTCTGACCCCTAAAACGTTTAAATCTGTCAAAATCGGAATTCAAAAACTTTCACAAATCCAATGTTTTCTTCTTGCAAAAGCAGAAGAAAGTAAAAATGTTTATTTTATCTTAGTTCTCAACAAATTTCTAAAATCTACATTAAATTTAATATAATAGGCTTTAAAAGCTGACGAACACTGCAAGACTTTTTTTAACAATACACATAAAATTAAGTGTATATTTTAGAAATATTTTGACAATTAAGAACTAGTCGGATGCGTGAATTCCAAAACTTTTCAGAACCTTCTAAAAAGTATAAATTCGTCGAAAACCGGAAATGGATGTTTTTCACAAATCCAACACGTTATGCTTGTGACAAAAAAAAGAAAGGTTAAAATATCGACATCGTACAAAAAAAAAGTTAATTTGCCATAGGAGAACTTTAAAATATTCAGGGTTGTTATAATTAAAGTTCGCCTATTCAGAAGGCTCTAAATCCGGTTCTAAGGCTCCAAACAAAACAAAATTTCACTAGTACACACTTAAAGAGATGTGCTCTGCAAAAATCGAAAAAAAAAATTAGTCAAATTTTTTGTCAGTAGGTGGCGCTGTGTCAATATTTAAGGCGATGCTTGCAAATACATTATATCAATATCAGTCAATTCAGAAGACGCATACAACTTTAAAAGTTTCAACAAACTTTGACTAACTGGGAATTGTTATAGTTAAGTTCACTTAATCAGACAGCTCTAGAGCCTGACCTATGACTCCAAACAATACAGAAAAATGAATTTCATTTCATGTGATGTAATCTGCATCAACAAAAATAAATCATATTGCTCGGGAGCGAGGAAATAACGAAGAATAATATTACGCATGCTCAATGAATCCTCCACCATTTTTAATAACACATTCCATTCGCAGAATTGTGCTTTCTACAGCTTTGTGTAAACTGTCCTATGAGATTGAGCGAATATGAAGTCTAATAATGTCTTTCAGACCAGAAATTGTCGGACATCTGCCTTTAGATACAGAATCGTTCAAAAATCCCCACAAAATAAAGGAATCTGCAAATATTGGCTTAAATATTTACGCAGCGCCACCTATTGACAAAAAAATTAACTAACTATTTTTTCGATTTTTGCAGAGCGCATTTCTTCAACCAAGTATTACTGAAATTTTGATTCGTTTGGAGCCATAGAACCGGTTTTAGAGCCTTCTGAATAGGCGATCTTTAATTATAACAACCCTGTACAAATGCATCATAAGCCCTTATATATAACTTTAGTGAAGGAAAGTCTTCGGTTGAATAACTAGCAGTCTTAGGTAAATAATGTATATGTATAATATACAGGGTGATTCAGCTCGTCGGTGACAAACTTTAAGGATCGATAGAGCACACCTAGACGAACATTTTTGAATAGGGAATGTAGGGTCCCTGACGCGATGGTAAGGCGCTAGGCGCTTTCGAAAATTTGGGTGCCGAAATTCGAAACGTCATAAAAACTAGGGAAATGGTTAGATTTTCTTGCTTGTTGCGTCGAAATGATTCTGTTTGTTTAGACTTTCTTCAGTACCAATTTGATAAGCGTATCTCTTAAAACATGGATAGGGGCGCTGCAGACTTTGGAGAGCTAGACAACAACTTTAAACCCGTTATTTTGATAATTTAACACATGCTCGCCAAAGTTTATACTCTAACTTAAAGTTTGAACCCAAAAGTAGAGCCCTGCAAAAAGCGTAAGAGCCGGAATAAAATGTCAAAGTACAGGGTGGTCGAAACTCGAAGGCTCCTAAGAGATAAACAAACAGATTTCTTGACTTATGGCATGCATTTTCATGATTCTGTTTGCTGGGGCTCTCTGAAACTCAGTTGAACGGTACAAAAAGAAACATCGATAGGGGGCGCTTTGGGCAAAAAACATAATTCGTTGACATTTCGGACGCTAACTGGAAACGGGGCGCTACGATCAGTTAGAAACAAAACAAGAGAGTAATTTACTTATCATAAGAAGCTATTAAAACTGCAGTTTGTTTGTTTTTTTTAACAAACATAGCTGGTTTCAATCATGCACAATGCGCGCAATAAAATTTACATAAGGTGCTTTTTGCTGATTTATGCAAAAGATATCGTACCATATCGATATGCAAAAGATACGTAATGCGTAGACGACAACGCGAGATGACGTAGTTGTATGCGCAGACACGTCTTTTGAACGTGCGGTACCTACTTAAGCTTCGGGTTACTTGTCTGCAGATCGGTAGTAGGATGGAACGGTACACAAACTCTGAATTGGCTGACATGCATTTGGCGTATGGCGCTGCTGGTTGTAATGGACGAGCCGCTCAGCGGTTGTACGCCGAGCGTTACCCCAACAGGCAAATCCCCTGCCATGCCTTCTTCGCTCGAGTACACCAGAGGTTGTCCACAACGGGATCTTTCGACGGAGGCAGGCCTGAACGGGAGCGATCAGTGAGCACCCCCGACAACGAAGAGGCTGTGCTTAACCTGGTTGAGGACAACCCAGGTCTTAGCACGAGAGATATCGCCAGACATGTTGGCATTTCGCAAGCAACTGCGTGGCGCATCTTACGTTCCCGGAATCTCCACCCCTACCACATCCAGCGGGTGCAGTTGCTCAGAGAGCAGGATTTTGGCCCTCGAGTGAAATTCTCAAGATGGTACTTGGCGATGAGATCCAGGGATCCCCGTTTTGTAAACAGCATTTTGTTTACGGACGAGTCCACCTTCAGCCGCGAGGGAATGTGGAACGCCCACAACAGTCATGTGTGGTGTGATGAAAATCCACATGAAACCAGAAGCCGAGCAGCCCAGGAGCGTTTCTCAGTAAATGTGTGGGCCGGCATTCTGGGGGATTGCCTCATTGGCCCTTATTTGTTACCTGAACGGCTGACAGGTGGAAATTACCTGATTTTCCTGGATCAAGTGCTGCCGCAGCTTCTGGAGGAGGCGCACGTACCCGAAGGTTCGCGTCGCCAGATGTGGTTCCAGCACGATGGAGCTCCGGCCCATTACACGAACGACGTGCGTCTCCATCTAAACGCAAGGTATGGCCAGCGGTGGATCGGGCGTGGGGGTCCAGTTCACTGGCCTGCCCGATCACCAGACCTCACCTGCTTGGATTTCTTCCTTTGGGGTTACCTGAAGGCCGAGGTATACCATACACCTGTCAGCAGTGCTGAAGAACTTGTGGCGCGCATTGTGGCAGCTGCAGGGCAGATCAGAGATACTCCTGGCATTGTTGGAAACACACACTCCTCAATGCGACGGAGGTGCGAAGCCTGCATCATGGCCCAAGGTCGAAATTTCGAGCATCTTCTGTAGTGTTATTTTTTGTAAATAAATTTCCAGTATCATTGATGTTTTTGGTCTAAATTTATTCAGAAGTGTTGAGCAGAGGTAGAAAATGTGTTTTCATTATTACTAACTGATCGTAGCGCCCCGTTTCCAGTTAGCGTCCGAAATGTCAACGAATTATGTTTTTTGCCCAAAGCGCCCCCTATCGATGTTTCTTTTTGTACCGTTCAACTGAGTTTCAGAGAGCCCCAGCAAACAGAATCATGAAAATGCATGCCATAAGTCAAGAAATCTGTTTGTTTATCTCTTAGGAGCCTTCGAGTTTCGACCACCCTGTACTTTGACATTTTATTCCGGCTCTTACGCTTTTTGCAGGTCTCTACTTTTGGGTTCAAACTTTAAGTTAGAGTATAAACTTTGGCGAGCATGTGTTAAATTATCAAAATAACGGGCTTAAAGTTGTTGTCTAGCTCTCCAAAGTCTGCAGCGCCCCCTATCCATGTTTTAAGAGATACGCTTATCAAATTTGTACTGAAGAAAGTCTAAACAAACAGAATCATTTCGACGCAACAAGCAAGAAAATCTAACCATTTCCCTAGTTTTTATGACGTTTCGAATTTCGGCACCCAAATTTTCGAAAGCGCCTAGCGCCTTACCATCGCGTCAGGGACCCTACATTCCCTATTCAAAAATGTTCGTCTAGGTGTGCTCTATCGATCCTTAAAGTTTGTCACCGACGAGCTGAATCACCCTGTATTTATTTTTTAAATATATGCATACATTTATGTGAATGAAATGCTACACACTAAATGAAACATTAATTAAATGAATATACTAATTTTAAATCAAGAGCAATGACATTAACTTTTCAACACTTAAAAAGTAATTTTGGCCAAAATTTTGGGTCATATACTACAGTGTGTCAGCAAGTTACTTTACCTCTATTAAAGTTTTGTAGTGATAAGTTAAACGACGTAGTACTTCTTAATGTTCATCATTATGAATATGGTTATTCTTTAATGTTCATACGAAAACTTAGAAGTTCTCAAACTGGATCTAACGTTTATGGCCAAAATTACGACACACTATTCTAAATACGGCCTTCATCAAATTATATTTTAAGGATGAACCTTAACGTATTATATTGTGTAAATTGACGAATAATCTTTCTTTCATGACACTGGCAAGCTACTGTCACTTTGTTTTCGACTAATTATCTTTTATGAAATCCTAATTTATTGCTGTTAAAAAATGATTAAGTCTAGAACAATTGTGCCATCTACAGAACTTACCAAATTTATGTCAAAATGAAATGAAAAAGGCTTTGTATTAATATTTATGAAGTATGCTTTTGAAACTATTCAACCATTTTTAATACAAAATATGAAAAAAGTGAGAAACTTAGATCTTTCTATATCGTTTGATTCAGTTTGTCTCTCAACTGCAATATTAAAAGTAATTCTTTAAAATAAAATCACATAAAAAGAACACAATTTCAATTAGGTAAATTATTTTTTGAAAGATAAACTTACAAAGCTTTTTATTTATTTATTTATTTATTTATTTATTTATTATTAAAAGAGTGCGTGATGTAAAAAATAAATTTTGCTCCAATTTTTATTTATATCCCCTCCCCCCTTTGGCCAGATATCTTAATTGTTTATATATAACTAGGCATTTTTGAATGATATCAATTTAAATTTTTTTCGATGTGAAACTTTCATACACAATTACATTCTCTTTTGTTAATATAGGAATAATAAGATAAAAAACGTCTGCAAAAACTATGATATTTTTATAAGTATTGGTATTATAGAAATTACAGTTTGGTAAAAAAAATAACCTTTATATAATACTTTAACGAAAATACTGTTCAAGGAAACAAGATGAACGCTAGAGATGCACACTGCAAATTCTCAAACACATACACAAAAAAACACATTTTAGAAAACTTTTTGTCCCCAAATTAACAAAACATTCATGTGTTTTGAATTAGAAAACTTCTTATATAAAACATTTTTTGTGCTGTGACTGTGTTCTTAATACTGTTGCAAAATGATTGTTATATAAAATGTGTTTTTAATATGTTGCACAAGTGTTGCTATCTAGAAATGTGTTATAAAATTAATTTTTATTAATTGTTTAGAAATTCTGTTGTAAATGGTGTTGATAAAAATAGTTTATTTCAATAGCGTTCTGCTGCACAACATTTTGTAATGAAATTGACAACACATTGTAAACACCGCACAGTTTAGAACACTATAAAACAACGCATGTAAAATACTTTAAAAACACTTTCTACATGGTGCATTTCAATACAAAAGAAGAACTGCACATGCAGAAATAAAATTAAACAATTTTTAAAAAAGAAATAAAAGACAGTTTGCAAATAGAAAAAATAAATTACAGGAGATGACAGAATAACTTAACTAATTTTACAAAAAAATATCAATAACTGCAGTTCTCGAAAAATATGTATTTCTCAATAAAACTTTTTTCTTTTTTCCTGGCAGAACACATTCACAAGACAATCAAAAATGATTTTAGTTAGAACTGTTAATTATTATATACAAGTAGTGTTGTAGAAGTCTTTCACGATTTTTCAGTGTAGTGATCTCGTGTTGAAAAAATTAAAAGTAATGCAAAGAACAACAATCAACGTCTCGCAGTTACGATTACAAAAACAAAATTCAGAAAATTTCAAATAGAAACACTCCCTTTTTCTCATCGACAAATAATCTGCACCGTGAAAAAGCATTACGAAAACTTTTTATATTAGTAAAGAAATATGGTAGCTTTGTGTAGCAAAGAAAACAATCAAAACTTTCTATATCGTACTCGGGATCACAAAATTTTGCTGCCTCGAATGGGATCCTCAGGCTTGAATTCCAAAACCACTGCCAGAAATTATACCTGTGTTTCGTTATCAGGCATTGAATTTTTTATCAAAGTTTTTAATTTTTTTATTCAATTGGTAGATATAGGCATTACTACATGATGTAAGATTGGAAATATTCGAAATTTGAGTAGCAAAAAATCTGTACACATTTGTCTTACATTTAGAATTTTAAACAAATATAGAAAATATAATATTATAGTGTTTAAAGTGGATTCCTATAATTTTTACTTTAAATAATTTTTTTATTATGTTAACAACAAATATTAAACATGTGTTTGATTTTTTTTTTTTTTATTTAACATTTTTTCTTAAAACGCCTTCTACAGATTATATATGAATATATAATAAAAAATACCTGAAGAATTTAAACTTTTTTTTTAGTTTTTCGCATCATATTTTGCATAAAGAAAACTGTATAAGGCAATTGAATCATATAACACTTAGATGTTGGTAAAAAACTATCCCCATTAGCTTTACGTGAGATTCAAAGTGAAAACTTGCATTTAAGATATTCTTACAATTACTAGTAAGATTTATGCTATTTACGTAACTAAGTAATACTTAGCTTATTAATTTGCTTTTATATAAAGGAACGGCATAATAATTTCTTCAAACTATTTCTATAATTCTACTAAAACTATAATTTAAAAACAGCATATTGAGCAGATTCAAATTTGAAAACCCAAGCATTTGTAAATGTATATATATATATCAATATATATATATATATATATATATATATATATATATATATACAGGATGGTCATAAAAAAACTTTGCTGGTATATGGAGCTCTAGCAGCCAGTCCGTTCAACCGATTGAAGTAAAATTTCAGATACAGCTATTCAGAGGTATCAGCTCGAGATTCTTTGAACGGCAAAAAAATGGCCTCACGGTTATGATTATAATTACAAAAACTGAATTTTTCCAATGGCAACACCCTTTTTTTCATCGCAAAATGCTCAGCGCATGCGAAAACCCTGAAGAGCGTTGCAACAGTACGTGCATAGCAAGAAACGGTCACGTTATGCACGCACAAAGAACTTTTCTGCAAACCCTCCCCCTCATATAAAACACGATTGTGGCGCAAGGAGTAAATTTGCATATGACACAGAGTCAGTACCCTAATGTGTGATTGCAACACAGATCGGAGAAAATTTTTATTTTGATTACACATTTTCCACATGGGTACCATCACAGGCAATTACACATTGCAGGGTGGCGACTGTGGACAATACAGCCGAACGTTACGTCGCATGAGGGATGTTTGCAATCTCGCATTTGATAGAATCTTTCAAATCCGACAAAGGTTACTTATTGCACATGTACACTCTAGATTTTAGATATCCCCAGAACCTGAAATCCATAGGAGTGAGGTCGGGGGATCGACGAGGCCATTGACGTTACCAGTTAAGGTAAAATGTGCCTTGTCCGCTCATAATATGCGAAGAGGTCGATCGTTATCTCCATCATATTGGATAAGAAATTCATTAACAAAGTCTACATGTTGTTGATGGTCTCTCACTTCCAACATCTGGGAACGCTGGTACTGATAAAGAAACAAACGGATTACAGAGCGCAGTAATATTAAGACCATTGATTTTGGTATATAAAATACACGAGATCCACCTTTTGTAGTTTGGATGCGTCCTCTGGTCACTATGTGATGAACTTCCATAAAAGTATTCCCAGGAACAGTTGGTCGTCCGGATCGCAGACTATCGCAGGTGCAACCAATTTCTTCGTATTTCATTACCAAATCACGAAGAGCTTGTGAAATGCATAGGCCACGTATTTGACGATGGTTTCGACGGTAAACGCGCCAGGTTTTCGCAGCATTCATCTCATTTTGATAATAGTTTAACCAACTCACCACGAACGAAGCCATTTTGTTGTCATCTGCGAGCTCCGACTGAAGAACTAACATTTCCACCTTACTTTTTATCCGTTTTTTACTTTGACCATCTGGAAAACGATGTTTCGTGAATGGTATTTTGTCTCTGTCATATTCAAATTTTCTTCGTGCACCTTGGTCGTGTTTTTTGGGAGCCGTTCGTAGAGCTGATTTTGTGCGAGCATAACGCGTCCATTTATTGCAATAATTATACCGTTCCAACGATCTTTAAGGATTTCGCATGCGCTGAGCATTTTGCTATGAAAAAAATGGGTGTTGCCCTTGGAAATTTTCGAATTTATATAACTATAACCGCAACCGTGAGCGCCATTTTGTTGCCGTTTAGAGAATCTTGAGCTCATACCTCTGAATAGCTATATCTGAAATTTCACCTCGGTTGAACGGACTGGCCGCTAGAGCTCCATATATCGGCAAATTTTTTTATGACCACCCTGTATATATATATATATATATATATATATATATATGTAGGGTTGATCTTTCACCTACAGCCAAATAGCAGTGTTTGTAGATTCTCTATGGCACTACTCTGAAACGGAGACTTTCAGTAAGGCAGACGATTCAGGAAGCAACTATTAATTTCTACGCAGCCAGATGAAATGCCGCAGAGAAGAACTGAATTCAAGACAACGTTTTTTGATGGAATGTTTTTAGTTTTAGTTGTTGTAAGAAGAATGTAAGATAGGCCGATCAGTGGCGTGGTTGGCAGCGGCAGCTGCTTCCACACCGCTGGTCCCTGGTTCGAGTCCAGCTAGCGGAATGGGTGTCTATGTTGTCCCTGTGATGTGCATTAAAATGTAAGTATTGGTTTTTCTGTAATAATAAAGTGTTCTGTATCTGTTTCTGTGTTTTCGGGATAAATCGAGGTAACAGCCATTGTAGCTATAGACCTCAAAGCACTGTTCACTCAAACACAAACACACAAATGTAAGATAGAGACGACGAATTAACTAGAGTTTTTGAATTTTCGAATTGTAAATAGCTTTATGTAAATAATCTGCTTTTTGTAAATAGTTAATGTTTTAATATAAGTTTTAAAAGTTTTAAACGGTGTCAGATCTGAATTTATCTCTGAGTTAATTATAATTTCGAAAGAACTTTTAGAAGGAAGAATTCCACACACACACACACACACACACATATATATATATATATATATATTAACCTTCCTAATCTAAATTTTATAGGCAGCTGATTTTGATTATTCATATGGGGAAAAATAAATTTTTCAATGTATATAAATATATTAAATGAAATCTCTAAAATATAAATTATGAATAATTTATTAATAAATAATTATAACATTAAACTATTAACAGATAAAAATATTATAAAAGTATTTTAATGAAATTTGCAACCTTCAAAAGATGCTTGAAGAGATTTTTTCCTAAAGAATAATATTATTTAGCAAACTATACAAAGTACATAAGTCTAAATCTATAAAAACTGTAAATTAAGAATTTACTGGAAGAATCAGCGAATACCTAATTATTATTTTTTTTTCTTCCATTGATTTAATTAGATACAACTTTCATTTTTTCAAGCAAAAAAAATAAATATTTGTTAAATATTAAATTCTCAAAAAAAGTAACTAGCTTTGAAATTTTAATTAAAATTTGAAGTAAAAACATCCGTTAATTATGATCTATTGTGTTCCTGGAATATTTTTATGAAGTCTTCAAATTAGCCTTTCATTATGAATAAATTTCGAAAAGGTTCTTGCTCCAAAAATAAATTTAAATTAAGAAGCATCCCAGCATTTTAAGAATGAAATGAGATACAACCTTACTTAAAAAAAATCCTTAAATAGAAACAATTTATCGTTGTTTTTGCTTGATGAAAATTTAAAGAAGAAAATTTAATGCTTGGAAAAAATTACAAAAAAATTGCGTGGTTTAAATTACAAAAGTCTTTTTTTTTCACGTTAAGAAAATTATTAAAACTATGTTTGATTAAAATTAAAATTCTGAATACTTTACATACATGGTGGTCATGAAAAAACTTTGCCGATATACGGAGCTCTAGCGGCCAGTCCGCTCAACCGATCAAAATGAAATTTCAGATATAGCTATTCAGAGGTATGAGCTCGAGATCCTGTGAACGACAACAAAATGGCGCTCACGGTTACGGTTATAGTTACAGAAACTCAAACATTTCCAATTGCAACACCCATTTTTTTTCATCGCAAAATGCTCAGCGCATGCGAAAACGCTACAGAGCGTTGGAACCGTACGTGTATCGCAAGAAACGGACATGTTATGCACGCACAAAAAACCGTTCTGGGAATCCTCCTCCCCCCATAGAAAAAACTCGATTCGGCCGCAAGGAGGAAATTTGCATATGACGCAGAGTCAGTGCACTAATCTCTGATTTCAATACTGATCGGAGAAACTAAAACTTTTATTTTGATTACACATTTTCCACATGGGTGCCATGCCTGTGATAGCACCCATGTGGAAAATGTTTAATTCGAAACGAATTAAACATTTTCCGTACCGAATTCACCCAAATTCGTTTTTTACCCAATAATGAAAAATGGAAAAATTACATCTGTTATAATTAATTTACCGATTGAATAATCGTGTTTTAAAATTAAGCTAACATTGCAGACATAATTAAGATTTTAAAGAAAAACATCATTTAATTATGATTCTTTTATTCTTGGAACATTTTTATGAAGTCTTTGAAATTAACATTTAATTATGAACAAGTTTAAAAAAAGTTCTTGTTCTAAAAATAAATTTAAATTAAGGATCATCCTACCATTCAAGAATGAAATGGGATACAACCATATTTTGGTCACATACACAAAAAAAATCTATAAACAGAAACATATTATCGTCGTCTTTTCTTGATCAAAATTAAAAAAAAAAACTGAATAGTTGGAGAAAATTACAAAAAAAATTACCTGGTTTAAATTACAAAAGTATTTTCCATCGTGTAATAAAATTATTAAAACTATGTTTAAATAAACGTTAAAATTCTGAATAGTTTACATATTTCAAAAGAAAACTGAATAAGCAAAATATATTTCGGTTTCATATTTAAAATATACAGAAAAGAAACGTTAGCGGTTAGTAATGAATTATTCAATAATGTTCTACATTTTTATTTTTTAACTGAAAAAGATAAAGACTTTAAATATTCAAAAATATGTGTTATATAACTTTGAAAGAATTTTTAATGCATATTTCTCATTCTGTAAAATATTAATTTGTATATAAATATCCAGTAAATATAAATTCCGGAAAAGTAGAAAATTATTTTTTTTTAATATTAAACATTTCCATTCTCTATTTTTCAGGATTTAATTATTATGATTAAATTTTATTTAGTTATTACGAATTCTATGAAAAATAAAAACTAATATATACTAATAACGCGTAATTGACACAAATGTAAAAAATGGCATGTATCGTAATAACATTTGAATTTGTAAAGATAGTTAGACAGAAATGTTTTCAACCATATAAAAGGATGAAGACTTTGAATACCTTTTATTTCAAACAATAAATTCACTCCAACAAAAGTGAATAGCATATAAATCAACGAATAATGAATTATTTCCGTTAAATAGTGAAAATACAATCTAATTCTGAGCAATAAATAAATTCTAGGTAAAAAAAAAAAAAAAAAAAAAATTAAAAAAAAGTTTTTATAGAAAAATTTTCAAATGTTACACAATGGCAGAATACATAATGCTGTTTCCTTTATATTAAAATGATTGTAATGAAAAATTAAATTTCGGCTTCGTTATTTGCATGGAATTTCCAAAATTAAATCTGATAGCAGTTCAATTAGCAGTTTGTCCTGTATAAAATCCGTCGTAGGTTCAAAGTTCCCCTAGTTACCTGTGATTTGTACCTCTGGAGGTGCTTTGCCAGGTGAAGATCTCGTCATCTAATCACTGTTCTAAATTAGGAGATCAACTAAAGTAGAAAAACGCAGGTACCAAACAAATGAGCAAATGTTAAGCAACCGGATTAACAAAGTTAACAACTAAGCTGTAGGTAATGCCAAAAGGTTAAATATCTATAGTCGATCGTCAGATTTATTGCCGCGACGCAGCGATTAAGTGGTCACTTATCCCGGTACGAGGTAACTTTCTCGTTTAGCTGAAGTAACCCGTCAGGTATGGGCCAGGTTATCGGTTAGAAATAAAGTAACCAATACAACGCACCGTATGTGTTTTTTCATATATATAATAACACTGGTCAACAGCTGTTTTGGTGCCGGGGTATTTTTAGCTGATTTTATATGAATTTGATGTCCTGAATTCAAATATGGCATTAGTTTTTCTCTATCAGCTCAGTTTTTTAAGATAAACAACTTTTTGTGAAATATATGTTTCATTATTTTAAGGTAAATCCATGTATTAAAAAAGGTATGTAAAAATAAAATAAATACAGGATTTTTATTTTTTATAATACACAAATGTTAGTTTTTATTATTATGATATACACATATTGAAATAATGATTTTTTAATTATATTGTACAAATTTTTTTATTCACAAAAATAGAGAAAAACGTCACTGATGAAACTGATACTCATTGAATGCTTCGGAAGCTTCTTTTCCGTAACATTCTGGAATATATTTTAGAACAGTGTCTTTTTAAACTCAAACTGTAATCTGAAACCCTTTGCATATCTCATCTTTTTTGGTAGCGGTCCTCCATAGTCTTAATATTGTGGTGAAATCTTTCGGGATGTTTATCACTTGTGCCTTCTTTATTTTCAAGAAAATGCTCTAAGTGGCAATGTAAATAGTGCACTTTAATGCTTCTAGTACACCCAAGAGATTTAAAACTATTATGCTTTTCATTTACCAGTTCTACATAGATTTCTCCTTTGCATTTGCCCGGAATGTTTTTGTGAACTGCCACAAAAAGAGTCCAGGCTTTTTATTCAGCCTCATTCATTGAATTTACGAAAGCAGGATCCTTAATCAGTTGTCTTATTTGTTGTCCGTTAAACATTCCTGCTTTAATAGCTTCATAACACAATTCGGGTGTTTTTACCTTATATATGCAAATCATAACCCGTTCTTATGGAGAATTTACACAAACTGCTTCATAGGACAGAGCTTGATATGCAATGCAGAAAGTATGATTTTTTTTCGCCCAACTAAAGTGTTATTAATGACATTCCTTTCTCCAACATCCATGTTTTCTTTCTTAGGCCTCTCTTTTCTAATCTAGTGGTGTGTTTTATCTCTGCTATCCCAAAAATAGAAAAACAATAGTATTTTGTGTAACTTCTTTGCTGTCCAAGGACAATCATCTGGAGAATATTTAGGAAGAACCAATTTTTCTAACAGTCCTCTAAATTCATGACAAAATACAAGATTGTTTTTTTAAGAGAAGTAGGGTAGTAGACAATTTTGTCTTGTGTGATAAAATGTAAGTTTGGCTCTTTGTTCTAATAAATTTTTGTCTTTTAATCTTGAAACCAACCAGTAATTCAGAAGCTTCTTTTAAAACATTGAAATCTCTTTTGAAATAATTTAAATCAACCTGGTTGAAAAATTTAGGCATTGATGACGTCTCCTCATAATTACTGTTACCTTCACAGCTATCTAAAAGATGATCAGAAGGACAATATTCATCCTCACTAAGCTCTGGTAGCTGATGAAACGCTGGGTTCGGTAGTTCCTCTGAGTGAGGAAGTGGGGGTCTTGAAGACACTAAATCAGGATAAGATTTCTTATTACAATTGTTTCGATTAATTTAAATAGTATTCCAGTGCTAGGTAGAAATAATAGTCATAGAAATGGTTTTGGACTTCTCTCCAAGCCATTGGTAAACCGAATTTGAGACTTATTCTCTTCCGTCAGCTCACTGTCATAAATGCTCTGTACAAGTTTTACTGACCTGTTGCGGTGCGCAGATTTTATCCTAATCACCAAGTCTAACCCCAAAGTATCCAAGATAAGCTCTCTTTACAAAGCCAGTAACATATTTTCTGTGTTCTTTCAACTTTTATTCTCCGCATATGTAGCAAAACTTATCTGGATGATTTATGCAACTTTTTCTACTTGAACTCATTTAAATTCCATTCTACAACGCCAACACAACAATCTACAACACTACGAGTTTTACTTTAAATTGATACGAATTCTACCTTAAACACAAATATCATGGAAGTTCAAAAACTTTAGAAAGTCAAAGAAAGCCAGTTTTGTTTCCATGGAGCGAACTCTGAAACTAACCTTATCTCTTGGAGGCTTTTACATTTGGCTTTGTGGATGAGCTGCACAAAATTATAAGGATGCGCAGATCTTCAGTTTTGCTTGCACATTTCTTTTTTTCAAGATCTTGTGGTATTTCAACGTCCTTCTAATCGCCTTGAGCGTCGTTACAGGGCTATGTATCATAAGGTCAGTTTAAGTGTTCAAGGTCACTTTAGCTCTAAAAAATCTTATTTCGCTTTGCATATCTAAAAAAGTAGAGCTGATAGAGAAAAATTGATTACATATTTGGAATCAGCGTCCCAAAAATATCCAAAATCAGTTGTAAAATCTCAGGCCCCCCCCCCCCCCAAAAAAAAAAAAATTTTTTGTAGGCCTGTGTAATCTATGCAAAATTTTAGTATTTATTTGTGTTTCATCGCTGGATTTTTGGTGCTGTTTCCTCTAGTACTAGTTCACAGTGAACTGGTTATCACCAGAGTGAATTATGTAAATCTTTTTTAAGGAATAAATTTTAGTAATAAATAATAGTAAGTATAGAGAACATAACTATAGCATTATAAATTCATGAGCTGCATATGTGCACATATAATATTTTTTTAGACAGATTAAAAACAAGAATTTTGTTCAGTTTTTGCCATAAATAAAAAATATTGCTGTTAATACCCATTTAAACTCTTTATTCATTAAAACAGTTATTTTCCATGTTTTATTCTGTATATTGCTAAGACCTTTAACAAATAAACGTCCCGACACAGATACACACAATTGCTACTTTGAGTATTAATATTTATGAATAGCAATCTTCATCCTGCCGGAATTTCTGCTCGAAAATGATGCGAATACTACTACTGAAAAATGGGAGGATTCATAAGAAGAAGCTCTAAGGGATTATAATATTGAGTATCCAATAAGAATACAATACCGAACTTTAATAAAAGTTGTTACTGCAATTACAATGATAGTTATGTATCGAATCAATTTAATGTAATGTCTTCATTGTTTTTTCTATGTCACTATAAATGCCATTATTATGTCACATAAAACATCTATTCAATTAATTGGAATTATTTGCTTCCCAGAAACAGACTTTTGAAGTGTAATGAGGAGTAGTATTACAAATCATCTTTTTACAAAGATTTTTCAACATAATTGAAAAATGTTTGTGAATTCATTTTGTCTATTCGTCTATCTGTCGCTACTAAAACTCACTTAAATGCTCACTTAAAGTCGCCTACAGCAATGAAATTGATAGATGTTATTGGGATTTACTATAGTATATTTGGCATTGGAAGCGTGTAAAATTTTCAGTTCTTTTACAAGGCCACTTAAAAAAAATGCAAAAAAAAAAAAAAAAATTACAATGCATCACTAAGGATTACTAAGAGGTTCTTAATACTGAATATGGTGGGAATAGAACTTATCTTTCGTTTATAGGGACACACCCAATAATTTGTCTAAAAATGAAGATGAGAAACAATTGAACCATAGACTTCTACTAACAAAAAATGCTGGACATGCGTTTTGATTCAGCATTTAAAAAAAAAGATTAATAAAAAATAAAGAAAATTATTTAAAGAAAAAAAATGATGCAACTTATTTTTGAAAAATCATATTTTAAACAATCAAAAGGACATGTTCCAAATTTGAAACATTGTCTTTAACGGTTCTTGAGTTATAGCAATCTAAATGTAGGAAATTGTGAGAAAAAACATCATGAAGAAAAACGTATTTTCACAAGAAGTCATTTCCATGAGAATTATACCTTGATAGGTAGATTTTGAAAACAAACCAACACGAAAAAAACTAGTTTTTCCTCTTTTAATTAAGATAGAAACATGATTTAAATAATAATTTTAGCATAAAAAAGGATAAATTTTTAATGCAATACATTTTTTTCAGAAAATTTGAAATTTGTGTCCTGCACCCCCTTCTCCCCATAAAACACAAATTATATATAATTAGTTATATTTATGAGAATAAAATGAATGTAATTAAATGAAACTGAGCATTGTAGAAAAAATAAGTATTAACACAAAGTTCCGACAGTGTGAAAATTTTTTGATGCTTTTAATTAGTTTATATTTTAATTAACTCATAAATCTTTCATTATAAGTTTCTTATCTAATTATTTTTTTAATAACGTACCTAAACTCATAATTAATGGATAATCATTCATAAATATTGCTCTAGTTTACTGTATTCATTTATTTTTGCTGATTAATTACATGAATATAAACACGACTCTTGATGAAAAAATAAAATTAAATAATAAGGGTTAATTGTAAACATAAACGCATCAAAAATTTCTTACAGTCATTAAAAATCTCCAGGCCAAAAACTGTTCATTTCTGAAAACCAATATTTACATGAGTTATTACAATACTTTATGAAAAGGAACTATAAAAATTGTCTACGTAACTTAGATGATTAATATTCTCTGGAGCAGAAAATCTAAACAGAAGTTCCAGAAATTACTTTCGAGTGTGTAAATAGATTTTAATGAAGTATTAAAACAGAAAACAATCTCTCGCAAACGAAATAGACAAATAAAAAAACAGATACGGGATTAATTATTTATACATAGCCTTTTAACAGGAATTTCCTCAGAAGTTTAAATTCACGAGGTATTTTAATTTAAAAAAGGAATAATTTAAGTTGCACATGAATAAGTAAAATGGATGAATAATTAACTAATTTCTAAATAAATAATTTACAAATTAAATAGGCATGGCATTAGGCACTATAAAATATATAGTAATGTGTTTTCCGGAAAATTTCTAATGACTCATTTCATGATTTATTTACTTAGTGATTTATTTTTGATTTAACTACTATAAATAAAGGTTATTGGTTTCACTTATTGCATCTGTTTTACTATTGATAATATGTTAAATCAATATTAACTGTAATCAAGAATAACAGAATTATCCCTGACCTCACAAGTCTAAATGAAGATGTAGCATAGCATATATACATGTTTAATGTTTAATTTTTACTTTAAACAAAGCCACTTCACAATTCAACATAATACATTGTAAAACAATTGGGTAATGTTAATCTATAAAATTCATGGCACCCATGCTGCCTCCAATTTTATGAAGCACTATATCCCATGCAACCGGTGTAACATTACATAGTTGTTACACCAGGAATTATGATGAGCAAAGCAAATCCTCTACTAGGCTACAGAAATTACATTTTGTCATACACTTTACGAAAAAAAAACTGTCTGAATTGAATTTTCTAAAATTAAAATGCGCAAAAACATAAAATAAAGTTTTTTCTTCATAAAGATGCAAAAATAATATTTAAAAAATGTTGTTTCTTTCAAATATTTATTTAATGAAATATTGCTTCGCGAATCCAACAAAGCATGATTTTTGCTTTTATATATTTAAATTACACCATTGTGTAAGTGAAAAAAATTACTCCATAAATTGGAGACAGTAGCTGCCACCAATTTTATGGAGTAACGTTACATATTTTTTTTTACAGTGTTCATAAACATAACTACGAAAACTTTTGTTTACGTTAGTTCCATGGAATACGATTCCATAGAAGGCTTTTTACTGTCAATCTATTAGTTTACCTTTAAATTAGGAACATAAAACATGATATCTGTGGTATAATTCTCATTTGTCAGTATTCTCTACTAATCTAAGTGCATCGTTTCCCCTTTTCAAGCTCTAAGACAACGGATTGTATGCGTTACATTATAGTGCTTTGCAATTCCTATAATACATTCAGAAACGCATGCCACAATTCTTTCAGTGATTTAATTATTAATCTTTTGGAAAATGGTTATTGTTTATGGTCGAGAATAGACCTCCTGATGTTCGAAATTTATTTATTTATTTATTGTTATTTTTAACGTCCGTGATCTTTTAGCTTTTCATTTCTTATTGCTACTCCCTAGAGGAAGCCGGGCTCAAAGATCCCGACCCACGAACTGAATAGTCTCTAGTGAGTAGTGACTGCCAAGTTAACGGGGGAAATATAAAAAATTGGAACCAGACAAATTTAGAAAACAATTTATCAATTCAAAGACACCGAAAAATAAGAAGTTCTGGGCTCAAGACTCCAAGGGACGAACGACAAAGACTGCCCGTTTCGCCTTAATTTTATTCAAAAAAATTCTGATTCATACCAGAAAGTGCAAAATCATTTCCAGAATTGATTAATGTCAGACTTACATAAGGTACTTACATAATGTAACGTACATAAAGTAAAGTAAGCAACTTGCAAAAAGTAAAAATTCTTTTTGAAAAAGTTCCGGTCTAAAGTTGAAAATTCGATATAAAAATAGAGGCCAAACTGGGAACCCTGGTACGACCGCATGCGAGGAGTTCATTATTATTAAATCATTGACTGACCATTTGCAGCGCATAAATTCGAATCTGAATCCGATAAACTTAAGACGCAACACTAGCCACTGAAAAAGACCCGGATGGTAGTGTTAAGTCTATGGGGGCGCTATTTTCGAATATCTCACTCAAATTTTAATATTTTTATATGATTTTTTTGCATAGGACTGCTGAAGACGATCTACAATCGGGCTGGTTTTCACTTTTTTCAATTTGGTTATATTTGTTTTATATTAGGATAGTTTCAATTTCACAAAAATTTCAAAAACGGTTCTGAAAGGTATAGTATTTTTTTTTTTTTTGAACCAAAATCGAGAAAGCAAAAACTAGCCCGGTTGTAGATCGTCGTCAGCTATCCTATGAAAAAAACATCATGTAAAAATATAAAAAATTGAGCGAGGTATTTGAATAGAACGTCCACAGAGACTTAGCATTATCATTCGGGTCTTTTTCAGCGACTAGTGTGGCGTTTTAAATCAGGTGATCTTTCGTCATGTGAATCTGAATCTAACGTGTCAAATTGGTTAGAATTTCATTTTCCAACTGGAGTTTGTAATTTTCTAAATTACATTTAAAAAATTGGCTTTTAATTTTTTAGGTTTAATTTTATGTGCACTTAAATTAGATTAAAATATGTTGTTATGGGTATAATTTTATAACAGATCAGCAGTTTTGCACATCATTGGTCTGATATTAATATCGCTATTAGTTGTTGTGTAAAAGCATGGTTAAAAAAAGAAAGAAAAAATCATTCATTAGGCAATATTTATAAGAGAATTTTAAGTAATAACTGAATATTATTAAATAATTTAAATCTTGATTCAATCAAAGGTATATATAAATAAAGAATATCGAAAACACATAATTTAGTAAAATTCTCTTATCAATATATTTTTTAATATATCCGCAGTATTTTCGAATTCTTGTCCTGTAACTAAATTATTTAATGCGATTATGTAAATGAACGATAAATATTACTCGTTCCATAATTCAGGGAAAACATATTATAACGAACCTGAGTGAACATTTTTAATTTCGTTGCACTTAAAAATCATAATTTTATTTAAATGCAAACGATGTTTCACCAGAAATCTTAATGTATTGAAATTTTTAGGTGTATTCATGTAAATGAAGTACAGCTTTGCCGCATGTGAGATGGTTTATCAATCTCATTATGTTTAAAAAATTAATGATAATTAATATTATAATAATATTAATATGAAACACAGAAACAATTTTTTTAAATAGACCGTATTGTGTAATGTAGAGGAAGTATTTGTATGCATGCAAATTAACTTTATATTATTATTTCTCTATTTCTAATTTGCTTTTTCAATATTTTGTATCTTTTTTTTCTATCTTTCCTTAACGTATTGGGATTTATTTGATCGGGATCGTCATGTTTTACCTATATGTTGTAATTATTTAACACAAATGTGTGAAGTATACTGTAGTATTATTTCGATTAGAATGTACAGTTTAAGTAACAGAAGAATCGTAAATCCGAGAACAAACTGCCCATGAAATATTTATTTTTTAAAATTTCCAATTATGTATTTCAAGATTCTACCGAAATATTTACATCATGTACTACGAAATGTCGCCTTTTATTTTATTTTAATGATGTTTTTGTAGTTGTGAAAAATATAAGCGCACAATTAATGTAAAAGAATTAACAGTAAGGATGCGTGAATAGATTCATCTATATCTTATTTTTTATTTGTGATATTTCCGTTATGTGATATATATTTTGCGATCATTTTATCGCATTTCATTGATACAAAGTTATATTAGTTCGAAAATATTCGATAAGGAAGAACTTGAGATCAATGACTTTTGAAATCTCATACATCATTCTCTTTTTTTATCGATAATGTTACTGGTGTTTGTTTCACTTTAAACGTCTTTTTACTCTAATTCGTGAATTGATGTAAAAATAATTTCTTGAAATTGAAAATTATTGACACGTATTGTTTGTTAACATATTTATTAATGTAACGGAAATACGAGTACATTTAATTTCGAAATGAAGCATTTAAAAATTCTGATATTTTCAATTAAAATCGGTGTCTGAATTGAAAATAGACAAATCAGTAGCAATAAACTCAGCCCTGAAATTTTGAAGTTGAAATCGACACTTTTTTACGCTAATTAAATACATTCTATATGCTCTTTTAATTAACTCAACTTGGTTTTTTGTCAATTTCAAAAAAATTGAACAGTGCTTACTTATACATTCGGCTTGCCTGTCTGTCTGTCCACCCTCTAACTGTCGTAAACGTATTCAGATTTTCATGCTGTTGATAAATGCTATTAAGGGTCAACAAAGCATGTTTAATATTGCATATGCAGTACGTAGGATTAATAGTTCATTTACAGAGGCATTCAAAACAATTTATTGCATTAACAGATATAAGGGGATTTAATGATCAGACTATTTTAATGACATTACGTTATTTCAAATGTATTGAAATTGGTATTAAATTCACTGAATTTTACTACGATCACGTTATAATATTATTATTACAGTGTCATTTTTTATTAATTTACAGACACAAGCAAAAGAAATCGGTTACAGTACTGTTTTTGAGTAATAAATGTTTAAAATTCGGTATGTTCTGTTAAATTTAACTATTTTTTTTAAATGTAATTTGTTACATATAAATTCTACACCTCATACACAGGACTGCGTAAAAGTATTCATGCATTCTGTTTTTGTAGTTGTGAAAAATATAAGCGCGAAAATAATGTAAAAGAAATTTGTGCAAACAGTAAGGATGCATGAATAAATTCGTCTGTATCCTATTTTTTTTGTTTGTTATTTTCATTTATGTGATATTTATTTTTCGATCATTTTTATCGCATTCCAATTATACAAAGTTGCACTAGTTGGAAAATATTCAATAAAGAAAAACTTGAGATCAATAACTTTTGAAATCTCATACATCATTCTCATTTTTATCGATAATGTTACTCATGTTTGTTTCACTTTAAAATCTTTTTAGCGCTGATATTTTCAATTAAAATCAGTGCAACCAATTTAGTCGCGAGATGACCATACGACTAAATTTACAACAGAGAAATCCATATCTATAAATTCATACCTAAAATTTTGTCAGTTAAAATCGGCAATTTTTTAAGATAATTAAATTCATTCTATATACTCTTTTATTCAACTTAACTCGGTTTTTATCATTTTCCAACAAAGTTAAAAGTGCTTAGGTATGCATTCTGTTTGCCTGCCCACGCTCTAATTTTCGTAAATGTATTCGGATTTTCATGCAATTCATAAATGTCATTTCAGGTTAACAAAGCATGCTTGATGTTGCATATGAAGTCCGTAGTTCATTTACAGGGTCATTAAAAAGAATTTCATTACATTAAGATATATAAGGGATAAATCTTTTACAGAGTATTTTAATTACATTACGGTATTTTAGATATATTGAAATTGATATCAAATTACTGAATTTCACTACGATCACGTTATAACATTATTATTTACAGTGCCTGATGACATTTTTTATTGATTGACAGGGACAAATAAAAGAAATCGGTTACAGTACTATCTTTCAGTAATAATTGCTGGAGTATACGTTTTAAAATTCGGTATGCGCTTTAAATTTAACTATTTCTTGCAAGTCACTGATTACATATAAATTCTATACCTCCTATACATGATTGCACAAAAGCATTCACGCACCATTCTCCTCATTAGAAGAGGTTTCTGAAGAGTAATTTTCAATTGAGGTAAATGTATTTCTTAAATGCACTAAATTTTCACATGCGTGTAATTAATAGGGTACCCTGTATCATGCACAGGGTTTCTAAAATATTCCGATATTTTCCGTCTGTAGATGGGAACATTTAAAAATGGATTTTCAAATGAGTTATCCATATATTTTAATTCGTTAAAACGTTTTAACTTATTAAACCGTGCAGTTTTGTTGCATTATTCTGAATGAGTTGGAAGGTGTGTCATAATCTATGGCGCATGATTTTTTATTTTTCATTGTAAATAAAAATGGATTTTTGAAACCGAAATTTTCTTCCTTCTTGGTGTATTTAAGACCAATAAACATTACGTTCATGGTGTGTTTTCTATGACAACACAAAATTAAAACTTTTATACAGCTTATTATAAGTTAACAAATTTTTTATACATATTTGTTTCATTAGCCCAATCTGGAAGTATTTTTTATGAATACAACTGCATAAAAATGCTGCAACAGGGAAATGAATGATGTCCCACTAAACAAGCCAAGCCAATTGTTGCGAATCTCCAATAACGCGATTTTGTAAATGCTAAAAAGTACGACATACAAATAATAAAAAGAATATTGCCCAGTTAAACTGATGGCATAGAGCTCACAGGCTATGCACACTAAATGTAGATTACCACCTTATATAATAATGCCCTTCAAAAAACATATTAAGGGAGGAAATACCCCCCCCCCCTATTTCTCTTCTTTATACTTAATCATTGAACTCCCAAAACTAATCATGGATACGCTTTATCATATAATAAACCTGCATCCAAATTTTTTAGCAGGTCAAATAATTCTGCATAAAAACACATTTATGAAATTTAAGAAGTGTTGTCTCCCGTCCTTCTTTTATACTTAACCGCTAAAACTCCAAAACTTTTCAAAAATTAAACTTAACAGGAAAAAAACTGCATCCAAAATTTAAAGCAAATCGGATAACCCTTCATAAAACTATATTTAGCTAACTTAAGGGGGAGGTAATCAGCCGTACCCCCCCCCTGTAAACTTAACAAAATATCACTACTGCTATTGAGGGAAGCTTCTTACCAGTATGAACCTGTATCCAAAAATTGAAACAAATCCGTTGCATGAAAAATCATTTACCTAAATTAAGAGGAATAGTTCCCCCAATCCCGCATTTATACTTATCCAATGAAGACCAAAAACAAATCAGGGAAACACCTTTTAAGAATGAACCCATGTCCAAATTTTGAAGCAAATCTGCAAATTTTGCCAGAAAAATCCATTAACTTAAATTAAGAGAGGTGATTACCCCCCCCATTCCCCCTTTTAAAACTTACAGAATGAACACCCGATACTAATCACAGAAGTCTCTCATGAGAATCATCTCATATCTAAGATCTGAACGAAATCATATAATTCTGCATGATAAAACCATTTATATAAAGTAAGGAGACGAGCAATAACCCCCGTTTCCTTTCTTAATAGTTATCCAATAAACATCTAATACTAATCACGGAGGTGCCTCATCAGAATGATAGTATAGCTAAAATTTGAAGTAAATCTGAAAATACTACATGGAAAACCCATTTAAGTAAATTAAACATTATTAACGTTATCCCCATTTAACGTAAATTAAGGGGAGGGGCATGAGCCCCCATTCCCCTTCTTAATATTTATCCAATGAACATCCAATACTAATGATGGAAGTGGTTTAACAGAATGATCCAATACTTAAATTTTGAATGAAAACTTTTAATTTTGCATGAAAAATCTATTTCTAAAATTTAAAGTGAAGGCTGTTAGCCCCCGTTCCCTTTCTTATACTTATCGAAAGAAGTCTTAAAACTAATAAAGGAAGCGGCTTATCACAATAAGCCTGTATCCAAAATTTCATGTAAATCAGATATTTTTCGTGTGACACGAGATATTCTGCTGTAAGTACACAAAATCTGAAGTTTCTGACTTATACCGTTTTTGTGTACAGACTCCATGACAGATGGATAAACTGAAGACACATACGAATAGAATTTCGTCAGATGAACGAAAATATAGTTTAAGTAGGCATCATTTTAAAATTAAACTTTGTATGCTTATCAAGATGTGTTTCTTTTTCTTTTCTGTTCTTTTTCTTTTATTACATTTGCATATCTTTTTATGCTTTGTTTTGATTGTATTTATTTCATTTTGCTTTTTATCCTATTAATGAAATTTAGTTTATACATATATTTCTTTTTATTTTACAGATCCTTGTAACAAGAATATAAAAATATACCTTTCGGTGCTCTGTAATCGAATTTCTACAGATTTTATATGAAAACCTTTTATATGAAATTTACCTCCTGCCCTGCCATCTGATTTCTCATCTTTTTTGTATTATATAACTGAATCCTGTTAATCTGATACATGCTTTTCATATGTAAACGACATTTGTCGCTTTAAAAAAAATAAAATAATCTCATTAATTTTAGTTAAACATCTTACAGAGAGGTTATTTGTAATTGGAAAAGACTGCAGCTCTGTGGAACAGTATTTTTTTCTGCATTACATACAGGAAATCTTGCCCATTAGAAAAGAGTTTAAGCTGCAAGATCACTTTCCTTTTTGTTTACAGTATGGATAGCACTTTACAACCAATTGGAAAATAGTTAATCGTTGCACTTATATAATAAAAGCCTAAATCATGTGGCTGTCATCAACTGTTCTGGTTTGAATACTTTACTTTTTATGTGCCATGCGACCATTTGGGCTCTTTATTGTTAGCCAACTGTACGTGATAAATCACCAGATATTGTTCTATCGCAATAAATTTATCTATATTATAAAAGTCATGCGACTGTCATAAACAACTACGAGTTAATTTCAACGCTTTTCATGTGCTAAATTTGCATGCTAATTAAAAAGCTATTATTGTTTTGAATAAAACTACATAAAAATTGTCATGATCACAAAGAATTCTTGATTTTTTAAATAATGTTTGGGAGCAAATCTAGTTATTAGCATTTTGTAATTTGCCAGTTAGCATTTTCTTTTCGTGTGTTAAATTAAAACAATGTTTTGAAGTTGAAATTAAGTATCATGGTTTGTGGCATTATTTATTATTTATTTTTCTTTTTGCTTAAAAAAAAGAAGAAAATATATGTAAAAGCCGTTAATTTTAAATGTTTTAGTTTGAAATGAAAGTATCGTATTTTTAAAAACTGGTCGCCAAGGGCGGCTAGTTTAAAAATAGTCATCTGAATGAGTATTGTTTTGGTTCATTTGTCTTCAGACAGCTCATTTGTAACAGCACTATACAACAAATAACACCAAATATCATTGAATCCAGATAGCACTGAGACACTTTATTTGTATTGTTTTGCAAAGAAATTCCACAAAACTGATGAAAAGTTTTTAACACTTTACAACAAAGTTGAAAAGTGTTTATGCATTCGGTTCGCTTGTCTGTCAGGCGCTCCACGATTTAACTCCCGTAAATATACTCGGACTTTCATACGATTTGTAAACATTATTTAGGGTTCGAAAGACATGTTTGGTATTGTATATGAAATATGTGGTATTAGTTGTCCGTTTACAAGGGCAACCAAATGAGTTTCTTTACATTAGGGCCTTTAGTGAAAAATCATTTGCAGATTATTTAATCACATTACACTATATCAAATTATAATTATTGAGTATTTAAACTCTCAAAAATCACTGAATTTCTCTAGGATTACGTTAGTACAGGACATTCCTGTCATTTTTAATCTTTTTACAGCAATACACAAAAAATTGTATACAATACAGTCTTTCGGTAATAATAGCTAGAAATGTGCTTTCAATGTCGGCATGTGCTTTTAAATTTAACTGTTTTGTAGGTACATTCGTAATTATGTAAATAAGTAACACCTATAGTCATCATCTGGTGTGTCCTTGTCTCTCTCTCTCTCTCTCTCTCTCTCTTTCTCTCTTTCTGTCTGTCTGTCTGGCGGTCGGCCCATCTCTCTGTCCGCTTATAAGAGAACAAAAACTATTGAGCCGAATCGTTTGAAATTTTAAACAAATACTTGTTGCCGAATTTTGTTCAGTCATTTCAAAATGTAGTAAAATTGGATGTTTGGATGTATAGTTCAAATACAGACAAAATTATTCCGTTACATTACGACAGATAGGATAAATAGTTATAAGTGCTTTTTAATGATATTACATCTTTCGAAACATAATGAACTTGATATGAATTGATAAAGGGCATTAAAAAATATACTTTTAGAACATGCTACACAATGAATATTTATTATTTATTACAAGGTGCCACAAAATAATTCCGTTACATAATGGTATAGGGGTAAAAATTATTTGCGATTATATTTTAACTATGTTAAATTATTTCACATACATGAATAAATAATGATACAACGTTAAGGAGCACAAATTATATAAAATAATAGATGTTTAAAAGGCATACAGCCATTTAGGGACTTCCAAAGCCCCATCATCAGTGCTAAAATATAAGTGTAAAATGCAAAATATGTGTGTTCTCCCAAGTGTTTGGGAGAACACAGTGCTTACGTTAAAAATTCTGAAATAAAACGATACGCTATCGCTAACCATTGTTGGTCCAATAGTCACAATTTTAAATTTCCCAAAGCCTCATTAATACAATATTGTTCATCAATTTATGATTTAGATTTTTGGGAAGCTTTTCATGTTTGGAAAAACCCTAATAATTTAGATAATGACATGTCCAGTAGACCCAGATTTTTAGAAGTTTGGTTTCCTTTCCTGTTATTTCACCCCTCACCCCCTCCTTTTCCTCTTTATTTGGACTCTTCCAGTGGGAGTAAAGACATCTGATTGGTCTCCTTTGGAATGCAGGAGTCAGTTTGCTTGTGCTATTGCTTTGCGACGCTTCACGGTTAGTTCGCCTTCGGCGGTGAGCTGCGATGCACTTTTTTCATTTAATGATGTGACTTATCTTTTGCATTTTACACTTATTTTTTAGCACTGATGATGGGACTTTAGAAGTCCCGAAACGACTGTATACCTTTTAAACGCCTATAATTTTATATAGTTTGTGCTCCTTAACGCTGTATCGTATCATTATTTATTCATATATTAGCACAAAGTTCATATATTATCCTCCCCCCTTCTTTCTTATTTCACACATAATACAACTAATATAAGGTACCCTGGGGTAATAACGCCACGTTAAGGTTCTACCAATTTTCACGGCTTAGTTTTAGATTGTATTTTTCAAACAAATATAGGATCTGATACAGCAACTCATTGACTATCTATATAAAATAAAATAATTTAACAGATATGTATTCATAAAATGTAATGGCGTTTTTTCTTGACCAATGCTATTTGGCGTTAATACCCACCTATATGGGTAATAACGCCATGCAAACAAAACTATAAAATAAGGTGGAATAATGGCATGTAGATTGCCCATTTTTAAAAATACAAACTCTACAGCTCTAGAAAGGGACAAATTGCAATCTAAGCTATTGAAAATGTAAAATTTTTTTGTGACTCTGAAAGAAAAAGAAAGGTGTGGTGGTGGCAGGGGAAGGAGGCAAAACAATATCAGATTCTAAGCTAAGTTTTGCTTAAAAATGACCTTTTAAATAGAATTATTAGAAACATTGCACGGATTGTTTGAATCAGTATTTATATTCCCATGTATGCATTTTATGCGATAGAAAATATTGATTTTTTTTGTGAAAGTGAAAGAAAAAGGAGTGAGAGGGAGCTTCAACAGAATATAACACCCTGTGTCTCTCTTTCCTTAAAAAGTCCCACTTAAATATGATTATAAGAAACATTGCATGTTTTTAACCATTCATAATGTAATATTTTAATCATGTGAAGTTTTATAATAACTAGAGTTATATGTAATAAATATTTTTGTTAAACCTTAACTGCTGTTAGCGTCTCACATACCGCTGAGTTTCAGAGTTTAACTTGCAATTTTTAGTTTAACTATAGATACCGGGAAAATTTTGTTTCATTTGGAGTCCTATTACTATCTCTAGAGAATTTTGAATAGCTGAATTTTATTTATAATAGTCCTGTATATAAGGTTCAATACAAAAATAATATTCTAAATGTTAATTTAACATTTTATTCATCATTAGATTAAGCGGTCTGACAGGCCGCTCACAGTAAGTTATGCGACAGTTTTTGTCACAGCAGTTACGGGTTAATAGTATTATAGTAATCTAGTAAATAGTTTTTAATCCATAAC
Source organism: Maratus speculifer (assembly GCA_964019185.1). NCBI lineage: Eukaryota > Metazoa > Arthropoda > Arachnida > Araneae > Salticidae > Maratus > Maratus speculifer. Next base: position 183,190,090 of record OZ025290.1, read on the forward strand.
TCCACACTAATGCGGATTCTTCAAACCTACAGTTAAATTGTCGACGTTTTAAAGAACATGCTTTAATAAATTTTTAATAAATTGAATAAAATTTTTGATTAAAAAATATTATCCCAAAGAGATCTCTTATTCAATTTTATACATAATTCATATGGTTATATATTGTTATCTCTATATTAGCAACAAAATTAACCTTTAACTGCTGTTAGCAATCTGACTGAACACTGTACCCCCTCCCCCCCCCAAAAAATAGCGTTTAACTTGTATTTTCCAATTTAATATAGTTACAACTGAAATTCTCTTTCGTTTGGAATTCTCGTAATATTATTAGAAATATTTGAATAGATTAAATTTAATTAGAATTAATTTTTTACAAAAAGTTTAGCGTAGGAACAGTATTCTATGATTTTTAATCATGGATCGCCTTTTAACCTTTAACTAATGTTACCGGTCTCGTAGACCACTATTTTTCTTTTAATTTGTTAGTTTAACTTGTAATTTTCAGTTTAACTGCAAACACTACCGAAATTTTGTTACATTTGGAATTTTAGTACTATCACCAGAGACTAAATAGGTGAATATTAAGTATAATACTCTTGTATAAAAAGTTTAGCACAAAAACACAATCCTATGAGTTATTCCCGCCTTTTATTCATCTTTCAATTTTGATCAACTCAATTGAACAATCCAATGGAAATTTAATAGAAACCTGATTTTGAAGATGTTCAAATTTGAATCTCGAAAACATTTTGATATAGTTTTATTTACAGGAGTTAAAAATTATTTTTTACATTAGTAAAAAAAAATAATAATAATATAATAAAAAATAAAATAGAGATATTATTTTTAAGTATTGGGCACCCCCCCCTTAATCTTACCATTTCAACAATGATGATAATGCTGTCCCATATTAATATATAAACCCCCTTCGGATATGGTTCGGCCACTGTTGGGAATCAACCGGGGTAATAATGCCAATCCCTGGCGTTATTACCCCGGGATGCTTATTGCGCAGTAAATCCTAAACTACAAATTATCTCGAGAAGATATCCAAAAACTTCTACAACAATTTGAAAGTACATGAAATACACTACAAATTTATGTAATAAACAAAGTATTTCCGGATAAAAAATATAGTCTTCAGATGAAAAACCTTACCTCGCAAATTTTAGATCAAGCGTTTATTTTAGTTGCTTGTAAAAACAATAAGACCTAAAAATGAAACAAATTAACTTGAAGCTGTTTTTTGTGATTTATATGACTCAAAACCCTTCTGCGCAGAGCACATGGGTGTCATTTACCTGATTATTTCATAATTATGCAAAATATAAGCACTTGGCGTAATTACCCCACCTGGCGTTATTACCCCAGGGTACCTTACGTTGCTTAGGTTTATTACAAGTTACTTCCTGTCTAATAGAAAATTTGTTTCCATATTGTTGAATTTGATAAGATATTTCAACTTATTAAACGATGCAGTTTTCTTACATTATTCTGAATATATTTGAAAGTGTTTAATAAGTTATGCTTGATGCAAGATTTTTTCTCTTTCTTGGTGTATATATATGGCAAAACTTTTTACTTTTACAAATAGAATAATCACATTAAATTGAGAGAAAACTTTTACTGCGCGGACACTCTAATTGCATCAGAATGCCTCTGTATGGAGTGCAATTGTTTCTCCATTACATGCTAGAAATCTTACCTGAATAAAAGCGAGTTCAAGATCACCTTTGATCTTTCAATAAAAGATCACCTTTGATTTTCATTACAGTTCTTCTGGTACTTTACAATCAATTGGAATATAGCTCTTTGTATTTAGTCGCTTTTTTTCTTTTAGATTATCCCCGATATTTTTGCGTTTCTGACTTAGTTTCTACATTTTCGGACCAGCGATTCATTAATTTAAAACGATTCATAAGAGAACGAAAGCAATAACTATACTGAAACACTTTAATTGTTTAAAAAAATCATCTGAGCGAATACTGTGTTTACTTTAGGTGACGTTCAGATAGGTCATTTCGAAGATCAATTGCAATTAAAGCCAATAATTCTTGGTTCGAGTTCTACAATGCACACAGTTTCACTCAACGGAAAAATTTGCTACTCGCTTGAATAACTCTTCTGTTTAAAAGAGAAAATTCTGAAATCAAGATCCTGTTGAAAAACACTCTAAAAGTGTTTTGTCTGAGTTTTTCATAAACCATTTTTTAATTTCTTATATCTTTGTAAGAAGAAAGTATTGAATTCGTGGAAGGTTTCGACTTCCAACTTTCAACGGATTTACACTTTTTAGAAGTTTCTACAACCAAATTGAAAATTTGTAGAAAATGTCTGTGTGCGATTCTGTCACTCTGTGAATTGTGAGAAACAGTTTTGGGTTTTCTATCTCAACAACTAACGCACAGAATTTCACAAAACTTTAGATTCTGTTAAACATTAACATAAATTAGAGTTGATGGATTTTTGACGTATATAGCCCGACAGGTGGCGCTGTTATGCTGCATTATTCGTGATTTCCTCAATAGCTGTATCTCAGGGACTAATGCCGGATTTTCATAAAACTTTAGTTTCTGTTAGTCGTTGACATAATTTGGTGCCGATTTCTTTTTCGTGAAAATTGCTTAACAGGTGGCACTGTAATGCTGCATTATTCATGATCATCGCAATAAATCTATCTCTAGAATTAAGGCACGAATTATAAGATTCTGTTAGCATCTGATGTAGTTTAGTGTTGTTAAGCTTTTTATGTAAATTGTTCGACAGGTGGTGTTGTTATGTAACATTTTTCACTTTTGCAATAACTTTATCTCACCAACTAATGCATGGATTTTCACCAAATTTAAGATTCAGTGTGTACCTGATAAAAACTGATCTTGATTAGTTTTCAGTGTACATCACTCAACAAGTTACGCTTTTATGCCGAATGGTTTAAGATTTTCAATTCCTGTATGTTAAACTAATGCAAAATTTTTCATTAAATTTAAATTTTATTTAAAAGGTGATGTAAATTGCCGCTGACAAGATTCCTGTGTAAACCACCTAATCTGTGGTGATGCTATGTGGCATTTTTAATGGATTAGTAACACGGATAAGATAGAATAATGTTTTGGGATTACCACATCTGACTAGTTTACTTATGTTAATGTCATGATTTGGCATAATTTACTGCTTCTGTGTAAAATGCTTGTGCTGGCTCTAATAATAATTTCACATTGCATTTGAAAATTAAGCATCATCAGTGGTGAAGATGGTGCCTGTAATGGCTACTTTGAATAGAATTATTACAAAAATTATTACAAAAATTATTTAAGGTAATTTATTTCAATTTCGAAACTATAACGATGGGTATAATTTGCAAGCCCATGAGAGGTAATTGTGAAATACTCAGTTTTATTATTTGTAACATATATTTTATAAAAATATGTTTTTTGGAATCTTTGACTCTTTAAAACGTAGAAATACGAAGAAAGCTGTAATCGAAAATTTTCATGATCCCAGTAATTTCTTCTTGTCAGAAAAAAAAATACACATGTATTACAAAAAATGGAAATATATTAATGTATAAATTCAAAATTTATGTGTAACCGTGATTGCCATGAAAGTTTATTTAACTATATCGAAATATTTTCTTTTTAAAAATGGGGGATTTCTTCATCTAACGCTAAAATTCAAATCTCTCAAAGATGTAGTGAACTCCAAATCTAGAAAGCATACACAGTGACCTTGCATTCATTGAAGAAACAAGATTCGATCTAAGATTCAACAGCGCCAAATTTCATTGTCGCATTTTTTCCGCAGAATAACCAACATTATTAGAATTAAATGAAAGTGAAAACAACTGTAGATTCCATGAGACCCAAAGGCGCTTGAAAAAATTGAAGTAAACTTAAGGTAGAAAGCGATTTCATGAACTACAGTAATATAGGTTAAAATACTCGCACTCAAAAACTAGACTCCTTTAAGAAAATAGAAACTTTCTTACACATTATCCATCTTTGAAATTTCATGTATTTATTTTTTATGCAATTGAAAGTTTTATTTGGCTGTGTTTTCCAAACTTGCGATAGATAATTATATTTCGAAAATTACATTATAAAATTTCAAATACTTTTAAAATTTCCATAATGATTAAAAGCTTAAAGTACATTATCTTGTATTTTAAAGTGAAAAATAATTTTTATTTTTTGCCCTTAACATACAAAATGTAAATTCATTTAAATTTAATTTCATGTATTTTCAATTCTCATTTAGTTATAAACTTATTCAGCCCTTTTTATGCTGTAAGTATTTTCATCACAGATTTCTCACGACTTCGCGCGTTGAATTCAAAACTGAAATTCTAATTACGCGTCTAAATATTCAGCATTTATATAACTCAAAATGTCAGTTATTTCAAATCTGCATTGTTTCAAAAGTATTTGAGTTGAAACGACATTTATTTAAATAGTAATTTGATGCATCTTTCGCTGCATGTTTCGTAATGACATACTTTTCATTATAACTCAATTCTAAGTATTTTGTTTTTAGATTTCAAAACTATTTCACTTTTAGATAATTATATGCTAATCTGAAAGTAACTTAATACAACAATTGAAAACTTAGTTCAAATTTATGTAGAAATATCTGCATTTAAATATTCAAAAAAAAAATCATTCTACTATCGATCATAAAGTGGGTTACTGTGAATTTTGAAACTAAACTGATATACCTAAATTTAGAAAAAAATGCTATTCATATTTATTTAAATTTTAATCCATCAATGAATCCATCAATAATTTTTTGAATAAAATATTAAATTGCACAATTCAAAATCCATTTAGCAGATATAAGTTTTATTTCATATCCCAATACTTCCCTAACGTGCCAAATATGATGTGAAAATTAAGTATAAAACTTCAAGATTTCGTAGATCATCACTTTAAAGATATATCTGTGATACACGCTATTCCTGTTTCTTCACACGAACTTTACGGAACACCGGTGTAAAGTGTATATCGCAGAGAAATTAAATATAGGTAACTATTCAGCATCTCCTTCAGGTATTTTTACATAAATCCTTCGGAAACATCTGAACATCGTGCCCGTAGCACACCCATCATCCAATGGGGGAGTATTTAAAATCTTTTTACCTGCATCAAAACATTCGCAGGTCTACCTCTCACCTACGACACATACACTTCTCATCTTTCGTACCCCTTACTCTCCCAACTCTCTCTCTCCGTCCGTTCGTCACGTGACTAAAAAGCGGCGCCGTTGAAAACAACAACAAAAAAAAAACACATCATCAGTCATTACACCCCCCACGCAAGATTGAAAATACGGAACATACATATTTTTAATCTGAAATTCTACTGATGATGTTACATTATTTAACAATGGTTACCCAAATTACAATAAATATATATATAAAATAATATAACAAATACACCCGTATCCGGAGAAGATACATCTTCCGGGGTTCTTCCTATCTGCTAATATAAAGTAGAAGTAAATTAATACTTCATATACACAATATAACATACAATTAACACAAGGCAATACACAAATACTTAATAAACATTAAACAGGACACTAATAGCTGCTGAAAGAAAAATATGTATATAGTTCACCAATGTTCAAGGAATGTTCAATCACTGAGTGCTTCAAAAGTTTTTGAATGTTCTATATAGTGTCCAAGCGAGATAATGCATCGGCATTAATTAGTTTAGCACCCGGGCGGTGCGAAATCTTAATATCATACTTTTGTAAGGCTAATGCCCATCGCTGCAGCTTTGAAGATTGAGGGGCATTTTTCGTGATAAAAGTTAATGGATTGTGGTCCGTAATAAGTTCCGCAGGTGAACCGAAAATCCAAGTTTAAAATTTTTTCAAACTCCAGATCACTGCATAGGCCTCCCTTTCAATTGTAGGCCATGCCTGTTGAGTTTTGGTGAGTTTTTGACTGGCGTAACTTACCGGATACACTACTCCATCTCTTCTCTGCGATAAACAAGCTCCGATGCCGATTGCAGATGCATCACACTCTGATGAAAGGTAACCCGATAATAGGAGTATGCAGACTGGGCGCTTCGATAAGACCTCTTTTTAACGCGTTGAACGCCTGGCCATGCTCTACTGACCAGCACAAATTCTCTGGACTGTCCTTTTTGTCAGTTCAGTGAGGAGATATGCTGTTTCAGCATATTTTGGTATGTAGTCTCTGTAGTAGTTGCACAATCCTAAGACACTTTTTAGTTGCTTCTTGGTTTGAGGCACAGCTAACTTACGAATGGCCTCCACTTTTTCCGGATCGGTCCGATGGCTGCCGGACCCAATGATATGACCTAAATATTTTATTTGGGGTTTTGCAAATTCACATTTCTTCAAATTAACGGAAAATTGTAACTGTGATAGTTTGGAAAATACCTTCTCTAAATGCACCAGGTGTTCCGCGAACGTTTCGGAAAACACTACTATATCATCGATATAAGCTCGTGCAAAGTCCTGGTATTCGGAAAGCGCTCTGTTGATTTCTCGTTGAAACGTCGCAGCAGCGTTCCTGAGCCCAAAAGCCATGACCTTGAAGCGATATTGAGCTCTGTGCGTCTTAAAACACGCTAATTTTTGACTCTCTTCTTCTAATGGTACGGCCCAACAGCCTTTGAGTAAGTCCACAGTGGAAATAACTTTGGCCCTGCCAATATTAAATAATAGATCAGTAGAATTTTCCATAGGAAAATCATCGACCTTGGTGACTGCGTTCAATGCCCGGAAGTCTACGCACAGACGCAGAGTCCCATCCTTTTTCATCACGCACACTACCAGATGCGGTGCTTCTTCATCACTTTTCTCAATCAAACCTAATTCTAGTAATTCTTGAATTTGTTTGTCTACTTGAGGTTTTAAGGCCTCTGGAATTCGATAAACATAAGGTTTCTTCTTCTCATTATCATTTAACCTTATTTTGTGTGCACCAACTTTTGCTATTTGTATTTTCTTTGAAAATAATTCTTTATATTTAACCAATAAATCTAACATCGTTCCTCTTTCCACGTTTTCTAAATGATATAAATTTACTTCTTCGATTTTGAAATAGTTCGAGTTATCCTTTGTACTAGGGGTGGGATGGACTTCCCCTAATTCTTCTTCATTCTCAAAAATTACCCCCACTGCTTGTACCCTAGGAGTAAATTTCCTTATCTTATTCACGTGAACATTTTTAATGTTTCCGTTCGTTAACCTGACTTTGTAAGAGTCGGGATTACACCGCGCCACTGTTTCGGCTGGCCCTGTCCATCTAGCGTAAAGTTTATTACTAGAGTCTGGGATTAATAAATGTACCTGCTCCCCCGGTCTAAATTCCTTATAAATTGCCCTTCGATTCGCATACTTCGCATACGCGCCCTGTTTGACCTCCGCTACTAGTGAAGCTTGTTCCGCCGCTTTTTCTAAGTTAATTTTTAAATCCTGAAGGTATTCGGTGGCACTTTTCCCGAGATTTATAGGTAGTGGAATTTCGCCCGACCATGTGGATTTTAATACCGCCAATGGCCCCCTGGCCTCCCTTCCATACATCAACTTAAATGGCGACACCCCCGTTGTACAATTAGGAATCTCTCTATACGCAAATAATAAATAAGGGATGTGTTTATCCCAATTTTTAGGATCGCTCCGAATGATATGGTGCAACATGCGTTTCAATACCTGATTATACCGTTAACCAATCCCGAACTTTGTGTATGTCCCGGTGTTGCAAATCTAGGAGCCGCTCCTAGCCTAGCATGAAATTCCTGCATTAAACCTGATACAAAATTTCCCCCCTGATCACTTGCTATTACGCGGGGTATCCCTGTCCGTTCTAACAGCGCATCACAAGTAGCTTTAGCTGAAATTGTTCTTAACGGAACCGCTTCGGGCCACCTACTGTGTTGGACAACCAAGGTAAGTACATATTGATGTCTACGCGCTGAAGGTGGTTCGATTTTCCAAATTATATCAATATTTACTACGTCAAATGGGAGCTCTGGTCTCTCAATCGGAAGAATCGGTATCTGATCACTGGCCCTCTCCCGGCTTCGCAATTGGCAGTCCTTGCACGATTTACAATACTCCTCTACATCACGTGACATGCCTGGACAAAAAAATGAATACCGAATTCTTTATTTCGTTTTCCTTATACCGAGATGGTTCGCAAAAATTGATTCATGTGCAACCCTTAAAATTTCCTCTCTCCTAATTTTAGGCACTACTAATTGCATGACTTGGTCTCCAGAAACCTTTTACCTATGATAAAGTAAATTATCCACTATAACAAACCCATTTTTCCCTTGTTTAGCATCTTTAAATGCCCCCTGCAAAGATTCGCAATTATTTTGTTGCTCCCTGTAAATGATCGTTTCCGAATACTGATTCGAATTTAAATCCTCACAATCATTTTTCGTTCCAATACAATTAATAATCAAATTCTCTTCAAAAGATTCATTTTCAACCCGCAAACATAAATCTTTATCACTCGTATTTTGTTCTTTTTTCTTTTCCCCCGATAAATTTTCATCCCCCCTTTCCGATTCCGTCTCATTTGTTGGTGCCACACTGTCGGCTAATCTTTTCCCTTCTCCAATTTGCACCGTTTGTAATAATTCATAAACCTTCGGAGTAATATTACATGACCCATATAATTTATCTGTCACTGAAAATAATACATCCATACTGTTAAATAAACAATTTGATTCACTCATTTTTAATGACACCGGTAATGTTAAAAGGTCAGCTGTAATCTGCTCACCAAAAAGCTGAAATCAACTGAATTGATGAATTTTCATTATTTTTAAATGACTCTGCTATTTCATTCGAATTTATAACAGGAATCTCAGCGGCGCTGTCAATTAATGTTTTTAATTTTTATTTCCCCAACCAAATTTCATCGTATTGCAACGGTTGAGTACTTATTGCATTATTTTCAAAACATAAAGCTGTCACTTTTGCAATCAATCTCTCGTCTTTATTCTTTCCGGTAGAATCTTTTTTCATTTGATAATGAGAATTTCCCGATCTGTCTTTTCTTTATTATTAGGACAAAAACGTAAATGAACGATTTGACGGCACAATTTACAAACAGACTTTTTCCTATCATTACGCAAATTAAAATTATTTCTTAGATGCGGTGGAATGTATTTGCCAGATACAGAATCATGAGACCCGCAACAATTTGTCGATTTATCACATAACTCAGAAAATGTTCTGCCTTTTGAAGTAAACCAGTTATCGCATAATTCCGCAATCTTCCACGCTTTCAACCAATTATCTAATTGTTTTATTTTGACATAGCTTCGCGCTTCTGAGTCTAACGCGTCCATTAATCTATCACTAACTATTAATTCATTAAGCGTTTCAAAATCATTTACCTTTCTAAGCTCGCAATAAAAATCCCAATTCGCCCTTAACCTAGATGCAAATTGCATATGATTTTCATTTTTCGCCCTCTTTGCCGAAAGAAAATTTTAAAGACAAGCTTCAGGAGTGGGTTGAAATTCTTTTAAAATTAAAGCTTTAACCTTTTGATAATCCTTCATTTCATCTGAATTTGCATATACTCATAAATGCGCAGCTTTTTCCCCTACTAAATTAAATAATATTTCAACTTTCAAATTTTCCGCGACATTCTTTAATTCAAACGCCCTTTCGAGCGAAAAAAAAATAAATTCCACGATTCAGGTTTGGTAGGAATCGCAATAGTTAAAGTTTTAACGCTTTTAATCAGAGCTTCTAACGAATTAGTTTTGGGATTTTGTCCATCCCCCCACTGTCAGAATTTTTGTTCTCAGACTGCAGTTTAGTTATTTCTAATTGCTGTTTAATTACTTCTAGTTTCGATTTTTCTAATTCTAAAGCTGTTTTCTGTTCAGAATTAATATATTCTTTCTCGTTTTTGAGGGTCTCAGCCTCTTGTTTTTCTTTTTGAATGCGGTCTGATACCATTGTAACAAGGAATTCTTTGACGAAGTCAAAATCTTTGCCATATTCTTCACTCCCTTCGATTAATGCCTTTAAATCCACTATTCTATGATCTGGCTCTACTTTTAAGCCTAATTCTGAGGCCACAATGACCAGGTGCTCTTTCTTTAACCCTTTAACGGTAAATATATTCTTTTCCTTAACTATTACTATCTTTATCAATAATTATAATCACTAAATACTATAATGATTCACTATACTCATACACTATATATAGAACAATATTTTCTTTCAATTCTAATACGATTATCTCTTTAGAATCATTGTAACATATTCATTAATCTAATATTCATGATTCTTCAATTAATACACAAAAGTTATATCTTTCAACTTTATTATCTTCTTTACTAAAAAATTATCTTTTCTTTTAAACAATTCCAGAACTATAAAAAAATATTCCACTTACTTCTCTGGTTCTTGGCGAAGAGAGCATGTGATACACGCTATTCCTGTTTCTTCACACGAACTTTACGGAACACCGGTGTAAAGTGTATATTCCAGAAATTAATAATCCAAGAGTCTTCGACGAAAACAAAAGTTTAATTAGAACATGTAGGAGAGAACGACGTCACAAATACAGATGAACACACAATTAAATAGAAGTAACTATTCAGCATCTCCTTCAGGTATTTTTACATAAATCCTTCGAAAACATCTAAACATCGTGCCCGTAGCACACCCATAATCCAATGGGGGAATATTTAAAATCTTTTTACCTGCATCAAAACATTCGCAGGTCTACCTCTCACCTACGACACACACACTTCTCATCTTTCGTACCCCTTCCTCTCCCAACTCTCTCTCTCCTTCCGCTCGTCACGTGCCTAAAAAGCGGCGCCATTGAAAAAAACAAAAAAAACACATCATCAGTCATTACAATATCCCCTAATGTTTATATTTCTTAACGTTGACACTTTAAGAAAACATAATTTCCAATTGAATAAAGATTACCATTTTTTCATTGATAATTTGTATTTTACGGATAATTGTATGCAATGAAGCAAACACATTCAGATAAATTCCTCTTTTTATTAATACAGAAGGAATTCCCATTTAATAGACTTAGTGATACTGATGGGTTACTTTTTTTAAAAATTTAAATTTCACAATCAACATAACATTTATAAAATGTTAAAATTCACCTCCTTTTCTCCCTAACTAATATGTTATTAAATAAAGCGAATGTAATGATTTAAAAAAAATGGCGGAAATCATAAAATCTGAATTAAAGAAAAGTATCCACTCGCCATACTGAATAGACCTGATCTAAAAGCTGTCACTTGAGGTAACCATAAATTATTTATATTTATCATATATTTATTTATGTTCTTTTACATTATTGTAGGAATTCCTACAATAGAAAGCCCACTAAAAAACAATCTTAAGATAATGTGAAGAAATCGCCGCTTTCGTCAGATAATCTACAGAATTCTGAAGAATTTTTGCAGATTTAGTTTTACTTGCAAAATTACAACCTTTGGCACAAAGTTTCCGATCATTTCACTAACACTACCATTTTTTTGTATGAAAGGATTATTTATTTTTACTGCATAAAAGTAAACAATTATTAGCGATAATATATTTGTGCTTTACACAATGAACAAAAATATGTAATAAAGAAAAATCAATACATATCAATTTATAAGCAGAAAAATGGCGATTGAAATTTATACACCAAATAAAAAATTATCCAATCATGCTTTGAGTTGAAAAAAAATATCCGATCACTGTAATCGATATTTGGTAAATCCACCTTTAGCTCGGATGACAGCCGAAATTCTTCGTGGAAGGGACTCGATAAGCTTTTTACACTCATAGGGAGCAATTTGGCACCAGCATTCTCTTATAGCTTTACGTAATTCTACGTCATTTGTGATCCTCCGAAAATCGATTTTTCTTTTTAATATATTCCAGAGATTTTCGATAGGATTAAGATCCGAACTATAGGGCGGCCAAGTCATGTTTTTAATAGGATTATTACCTACATTTTCTAGGAATTTTTGCACTGATTTGGTGCGATGTGGAGCTGCGTAATCATCTTGGAAGAAGAAGTCATTTTGATCCCTGAACCACTGATCGATGTTGAGAATCAAAAAATTCTCTAAAATGTAAATGTAAATTTCAGAGTTTACTGTACGGAACACAATACACAACTCGCCGACGCCTTGTGATGTCATACAACTCCAAATTGTAAATGCAGGTGAAAATTTAGTCCTCGTATTGACGCACTTATCATTGAACTTTTCACAAACTCTCCTCCAAACATATGTTCCACAGTCATCAGATATGCGAGAGATATGCGAGATTCATCGCTAAAAATAACTTTATTCCATTTATCAAGTGGCCAGTGTACATGTTTTTTACACCATTTCAAGTGCTCTTTTCTATGCTTCATTGTCAAATAAGGTTTCGTTTTAGCTTTACATAATTCAAATCCCGCTAAATTTAGTGCGGTCACCTACATTTACATTATACTTACAAGGAAGGTCTCCATACGGGCATACTCAGAAAAATCTGAAAAAATTACAGAATGTTCTTCTCATATAGTTATATATGTTTATAAAAAACATTTCGGCGGAACCTCCTTATAACGTCCGTAAAAAAATAATAAAAATTTCGTTTATTTGGCAATTTATCTCCGGTTGGCGAAAAAACGAAATTTTGAAAAATACGCTGTTACGCTTCGAATACTTTTTAAAGAAAAAACTTTCTGTGTTCAATTTATTTAAATAAGTTTAATTTTGCATTTTTACTTTACTTTAAGTGTAATTTTGTCATATACGTTTATATGTACTTATAACAAAATTAAATTAATATATTTTATCATTTAAAACACAATATAAATTGATTAAAATTGTTCCAAATTGAAAAATACACTGTTAAAAATCTGCTGCATTTTGTTGCAACGCCCTCCCTTGCTTGTATAGAAAACGGTTACTTGGCCGTGAAATTTAGCTTTCTCATTGGTTGGAATAGAGATATTATATACAAGCGGTGGAGTGCGTTGCAACAAAATGCAGCAGATTTTTAACAGTGTATGACACGGTCAATTCACGGTGCTATGGAGCATTCTCATTGGTCAGAAGAGAGATATTCTATAAAAGTAGTGGAGTGACGTTGCAGTAAATGCTGCAGATTTTTAACAGTGAAGTCAATTAAAATCAATTTTCAGATTCGTTAAAATCGTCTGCTTTTGGTGAGGAAATGCACTTCTCGCCAAATCCCGCGTAGCTTTCAGCTTTTCACGCCAATTATTCCAAAATATTTTATTTTTTTACATATCTAATAATGTAATTCCGCCTCTAATTTTCACTGATCCTTTATTACCTACATGAGTAGTTTAATTCGTATTTTTTTCAAAAAATTCTGAGTATGCCCCCAATGGAGACCTTCCTTGTTAGACCATTTGGTATTGAGTTGCTTTGAAGTTGGTCGCCGGTTTCTTTTCTCTATTTCCACAAGTTTTCTGTCTTCCCTAGACGTAGTCATTCGCGGACGTCCACTTCGAGGTAAATTGTCCACGCTGTTAGTCAACTGATATTTTTTCCAAATACTGCATACCGTACTTTGAGCACATTTTAATAAAGCAGCCACTTTCCTTTGTGAATTTCTCTCTTGCAACAATTTATTCATGCAGGTTTTCAAATCGCGAGACAGGTTTTTCACACGAACCATTGTCCAGCACTTCAGAACTGGTTTTCATTTCGCAGCTGGAATATTCCTTCTTTTAAATAGAATTCAGATATTGTACGCATGCGCAGATATTCTTATCTGCCTTCAAATATGCAGATTTCATATTTATTTCCTCAGTGATCGATTACCATTTTCCAACTTCTTTCTTCATCGGATATTTTTTTCTCGCAAAGAAATTTTTCACCTGCAGTATATTTATAAATTATATGATTGTTACACTGAATTCACTTTTCATTTATATATAAAAATTCTTTTATTTGGAAATATTTGAAAACGTTCCTATGCTCATGAATCGCGAAATATATGCTTCGAAATGCAAAAATCATAAATCTGGTAACACTGATCGGAAACTTTTGGCCAAGGGTTGTAAATTAGATGTTTTGTTAAATATTAATATATATATATATATATATATATATATATATAAAGAATTATCCTGAAATTCCCGGTGTATAATTGTTCTGTATTTTTTTTAATGCACATTGCTGGGTGGGGCTTCTTGAGCTCAAACCAATTGGTAGGCCTCCCCACCTGGCTGAATCTGAATCTGTGTAAGCAGAACGGTTCAGATTATATGTTTTTGATATTTTTCGGTAGCCACTTCGGTAGCCACGGCATATTTCCGATAGCCACTTAAGTATGTTTAATGTTAAACTTATACTTCTTATGCAATTTAGATCTATTTAAGCCGCGCACATTTATCATTAAGGCTATTTACAGCTAACAGTAAGTAACATTTTTAATTAAAATACGACATTTATTAGTAGTACTACGTTAAAAAAATACTAAATATGCACACGATTAGTTTTTGCCAATGAATTATCACTTTGTTCCAGGTTTACTCAAATCGATACATTCGTTACCTATAAAAGATAGAAATCAGTATATGGACGCAAAATAAAGTTCAAAGACTATGATTTACTTTAATTTATTAGGATTCATATAAATTTATTCTCTATGTAGTAATAAAACTTTTTATATTATAAGTGTTCTAGGTGTTGCTCAAAACGTTGCGGGTATACAAAAAGCTTTGACGTAAATGATAGTTTAGTTTGCATTTGAATTTATCTAATAATAAAGAAAAACATTTCGTGATTAATTATTTTCAAATTCACAAAATATTTAAATTTTCCCTGTCTTATAATAATATCTTAACCCTTTGGGGACGAGCGACACGTATACATGCCGCAAAAAGTCTTGAGAATCCTTGTTTATACCCAACAGTAAAATTTAACTGAAAAAAATTGCTTTATTTAATGAGAGAATTTTCTCATTTTAAGAAGGTACAAATTTCTATTTTTAAAAACCAGTGACAAAACCTTAAAAACTTCGTAAAAGGCTTCCGTCGCAAAGGGATTAATACATTTATTACATTTTAATTCCGTGTCTTTAATCTACGCATTCTTTACTTTCTTATTTTCAAATAACTTTAATTTGTTAAAACTAATACTTTCCCTAAAACCCCATTATTTATTTAATTCTTCCATCGTTTTTATTATCTTTTTACGATTATAATAGTTCCTTGCAAGCGACGCTAGAGCCGGATTGCGTCAGTTATTCTTCCGGTTGCCTGGGAAAATACTTTTCTTTTTCGCTCGTTAAAAATTTCGTATTGATAAAATAACCTCTTTCTAAAAGGATATATGAGAACTTTAAACTTTGCTGTAAAATTCGTATTCGTGCGCACTTTGGTATATAACGCAATTACTTTCGCTAGGGAAATAGGTTTCTATTTTTTTTTACTTTTAAACAGAGCTTTGTCATCTGATGGTTTAAAATACTGTAAAGGTGTTCGTTCATAGGCCCAGGTGAATTACCAAAAAGAAGCACACACAAAAAAAACTCCGAAAAGAGAGTTACATTTTAGGACGCATTTATTTTGCAAGCATTAACAGACAGTAGGTTCCCCATAAGGGGGGGGGGATTCTCAGAGCTCTAGTGAGCTACATCTTGTCTGTATGATGGCAATCAGTGGAGTGTCGATACAAACGTCACAGCCCTTATCGCCAAAAGGCATCAGAAGTCTTTCATACAAAGAATTTTGGCGACATTTGATAAACCACACGTTCAGTATCAGTGACTACATTTGCGGTCTGGGAACCCACGGATTATTTTCACATCTGCGAATATTTTATAGGGTTATAGCAATATTTTAAGCTTGGGAAGTAGACAAGGGCAGAGCAGGCCGTTACTTAAATTGGAGTTTTGCTGACCACAATTATATTACCCAGATGCGCAATTGAACAGAAAGAAAGCACAGTCAGGATAAACAGAGATAAAAGTATTTCTAGTTTTAAGCATTAATTGTGAGAATGAAAACAGGGTGTGGAAGGCAGATGTTAATAAAATGTAACGGATAAAAGATTATGATGAACAAAGCCCAGAGCTTTCTTTATTTTGTTAATAAGTGCGGTATCTATGGGCAGATGTTTTTCCAGACACAACAGAAAATTTGTGAGAAAGGAAGTTCTCTTATTAATTTTCTACAGAGAGCTCCAAAAGATGAAAAGCTGAAACTTCTAATAGTGGGAGGATGAAAGCTAGAACTTAACTATTAAATGTAGGATTAATTTAACTAATGGGCTTAATAGTGAAAAGGGAAAATAAAATAGAACAAAGAATTTATTAAAGGGAAATAATTATTGCATTTATGAAGGGGAAAAGATATGTAGCGATAATCTCCGCTACATAACTCACCCCAGCCACCACAAAAAAAACTTAATACTTGTATTAAAGTTTTTTTTTATACTATTATTGTCATAATTTTGAAGATACTGAACGTGCCGTCTACCAAAATATATACAAAACACATATCAAAAACATACAAGTATATATATATAAGTACTACAAAAATGATTGACTATATTATTTGCTTGCAGCATATGTAAATAAAAACAATGGCCATATATATCTTTATAATTATGACAGGGAGCTCCTTATAGTTAAAAAAAATTGCCACAAAATATTTACTTCATATCGGATCCTTTATACAATTTCTTTGTTGTGGCGCTGGTACCAGCTGTATAATTTGTTATGTCATGAACAAAAATTGAGAGAAGTATTTTATTTATTTTTTTATTTGTGATCACCTGCTAGCTTAGTATTTGATAACTTCTCTTTAAATTGATCTTTTTTGAGATCAAAATGGCATAATTGCAAGCAAAAATATATATTTATAAAACACAAAACAGAAATAGTATATATTTAAAACAAAAATAAAAGAAAACTAACTAAGATAATATGTTCTAAAAATAATGTATGTTGTTAAAAAAAATTGAAAATGAAAATTTGTGCATAAGGCACAGGACTACTAAAAAAAAGAGATGCCACTGGCATGCCCATAAAAAGGTTGTAGCCCTTAATCTTGTACAAAAAGTACAAGTATTATGGCTTCGGTTTAAGACGTCGGCCCTAGGGGAAGAGGGAGTAGTGGACGAACCCATATTGCATACAATATAAGTCCGCCCCGCTCCTCAGTAAAATCGCACTGATCTACGAAAGGAGCGCGCTTGGAAGTCACATAAAAAAAATTTAACCTAAAAGAATTGGTAGGCCAATTCAAGGTGAAAATGAAATGTGTCGCAAGACAGGTGTGGCGTGAAACCTTAGGGCACAATTTTGAACGGTGCACGACTTTTGGGGGATAAATTAGAAAAATAAAATTAAAGTATAAGATGAAATGTAATCCATCTCATAAATTGAAACAGTTTGTCCGGGTAAAAGCAAAACAAAATAGTCAGGTTCAGGTGCTACTACAACTGGAATATTTCAAAAATAAGAATGATACAAGGTTTTTTTTGTTTTTTTTGCATGGTACAATTCGACTGTCCAAAATAATTTGTAATTATTGTTGAACTACAATGTTGAGATAAACTGCATGTAATGAAAATTAATTATTAGTGAAGTAAGTGACCTTCTTTTCATGTACTGCCACTACATAAAAAGAGGTAAGTGTAACAAGGGAATTTACATGTAGTGTGAAAAAAAATCAAATAACCTGCAATGTAAATGTGACAAACAAAAATGAACTAAGTGTCGTTTGAATCACTGTAATATGTAAAGGGAATAAATAAAACTTTGAACAATTGAGATGAAATGGTTAAGTGTGAGCATGACAAACTGCAAAAAAAATGTCAATTGTTTTTTTGTGTTAGAATGAGCCTTTTAACGAAAAGAAAACAAAAAAATGAGCCGAAGAGAATTAAACGGTAAGTGTGTTAAAAGAAAAAAATATTCAAGATATTTGTGTGAATGAGGGTTTCAACTACCTAATACACAGTAATTTGTATATTTAATAAGGGAAGGATTCATATCACATGACAAAAGTGTAAAAATGTAAACACATGACATGACTGTGTTGTGTGTTATCATGAACGAGCTTGGAGAAAATAAGTGAAATTGATGTACAATCCTCAACCCGAGAAATAAGAGAAAAATGTAAGAACCACATGACCTAGTGTATTGCACATGACTGAGTGTATATAGAAAAAAAACAAAAACAATGTGATAGTGTAAGAAATCGCATGACCTTGTGCAAAAACACATGAAAAATTGTGTGTAAAAGAAATCACATGACCGGGCATCTAATATACCTTGACCTAGAGAAAAACACATGACCTTGTGTAAAAACACATGAAAGAAAGAAAAAAAAATGTGTAAAAGAAATCACATGACCTGGTATCTAATATACCTTGACCTGGAGAAAAACACATGACCTTGTGTAAAAACACATGAAAGAGAAAAAGAGTGTAAAAGAAATCACATGACCGGGTATCTAATATACCTTGACCTAGAGAAAACACATGACCTTGTGTAAAAACACATGAAAGAAAAAAAGTGTGTAAAAGAAATCACATGACCTGGTATCTAATATACCTTGACCTAGAGAAATGCACATGACCTTGTGTAAAAACACATGAATGAAAAAAAATGTGTGTAATAGAAATCACATGACCTGGTATCTGATATACCTTGACCGAGAGAGAAACACATGACCTTGTTGAAAGAAAAAAAAATATATATAACTCAAAGTTGAGGAAAGTAAAAATGTAATTGTACTGTCAAAAATCCTTTTAAAGTTAAAATCTAATTGAGAATCAAAAAAAAAAAAAATTAATCTATACCATGAAAAATGTATTAAATGTGGAAAATGTAGGCTCTATAACAATAGAGTTGAAATATTATTAATGTTAACTGCATTCCTGTTACTGCAAAACAAAACATTAAAGGGAGAAGAAAGTGTGTTTGATTGAGTAAATATGTTTAAAATGATTGTGTACACCAACACGAAACAACCAAAACAAAGTGAAAAACAAAATTGACGACCCGCATCAAAATTTTCACTCTTACTTGCCTTCTTTCTATTACTCAACCATCTGCGCGCTTGATAGCCGAATAAAGAAAAATACAATACTTTTGTACACAAGATTAATGTGTAGACAATTTGTTAAAATTTAAAGTGTAACAGGAAATGTGAGGGAAGAAATTACTAAATGTTTTATAAAAAAAAAATGAAAAACAAATCTGTCAAAATGTATAAAGAATGTATAAAAAAGCGTAGTGAATTCATCCTTTAGTATGTAATGTGTGACCAGGAAAATTAAAGAAAAAACATTATTTCTCATTTGAAATAGACTCAGTTGTATGAAGCGAATGTCTTTGTATGTTTATATATCTCTTGACAGCTGGGCAGTTATGAGAAAAAGCTGTATGTTGAATGTCAAAATGGGTATTACTTGATTCATTGCACCTCATGCAATTAATGCATTTTGGTGTGTTTACACAATTAGGGTCTTTATGTGACATAGCACAGACAGGGCATATTATGTCATTAGGGCAGAATTTACTTAAATGAAAAAGACTCTGACATGTAAAACATCTTTTTATATCTATGTACCTTTTAAGAGTAAACTTTGTGGCCTGAATAATGATATGTTTATGTGCAAGCAAAATTTCAGCAAAGTGGGATGGCATTAGAAAAATCCAGTTAAATAAATTACAATGCTTTATTTTTATTTTGTTTTGAAATTGAATGGGAGGCGAAGAATTACCAGTTAGATTTGACATAGCCAAAATAATGTCAGGTATGCTAAAATTTTCAGGCAAACGCATGATTACAACAGGGATAAAATTGGTACTATCTTTCTTAGGGGTACTGAAAATACTGGGATGAAAATTGTTACTGTCACATAACTCATTAACCTGTTGATTACAAGAGAAAGAGGGATTTGTATTGCAACCTTCATGTATTGTAGTGTGTGGAGATTTGATAATGAGGTTGTTATCTGTCTGTGTGGACATATTCTGAACAGATTTTAAACAAGCAGTACTAACCGAAGGAGTGATACCTTTTTGAGTATTTGATATGTGAGGTTTAGTTTTACTTTCTAGTTCCTGAGACAAGTCACGTACACGTTCCAAAAGTTTGTTATTTACCAAAAATAAATTTTCTTTTTCGTGTTTTACCTTAGCATATTCATCTTTGAGTACTTGAAAGGTCTCTTTCAAAATGTTTAGATCCCATTGAATTGTGAATTTGAGTTCTGCAAAATTAGAGTAAAGTATATCAGTGTTGCTTTGATGTTTTATTTGGTTTTGAAACGCTGTGGCTTCAGCGATAATTGTGTCTGAAAACTTTGTTAAATTTTCCTCATAAAATTCAAGTAAAGGGGATATTGAAACTTGTGATTGTCCAAAAGCAGACCCAAATTTATTATCTCTCTCTGACATTGTTTGGGAAGTAGCTGAAGCTTGTTTTAGCTCAATATCAGCCATAGATGTTTACCAAAAGGAAAATGCACTAATATAAATCAAAAGAAAGATTTATAAATAAACTAGGTGCACCAAAACAAATCAGACTGTTAACCGACAGTATTAAAATTAATAATTTGGAGGAAATAACCTAAAAAAATGCAAGTCCAAACCAACAATTAAATTTTGCATTAGTCAGAGAGCAAACGCTGCCAAATTACGAGATAATCTAGACTCATTTAATGAGGGGGGGGGGGGGTATACAATCTGTGAGCACAGAAAGAAAATAACAAAAATGCAGACACTAAATAATACCTCTTTTTTTTTAAAAAAAAATGCAAACACAATTTTTTTTTTTTTAACTGTACAGCTTTCAAAATAAACTAATTAACCATTCAAAAATACCAATGCCAAATCTCCTTTTTTTTTTTTTTTACACGACAACCGAAAGTAAAAAAAATAAAAAAAAGCTTGTTTAACAAGGCACTGGCATAGTTAATGGCAAAAAAAATTAGTAAAAACGAGAATAGGACTCTCAAACTGCAATTAATTAAGGACAAGTAATGTCAGCGAAAAATTAATGCGCGAACACATAAAATAATAAAAAAATGTAATATTTAATTATGCAACACATAAATACAAAAACAACATGCATTGAAAATAATAATACTTTTGAAAAGTGAGCATGAAAAGAGAAGAATGCTTTCAAAAGTGCAAGTTAAATACTAAAATTTAAAATGTATATTGTTTACGTTAATACACATAAAATTTCAAAAATGCACTATATTTAAATTAAAAAAAAAATCTTCTCTGTTCAAGCTGATAAAAAGAACACAAACTATTTTCATTATGAATTATCTGTAAGCACAAAGAAAATGTATTTCTATGTTATGTTGAGTAATTATTATTATTTTTTTTTAAATAGAAACTTCTAGTACTGAAACATGTTTCTGTCACTTTTTTTTGTGTTTACCTCACGTCACTTTTTTTTGCTAGAATTGCTATGCATTTACAACATATGTAAGACTGGGTGCGACGACCCATTTTACTAGCAAACCTTAGCATTAGTAGACTGCCGTTGTAGATCTAACTATGCAAATCAGTAATTTTGACGCAGTGGCTGAACCTTCAGAGAACGAGAGCAGCACAAACACACACTAAATGTACTGAAAGTACTTTATCACTGTAATTTTGTTGTTGACAACGATTTAAGATAAAATAAAAGTACATACAGGTTCGACGACCCGTAACGCATAAATTTGATATCTACATTTTTTGGTAAACACCAGCCACACAAATTTCACATACTTTTAGCTTCATCAGAGATGCGCTTATTACACGCGTTGCATATTTCACACAAAAAGTAGATTTACACATGTAAACAGCAAAATATGGTTCCACATCGATGAGCACTTCACAAAACATTTCTATAATTCTGTAGATTAGCATCATAGATGTACTGTATACGAACGGTAACATACCTCTAGTTACACACAGAACGGAACCGCTGAAGAGTGATGAAACATTTTTTGCAGAGAAATATAGTATTACGAACAGCTGGCGTTGCGAGCGAAACACTTGACCCAGTCAATTTCTGACGCATCGAAAACGAAAGTGGCACTTTTCTTGAAAAGGGCGAAAACAGCAGGTGCGACGCGTTTTTTGAATACCCAGGGAGAGAAAAACGGAGATATGCAATCTTTCTTGAGTGCAGGAGAAAACATAATTGAATACTACAGGTTTCGGGGAGGGAAATACGTCACACAGTGAAGTACAGACAGCCTTGGAACTTCGGGGAATGCTGCCCCTTTTTTTGCGTAGTCTTGACCCGTTGACATACGTCGGTGCTTTCGTCCGTCGGTGCATACGTGTTTTCGTCGAAGATTTTTAAGTATGATTTTTTTAAAGTCTCTGTGTGTGTGCGTTTTTTTTTTTTTTTTTTGACCGGAGAAAAAAAAGGCCAGATGCACCAGATATAATATGTAAAGGTGTTCGTTCATAGGCCCAGGTGAATTACCAAAAAGAAGCACACACAAAAAAAACTCCGAAAAGAGAGTTACATTTTAGGACGCATTTATTTTGCAAGCATTAACAGACAGTAGGTTCCCCATAAGGGGGGGGGATTCTCAGAGCTCTAGTGAGCTACATCTTGTCTGTATGATGGCAATCAGTGGAGTGTCGATACAAACGTCACAGCCCTTATCGCCAAAAGGCATCAGAAGTCTTTCATACAAAGAATTTTGGCGACATTTGATAAACCACACGTTCAGTATCAGTGACTACATTTGCGGTCTGGGAACCCACGGATTATTTTCACATCTGCGAATATTTTATAGGGTTATAGCAATATTTTAAGCTTGGGAAGTAGACAAGGGCAAAGCAGGCCGTTACTTAAATTGGAGTTTTGCTGACCACAATTATATTACCCAGATGCGCAATTGAACAGAAAGAAAGCACAGTCAGGATAAACAGAGATAAAAGTATTTCTAGTTTTAAGAATTAATTGTGAGAATGAAAACAGGGTGTGGAAGGCAGATGTTAATAAAATGTAACGGATAAAAGATTATGATGAACAAAGCCCAGAGCTTTCTTTATTTTGTTAATAAGTGCGGTATCTATGGGCAGATGTTTTTCCAGACACAACAGAAAATTTGTGAGAAAGGAAGATCTCTTATAAATTTTCTACAGAGAGCTCCAAAAGATGAAAAGCTGAAACTTCTAATAGTGGGAGGATGAAAGCTAGAACTTAACTATTAAATGTAGGATTAATTTAACTAATGGGCTTAATAGTGAAAAGGGAAAATAAAATAGAACAAAGAATTTATTAAAGGGAAATAATTATTGCATTTATGAAGGGGAAAAGATATGTAGCGATAATCTCCGCTACAAATACCTTAACAGGTTAAATTTTATTGTTGTAATAGCATCCTTCCGTATTATTTTGGCGACATCTTTCATCGGTACGAAGTTTAAACCGAAGTAATAGTGGAATTTTTTCACTATAATATGAAACACGAATAAATTTGTTTGAAAAAGAATGCCGCTTATGTTTGATTTGAGTGAAAATATTAAAAGGAAATTCATTTTCTGCCTTACCACCGTGAACAACATGGCTGTAAATGCTGAAAGTGATTGCACCTGGTAAATGGTATATCGAGCAATAAACATTAAATTTTGTAGTGATTAGAGCAGCATTTTACGTTTATATTTCAGCACATTCAGTTTATATTTCATTATGTTTCTTACTTTGATTTCACTTTCTTGCATTCACTATGAAACTTCAAAGATATTGTCATAAATAAATAACATTTTATGGTGCGCGATTATTTCAAGTTGAGAAAGCGAAAAATGAAAGAACTGGAATTAAAATACCTGCTAAGAAGTTTCCTCTGGGTGATAAGTAATTAATAGATGTACTACTTCAATTTAATAAAAAAATTTAAGTATTAAATATGTATGTTGTTTTATGTTGCAAAAGAAGATATAGTTATTACGTCTACAAATGATAAAAATCTTCACTAAAGTTTCCCAGAACTTTAAATAACCTTTATGCACAGTAGAAAACTACAAACCATGATATTACGTAAAATTTAATTTACTTCCAGTAATGGTGTTTGTTTTGTTAAAGAAAATTACATAACACACTAAACAAGTTTTTTATTATTCGATAAAACATATTTCTAATTAAAAACTTAAAATTTAATTTACTTTCAGTAATAGAGTTTTTTTTGTAAAAAAAAAAAAAAAAAAAAAAAAAAAATATATATATACATAACATGGTAAACATGTTTTTTTATGGTTTGACACAAATACACTTCTATTAAATAAAGGATCTGAATCTGTTAAAGATTTTTACTATATATAAAGAGTATTTTACGTAGAAATGCGAATACAAATCAAAACATATCAAATAATGACTAAGATAGTAACTTAGATTAACTGAAACTGCCTAACAGTCGAAAGTTATTTCGTGTCTGAAACAAATGCGATAAAAATGCATTTTGTCTCAAAAGCAGTATTAAAATTCATCAAAATTTTATTTTATATGTATTTATTTATACGTTTCTACTTTGAATCACAGGAAATGCAATTATTGATGAAATTCAAACTGCTTTTATTTAATTTTTTTGATACTCCCATGTGTTTCATAAATTGTTAAACTTGGTCATAAAATAATTTTATAAAAGTAACACAGTTTTAAATTTTAGATGGGTTATAAGAATATTTACAACTTAATTTTAATAAAAGCCGACAAACTATTTTACTCTTGATAATTATATTTCCATTACTTAAAACGAGTAAAATGAAAAATTCATAACTAAATAAGACATTTTATTATAAAATAAGAACTAAACTTTATGCATTTACCTTTAAATAAAAAAAGAACAAAGGACTTTTTAATCAACCAAAATATAGTACAAATAGGAACGAAAATATCCAACCTCTTCAGAGTCATGCGCTGTTCAAAAATGAATTTCTAACCTTTTGAAATATTAGCAGGAAACTACACCTTAGTATCAAAGTAAGCTGCATTGCAAAGAATACATTGAAATACATTTGCTCAGGCATTAATTATTTGCCCTCGTCTCCACGTTTTAGAGAAATACAAGGTTACCACAAATGAATGACCACATTTCGGAAATTTATATTTACAAATCTATTGCACAGATTGTAATTAGTAGTGACCTAAGAAAATAAAGGGGATTATTCCAAGTTTTATTTTTTAGTTACGAATGTTAGGTGTACCAATCTTTCGTAACAGGAATAACAGCAAATCTTTAATCAAGTTCGTTCCACACATTTCGCAGTTTTGCAGAGTCAACTATTCTTAATACAGTACTGATGCATTAAAACTCTAAATAAGTCCAAATAAGTGCATAATTTACCCAAAGAACTTCTAATTGATAAGAAAGGAAGCTACACTATGAATTGTTCCGCTCGCTGTCTGCAGGGAAGCTTTTCCTTCTTAACTCTAGAATCTAAATATTTGTTTGACAAATTTTAAAACTTTACATTGCGTTAACCGGAAGACGAATACAGATAATTTATACACCTAAAACCAGGTTTTAATATGACTTTAGATTTTTTTTTTTTTTTGTTATACTATTGGGGCTGTTTCCTGGTTAGAAAGCAGCATATTTTTGAGATTAAAAGAATCATTTATAGAATCAACATTTCTTCTGATACAAACGATTTCCATAACTTTTCTCGATTTTTTCATTTCT
The DNA here is from genome assembly GCA_964019185.1 of Maratus speculifer. Lineage (NCBI taxonomy): Eukaryota > Metazoa > Arthropoda > Arachnida > Araneae > Salticidae > Maratus > Maratus speculifer. The sequence goes on from OZ025290.1 coordinate 183,215,754, forward strand.
CATTTAGCAGTTTTCTCAAACCGGAATATGAGTTTTATTTAACTCACAGGTTATCAAAGCTTGAAAGATAATGTGTCCAGAGGTTTGTATGTACGTACGTATGTATAGTGTGTCCAGCAAATAACACCCTGATTTCAAAATTAAATTTCTCAAAAATAAAGATCGATAATAATATGCGGTAAACGGTTTTTTCATCAGTTAAGCTGTAAAAAATATTATACAGAAATTTCAAACAGTGAATATTTTGAAATTGTTTCTGATTGCATATAATGCGTTGATTTGACATTTTTCTTGTTTTAGATTGCCTGCAGAGAAATAATTTTTCAGCTTACAGTGCAATATTTTAAAGATTTTTCGAAGTAAATTTTTAGAATTTCGAAATTTCAAAAATTTAATTTTAAAAAACTATGAAATATGGCACTTTAAGCCGAAAAACACATTCTCTGGCAGCAATTTAAAAGAAGAAAAATGTCAAATCAAAGCATTCTTTGCAATCAGAACCCATTCTTTTCAACATATTTACCGTTCGAAACTTTTGTATAAGATTTTTACAGCTTAACTAATGAAAAAACCGTTTACCGCTTATTACTATCGATCTTTGTTTTTGAGAAATTTAATTTTGAAATCAGGGTGTTATTTGCTATACACCCTGTATGTACCTAACGCGATAACTCTTGATAAAAATTTTCTTATTCCTTCAAGTTTTGTATAGGTTCTTTCTGGTATCGCGTGCCGCTGATTAGTTTTGGGGTTCATCCATTGAGTATAAAGGAGGGCGGACAGACTAATCGCCCGAATTAATTTAAATAAGTCAGTTTTCCGGTTGAAATATTGAAATTTTCTGCACATTTGGATATACCTCTTTATAACATCAGATAAGGCAATTCCCTGGTTATATTTTTTCATTAACAGAGGCGCATGATCTTCACACTCACCTTCGTCAATTGACATGAAATCACAAATGATATCATCTCTTCTTGTTTCGTCTATATGGTACCGCGTTTCTGCAATAACTTGGGATAGAAGAGATAATGCCATATGTAATTTTAATGTCGATTGGCGAACGTGAGTGTGAGTGTGAAAGTAATGCGTCTATGTTAGTCAAAATTAGTATAGATCTGGTGGTTCATTGGCTAAGTCTAAAGTAAAGGAAACGGGAGAGGCGGGAGGGGTTAATTTCCTCTTAATTTATTTTATGAGCGGTATTATTCGTTGCAGTATGAGTATAATATGCAATTAGTGTGAATAGCTTTTGAGATTAATGCCATGTGTTTAATCGGAGACTTTTCTATTATCAGAATGCTATACAGTTTCAATTAAACATTCACATCAATTGATTGTATACATGCAGAATGATTCTCCAAAATATCGAAAATATGTTGATTTTTGTTGTTTTTATTGATATGGAAAGTGTTTTGATGGTGGGTAAATGGAAGGAAATTTATGACACGTTAACACTTATACAGCAGAGCTCAAGTATGTCGAATCCATTTACTGTTATAAAAGTTGTTAAATAATGTTTAATTTTAATTTAAATGTTGAATAAGTAGCTTGATTTTTGTCATTGTTGACTCATATTTATTTTTGGAGAAAAACCTTATTTATTGCTACGATACTAGTTTTTATTTGAAGTACAATAATTTTAAGTACAATAATAGTTTTTATTTCAAGAGTCTGTTTTTTATTAACAGTGAATTTTAGGTTAAGTTATTAGAAATAATGGACTCTGTTCAATCAGTTCACCATCATCCGGTCAGTATAGCATAAAGCTGAAACTAGCAGATGTCCCCACACTTAATTTACGTCTTAAAAGGTCAATAATTTGGTTAGTATTAGTGGATGCAGCTTATTACGAATCCCCACTAAACAGAACAGTGCACAGTCTGAATTTTGAATAGCGGGACTGTCCTGTATTTATATTATATTTTTGTGGATTATAGAATATTTATGCTTTTGTAATGTACAATTACCTCTCACTTATACGCTCTGAAGGAATAGATTTAAAATCGCGCATAACTGAGAGCCGCTCATAACTGAGAGGTTATTGATGTAGCAATATTTATATACATTATAAGAAAGAAAAACATAATGAAATATAAGAATTATGATTTAAGACATTTTATAAAATTCAAAAGCAGTAATATTTGTATATCGTACTACACTTTCACTATAAAGTTTAGTTTAAACATACAATAAGCTTAAAATTCAATTTTACATAAAAAGAGATATACTTCGAAAAAAAATGCTAATTAGTATTGTTTAAAGAAGTCATCAATGATCGTTTGCTTTTGCTTAGGCCGTGTTTCTACAACGACCTTTTCTAATGCATTAAAGTACGTCATTGATGCCTCGTCAGAGTTTTGAAGGTAACATCTCAAAGTGTCCAGGGATTCTAAAAACAATAGCATAAGATGTGACAAATTCCCATAAATAACAGAACTTTTCCTTCATTTCTAAAAAAAGTTCGATTTCATTCAGAATTCTTTCATTAGAATATGGGAATTTCTTCACTTTTTGAGACATTGTGATTTCTTGATTTTACCGATCAATATTGCGGTAAATTTTTTGATTTAACCGCATTGCAACATAAAAGCACAGGGACTCTTTCTTGACAGTGTTTGCCACCATGATATTTATATACTATAAAACCCAGCATTTTGTTTAGTAAAAGACGGTAAAATAAATCTCTTTCATCACAGTTAAAATTGTTCTTAAACTTAGTTTTGAATTACTTTTGAAAGATCTACGATCCAATTTATTAACAGTTGAATCTGAAGCAGCAGCGCTTTTACCATTCAGACAATGATTTGTTAAACCGTGAAGCCAAAAAAAATTCGATTCCCAATTTTGATGACAAAGTGAGTGCCTTTTCTTTAATTAACTCATCACTAATGGGTAAATAAGACGCTTTCATCTCTTTTAACCATTGATTTAAAGTGGTTTCTAAAATCTCAAATTTTCCTTTCTGAATTATTTAACTATTCTTCGCTTGTGTAGAATATTCACGGTTTATCTTTTTTTTTGATCGCGTCCTTGTTCTTTATAATCCCTCTGAGCGCTGATTCTGGAAAATTCAGTTTTTGAGTTAAATTTATTTTTTACACTTTAGGATCATTTCCTTTCAAATTTCCTTTCAAATTTGGCCCTAAAAGCATATCAGTTTTAGATATGTAATTCTTTAGATTTTATTCAATTTGGATATCCAGATACAATTAACATTATTAAGCATAAATTGATAGCTATTTAAAAATTATAATTAATATTAATTAATATTTATTATTTGTATTAACTAATATTTAATACTTAATATTTTATTTTTATTTATTTTTTATGTAATAATTAATTTAAAAAATATTAATATTTTATTAATATTAATAGTTATTATCAATAATTTAAATTTAGGTTTAAATATACAAAACATAAAAGTTTCATCTAATATTTCACTTTTTTAAAGCTAAAAAAAGGATTTCATGTTGCATTTTAAAATATTAAATTAAACAAAGTCTCTTAATTGTACTGGAAGAAAATCTACATTCTGATTTAAAGAATTACAAGAAACGTTTTTGAATATTACAATTGGTGAAAAAAAAAAAAAAAAGAAAAAAGAAAAAAAAAAGATACAATCATACTTGACATTTTTTTCTCATTATGCATCCCGTTATTATACGTATTAAATAACAAAATATAAAGGCTAAAACACAGAAACAAAAATTAGAAATTTTATGTCTCTTTAACATTGGCTTCTATCCAAACATCTATTTGAAGTAAATTTGAAAGATTCAAAGGAAAAATAACTGCCCATAAATTAAAGTTCTTTTATGAATTTCAAAAAAAACATCTTTCTGACATCTGTAATTGCCTGACCTTCCCATTATTCTAGTAAAATATATATATATATTTTTCTTTTAAGAGGTTCCAGGACAAAATATCTCCATTTAAAAACTTTTATCACATTAAAATTTTCTTTGTATTTTTCAGTTTAAAATGTCTTTTAAATCATGTTTCTGTCTTAATTATTATAGGACGTATTAAAGTTTTTATCGTTTTTGTTTATTTTCAATATCTAGCTTTTAAAAAGTGGTTGTCATTGAAGTGATTTCTTGAGATAATGCGTCTTTCTTCATGATGGGTTTATCACCTTTTCTCGTATTTTAATTGTTATAAGAAAGGATCTGTTAAAGAAAAATGATTCAAAATTTGGAGCATATGTTTATCAATTGTGTTACTTCAGTTTTGATTCTGCACATTTAAAAATAATATTTAATTTTGAAAATTGGATTTTTTTTAATGTGACATATTTTTTTTTATCATTTCTAGATTTTGTTTAAATAAACATTTTTAAAACGCTGAATCACAATTATATCTTAAATAATATGTAAATAATATTTAATAATAATAATATTTATTATCTGAATAATAATTCTGAATAATATTTTCAGTGATAACGGTTTTAATTTGTTCCATATTTTAATAAATTTTAAATTAAGAATTTTTTTTTAAGAATCTGAGAAGTTTTATGATGAGATTTTGTTTAGAGATAATATGGTTAACCCTCAAAAAATTCTAAATTTTATCTCAATAAATAAAAATTATTTTTAAATGCGTCTCCAACTTCCTTAAATTGAATAAATTTATTTTCCATTTAAAATTATCTGGTCAATCAGGGCCATTTTATGACACAATTCTAAACCTTTCACTGTCACTTTCGGTCGTTTGATTCTGAAGCTGCTCGGATGTGTCAATACCAAAACTTTCTTCTATCTCATACATGTTAATGTTTCAAAATTAGCTATCACGGAGAAATAAAATGCAATCTATGCCCATCATCAGGATTCTAAAGATATGAAATTCCGTGCATTAGTTTTTGAGGTATGACTGTCACTAAAATCATGTAAATCCTATAAAATGTGGCTAGCAGCGCCCAGTAATGGGCGATGAATTTAGTCAACAAATTGTGTTAATGTTTATCTAAATCATAAGTTACATGAAAATTATTTCATTAGTATTTGATACAGAAGCTATTGCAGAAATTATGAAAAACGGATCTTTGCAACACCACCTGTAGAGCGATTTACACTAATTAATGTCAATGAAATAATCAATTCATGTCAAGGACTGAAATAATCTGAAGTTTCGTAAAATTTTTTGCAGTAGTTCATGAGTTAGAGTTATTGCAAAAATCGCGAAAAATGCAGAACAGCAGTACTACTTGTGAAGCTATTTCCACAAAATTAAAAAAAAAACGTCAATACATGTCAATGACAAACCGAATCTGATGAAAATCAGTGCATTAGTTCTGGAGATTTAGAGAATGCAAAAATTGTGAAAAATGATGTATAGTAGCGTCACCTGAGGGTGATTCACACCAAAAACTAATCAGCACCAATTTTTATCAATTACTAATTAAATATAAATTTTTATTTAATTGTGTGGATTAATTTTTGAAGTAAATTACCGAAAATATTTGAGTCATATACTGACCCTTAGAGTGACAGAATGACAAAGTGACGGACAGATTAACAGACATTTTGTAAAAAGCATGTTTCTCGTGATCTGCTAAAATGTGTAAATCCGTCGAAAACAAGAATATGAAAATTTTCACGAATCCAATACTTTATTTTTATTGTAAAAATAGAAGAAATTAAAAATACTATCAATTGTTTTTTATTTCTTCGGTTTATTTATGGATTAAAAAAGTATTTCACGTTATAAAAATAAAGGTAGATTGGCCTCTGATATGAGAAGATTTTTGGAATTTAAGGTAGACCATATTTTTAAAAAAGTCGTTACAACCGCTTAATTATCTCGATCATGATTTGAAGGAACAGTTCAAGTTACTTTTTTAAATTTTAAAGTGTTTAATTACCACCATTTTCTTCTTTTTTTTACATGTGTAATTGGTTTTATTCTTTCCGCATATTATCTAGAATTAAAAAGGGTGAATATTAATGATTAAGCAATGTGTTGGCAATCAAACAATCTCATTCAAAAATAAAAAAAAATCACCTGCAGTTTTGGGGCGTGATGCTTAATTGTTTAAGATCTAAGAAAATGAAATGCCTGAAGGAAATATTTTCAACGATTATTATTCACAATTTTTTTTATCATTTTGCCTGAATTTGAGGATTTCATTCAAGCGTCTATTAAAATGCTTAAAAAATTTACTACAGTATTCCCTTCTATAATTTATTAAAATATAGTTAAGGAAGAAACACCATAAACAAGTTACACGATACACTTAAATCATGTTTTCATGAGTTTTTTGCAGTAAATTTGTTATGGTATAACACCTATTAATTAAAATAATTAAAAAAGGTAGTTTACAATCTTGACTGATTAAATTCATATGTTTTTTGTTAATATTTACAAAGCTTGTTTAAAAAGTGTATTTTTGATTGTTTTAATGTTATTAAAATTCTGCCATTTTTTAAACCATTTTGGTCTACAAAGTAAACTTTTCAATTTATCTAAAAATCTTATAACCCAGTTTCGATTTTTTTCTTTTTTACAATGTAGTTTCAATATCATTGTGATAAATTATTTTACTTCGATTATTTTTTTTTATGAAACGAAATTGAATCATAATTATTCTTAAAAAATACATAAGATTTAATAGTTACTTTTAAGGTAATTTCCAATCTACATACACCATCGTGCAGTGCAATAACACCACTACATATAATTACAATTCTTGTTTTATTTAAACATCTGTATATATTTACAATGTATCCTTCTTAAATAATAACATATTAACTCAATACATTCAAAGATTTAAGCTAAATTTTATTATAAGTTTGAAATTATTCATATCCCTACCTTTATATAGAAATTATTTGTAATTCAAAAACTTTAATTAAATGAATATTGCATTTAAAATCAATGCAGAAAATCCCTTTAGATTGTACAATGTATAGAAAACATGAATGAAACTTTGTAAGAGTAACACATGAATATTTCATGACATTGCCATTTGTTCTATTTTTATTCAAAATAAATATTTAAATACCCGATATCTGCAAGAAATTCTTGCGGTATTTTGTGTTGCCAACTAACATTCAAATTTAAAGTGTTGTTTCTATTAGTTATTCAGGAGAGCCGCTGATATTTTGTAATGTATAATTAATGTTGATAACATTAATGTTAATGTAATAAATAGCTCATTCAGTAAATTCGGGTCATGCATATTTAAATTTGTGTTAAATATAAATTTGACACATTGGTCTACTTGAGATTTTAAATTTTCCTCTGCTTCATATACTAGAAAATATTCGAATAGAACATAATTGTCGTTGTCTTCCACTTTTATAGAGTAACATTTGAAAGAAAAAAAAAGAACGAAAAATTATACTTCAAGCATAAATTATGAAAAACTGTCCAACACATTCAGAATAATGTAACAAAACTGCATCGTTTATTAAATTAAAATATTATATCTGACACAACAATATAAAACACATTTTCTATTATACAGAAAGTAACTTGTAGTAAACTTACCCAACGTATATCAGTTTTATTATATGCAAAATAGTTTAACATAGTTGAAATTTGTCGCAAATCATGTCAACCTCCTATACCTTAATATATTAGAAATATTTTGTGATGTCTATTAAACGAATAATGAATATTACTTGTGTGACATATTCTACAAAATTTATATTTTAGTGCCTTTATGCATGCATATTAATTCCATCATATTTCGATGGCTGTAGCAACATTAAAAAGCACTTGAAACTAATTTATCTTATCAGTCGTAATGTAATGGTCAGTAATGTAATGGTCAGTAATGTAATCAGTCGTAATGTAATCAGTCGTAATATAGTGTCTTTTCACTGTCTCTGTATTTAAACTATTTGTACGAATTTACTAAAATTTGAAATAAAACAACAAAATTCTGCAACAAACATATATCAGATATTTCAATAGATTTGTTTGCGTACTATTTGTACTGTTATTCGGACAGGCGACAGACATATAAGGGCGATCAGACAACAGCTATAGGTGCTACGTATTTATATAATTACGAAAGCACCTAAAACTGTTAAATTTAAAAATGCATATCCAAACTGAAAACGCATTCAGAACAATTATTGCTCAAAGATATTATTGTAACTGATTTCTTTTGCGTACGCCTGTAGATGGATTAAAAATGCTATGAATATCCCGTTCTATGGCAATCGTAGTGAAATTCACTGATTTATATCAGTGTAAATGCATTTGTAACATCGTTATATCTTTAAAATATACTGCAAACGGTCTTTTCCCATAGAGTATAATTTAATTGAATCATTTTTGCATGCCCCTGTAAATGAACTGTTAATATCACATGTTTCATATACAAGACCAAAGATGCCTATGTGACCTTAAATAAGTTTTACCAATTGCAAGAAAATCCGAGTATATTCATGAGAGTTAGAGCGTGGAGAGACGAACAGGCAAACCGAATGCATAAGCTCTTCTACTTTGTTGGAAAGTAATAAAAATATCATCGATACATATTTTATTCATGATTAAATTATGTAATACAAAATTTTATTAAGCATGTAATTTTGACAAATGTTTTCTTTATATGTAGCCTAAATAATTAACAATAGTTACTTCTGTTGTTTGTAATATTTTTCAAAAAAAATGCAATAAGTTTTAACGAAATATAGTTTTCTTTGCTTTACATCTCTTAAAAAATGCATGTGTCAAATATTATTATGATTATCTACCTGAAACAGAAAAACTAATAATTTTCAACATACAGCATTTTTAAAAAATATTTAGCCACCTAGTGGTTAACACTTAAACTGTATACACTTATACACTTAAACTGTAAAATATAATGTTAACCTTTTGCCTTCACATTCCCCGTATTATTAGGCGTCTTCATTGTTTGTGGTGTCAAAAATTTGTTTTTGACACCAGTAATAAAGGGAAATAAAATTACTTGATTAGAGCGTTTTTGATATTGTGTATTCGAAAGTAACTTGTTCTGAAAAAGGGTAAATAAAATTTGTGCAGAGATTTTGGAATAGGAAGGGTTAAAATTATGAACATTACTGAAAGTTGGGATGATATTATAGGTAACATAATGGTTTATAAGATATGTTCTATAATGGTAGTGGCTAATTATTATTTATAATAAATAACATATCGTTTTATACGTATTATAACTCTGTATGAGAAGTGATTGTAGTGTATGTATTAACTGCTATACATTACACTTAGTATAATAAATAGAGACAATCAAATATATTTATTCATTTTTTTTAATTTTATATTTTGTTGAAATTGATGAAAATTCTCTAAAGTTCTTAACCATTTCATGACTTCTGAGAGTGAAGTAGAGAATGAGAATTGAGAATGTCTGAATTCAAGGGTACTGGGTACTCTTTATGTATTGAAGTATACAATAAGATAAATTTTCCAACTTTTTGCTAAAAAAATTATACACCCGTAGTATAATGAGTCAAATCACTGTATTAATACCAATATCTTGATGGAATTTAAACATTTTATTATTAATGTAAATTTAAAACTCTGCAAATAGATACTTAAAAATATATACCGGGTGTCTCAAAAATGACTGATGGATTTTAAAATTCAATAACATGCAAACGGTGACAGCTATTTAAAAATTTTTTGCAGGAGTGTTATGTATAATGTGAGGATTTTTTTAACGTAATTTTTTATTTTATTTCGAATTTCAAACGATAGGTGGCGTTGACGACGGTTGAAGGCCTGGTCGACGCTTTACTCAGCACTGATCATCTGGCCTTAAATCGCCGTCAGCGCCACCTATTGTTTGAAATTCGAACTAAAATAAAAAATTACGGTAAAAAAACTCCTGACATTATACATAACACTCCTGAATTTTATTTTTTTACATAGCTGTCACCGTTTGCAAGTTAATGAATTTTAAAATCCATCAGTCATTTTTGGGATACCCGGTATATTATTTATTTATTATTTACCTCAGATCTCTTGGACACACTCGCATTCATTTTTAAAGGTCAAAATGAAGACAATTCTTAAGAAATAGAAGACGTTTTCTATTGAATTTTTTTCTATTGAATATTTCTCGAACTATTCAAAAGCATTTAATAATGAAGCAAAATTTTCTTTGTTATTTTTAAAATCTTAATTTGATTCCAACTTATTTTTTTTTGTTGTTATTTTGCATTGCAATTAAAAATCTAATTCTGTGCGAAATTTTTAGTTTATTCCATTCATTATTAAAAAAATTTTAAAATGTGTCTCACCATTTTAACAACAATAACATTTCTTAAATTATCACTTATAAATTAAACATAAAAAATTAAATGATGGGATTCATTTATTTTAAGAACAACGTTAATGAATTTAATTTTACAAAATAGTGCTTCCATTTGCAAATTTCATTTAAACTTTTTTGTATGATGATTTTATTTTCTTATTTTCATTTATGTTCTTTCAAATCATTTGATTCTTTAAATTATGTTGTATCCGAAACATTATTTCTAAAATTATTCCTTTTTCATTCATTATAGAAAACTATGCACACTAAATTGGCAACAAAGGATATAAAAAGATGATTTAAGAATGTAATTTGCAGGTTTAATTTCTTTTTTTGAAGAATTCGCTTTGAATGACCCTATACAAATTTTGAAACGTTACAAAGTTTATTCTTTCTTTATAAAACAACGAGAATTTAAATATATCGATTAAACACATCCATTAATTTCGTGTTCAGATTAATTTGTTAATTTTACAGTAAAAAGAAAATCTTGCTTTCAGTAATGATTGCATATAATCTGCACAAATCTTTATTTTTTAAAGTATTATTTACTTAGTATATTAGATAAATTTAAGAGAACCTTGAAAAAAGTTGAGATATTTAAAAACATTTTTAATTAAAAATCATTCAACCATTACCAAACAAAAATGCGATCTTCCTTTGTGTTGAAACATGCTTCATATTTCTACTTTCGTTTATGCAAAGAAAATCTATTATTAATGTTCTTCTATTCAAACTATAGATTTAAAAAGTAATCTAATACATATTATTTTTGTAACACAAATATATCAATCGATATTACAGAAAAATTACATTATTAACCTATAGAAAAAATAAAATAATGGTAGGAATTGAAACTCATTGTTAAAGAACAATAACATGCCATGCGCATCATAAGCGTTTACATATTACGTGAGAAACCGTTAGAAATTTTTAATCAAAAGAATTAATATGTATGTTACTTTAAACTTTCTCTAATCACGTATATGCTTCAATTGTTGAAAATATGTCTAATTAATTTTGAATGAGAATGAAAAAATTGTAAATGCGTTGAAAATACTTTGTGTGTTGAAAGATTTTGATATAAAAAATCTTTTAAGTGTGAATTACAAAAAGTAAAAAGTATTCATATGTAATTCCAGATACGTTTAAAAAACTAATGTTTTAGTACTTTAGAATAAATGAAAATAAGTTTAATATTTATACTTTCTTTTACAGAAAGAGAATTTATTATTAATGCTGTTCTACTCACTATAGATTCAAAAATAATCTAATGCATACTATTTTTGTAACACAAATATATCAATCGATGATAAAGAAAAAAATTATTTCTTAGCATATTGAAAATACAAATTCATGGTAGGAATTTAAACAATCATGTTTATGAACAACAACATATCATGCTCATCATAAAAGTTTACATAGTACAAAAGAAACTGTTAGAAATTTTAAATCAGAAGAATTAATATTCACGTTGTATTAAACTACCTTCAATTGAGTACGTTCTTCAGTTGTTAAAACGTGTCGAATAGTTTTGTGTAAGCATTAAAAAAATGTAAATGCGTAGAAAATATTTTGCTCATTCAGAGATTTCGAGATAAAAAATATTATAAGCGTGAATTATCAAAAGTAAAAGATATTCAGATGGAAATTAAGATATGTATAATAAGTAAATGTATTTTTATAAAATCTACAATGCGTCTCTTATAGGAAATAGCTTGCGATATATTTATACTTTGTTTACTCACAAAAATTAGATCTATTGCAGTTTTTGAGTACAAATAAATATATATACGCTGAACATTTCTTAGCCTACTTTCCAAATTATATTTTTGTTAGGATTAACAAGAATCCGCTTTAAATGATGTTTTTAACATTAATTAGAAATTGATGTAGAAAAGAAACGGACAGAATTAACTGGAATTACGTCTAATTCTAAGAGGCATTAAAGTGAGTTTGCTGTATATATAAGAACAAAATTATTAATGTGTAATTTCGCATTGGTAGTAGTAAGAAGAAAAAGTCGTTAAAATGCTGTTGGAATTGAATCAGGCATCAAGCAGCTCAGTCGTTCTGTTAGGCCTAGCTAAAACACATAAAATTAAAATACTCTGCTCATAAAAATTTGTGGAGCAATAAAAAAAATTAAGAAAACCGTGCGAGACAGCCATGTTTTGTCATAAAATGGATAGTACATACGTAATCAATGCATAATACAAAAAAAGGCGCAAAATTTTAAAAATTAATCTTTAATTTTTTGAAAAAGTGAAAAAGCATAATAAGATGATTTACAGAAATAATTTGATTAGATGTAAATGAGAAAAAAAAGTATTGTTTAGAAATGATTCAAAAATGTTAGTATGATATGTGATCTCCTCGAAGAGCTAAAACTGCTGCACACTTGCTTTCCATGGATGCGATGATGTCATCTATAAGATTTTAAAGAATAATGTTCCATTCCTCAAGAAGTGCAATCTCCAAATCTCGAACAGTTAAATCATGCCTAGATCTCGGAGCAATGTGTCGTCCGGGCATCTCCCAAACATACTCGACCGGGTTCTAGGCGGGAAAGTACGTTCCTCATTCCATATGATGCATTGTTTCAGCTCCAAGCAAATTTTCAAGAGGACGAGCTGTATCCGGTCTGGAAATATCATGCTGTTAAAGAAAGGTACTCCAAAGACTGCAGAGTAAGATATAACGTGTTTTTTCAGTAACTCGTCTGCATACATTTAGCACGTCAAAGTACCATTACGAATAATACGCAAGTCCATACGTCCATCTGTGCTGATTCTGACCCATACTATCAAAGCACCTTGTCTGTATTCTGACCTTTCACGAACGAATGTTGGGTCATTTTGAGCGCCCGTTTCTCTTCATATCAAAACACGACGGGTGTCACATATCAGACTGAATCTGTATTCATCTGTAAACAGTACTTGGCTCCAATTATATTGCTCATAATCTCGTTGGTCAGCAGACCATCTTTTTCGAGCTGCACGGTGGCTTCAGGTCAACGGAATGCAGACCATTGTCCTACGTGCGTAGAGACTCTCGTGATAAAGCCTATTGCGTGTTATTTAGCTGGACAATCTTTGTCTTGTTGCCAAGAGCGACTGTCTTAGCAGCTGAGTATCATTATAATTTTTGTTCCGGCGAACTGTTAATAGTATATACCGGTCAACAGTTGCTGCAGTGGCGCGAGGCCGACGTTGTCCTAGTCGGCATCTAACATTCCCTGTTTCTTAATATTGATTTCACAGGCTTACAACGACACTTATCGCGACTCTTAGAACGGAGCGTCCGACATACTTCGTTGTGTTTGCCCGGGATCAAGTCTGCCTTTAATGTGTCATGCCATGAATTCTGGTAAATCACGTTGTTGAGACATTTTCAAGGCACCCTCTTTCAATAATAATAATAACAAGTAAGAAAAACCATGCTTTAAGCATAGATTGTGATGCAATTTCCAACACTTCATAAAATCTTCAACAAAACTTCATTATTTAGGAATATGAGGATATATATACCCAAGCCAAATATACCCAAGTATGTATTCCAGTACTTTTGAACAGCCATGTATTTCATCTGTCAGTTGATATAATGGGAAAATTTAGTTTAGCAACAAAAAACCTAGTAGCTAGAAATTTCTTTTCCAGCAGTTTATACTAATAGATTAAATCATTCTAGAATACTTTTGTTCAGCCCTGTAGCCCTTGTACCTTTATTACACGTCAGCATTCAGCTAAAATTTATTATAAACTAAAACTTTTTTAAAACAACTGAAATCACATTCTTATAAATATCATTCATAGATCGTCTATGTACCGAATTCTTCGCGTGGCCCTGTATATCATTTTATCTATATTCTGCAAACATTTCTCAGCAAATTGAATACAGTTCAGCGTAAAAATGCATATCTTATTTAAGAACCACCTTTAAGTAATTTATTTTCATATTCACTAACGTTGGCAAACTCTTTTGGTTAGCCTTGTATATCAACTAAAGCATTTATACACACCGTGTAATGTGCATACATTTAGTGAAACCTAAACGCGCATATCAAAATTAAAATACATTCCATCCATCCATCAGCCATCATAGGATAGATATTCAGTACTTCCGAAAGAATATACTATTTGAAATCTTTTGTATCGCCTTGTAAATGCTATGTACTTCATATTATACAAGACAGTATCGTATAATTTGTATTAAGCTTCAGTGACATACATCAATTTTACTATGCATGAAACAGTTTAATATATTTAAAATATGTCGCACACAATTCCCCCCTTTACCATTTTCTAATGAAATTCTTTTGTGCGTCCCTGTAAATGAATAATAGCTATACTTTCACTGCAAATTTTACACAATGCATATTTTAGTGCACTTTGTGAATCCATATAAATTTGAATACGTTTGACCGGGTGTAACACTTTTAAAATTCATTTGAAACGATTTTTTCCCATAGGCCGTAATGTATCGGAAAACTTTTGACTATCCCTGTAAATAAAATAATCATGATAGAAACTTCATTTTCAATAGGGTTCGCACTAGGGTAAACATCAATAACGTATAAAAATTTCAAAGCAATCCAAATATATTTACGGGAGTCCGGCCAGACGGACAGACAAACCGAATGCATAAGCACTTTTCAACTTTGTTGGAAAGTGCTAATAAGCTGAGTAATCAAATTTCACAGTTAAGGCAATGAAACAGGCGTTTCTGCAACATCCCGATTTCTGCCCTTATGTTGTTTTTCTGTTTTTGACGTCATGAACTTTGATTTGCATATCAAGTTTTCTTCTCCTATTTCCTGCTACGCTTCAAATTATGGATGATCTATTTTATGTTACTTACCATTGTAAGTATTTTCGTAATTCCGTTAAAACCATGTGCCTCCTAACTGCTTTGGGCAGTGTAGAAAAAAAAAACTTGGCACGCAAATAAACAATGAAGAAACTTATATGCGCAAAACAGTGATTTTTTTTTAAACGTGTAGTTTTTGTTTTTATTAATAACAAGGTAGAAAACGTCGACTTTCAACGTAAGTAAATGTTTAAAAAGGAACTGTTTCGTTGATCTATAATAAATCTACAAAATTAGTAACAATAAAAAATGCACCATATATTGGTAAATTTGATTCTTAAACAAATGATATTTAACTTAAAATTATAAAAAATATTACTTTTATAAAACTCAGTTGTCGAAATTGTTTAAATTAAACTTTAAGGGGACAAAGGACCTATAAAATCTTTTTTTTTATTTTAAAAATTGCGCTTTAAATATTATTTAATGGTACATTATATGCATTATAACATATATTTATCACAAAAAAATGTAAAAAAAAATTTTTTTTTTTGAAAAAAGTGGGGAAATTTGTGTAATATTTTTAACGAGAACTTTTCAAAATGTCCCATGCGCATTCCATATCAAAGAAAATCTCCAATATTGTTTATATAAGTTTGGTTTACATAGATAAATAAAACTGTGCATGGAATTTCATATACCTGAATATAAAGCTAGAAAAAAAATTATTTCTAATTTTGTAGGAAATTATGAGCATTTTTTAATCTATTTTTGCAATAAACAACGTACAACTTTTACAATTATTTTTATTTTCAAAAAATCATGCACAGTTTTATGACATATATTGAGATGAATAACTATAAAAAATTTCAAAGCATTTAAAGAAAAAATAATGCGCATGGAGCATTTTGAAAAGTTCGCGTTAAATTTAAATTATTACAAAAAATTCAATATTTTTGTCAATTTTTTTTTACATTTTTGTGATAAATATGTGCTATAATGCATACAATGTACCCTTCAATAATATTCAAAGTGCAATCTTAAAAATATAAAAAAAAACATGATTTTGAAGGTCCCTTGTCCCCTTAATCGTACATCTATGTATTAAAAAATAATAAAGATATGTTATTAGGATAAAGTTATCAATTAAGGTTCTTATGCTTAGTATTCCAAGAGGAAAAAAAGAAACATTTATTTCACTTTGACTCAACCATAGAATATTTTCCTCTTGAAATCTATATCCGACATCATTTTCACCATATCAAAATTTACATATGCCCATTTCATATCTATATTCACCCTTATTTTTAAAAATTGGTATTTTAATTTGATCATTTTGAAATTATTTAAATTCAAAACTTGAAGTCTCGATGGTATTAGCTGAAACACATACTAAACTATTTGTATGATTTCAAGTGTAAATGAAATCTTGTAAATGAAAACAAAATTTACCGGATTTTATCACAAACGATATTCTTGACACAGTATCTTAATTTCAATTTTTTTAACTTTTAATGGGAAAATGGTAACATAAAGATGCATTAATCTGCTATTATTCCTTTGCTTTTGATAGAAATGAGTACTACTGTTGCCACAATTAGAAAAACGATATTAAAAACTACAAAAACACATTAATATTTCAAAAACAAATTAAGATACAGTTTTTAAACAAATTGTATTAAAAATTACATTTTTTCCCTATACGACGGCGTAAAAATTGAAAATGTGCGATGTTTAGAAGTTTAAAAATTTACTGTAGTAAAAACTGCAAAATCGAAATTGCATTTCAAATTTCAAAGTGCTGCCATTCGCAAAATGACGCATGCGTTGCGCAGAGATACGTTTGGCCCTTATATTATAGATAGAATAATGCGTCATTCACACTAGTACCTCCTTCCTCCCCCGAGATAAAATAACAGGGGAGGAAAGAGAACTCAGTGCTTAAACTATTTCTTAGTATTTCAAAATGGATTCTCTATGGATACTTATAATATACTTATAATTTAATTAACACGATACTAAACATTACAACCCTAAAGAATATTTGACGGTTTATCCCCTATTAAGGACCAACGGAAAAGGCCTTGAAGTTTAGTTTTTAATTTATAAAAACGTTTTATAATTTTATAAATTAGTTTCTCTTTTGAAAAAAAAAAACAAAAAACAAAAAACGTTTAAATATAATTCTAGACTATCAATATGTGAGTTAAAAATTGTTTAGAAAATTCCAGCTTTACACAAAAATACCGTATTGACTTAAATAAAAGAAAAAAATTAAACTTTTTAAAATAATAAAAAAATTAACTATTTTTATTAAAAAAACATAATTAACACTTTGAGGGAAAAGCTGCTGTGTTTCTGTAATGTTTAAATCCCACATTAATCTAGCCCCAAAAAAAAAAAAAAAAAAAAAAAACCTAAGTAAAGAAAAGTAATATTTTAGTCTTTATTTTTATATTATAAAAGTAAAAGTTTATTAACAGTTTCTTGTGTGGATCTTAATTAAAAATTTGTTGGTCTAAGGTATGTTCCACCGTCCCTTCGGCGGTTAAAATAGCAATAATACTTTTATTTAGGAAATTATAACTTGACCGTAAAAATAGCTAAATATGAAAATTCAAGATGAAATTTGTGCAATGGTATAAAAAAGTTTTCTATTTTAATGAATTATACATTAATTTTATTGCTTCTATAATTGAGTTCTGAACAATATTAAATGTATATAAAGTAATATAATCATGCCGTTGGCTACATAAATTAATTGAATATACAAACAGAATGAATGGATTTTCCTTTGAAGTCATTGCCTACCGTGAACGAAACAAAAGACTCTTTCAGTGGATTTTTAAAGATGATTAAAAGGAAGAGACTGCAGGTGAGTTTATTAAACGAGAAGCACTCCAGGAAATTAATCAATCAAACATACCTGACTTATGAAGAAAAAAAGGCACTCTTCTTTCATTAAAGTTTCGGTGATTTATAATCATAAAAAATTATGAACAAATAAAGTATATTGAATTTAAGCGGTTTTTATTCTTTACTAAAATGATACAACTATTCATTAAGAATCTGGACTATAATGTCACATATACAGAAAGTTCAGAAATGAAGCATTCGTATTTTGGCGGGTCAGATTTTTCGTTCACTTGCTAAATAACGCTTTTTACCGTGACTAAGCGATTTGGCAAGTGGCAAAGAAAACACTACTGCTAAGGGAACAAAATTTTTTATGTGCTTCTCAATTTGCCTATATAAGTCTTAGACTAAATATCAGAGGAATAAATCTGATGTTTTTAGAGAGTACTAGTACCTATCCTTTCCGCAAAGAAAATATCTGCTTTCAGCTTCTTCAGTCATTAGGGATACTAGGGTCTTCTTGTTAGCCATCGTAACCATACCATAGGGTAAGGTCACGAACAAAAACTTCAATGATTTCTATAATATCTATAAAATGTAATGTTTTAAATCACACATAAGGTTGCAAACTTTAACAAGAAATCAATTTATAACGAAAATCAATTTATAGTAAAAATCAACAGGTGATTTTTGAACAATTAAAAACCACGGCATCTTCACCCAATCTGCTCCAACTCAACTTGCGCCTAGAATGATAATTTAAAAAAATAAAAATATTGAGATCTAGGTGCATTGTAAAATAAATCCGTTAAATTTACAGGAAAAACTTCTCGCAGCAATGGTGCTTATTTTACAGTCTTATTTTACTGCAATTTTTACACAAAAAACTACTGACAAAATTGTGGTAAATCTAAAGGATTTACCACATAAAGGATTTTACAGTGTGCAATAGCCGTTGCACTATTACGTAAAAACGCTTGAATAGAAAATTGATTAAGATTCTATATATGAACTAATGTAATACGGAATTAATAGGAAAATATTTTAAATAAGACATCAGCACCATGACGACTAAAAATCAATGCACATCATGGAATATCATTTAATTTATTACATATGATTCAATGGAATGGAGAAAACTTTTCTTAATTTTATCTTTAAAGTTTTGATTCTACTGAAAAAAAAAGAACATGAAATGGCTCTACAAAATTCTGCCAGAATTACATATATTAAATTTCAAACCATTCGATAGAATATTTTTTACCTGTTATATTCGGACAGACGGAGAGACAGACGACGACTATAGATGCTATGTATTTGTATAAAGTACGAACGTACTTAATAAATACTACATAAGTGTACATTCTATTGCGTCTTATTTGTGTTTTACGATCCAATAAAACAAAACATATCTAGAATAGTATATGTTGATAGGCTCGGGAGAAGTCTAAAGAAAAAACACCATAAAAAAGCTTTTAAAAATAATAAAATTGCTAAGTCCACGAAAATGTTTGTGGATTTAAGAAAAAAATTATTTTATGCATGCAACAAGTTTATAGGAATTGCTTCCACTGTAACACAAGTATAATATATACGTGACATCTCATAAAATAAATAGGGAGAGGGAGCAAGCAAAAGTGCTTGCTCCCTCTCCCTCCCGCATTCCCCTTCAGTCGTGCCGCTACATTCATTGTGGACTCACGTCTTTTTTGCGCCTGACGAAGAAAGACTAAGTTCTTTCGAAAGGCCTTGCGCAGTTAACTTATTTTATGGTGTTTAAAGAAGTTTTTTTTCATTTCAATTGTGTATAACACCAGTTTCAATTTTATACATTGTCATGCGAAGTTTCGGAAAAAATTCTTTGCGCAAATAAATGGCGTGTACTAGGTTGTTTAAGCGCCTGAAGTTTTAGGATAATTCCTCGTGTATTTTTATAGATTTTTTTACAAAAATCATGAGAGCAAATGACCGACCGACCATCATAAACCATGAACAAAAAGCTACCAAGTTTATAAAACTACTCTCATATATTTGGGAACGCATTTATTTTGTCAGTATCTTTTTTGCTGGATGCGAACCTTGTATACATATCCGATTACGAAATTTGATGCAGATTATAAATTCAGTCCACAAAAATTCAAAATTAAATCAATAGATCATAGTTTTAAATAAAGACTAACTATAGAATGCTTTGTACTTTTTCGGTTTGTACTCTCACAAATGACAAGATGTAAGAAATTAATTACAAAATCAATAAAACAGTAGTTTAAATTTATAAAGATAAAAACATATACAGGGTTCCCGCTTGTCCGTTTTTTGAAAGCTAATAATGAAAGAAAAATTGGTAGTAGATTTCTTCAATAATCACAAGAAAACAGCTATTCTGTGTAATATCTACGGAATTTATAAGAGGATTTTTCTTAGAGAAAAATGGTGTTATAAAAGGACCAAGGGGCCTTGCATAACCATGCATATCTATTCTCTTAAATTTTATTTAAAAACGACAATGGGATGTGAATTAGTTTTTAAAATCTGGAACATATATAGATTTTTATTTTCCAAACAGCTATGAATAATTAAAGAAAAAAATGAAAGTAAGCAAAGTGATTTGTCTGAAGATAAAGTAGGGGAAGATGGGGATACTTGAGCCATTTTTTGAATTTTAATTTTTTTTTAATTTTGTATATTTTTTTAGAATAAAATAAAATATTGAAAATGAAAATTTGATATTTTTTCTTCAACTAAAAACCACTTTCAATTAATTATGAACTATTTTTCTATGTATAATAAATGTTTATTTTTTGTTTTACATAGTGGCTCAAGTATCCCCATGGCGGGGATACTTGATCCATGGTGAAGGGATACTTGAGCCACTAGGGAAAAATACCTACAAAAGTAATTTTTTCGCTTTATTTTTGCACAAACATTTTACAGAATGATAAATTATGAAACGTAAAGTCCTTCAAAACCAATTGAGAAAACAAATCTAGTAATACGATCATTTTTTGTCGTTAAAACTGGTTGTCGGAGAATATTTTCAACTTGAGTTATAACGACGGTAGAAACATCCTCAGTTCAGAGCCATTTAAATTTGGAATCTGCAATTCTTCGGGCAAATTTCATTTTCAAAATATTAAGCACTTATCCAACAAATATTTTTACAGTTTTCTTTCTGGCATATTTTATTAGTAACCAACCATTAATAGAAGGTTTTCTTTTCACATCATCACCATCATTGAGAGAATTTTCCTCTAATGATATTGTCGAACTCATGCTTTTAATTTAGTAGCTGTCGGAATTTAAGCCAGATGTATCATTCTACTATTTCAAACACTTTTTTTATTTCACAGGAAAAGATTTTGTCTTCCTCTTTGGCTCCATGCAGGTAAGTTTGAACTGGGATTTTTGTTGCTTTTCTTGTTTTTTGTGCGCTCTTTTTACCAATTTTTCTTCAATTTTCTTAGTTTAAAAAAAACGTTACAGCAACAGAGGTTACGATTTCAATATAAAATATAAAATATGAATCTTAATATGTTATATTAAAAAATAAATAGTTTAATATGTTGGACCTAACTAATTAAAGTATTAGAGATTATAACCTGTAAAACCGTTTTAAAAACTTATTTTAATTTAATGAAAGTTAATTTGAAAACTATGTTTACATTTATCTAGACAGTCTATTTTTTTAGTCAGAATGAAAAATAAAATAGATATTTTCATTTAAAAAATATACATTTTTAAACATTTTTAGGTCGTTATTTTTTTAAGAAAAAAAAAGTAAAATGAAAAATTATTCTCCCTTTTATCCAGAAAAATATCTATTAGTGAATATAAAGATGGAATTTTATTTTTGTTTGTTTCACCCATGTTTAATTTCTAGTGGGGATGTTTGAGACTTGGCTCAAGTATCCCCACTCTCATTGGCTCAAGTATCCCCACTATCACTATTTTTGTTTCCAAGAGTTTTACTAAATAAAGCATGCAGCTATTAGAACTATTTTAGACTCAAAATACAATTGAAATTATGCTTATTAAATGTATGTATATAGTTGCAATTTTAAACAAAACTTTGATTACAAAAAAACAAAAAAGCCATGCACCCAAATATTTACTTCAGATAGGGAAAAGACAACTATTAATCACTATATTTTCAAAATGGTACCAAGATGCGTGATTTCTTTTTTACATGTTCAGAACTATAAATATGTTATCATATTGGCAGTTTTAGAAAGAAAAATAAACCAACTATAAAGATAATAGGGGTGGCTCAAGTATCCCCTATGCTCAAGTATCCCCACTCTCCCCTACTTGAAAGAAAACGATTTCGTAAATATGGATTTAAAGTATATCGAATTCTTATAACATGAAATGTTTGTTTTTGTTACAATCATGTTCTAAATTTGAAAATAATTACATGAAAAGAAGAGGCGAGCTTTTTAACAGTCCCAATTTGGAAGTGATGTTAAAAAAAATAAGCATAGAAATAAAAATAGCTTAAAAAACAAAACAAAACAAAACAGAAATAAATAAAAATAAATATAAAATAAAAACAAAAATAAACAACAACAACAACAAACAACACTGTTATAAGCCTATTTAATCTTCATTTTGAAAATTTGACTGTAATAATAGGCATTCAGATGCCAATACATATTTTACTTATATTTTAATCTAAACATTTCAAAAGTTAATATTTCCCTTTTAAAATGTAATTTAATTTGAGAAAACCTTTTTTTAATAGGGTATTTTATTATTGATTGCTTATTTCCAAATTGCATGTAAGTAAAACCAGAAAATAAATTAGTTATAAAATATCATATTCTTTCTAGATTTTTCTTTAATTCTCTGCTGTTGATAAAATAATAAAATAAATAAAATTTATTTTTCCGTTTTTAGCAACCGTTATATTTATTTCGGTCATCTCATTTTCTTTTATGAAGAACTTAAGAACTGAAGAACCATTCAAATTTCCCCAATGATTTTCATCTAATGGTCGCTCAACCTGTACATGCGTCGTTCGAAATTGGGAATCTTTCTTTATGGCAATATATTTATCTTGGCTTATTTATCTTGGCGAATTCGTACTTTAAAAATTAAAACTATTAAGGAAGCGTTTGTGGTGGCGAAAATTCAGGAGCCTTCTTTCAATGAAAATGTAAAGAATTTGTATGTTGTTTTCACTTTCATATTACGTTTCTGCATCGTCATATATGTTGTTTTCAGTTATAAATGTGTACCAATAAAATATGTCAAGAATTTTTATGAGACTAGTTTTTTTCTGCAATGTATAGACGCAGATTCATGGTCGCCAGTCGCCGTTTGGCGACTAATTGCTTTGAGTTTATATCTAATTTTCGGGGTCTAAGTCACCATCCTTCGCGATTTTTATGTTTTTTCTCGCCCTCATTTGACGAAAATTGCATTTTCAACAATTCTTTGACGATAATCCCACGTT
The DNA here is from genome assembly GCA_964019185.1 of Maratus speculifer. NCBI lineage: Eukaryota > Metazoa > Arthropoda > Arachnida > Araneae > Salticidae > Maratus > Maratus speculifer. The sequence goes on from OZ025290.1 coordinate 183,239,132, forward strand.
TTTTTGCGATTTTCCGACGAAAAGCGTGTTTTTAGCGATCCTCTAACACAAATCGTATTTTTCTACAATCATTAAGACGAAAATCAATTTTACAGCAATTTTTTAACGAAAGTCATAGCGTTTTTTTGTGATCGATCCTTTGATAAAATAAGCTTTTCTTCTACGATCTTTTAACAAAATGCGCATTTTTTTCTACGTTGTTTAGCGTTTTCTTCTTATATATGTTGCGGCCAATACCCGGAGCCTGGCCAATTCTAGAACTGGCCGGCCAATACCCGAACTGGCAAGTTTCCTGGCCAAAACCCGAAATACATGAATTGAATAGCCTATTTCGGGTTTTGGCCGGCTAATTCGCGAACTGGCCGGGAAGCCTTGGCCAACATCCGAACTATGATGCATAGGTACCAATTTTTGTTTTGTAATTAAGATAATGTGACATTAAAATGTACAGTAAAAAATATTCCCATTGATTATATTGAAACGAAATATTTTTGTGTACCCAAATAAATTAACCAAAAAAAGTACACAATTCCCTTTAAATATCGAAATTAATTGATAAACCAAGTACGATGACAATTACAAGTTAACCGGAAACTTTACTCGAGTTAGATCACGGACAGGCTGACGTCTAGACTATTTGAATTCATAGACACTTTCCATTATGTTAGGAAGGATTAAGCCGAGTACTTATATCTATTTCGCGAATCGGCCAATCGCATCTGGCCAGTTTGCGAATTGGCCAATTGCATCTGGCCAGTTCGCGAATTGGCCAATTGCATATGGCCAGTTCGCGAATCGGCTGGCCAATTCTAGAATTGGCCAGTCATTTTTTAACGTTGCTGGCCAATTCGGGAATTGGCCGACTAGTTCTAGAATTGGCCAATTTCGGGTATTGGCTGCAACATATGTATATTTTAGAAACTAAGGCCTGTTTTGGACTGGGATATTTGAGTTTAGAATATCCTGAAAAAAATGAGAATCTGCACTTAAGGCGGCATTTCTGCTTTTCAAAAAAAAAAAAAAAAAAAAAAAAAAGAATAATAATTGATCTGAATTTCCACTATTTTGAAATTAGTAATAGTGATATCCAGCTAAATCATAGGCATAGAAGTCGATTATGAAAAAAAATCTGCCATAGTATCGCTTGTTAATAAACGGATACACAGGAATTTATTAGAAATCGTATAATTTTTCCTTTTTTTTAAATCTAGGGAAACAAACAGGAAGTATAATATGAATTATTGGTCAATGTAATGAAAAACTTCGTTCATTCCTGTAATCGCACTGTGAATGCTAGGGAGACCACAAAAATCGCCCCAATTTGAAAATTTAATAATTCATTAACTGTTAAGAATATGAATATGAAATGAGTATCATTTACATCTAGTGGTTCGTAAATGTCACGTGTTCTAAATAAAAAAAATAGTTCAAATTTCCGTCAATAGGAGGTGATAAAAATCGTCTCAATTATTAAAAATGCGCAAATACATATAAAAAATCAATTTTCTATTCGTGTTTCAATAGCTAAGTAGAATAAATAATACAAATTGACATTTTTATACGCATTTTATGGATGCTAGTTCGCGCATTATTGTAGTTTCAGTCTGTGCAGTGCCATTTATTGATAGAAATTTAATGGGAAAAAGTTTTTTTAATTTACAGTACATGAAATTTAAAACCCATGAGATGTAAGTGTTACTCTTTTCATATTTATATTTATTATAGTTAATGAATTATTGAATTATTTGAATGGAAGCGTTTATTTCTGCTTACCTTCCATATGTTCAATATTCACCAGAATGAATGTTGTAGTTCACTTCATATATGCATGTTAATATTATTATGGCTGAAATTTTGTTACATGAAAAATATGCATATTTCTCATTGACCATAGCACCGCAAAAACTTTTTGAGTATTCCTGTAAACGAAGTACATACACAAAACTTTTGAGCAAAACTAAATATCATATAAAACTTATATGGTACTTTTAATTTATTTTTTAAATTTTCAGCATGGCAGACAAACAAACTGAAACTATTATTTTTCTTCAGATACGTAAATAAGTTTTTAAAATGCAATTGTTTAAAGTGTTTCATTTATTCTATTACGCTTCAAATAACTCATGAAATGAGTAAGCTATAGTCTTAAATATGGTGTCTAGATATAGTAAAAATATTATATGAGGTACCATAAGATGTAATATACCATATATGAGGCACCTTTCAGTGTTACTGTAGAGAAATTCTTCCTGTCTAGTGAGCATTAGAGGGCACGTGTAAAAATTCAATTACATATTTTTGAAGCATTCTCTGTTTAGCATGATATGACTTCTTACAAGTAAAAATAATTTTAGTAAAAGGCTAGAAAGCATTTTAAATGCAAAATCATCAGTAACACTACCCTAATTGCATGCATTATGAGACATTAAAATGTAGATATTAATAAAACATTGGATACGTTGATGAAACATTGATAAACTAGGGCAAGTCTGTTTCTTTTTTTTTTTTATCGAAATTGTGCTTATTCATACTACCCAATATTGCTTCAAAATCCTCTTAAACCGCATTAGACGTAAGCTTTAGTTTGAGAATAGGAGTAACTTGACCGTTTGAACGAGGATTTCTATTTTCCTTGGGAAAATAAATTTTGATTCCAATCAATTTTGCCAACTGTCTAAAAATCCGTAAAAAAGAAAAAGAAAAAAAAGCATTTTGTTAAGGGAAAAATAGAATATCAGTAATAAATAATCGAATATTCTTCTCAGAAAACAAAATATTTCTTGTATTTTGTTTTCCTAAGGAGGTAAAACAATGAACACATCATTTGTATGTTGACCCCACCTAATCAGGAACACTAGGAAAATGGAAGCTTTACTCGTTGTCTGTCTTTTTAATGTACTGCAGATGAAGCCTCGTTTGGTTTGGTTCGGTTTATTTTTGTCGTTCGATTATCTGCGCTAGGGATACAGGACCGGGGGGAGTGCCCTTCGTGGGGGTCTTTCTAAGGGAACCTAACTCGTATTTACGCAAGGTTCGAAGAAAACCACGAAAACTCCGAACGGTTAGACCGACAGCCGCGATTGGGTTCGAACCCAGCACTTGCCGTCTACCAGTTGAGAGGTCTGTACCTCTCGGCCACTGGTGGGGCACTGCAGATGAAGCACTTCACATCTTCCTCTGGCAGAATACCTAGCTCAGATTCTGATTTAGATGCATTATAAAAATTTAAAAAAGCTCGATTTGTAGAAAAAGTATAAATAAATAATCTAGGGGAATGACAAAATTGTAAGCTTGCAAATGTGTCCCACACTTCTCAAGGTTTTAGGTGCAACTTTGCCAACTAATATTATCAGCCACAAACATACCATCATATCAAGTTTCAAAAGCTGTTCTGAAATCGTATTATGTACTCTATCTGATACAATAGAGAGTTTTAAAATACGTAAGAATTATTATGGTGAAGCAGAACGTTTTCTAGCCGTCTAAAGTTGATTTTTTCGCAATTGGATCATTACATGTAAAATAAGCAAAAATTTAAAAACAATCGTGACTATATAGGAGCAGATTTTAATAAAATTTCTTACACTTGTTCATTTCATATTCAAACAGAGCTATGCAAAATATCTTGACCAAAAAAAAAATTTTAGCAGTTTTGAACATTTAGAAAACTTGTCATATAGAATATGGTGTGCGTGCACTCGCTCAAAATTTTAAGTTTGAAGTTCTTTATCTTGGAAACTATGTAACACAATCGATTTTTTTTATAATATTGTAACCACTGAAGCACTATTCTCAAATTAATTTCTTAAATTCCAAATTTTTTCTTTGTTTTAATTTTTCTATTATTACATTGTAATACGATTATTAAAATAAAATTTTATCTTTTGCGTTATGAATCGGTGTATCAGAAATTTGGAGACAGTTTTAATTTAAATATATAAACTGCTTTATGAAACATTTCCGTTTTTTTTTCATAGTATTTTAAAACTAAAAATATCTATATGCAAGTAAAAGTAATTTTTGAAAATTTAAACAAATGCTTTGTAGACCGGAAGGCCACTGCGCTGAACATTACCTCATCGAGTTGACGACTAAAAATTAAGGATAAGACAGAATTCGATTAGCATATTAAAATGCAATAGGTCTACCAAGTCATTTCTTAAAGGTAACCATGTGTAGATTCGATTTTACTGGCTGACAGGTATGTTTATCATTGTGCTTACCGGATCCCAAATATATGTTGATATGGGGAACTGGGAACGGGAAAACACAATGGTAAACCTATCAATCTACCAATTAAATCAGCTTTGCAAAGGTTTTCCACCAAGATATGACCTAGCAGATTAGTTGCATTTTAATATCCGAATCTATTTTAACCCTTTTACATAAATTTTATCCGTTGGACACCGTTTTTATTCTTGGAAATTACCTCTTTTTACAAAATCACAAAAATGCTCCTATTAAATAAGTCAAAAATTATTTTTTTTTTGTTTTACTGTTAGCAAAAAAAAAAAAAATATATATATATATATATATATATATATTGCATGTACCTTTTGAAGGTGCATATACACAACCATGAATCTTGATGAGTAGAATTAATCCGAGAATTTTAGCCTTGGACTCGATGAGGTGATAATTTGAACAGCCGCAACAGTAGTCTTTTTTAAGAAATATTCTCTTTTTTTTAAATTGCGATTGGTTTAGTTTAAAATAGTTTAAGCATTCCTATCTCACGTAATGGACGTCTGTTAATCCTATATAAAGTAATACAAAGTTACACGTTAATTTATCCATTGTAACTAAGTTATATATTTAACAAATGTATAATGAGTTATATTAAACAGATCTTTTACAAAGTCAAATGCATGTAAATTTACATATCAATAAAATAAAAAAATACTACATTTAAATATTTTATGAATTGCTTGATACACAATTTTTCATTAAATGCTATTTAGAAAACAGTAGTTAGAAATGAGCAAGACATGAAATATTTTTAATTCCACTATAATTAGAATGTTAAACATATTTTATAATACACTATTTAACATTTGCGTTTAATTTTAAATTTTATTCAAGTATTTTATTATTTTTTTTATTTTAAATGCATAAATAATTTTTATTCGTAACTAAACTCTTTTTGTTTTTGTTTTCTAGAATCAACTGCTTTTGTTTAAATCTGGTGTTAATGCTTTTAAATTCATTTGCCTTTTATACATCGTTGAAATGCTTTTCTTTTGCATGTTATTTCTTCTTTTAGATATTTTTATTCTCTAGACAGAAAATTTAATGCGATTTAATATTTCTTTTGATGTTGAATTCTTTTACATCTTTAGCAACATAAACTTGAAAAACACTGGCATTATATGAAATAATTTAAATGATTAAACAAGCGAGCCAAATACTTTCGAAATATCCAAGTATTATCTCCTTTCTAGAATTGAAAAGGATTTTAAACAGGTTTTCCAAATAATGTAATAAAAATATAAAACATAATGTAAAAGTTATCCGTGTATTCAAATTATTCAATATAATTCATAAAAATAAATGTTTTTTGCTGTGCCATACAAATATATAGAAATCATGGTTAATTAATATTTTATGAGGAACCAGTGTTTCATAAAGTATATAATATAGTTTTCGATATGCAGGAAATTAGTAAAAAACATTTTTACTTTCTTCTATTTTTACAAAAAGATAGTTTTGATTCGCGAAAAATTTTGACAGACGGTTCTCGAGGAACTTATACGTTTTAGTAGGTCCTGAATGCGATTTGATGTTTCTTAGAAAGTGTCTGTCTCTGAGCCTATCTGTCTGAGACTCTATTTGTATGTCTCAAAGATTTTGTGTGCGCTCTATCTCAAGAAATAATGCGCAATTTTCATTTGATTTAAAATTTAGTTGGACGTTGACACAAGTTCATGCGTTTAGGTTTTTGTGATAATAGCTCAATTGATGTTGCTGCTACATCGAGTTTATTTTTGTAATAGCTTTATGTCAAAAAAGCACCAGAAATTCATCAAATTTCAGAATTTGTTATACCTTGATATAAGAGGTTGTTCCTTAGTTTTTGGAGTAAATCACCAACAGGAGACTTTACTGTGCCACATTTTGTATGATTAGCTGTAGTCATATCTAAAGAACTAGTGTACGGAATTTTATATGTGTAGAATCCTAATGATGGGCATAGATTCTCATTTAATTTTGACACTGGGGATTTTAAAGTACTAACATATATAAGAAAGAAGTAAGTTTTGGAATTGGCATATTCGACTACTTTTATTGAAAACATTTATACATCAATTAAGTATTCAAATAAAGTTATGAAATTTATCGAAACAGTAAACTGCAACATAATATAAACAAACAACTTATAAGCCTCATGCTAGGAATGTGTGAACATCAAATGAAAAATTTTATATTAAAAAAAATAAAGCTAGCGAACATGATTTAGGTATTACATTGTATTCAGGGAATTGAACTATTATTTCTACAAAGATAAATATTTATATATATTCTAACTATTTGTATCCTCTAAGTATTCTATGTCAGATTTTTTAAAGTAGTGCTTATTTGAAAATTAAAAATCACTAACAAGCTTTTTATTCATCAAATCAGAATTTTAAATACTTTGATGCATACAGACCGTCAAATTTAAGTTTTCTGATAATGCAACTATGAGGTTAGTCAATGTAAGACGTGGTACTCTTAAGTAGACTATGGTTCATTTTATGTAGTATAAAAACAGACTATTCAGCTTCGTCATAATACAGAAGTTTTAATGCTTGTTCGAATGTATCGCTTTTAATTTTTACTTTCTTCTATCTTTATAAGAAAGTATTGAAATCGTGAAAATTGTCTAATTTAGTTTTCGACGGATTTACATGTTTTAGGTGTCAAATATTATTATGTTAATTCTTATTTCTTTGGCTGTTTTGGTACTAATTGCCAAAAAATTCTAATTTTTTTTACTGAAACTCCTTTATCTTTTTTACACTTACACTCTTAAAACGAAAGAGCTGATTTGGCTTCTCATGAAAGAGTTGTAATTTTTTCGATCATAAAATAGTTGTTTTTCAAATGATTAAATCTTCTTGATCTAAATTGGTTATTTAAATAGCTCAACTTCATTTAAATTGGTTTAAACTCGAGTTATTTCAATTTTTTTTGAGAAGCTGCCTTTCAACATTGAGATGAGTGGATTTTGAGCTATTTTGTGGCTGACTTTTTAAAAGAGTACTTGCGCCTTTTCTACTTTCTCCATCGAGGGAACACCGTCTCATGTTTTTTCAACTAACATGGCTTCCTTTGGTTTGTTGTTTTTTAATTCTCCCTGTTTTTAGTTTTCATGTATTTACTAAAATCACCATGTATTTTATCTATATTAGAATTTCCCCCTTAAGAGGATTTAATGGATGGTCGTTTTTTTAGGACATTTCGATACATCTTTGCAGTGATTATAGGTAGAAACGCGAAATTAAAGATAACAAATCTACTAAAAATAGTTAAACATTTGTATATTATGTCGCCAATATATATTTTGAATCGGATAATGTGAGATTATACGATTAAGACAACGATTATGGCTATTTGATTAGGTATTAAGTTTTTAGCCGTTACTAGATGCATTTTGTTTGATACAAGATTATTTTAAAGTAACCGACGCAGTGTAGCGGACGAAGGCTGCTAGTATATATATATATATATTTCTAAAACAAATTTACTTTTTGAAAATCAGATACTTACAGTTAAAGAGGATACATGGAGTATAGTTTTTTAGCTATAAAAATTGCATTTTTACTTCAGCATTACGTAAAAACAAAAACAAAACAAAAAAACATTGAATCACATCGTCTCCTCGATACCATGTCAAACTTTCCAATGTGAAAACAGTGTTGCCAACGGGCTCCTTTTTTTATTTATATTTCTTGATTAGCACTAATTTTTTGGAGTGGTAAAATTCTGCTTGTTTTCGCCTTAATTAATATGTCATTAAAATAGGCGAATTTCACTAGTTCAAAAGATTGATGCCAAATAAGAAATCTAAATTTTTTAAAAAAGTTACCAAATGGAAGCACTGTTTTTATATTGGATAGTTTAACATGGTACAGAATACATGTTAAAATTATACTATAATATATTTTAGTTTAAAAAAAGTTCAAAGGGCAAACTTCCTCATAAATGTTGATAGTGTATGTCTTCTTTCGACCAATAATTGCATTTGAAATATTCATGCACAGTTTCAAACAAATTCCATGCGTAACCTTTTCTTATTTCGCGAGTTTGTAAATATATTTACGCAACAATATTTAGTTCAGCCTTCCTATAACTGTGTAACGAATTACTTCATATAGCAAATTTTTAGTAGATATAAATAATTTTTTTTCATGAATACATCAAAAATAGTCTTCATTTAGCGAAATATATATCTCCATACAACGAATATTTTCAAACAAAAATCTTCGTGTGTTTAGAAAAAGGCTAAAAATGTCTCAAAACTCTTAAAATTGGGAAAAAAAGATCCATTTTCAACATTTTATGTTTCATAATGTAACTGATTTTAAGAAAGAATTTTAATTGGGATGAAAAAAAAAATATATATATGATGTTTTATTTCATGTATATAAAAATTGAAAGATGCAGAATTAACATTTACAGGGGGCTCTAAACTGTCAGACGTTTGATGAGTAGAAAATCTGCGTAACTGATTACGCGCAAGTTTACAAAGTAAACCTTGCGACTAGAATAAAAATGTTGGTGTCTACTTATACTTCAGATTGCAATAATTGTCCTGAATCTAAATAAAATTGCATTTAAGGCATTTTTATATTTCTTATGGAAAGTTCTATTTAGCTCATGCAAAATTTAGAAAATTTCAACATTATAATCAACTAAAAAAGTTCTTTTTTAACAATAAAAAGATAATTTTAGTTACCTTTGATACAAACTAATATGAAACATATGTTTTGAAAATTTAATGAAAAAATATTCAGAAATATTTGAAGTATCATGCACGTTATGCCCAAATAAGTCATTTGAAGTGAAAAAATTCAGTTTCGGAAACGCCGTTGCATCTGTCGAGATAGTATAACTCTAAAAGCCATAACTTCTGTTCTAATGAGAATTCGAAGGAAACAATTATATCGAAGTGATCAGACAAAGCATCTAAAAAAATAAATTTCAAAGATTTTAAAGCTTTACCAGTCGTGAGGCCACTTAATAAATTATGTATAAATGACCAATGAGCTGCTGCGGAGTACCCTATAAATAGTGATATTTTAAAAAGCGTTCTCAACAATATCAAAGTGAGCGACAATGAGATTAAAAAAAAATCTTACAATAAGAAAAAAAAAACTTTCCGAAATAAAATAAATTTTTCATGTTAAATAAAGTTGTGAGTTTCCTTACTTCGCTAAATTTTAGAATAACATGTAGAATGTATATAAAATATACAGATCATATTACACAGCCCTGCGCAATAGAATTTTAGTACCTTACAGGCTATTGGCGGGAATTGTTGGTTTTCAAACGTTTTCTGAACTGTCTACTAAGACTTCTTTAAATAACCAAACAGTAAAATTTTATATTTTTTTCTAGAATTTTTGAAAAGTATTTAAAAATGAAGCAAAATTTTTCTTTGTTATTTTTAAAATCTTAGTTTGAATTTAACTTATTTTTTATTTTATTGCATTGCAAAAAAAATCTAATATACACGAAAATTTTAGATTACTCCATTCATTGCTCAAAAATTTTATAATGATTCTCTCCATTAAAAAAATAACATTTCTTAAATTATCACTTATAAATTAAACATAAAAAATTAAATGATGAGATTCAATTATTTTAAGAACAACATTAATGAATGTAATTTTACAAAAATGTATTTTCTTTTGCAAATTTCATTTAAACTTTTTTGTATGATCATTTTATTGTCTTATTTTCATTTTTGTTCCTTCAAATCATCCGATTCTCTAAATTATGTTGTATCTGAAGCATTATTTCTAAAACTATTCCTTTTTTTCATATACAAAGAAAACTATGCGCATTAAATAGGCAACAAAGGACATTAACAAAATAATTTGCAGATATATATATATATATATATACTTTTTTTTTTTTTTTTTTTTTTTACAGCATTCGCTTTGAATGGCCCTATCAAAATTTTGAAACGTAAGAAAGTTTTTTTTTTACTCTGTAAAAGAACGAGAATTTAAATATATCGATTAAACACAGCCATTAATTTTTCGTGTTCAGATTAATTTATTAATTTTACAGTAAAAAGAGAATCTTGCATTCACTAATGATTGCATGTAATTTGAACAAAGCTTTAACTTTATATATTACATAAATTTAAGAGAAACAAAAAAGAAAGATGTTTAAAAATATTTTTTAATGAGAATTCAACCCACCATTATCAAACGAAAATGCGTTTTTCCTTTGTGTTGAAATATGTTTCATCTTTTTTTTTTTTTTTTTTTTTTTTTTTTTTTTTTTTTTTTACACAAAGAAAATTTATTATTAATGTTGTTCTATTCAAACTTTATATTTAAAAAGTAATCTAATACATATTATTTTTGTAACAGAAATATATATATCGATATTAAAGAAGCACTGTATATCGATATTAAAGGGAAATTGCTTTTTTAACCTATTGAAAAAACAAAATAATGGTAGGAATTTAAACTCATTGCTTATGAACAACAACACATCATGCGCTTCATAGGAGTTTACCTATTACGAACGAAACTGTTAGAAATTTTTAATCAGAAGAATTAATATTCATGTTCCATTAAACTTTTTAGAATTGCGTATATTCTTCAGTTGTTAAAACGTATCAAATAATTTTGTGTAGAAATTTAAAAAAATAACATGTAAATGCGTAGGAAATATTTTGCGCATTCAGAGATTTCGAGATAAAAAAAATTATAAGCGAAAATTATCAAAAGTAAAAAATATTCAGCTGGAAATCAAGATCCGTATAATAAGTTAATGTACATTAATAAAATTAACAATGTGCCTCTTATACGAAATAGTCTGCGATACATTTATACTTTGTTTACTTACAAAAATTAGACATTTTACAATTTTTGAGCAGAAATAAATATACACGCTGAAAGATGAAAATTCAAGAAGAAATTTGTGCAATGGTATAAATACTTTTTCTATTTTTAAACGTTATAAGGAATTATATATTAATTTCATTGCTTCTATAATTGAGTTCTGATCAATATTAAATGTAGATAAAGTAATATAATCATGCCGGTGGCTACATAAATTAATTGAATATACAAACAGAATGAATGTTTTGAAGCCATTGCCTACCATAAACGAAGAAAAAAAACACTTTCAGTCGATTTTTAAACATGATTAAAAGAAAGAGAGTGTAAGTGAGTTTATTAAACGAGAAAAATGATAGGAAATGAATAATGCAAATATACCTGATTTACAAAGAAAAAAAATCACTCTTTTTTTATTAAAGTTTCGGTAATTTATGATCATAAAAAATATGAACAAAGCAAGTACATTGAGTGTAAACGATTTTTATTTTTACTAAAATGATACAATTAATTCATTAAGAATCTGAAATAAAGTGTCACACACATAGAAAGAGCAGAAATGAAGAATTTGTAATTTGGCGAGTCAGATGTTTCGTTTATTCACCAAATGTCGCTTTCTGTCGTGATTAAGCGATGTGGCGAGCAGCAAGGAGAATACTGCTGCTAAGTCAGCAAAATCTTTCGCGTGCTACTCAATTTCTCTATATAAGTCTTAGATAAAATGTCAGAGCAATAAATCTGATGTTTTCAGACAGTGCTAGTACCTGTCCTTTCCGCAAAGAAAATATCTGTCGGATCCAGACTCTTCAGTCATTAGGGATACTGGGGTCTTCTTGTTGACTATTGTACTCATACCATAGGGTAAGGTGACGAATCAAAATTTCGATGATTTCTATAATGTCTGTAAAATGTAATGTTTTAAATCATACATAAGATTGCAAACTTTAACAAGAAATATATTTATAACAATTAAAATCAATAGCTGATTTTTGAACGATTAAATCAAAAACTACGGCATCTTTACCCAATCTACACTAACTCAACTTGCTTCTAGAATGCTGATTATTAAAAATAAAAATATTCAGATCTAGGTGCACTGTAAATAAAAACCGTTAAATTTAAGGCAAAAACTGCTTGCAGCAGTAATACCAGATGTTTTTCTCATAAAAATCTCGTATTTTAGAGCAATTTTTACAGCAAAAACTTCTGGCAACTTTACTGCCAGCAGTTTTTGATGTAAATTTAAAGTTTTTTTTTTTTTTTTTTTTTTTTTTTTTTTTTTTTTAAGTGTGCAATAATTGTCACACGATTATGTATAAATGCTTGAATAGAAGATTTATTAAGATTCTATATATGAAATAATGTAATACGAAATCAATAGGACAATATCTTAACTAAGACATCATCACCATGGCAATTTAGAGTCAGTACATATCATGGGATATCATTCAATTTATTACGTATGATTCAATGAAATGAAGAAAACATTTATTAATATTATCTTTAAAGTTTTGATTCTACTTAAAAAAAAAAAAAAAAAAAAAAATGGAATGACTCGAAAATTGTGCCCCTGTATTATATACATTAAACTTCAAATCATTCGACTGGGTATTTTTTGACTGTTATATTCGGACAGACGGAGAGACAGACGCCGACTATAGATGCAATAGCGTACGAATGCACTTAATAAACAGTATATAAGTGTACATTATATTGCGTCTTATTTGTGTTTTACGATCCAATAAAACAAAACATATCTAGATAAGTATATGTTGATAAGCTCTGAAGAAGTCTAAAGAAAAAACGCCATAAAAGCGCTTTTAAAAATAATGAAATTGCTAAGTCCACGAAAATGTCTGTGGATTTACGAGAAATTTTATTTTATGACTGCAACAAGTTTATAGGATGTTGCTTTCACTGTAACACAAATATTATATAGACGAGATGCCTCATAAAATAAATATCTTTGAACAATTTTAGATGCGGATAAAGAAAGCACAGTTTAATACTTTCGTTTAATCATATATATAATATTTGTACGTATAAACAAACTTAGATTTTACAAATGCCTTGTTCACGAATTTATGTATTTTATAGAGTCATTTCAGAGCGCGTATGAGAATCTTCGTTACTTAATTCATTGTTGCATTTTTTATTTATATTTATTATCATTATTTATCTCTTATTTATTTTTATAAGACTTTTAAGGTATTTGGGACAAAGAAACACAATTTATTGCACTCATTTGATTAAAAAAGTAAATTTTAAAGAGTAGTGTATTGTTCTAATAATCAATGTTATCAAATAAACTTAATTTCATAAACAAATTAAAAAAATAATAAGTGTATTTATTTTAAATCTAACTTTTTAATAGTTTACGAAAACTAAATAATAATAATAATAAAATTCATAAATCAAAATTAAAGAAATAACTAGTCGTTGGGGGCCACCGTAATACTTACCCATCATGGTTATGTATACGAAAATAAAACATGTGAAACTATTTATACAATACATTGCAATTCATAAACAAAATTTAAATATTGTTAATATACATAGTAATGCTATATTAAAGAACTGCTGATGTACCAATTTCGACAAATTATATAAACGCCAAACTACTCAAGTAGTACCAAACTGCGTAAAAGAAACATCCTTATAACTCCAAAAATAATAACTCTATTAACTAACAATTAACTGCGTCGGATTAAGCGTCTCATTTCCAAATAAAATATACCTCTGAATTGAAATTTGAATGAAATACAGGGTCACGAAAAATCGAAGAATGTGGAAAACAAGATTACAAATATCTCGTCAACTAATAATCCGATTGACTTCGTTCTATATGCAAAATGTGTGTTATTTTATGGCCTTTTACGTCCATTCCTTAGAACAAAAAAATTCGAAAATTTTTATATACCTTTCATCAGAAAGAATTTTTCGAGAGTCCGAAAAAAATAGTTCCGGATAATCGAGGTTGCTGATATTAAATAGGGTTCGTCCCATTCTTACATACTAACTACATACAAAATTTCAAGTCTCTATCTCAATTTGTTCGGGAGATAGAACGTTTACAGACAGACAGACAGACGGACGGCAAAATTTTTTTTCTAAAAATATGTTTTTCGGAATCTCCACTATCTAAAACGTGTAAATCCGTCAAAAAAAATTTTTCGATTTTCAAAACGATTGCAAGACTTACCCTATACTACGTATGATGGGTAAGTAATAAAAAAGAAAAAAAGGAAGTAAAACAACTGTTAAATAAAGTACATCCATTGTCCATTTAAAATAGCTAGTCAAATCGTATTATAAGAATAATAAATCATAATGAACTTATGAAAAAATCCCGAACACTTATCTTTTGTTCTTTATTATGTTTGAAACAAAGACAAGAGTGATCATCTGTTAAAAATGTCGGCATAACATACATCGAGTGTTTCAAAAACAACATATTTCCCCTCTAAAATAATAAATCTAGAACTCCTTCCGCTATGTATCTTGAAAAAGTAGATTTAAAAGAATGTTTTTTCAAAGTATTATTAGAAAACTAGTAATATTCATCGTGGGGTGAGAGTTTCAAGTAAATGGTACTTATAAGCACTGCGTGTAGATAAAGGTTTAAATCAGATCCTTATAACTATGCATGTTTCTATATTTTAAAACATAATGTAATTTAATTTAGTATGATATTAAATTATTACCTACAAAAATTGTGTTCATTATAATGTTTTATTTTTTAAAAAATGAAGAAATAAATAAATACAATATATATTCGACTCTTTTGATAAATATTTGTAGCTGAAATAGGAATAATTATTTAAAAAAACTATAAGAAAGATTTAAGAGCAAATTAATGTATTTGAACTAGTATAATTATTTTGAGTTATTCGTATCTTAGCAGCAAATTAATAAAATAGTGGAAAATAATATAACATTACATAAATATGACATATTATACAATTCTGAGAGTTATAATAGAATTATATTCTTATGTAACAGCATGTATTATTATTCTAATGCTCGCTAAGAAGTTATAGTAAAATTGGGCTGATATGGTAGCAGAATTTAGACATTACCTTATAGAATGCGAAATATTATATGAAAGAATGTCATTGTCTTGATCTAATCTACAACATGCTAAAATGAAACTGTATTCACTCTCTATACAAATTAGCGGATCATTTATTAAACTTTAATAACTGTGTTCCATAAGCAATGATAATACCAATAAAATACCATATACGAGGTAAATTGTGTTTTTCAACCCTCATACTAATCTCTCCTGTGCACAATATAATTGGAATACATCTGGCTGTTTACATATTATGAATGCAAATTTATGGTTTTACATTTTTATTAAGTGTAATTATTTAATTATGAATAAATTTTTCTTTTTATTAGTCATAGTTGAATTTAGAATCAATAATGAACCTCTCACAAAAAGTAAAATTAAAATAAAAGCACCCAGTTAAACTAATGTCGTTAAGCTCGCAGAATATTTACAATAATTTTATATTATACTTATATTTTAAAAAATAATGCTGCTTGAAAATTAAAAAAAAGATAAACCAAAAACCCATTTAGCAAAATATTAAAGGCTGGGTGGGGGTGGGGGTTGCTTGCCCATATCCGTCTTTTATACTTAAACATTGAACCTCGAAATCTAAACAGGGATGTGCTTAATCAAAACAAATCACTGTACAAAATTTGAAGTACAAAATTTATATTTTGTTTATGCATAGTTTTTTGTGGATGAAACATAGTAAAATTATTTAAGTTCTTTTAAACTTACAATGTATACAAATACATTCAAACATATACAGGGATCCCGCTTGTCCGTTTTTTGAAAAATAGTATTATTTGAGAGAAAAATTTATAGTAGGTTTCTTCAAGAATCACAAGAAAACAGCTATTCTGAGTACTATCTACGAAAGATATAAAGAAGATTTTTCTTTTAAAAAATTATGTTAAAAAAAAGACCAAGTGACAGCCTCTATATAGTAGAATAATTTTTTTTACATGAATAAAAATTCATTTTACCTTTTGACAATAGCGTCATTTGCAACAACGAAATCATTTGACACATTCAAGTAATCATGTTACAGAATTGTTTGAAAAAGGTTGTACTAGAAAGGAAAGAAACTGTAAATGACAATACAATTAACAATAAAAAGAAACTTTAAATGTGATACAATTTGTTTTATTGGTGGAAGAACGAATCACTTATATTAGAAAATAAATTTTCCCGTTTCATCACAAAAAGAAAGGAAATACTTTTATCTCGGAATAAAATACTACATACACACTGTAAATAAAGTTTTTATTTCGATAGTACCATTCTTTGTAAACATTATTTTTAATTAAAAAAATCCCTGTCGGCTGGGCCTATAGGCGGAGGTAGATTTCGAAGAGTGCTCATTTCAACAAATATATATATATATATATGATAGAGATAAACTCAGTTTAATAACTTCATTTCGCCGTTTATGAAAAATTATTAATTTCATTTTTCTGCAAAAACTGTTTTTATCAGAATCATCTTAAGAAAAATTCAGCTCAAATGCCCATTTTGACAACATATTTTGAAATAAATTCTGAATTTATTAAAAAATCGATCAAAACAGTACATATTACAGTTTCTAAACAACAAAAAACTGTCAGTTGAATGCATTTGAGAAAAAAAATGAATTTAAAAATGTGTCATAAAATAACCGATTTGTAGTTTGTATACATCCTTAATTCTTTAATCATGATTGCTTCGGAAAATTTTGTGCGAAATACTCACTTTGACAGCATTTAAAAAAATACATTCTATCTTTATCAAAGTACTTGCCAATGCGTCACAGTGTATAGTTCCTAAATAAAAGGATCTGTAAATTGGATGCGTTTGAGAGCAAAAATGGATTTAAAAACAAGTAAAAAAAAAACGCAATTTCTTATTTGAACACTTCCTTAAATTTTCAATCACGATGATTTCAGAAAATTCTGTTTAAAATACCCTTTTTGGTAGACCTTTTTTACATATATTCCGTCTTTATCAAAAAACTCACCAATGCATCATATTATATAGCTCCTAAATAAGAGGATCTGTAAATTGGAACGTTTGAGAACAAAAATGGATTTAAAAACGAGTCAGAAAAAAACGCAATTTCTTATTTGAATACTTCCTTAAATTTTGAGTACGATTAATTCTGTTCAAAATACCCTTTTTGGTAGCCTTTTTTGAAATATATTCTGTCTTTATCAGAAAACTGACCAATACGTCACTTTATACAGTTTCTAAATAAGAGGATCTACCATTTGGATGCGTTTCAAATCAAAAATGAATTTTAAAAAGAATCAGAATATAAGCAGTTTTGGTTTGAGGTTTTTTCTCCAACTCCTATTTTTTTTTCTTTTTGCTATACGAATTGATCCTATGAAATCTTGTCAATATAAAAGTTGTAGATATTTTTGAGAAGATGTAAAATAAATTTAATCAGATTTGATATCTTAAAAATTGACGGAGTTATGGATTTTTCTCTTTTTTCACCGCCCTTTTTCTTTTCGTTTTTAATTTTTTTTATCGGTAAAAGTTGGTCCTATCAAAAACTTGTAAATACAAAAAATTTAGTTGGACTTGATATCTTGAAAATTGACGAAGTTATGAATTTTTTTCTCTCCTAAACCCTGTTTTTTTGCCCCTTGAGCCCATTTCTAAATTTATCAACAATCTGTCATGCATAAACTTTTGGCCCATTTTTAAGAAGCAATATAAACTTTAAATCGATTCGTTATCTACTTTAATTTAAAAGTTATGGCGTTTTTTCGGTTTTCACAAAAACGCCCCCTATTCCGACCCCCTCGGTCCGATTTTACCCATTAACGAACTTAGCCGAGATTTTATCCTTTTTGATTTTATGTACCAGTTTGGTGGAGATTGGGGAAGAATTATAGAAGTTATCGTGTCCATAAAAAAGTGATATATATATATATATATATATATATATATATAGATAGATAGATAGATAAACTGGTGCGATTGCAATAGATAGTATTTCATACGAAATCTACCTAAAATACATAATGAAATGGAATGTTTAGATAAAAACTTAAAATCTTGCTTAAAACTTTTTGTTTTCATAAAACAAGAAATTCGCAGCACAAAATCTTTGACAATTACTAAATTTTGATTTGAATATTTCTCTTTAAGTTAGAAAATTAACTACCGCATATATATTACTGATCATATCTTGCAGTCACAACTTAAATCTGCATTCATTTACATATTAAAATTATGCTATGTGCATTCGTGCAAACTCAAAAAGTTTTATTTAAATTTTCATGTAAATTGAACATGATATAAGTTAAGAACATAAATGAAGCACAAAGTCTTATTCATACAAATATCTGCAAAAGAAAATTTTAAAAACTGTTCAAAATTTCCCACAGTATGAACATAATGACAGTGGTTTTATACATGTATTATAAAAATACTGCTTTAAAAATTGCAACTTAAATTAGAAATGAGAAATTCTATTTGAATTATATATATGTGTATTCTGTAATTATGTGTGTATTAATAAGTGTGAATTTATATATGTATGCGCAGTATGTAAAAATGTGTACTGGAAATACGCAATTTGTAAATTAAAACATGAATATTTTTGAATAAATAAATAACACTCTCAATCGGATTGAACTTGTATTTAATGATTAACGTGCAAAGTAAAATCATTTTAGTATGATTTTTAATTTTAATTGGACTTTTTAATATATTTTACAATTTTTTAACTTTTAAGCATCACATATTTTAAGTTTTGCATTGTCGAATAAGGAAATCAATAGAATTTCAAATGTAACTGAACTGAAAGGTGTATTTCAATTAAATAAATTTTTTATGGATTTAAAAATAATTTTCAAGTGTGGCATTTTCTTTTAATTTATTTTTATCATATGGAGTTCGGATATATATGATTAATATGTTTATGCTTAACACATTTTAAGTAATTCAGCGTTTGTTTACAGCTAAAATTAAATAGCAAAATTATAACGCCGAAAATAAATAAATAAACGAAGAATATAATCTGTACACAGCTATAGAAAGACCACATAATAGAAAAAAAATAGTTTTTAAAAACATTTGTTGGAAAACTGTAACTAAATTTATTTTCTTTTGATATACTATGTAATTCACAAGCTTTTTTTCTTATCCACCTGAACAAAGAACATTGGTCCCTTGAGTAAAGACGTATCAATTTTATCCTGATTGAAAGGCTGTAACACCATTAAAAGGAATTTGAATTTTTTTTCTCAATTAACCGTAAAGTAAAGGAGTACTTTTGAACAAAACACTCCTCCGAATTTTATAAAGTTTTAAATGATTCGACAAAATTATGCAACAATTATATATTTTAAATTTCAAACGATTCGGTTGGGTAGTTTTTGCTCTGTTATATGCTGACAGACGGACCGGACGGACTGTAAGTGCTACGTATTTACATAATTACGAACGCACCTAAAATCAGGAGGCTTATTTAGAGACCCATTCAATGCAAAATCCTATAGTACTTATGTGATTAATTTTAATTAAATTAGTCTGTTTTTAACAATTTGACATTTATTGCTTTAAAACTGTTTCTAGATTTTGCATTAAACAAGTATATCTTTAAAAGTTGTTAACTAGACTTTAAAACCAAATTATTCATAGAGTACGCCACGTCGGTCTCTATGTATGGGCAAACTGTCTCACTAAGTATTTGGAACGTAATATTACAGTCACTGAACTCCAAGTTTCGTTGCAATAAAAGCAATATTTAAAATAATATAATTCTATAAATTTGATGAATTTTCAGTACATTTTAGTATGATTAATACTCTTAAGTATTACATTCATGTTTTTCATTATTATTATTTTTTTGTAATATAATGTTGAAAAAATCATATTTTCTAAGTATTTAAAACAAAATGAAGAAAAATACTACAGTTTTACCCATGTGTAAGACGGTCACAGGGTTAAGGATTAATATTTCAGTTAATTACCGGCATTTATTTTCAAAAATTATTATCAACAATGTTTTTACACTTCGGCTGTTATAGGTATCTCCAGTACTTCTCAACATCTTTTCTGATTGCTCGCAAATCAAAATTAGTGTCTATGGAAAAATGTGATCTAAATTAACGCTATAGTTTTCCTACAACATTTCAATTCACACCTACTATCTCTAATTTTTCAGAATTTTAGTTTCAGTAGATTCGAAATTAGGTGGAGGGGTAGGGGGTATCTTCTGATATCTCAGAAAATATAATACCTAAAATTTTAAAAAAATGTATTTTTGAGTTCAGCGTTACGAAAGCTTTTACACTATATCCAACATGATATAAAAAGAAAAGCTTTTTAATACTAATTTAATAAACCCCTCTACATTTTCCTTATATTTTTTGTGCATATTTAATAATCCGTAAATATGTGGGTCGATAGTAATTATTACTTTCCCCAGTTTGTACTGTTCACGTTCAATAGTTTACGAGAAAATGGCTGTAACAGACAAATAGACACAGTGTGATTTTACAATGGTTCCGTTTTTTACTTTTTATGTACGAAATTTTAAAAATGAAAAAAATTCCAATTATAATTGGGATTTTTTTCATTTTTAGATTTTTTATTTTTTTATTTTTGAAATATTTTTTTTACCTTTCCTTTTGCAATGTATTACAATCAAAAAAAAATCATAATTTTGTAGTAATCTTAGCATAAATATAAACGTTGATTTTCCCATAATCAAAACCCACGCAAAGTTCACGCATCGTGTAAGTTGTACATATGTTTTGAAGCATTGTAATATGCAGTCAGGACATTACATTTGTTTTTAAACCCCCTCATTGACAAGCCCGAGTTAATATGTTCACTAAGCTCCAGTTTTCACTGCAATACAAGCAATATTTAAAGTAATATAAATCTAATGATTTAATGGATTTTTTATTCGTGTTACAATGATTAATAATCTCATGGTTTACATTTATATTCGTGATCAAGTTTGTTTGATATAATGCTCAATAATTCATCTTTTTTACCATTTAAAACTATATACAGAGAAAACAGCATTACAGTTTTGCCCTTTTGCAAGACTGCCAGAGGATTGATACAAATTGAATAATTGTTTTAAGAGATCTTTTTCTCTACACAATTTACTTTTATATTAGGAGCGCGTTCTCTTAAATTAAATTTTTATTTTTATTTTTGCGTGGTGGAAACGTTTTAAAATTCGATGAAAGAAAATGCTTAAAATGGAATTAATAGCCTGGCTTTATAATAAAGATGTAAAAATTCAATATAATTGCAATAAAAAATAAAAAGCTATGTTTTCACTATATTGGCAATCAATGTAAAACATGAAGAGTCTACAAATAGAAGATTGTTGAATTATGTGCATTTTAAACATTTTGGAAATTGCGAGTGAATGCTAGTAAATGAGGTGTGTTCGTACGATAACTACGTTTAAAAATATTAAAAACTTGTTGTTATAGTAGACAGTACTTCCGATGTAGTATAAAGGTTTAATCTTTTTTGAATTTCTGTAAATATACAGCATGTAACTTTTATTACACCTCCGCACACATGTCATATTCATAAAATATGAAATATTTTAATATTATTAAAAAACGCCCCAAACAATGTTTCCCCGTGTTTCGTTATATAGTGGAATATTTTTGTTTGGCCCTATGATTTACAAATAAATATTCTTTGCAAAAGAAATTATACAGAATATATATTAGAGTTTAACATCATTAAAATGTACTTGAAACTATTTTTTCCTATTGATTTTAAAGTAATAAAGTACTTTTGATTGTCCCTCTAATGAAA
The DNA here is from genome assembly GCA_964019185.1 of Maratus speculifer. Lineage (NCBI taxonomy): Eukaryota > Metazoa > Arthropoda > Arachnida > Araneae > Salticidae > Maratus > Maratus speculifer. The sequence continues at coordinate 183,261,038 of OZ025290.1, forward strand.
CTATGCATCCAATTTTTATAAAACTTAAAATGACTCGACAAAATTACGCTAAAATTATAAATTTTAAATATCATGCGATTTGGTTGGGTAGTTTTCGCTTTGTTATGGGCGAGCAGATAGGCGGACGGACGAACAGACGGCCTAATAGACAATGTTCTCCCTACACCATTATGCAATGGAATAATTTTGTGTGGCCTTGTATATCAATAACAAAAATTCTTTGCACCACAGATTGTGTAAAATGTATATTATAATATGTACTTCATAGATGCATAGAACAATTTTATTATGTTCGAATGAGTGTAACATTCGAAACTTTTTCCCCGTTGATCATAATGAAACGGAATATTTTTGATTGTCCCTGTAATTGATTTATGAATCCGATTTTCATAAAATTTGAAACGACTCGACAAAATTATGTAATGATTATATATTTGAAATTTCAATTTATTCGATTGGGTAGTTTTTGCGGTGTTATATGCGGACAGACAGACGGACTGAACGACAACTATAGGTGCTACGTATTTACATAATTACGAACGCACATAAAAATGAGATATAAGCATCTTTATTTTAATCAGAATTCAATGGTAGCGTAACTAAAATAAAAACCATAATCCGGAAAGTTAAAATTAAGAGAAGATAAAAGCTTTCTTGAAATAGAACTTTGAAGACAAGCATATTTGAAAGTTAGGTAAGCTGAAAATAAAATAAAAATCCCAATTTATTAATACATTTTACTGTTTCTTCAGTAATAAGATACATACAAAATATATAGCAACAATATCTTTTTTTTATTAGTTTCTGAATGTATTTATAAACTCTTACTGTTTGTATAGATTGCTTCAAACTATATATAAAAAAGAAACCAAACTTTTCTTACGTTTATTATTGATATTAATTTTATTTTGTTTACATTTATTAAACTTATAACTGATGAAATGCTTTTGATATTTCTTAAGATAATGATAGTATCATAACGCAAATTCTAGTTATTTACTTTTTTATTATATTTAATACACTTGTAAAAGTTCTAAAACCATATAAGAACTGAAGGCCCCCTTTTACTATACAAAGGGATTTGAAAACACGTTAAATAATTTTTTAAATCAACAAATAACATAAAAATTTCAATTCTTAAATAAAAGTACACTTATATAAGAGAATGATTTAATCAGACTGAAATTTTTGAATGAGTAAAATATAAATACAAATTCATAAATTTCTTTTACGAAAAAAATGGAATACTAAATATATCTATTTCCTTATATTCATTTAAAAACAATAATCGGATGTGAATTATCATTTAAAATCTGAAATATGTATGAATTTTCAGGTAGATTTCGTATGAAATACTACCTATTGCATTCGCACTAGTTTATATACAGTCAAACCCCGTTAATACGCGTCCCGCTTAATAAGCGAAACCGCTTAATAGGTGAATTTTCTTTGGTCCCTTGAAATACTCCTATCTTGCGCATGTAAACCCCCCCCCCTTTAATACGCGAACTCGTTTAATACGCGAAGTTTTATTAGTCCCTAGAAAAAAACTACGTTTAATACGCGAATGAGCTTTGTTCTAAGCATACGAGTTTTTAGATGAAGTGTTTTCCCCAAGCATTTTATACAACAATTATTTAAACAATTATTTAACTTATTTTTTATACAACAATTATTTAAAACAAATTAAATTGAGCATTCTTTCCCTCAAAACCACACCTGACTAGATTTGGTCCCGATCTGAGGCTAGCACAAGAAAGCCCAATCAAAACTCTCCCAATGAAATCTCATAAGCGAGACGAAGCTAGCGTTGTGCAAAAGTTAAAGACATTATGTCTACTTTGAAAAACGCCGAGTTTCCTTTGGAGAATATATAAAACCTCAGTGTAAAATTTTAATGGAAATTCAAATTTCAAAAAACTACAGCATTTAGACTTTAACTTATGCATTTCAGCCTATCATGAGACTGTAATTAAGAATATGTAAATTAAAAAATAATTGATACAAAACTTTTTGAAATGTAGTTACCTGGTTACCAGTAAAATCTTGGTTGAATTGTCGAGGTTTCACTCGCTTTCTGTACGCATAGGCTCAAAAAATCAAATTACTCAAAGCAAAATGTACCTTCAATTCAATACTTTTCTTGCAATTTTTGTCATTTAAAAATATAAATGTAGACAAAAAGAGAATTAAATTTATAAAATCATACAAATTTGAAGTCCATGTAAGGTTTATTCATCGCGGACACGGTGTGCGCTAGTCACCTAATTTTTATAAAGGACAAAAATGAAAAGAACTTTTCCCCATAATTAAGAACAGATGTGACCCCCTCCCCCTTTCCTAAATTAGAGCGGTAGAACCGATTGATGGAGCATGCGCTTCAATCGTTGTTTCATCAGTGCTGTGATATTTTTTTTAAGAGAGTTGCTTGTCGCTCCCAGTATTATGAAGTCTACGATATCCATCTATGCTTTTATAATCTAGTCTAAACTATGGCGGAAGAGCCAAAATATATTAATATATTAAGGCTATCTCTATCACTAAGAAGTTACAAATTATAAATCTATGCGATGCCCAAAGCAGTCTCAAATAATTTGCGTTCGCCAAAGAAAAATTCATACCTGAGTCAACTTTAAGTACTTTGTTAGCGAATAGGAATGCCATCGTTAACCAAGCTGTGGTTGAGGAACAAAGAACAAGAAAATATAAACCACCAAGTTTGAGGATATAAAAATGCCCTTCACAAATGGTTTGTTCGAGGTTGTGTTTGCTTTGTGAATATCCCAATAAACGGCTTGTTAATACAAGAAAAAGGTTCTTAAATAGCAGCAAAAATGAGATTGCTAGATTTCAATGCCTCAAATGGATGGCTGGATCGATTTAAAACTCGGTACCGCATAAAATTCGAGCAAATGTGCGGTGTCTTAGCTGCAGTCAACATTGAAGATGTTCACTGTTGGAAAATTAATGTGCTTCCGCAGCTTGTAAAAAACTACTCAAATCGGAATATTTACAAAAACATTTTTTTTCACAAACTAAAATTTAATAAAATAATGGAGAAACATGTCTAGGAGGCAAAATGAGTAAAGAGCGTCTTACTATTCTGCTCGATGCCAACTCTGATGGATCAGATAAATTAAAGCTGTTGGTCATAGAGAAATCACTCAACCCATGATGCTTTATAAATGTCAAGAATTTCTTCTGTTTGTACGAAAGCTTGCGTAGAGCATGGACGACGGCCAACATTTTTACAATATGGCTACGTAATTTTGATCGGCATATGAGAAAAGAATCACGCCATGTGTTATTGCTTGTGAACAACGCATTGCTTGTGCCCTGCGCATCCAAAATATAACGAAGACCTGAATAATGTCAAAGTAGAATTTCTACCTTCAAATTCGACTAGTGTCACCCAACCAATGGACCAAAGAATAATTAACAGCACCAAAGTAATTTACAAGACTCGCCTCGTACAGCGATACCTTCACCAAATGGAACACGGCAGCAATCCTTCTTGCTACGAGTGTCGTCCAATTACAGTCCTCGACGCTATGCAATGTTTAATACAGCACGGGAGAGTGCTACACCAACAATTACAAATTGCTTTCACAAGTGGGTTTCGGAAGTAGCGAGGACATCATTTACGCAGAGCCAACCTCGCTTCTTAATGTTGAAGAAGATTGGCTGGCCGCAAAAGAAACTGTAGGGAAAAATTTTGTTGATTTAAACACGTTCATTAACATCCACAAAGATCTACACTGTAAAAAAAAATTCAAGAGGTTACTAAAAATTCTTTAGTAAATTTGTATTCCACAGAATTTCTTAGTAACCATTACAAACTTTTTTTTTGCAAGTGAAACAGGCATTTCTTTTGTAAACTGAACAAAAGAATTCTTTGTATAACTAACTTAAAAATTTTTAGTATGAGCCACCAAGCAAATTTTAGTAATAACTCCAAAATTATTTTTAATAACCATTACGTGGGCTCGAAGGGCAGGAGGTTCCTTCGAGCTGCATCCAGACTTCCGAAGCGGAAGATTTTCGGCAAAACTGCAATAGATGGCAGCACCAAACATTTCTAACCGATCCGACAGGATTTTTATAATCATTTATTAACGAGTACTTACACTACATACATTCGGGGCGTATTTTGCTCTGCCCAGTATCGAACCCTGGACCTTTCAGACTGGAGTCCGTTACTATAACCACTGTGCTATCAAGGCCACGCCAAGTGAGTTTTAGTAATAGCTATTAAAAATATAAAACTATTAACTATTCATTGCTAACTTTTTTCTAGTAATTCTTACAGATTTTCTAGTAACCGACTAAGATTACTAAAAATTTTTTAGTAATTACGAGGATCACTAAAGTTTTTTTAGTAGATCGACCTTTTTTTTTTTACAGTGTAGTTACCTCCGAACTTAGAAGTCTGAATGATATCATCGGCGATGTAATTGCGACTGACATACCGAATGAGGAGGAAAAAGATGATGAACCTGCACTTCCGGCCCCATACACATTCTCCAAAGTTACAAAGCCATTCAATTTCCTCAGACAATATGAGTCATCACTGGGCGAAGGACCCTCAACAAGCGTATTTTACCGCTACCTAAACATCTTGGTGATGGCGCGACCGCAGGTGAAACAGTCCAAAATCGACTGCTACTTTTCCAAAAAGTACTTTTATGACATTATTGACTTCAGTAAGTCTTTTTTAATTGACATTTTTTATTATCAACACTATTTATTATTGTACCTATCTGTTCTGTATAGCTAACAAAGATTTCAAGTTTTTTTAACATTAGTGTTAGTTAATTTGTTGATGTTAGCAGAAATGTTTGTGATCGTCTTATTCAATTTTATGTGCCATATATAATAAATCTAAATTTGCAAAGACATAGGATTTTTACTTGAGAAAATAACGATTATTTGAGTTTTCAGCTTTCAAACGTTTCTACTTAATAAGCACATAATGATTTTTTAAAAAATGTCATTTTATGTGTTAAAAACGTTAAAAACTGACAAAAAATGTACTATTTTTGCCGCATAGATTGTTGTAAATAAACTACTCGACGAAAATTCGAGACCTTCGGTTAATACGCGAACCCGTTAATTACGCGAATTTTGATCGGACCCCTGATTCGCGTATTAACGAGGTTCGACTGTATATATATATATATATATATATATATATCTGTCTATATATCTCACCTTTTTATGGACACGATAACTTCTATAATTCTTCACCAATCTCCACCAAACTTGTGCATAAAATCAAAGGGGATTAAATCTCGGCTAAGTTCAGAAAAAAACCCATAACTTCTTAATGAAAATAGATATCGAATCAGTTTAAAGTTTATTTTAGTTCTAAATAATGGGTCAAAAGTTTATGCATGACAGATTTTTGATAAAAGTAAAAATGGGCTCAAAGGGACGAAAACAATAGGGTTTTGGGGAGAAAAAAAATCATAACTTCTTCAATTCTGCAGATAGCAAATCCATCTAATTTTTTTATAAATAGTCTCAAAATAATCTAAAACTTTTGTATTTGCATGTTTTTGATAGGACTAACTCTTACCTGTAAAAAAATTAAAAACGAAAATAAAAAGGGGTTTGGAAAAAGAAAAAAATCCATAACTTTGTCAATTCTTAAACTATCAAATCCAATTAAATTTATTTTACATCTTCTTAATAATATCTACAACTTTTAAGTTGACAAGTTTTTCATAAGACCAACTCTTATTGCAAAAATAAATTAAACAATAATAGGAGTTGAAGAAAAAAACCTCAAATCCAAAATGCTTATATTCGGACTCATTTTTAGATTAATTTTTGATTCTAAACGCATCCAAATTGCAGGTCCTCTTAATTATAAACTATATAATGTGACGTGTTGCCCAGTTTTTTGATAAAAGCAGAATTTATTTCAAAAAAGTTTGCCAAAAGGAGCATTTTGAACAGAATTTCCCGTAGTAATCGTGATTGAAAAATTGAAGAAATATTCATATAACAAATTGCGTTTTTCCTGACTCATTTTTAAATAAATATTTGCTCTCAAATGCATCCAATTGACAGGTTCTTTTATTTAGAAACTGTATAATGTAGCGCATTCGTCAGTGTTTTGACAAAAGCAAATTATATTTTTAAAAAAAGCTGTCAAAGGGGGCACTTCGTACTAAATTTCCCGCAGCGATCGTGATTCAAGAATTATTGATGTATTTATATAACAAACTGCTTAATTTGTGACTCATTTTTAAATTCAATTTTGCTTTCAAACGCATTCAGTTGACAGTTTTTTCTTATTTAGAAACAATATATCGTACTGTATTAACCGATTTTTTAATAAAGTCAGGATGTATTTCGAAATATGCTGTCAAAATGGGCATATGAGTGAATTTCAATTAAGATGATTCTGATAAAATTTGTTCTTACAGAAAATTGAACATAAATGTTTTTCAAAAGTAGCCAAACAAAGCTGTTAAACTGGATTTATCTCTAATCCTATTTTATTTTTTAATGTTGAAATGAGTACTCTTCGAAATCTACCTCCGCCTATAGGTCAAGCCGACAGGGATTTTATTTTTCAAACAGCTATGAAAAAATTTAAAATAAAATAATGTAGGCAAAGAAATTTGTCAGAAGATAAATTACTCGAAAGAAAAAGATTTCGTAAATATGGATTGGACTAATATTGGATTCTTGTTACGTGAAATGTTTGATTTTGTTGCGATCAAGTTTTGAGATTTGAAAATAATTGCATGAAAAGAAGTAGGAAGCTTTTTAAAATTCCTAATTTGGAAGTGATATTGAAAAGAAAATAACCGTAGAAAAATAGTTTAAAAATTTTTATAAGCCTATATAATCTTCAATTTGAAAATTTGACTGCAGTAATCGGCGTTGCGATGCTAATACATATTTTATTTATATTTATATCTGAATATTTCAAACGTTAATATTTCCCCTTTAAAATGTAATTTATATAAAAAAAAACATATTGTTTTTTATAGATTCTTTTATTACTGAGTGCAGGTTTCCAAATTACATTTTTCGTTATTTTTTTTGCAATAATGATAAAATATTAAAATAATAATTACATTTTATTTTTCTGTTTTCAACAACCATTATATTTATTTCGGTCATCTTATTTTCTTTTATAAAGAAATAAGTTTGCCTCTGTTAAGCAATAGCGCAGATACTTCTAGATTTCTCCATAGGGTTGCATTGGTGCAGCGCAGTTTACACTAAAAAGCGATAATCGATTTATTCTTGATCTCACTCATTTCCAATTTTCACAATGCTTTTTATCTAATGGTCTCTCTATTGTACATGTACATTTGTTGAGCCAAATTGGTAATCTATTTTTATGCCAACGTATTTATTTTGGCGATTTTCTACTGTAAAAATTACTGCGTATTTTACTGCGTAATTTTGTACTGCGGCTGGCGAAAGCTCGCGCGCCGCAGTTAAATAAAAATGTAAAGTATTTTGTACGTTGTTTTCATTTTGCTTATTATGTTTCTGCATCGTCTTATGTGTCGTTTTCAATTCTATCGTGTCCACGAAAAAAATATTAGGTAAGAATTTTTATGAGGCTGTTTTTCTGTTAAGTATAGGTGAAGATTTACGGTTGCTAGTCACCACGTCGACTAATTGCTTTGACTTGGCGACTAATTTGTGGCGTGTAAAGCACCATCTTTTGGCTAATTTCACGTTTTTTCTCGCGATCATTTGACAAAAATTGTGCTTTTACACAATCTTCTGACGAAAATCCCACGATTCTGAGCGATTCTCTGACGAAAATAGTGAGATTTTTTATAATGCTCTAACCCAAATCGAATTTTTTCTGCAATCATTTGATTAAAATAATATTTTTCAGCGATTGTTTGAGGAAAGTCGCGTGTTTATTTCGATCCTTTGATAAAATTAGCCTTTCTACTGCGATCTATTAAAGAAATTTTCGTTGTTTCTTAGAAATTAAGACTTCGTGGCAACTCGAAAATTTCGTATTAGAACCACTAAAGAATTTTAGAAATCTGCACCTATACTGCTAAAACGAATTTTCTATTTTTGAAGAAAAATAATATTAATGGATCTGAATTTCCACTATATGCAATGAATAATAATGACGATCAGCATTATCATAGGCATCGAGCACCATTATAAAAAACTCACTGCTTTAGTACAGCTTGTTAATAAGTTCATGCACAGAAATTTATTAAAAATATATACTTTTTTTCATTTTTTTCTTTTTTAAGATAGGTCAACAGGAAATGAAAAATGAGTTTTTGATCAATGTAATGAAATTATTTTGTCATGCAATTGCACTATAAATGCTACAGGAGAATCACAAATAAACGCTCCAATTTGAAAATTCAATAATTCATTAATTATTATGAATATGAAGATAATATGAATGACATATATATCTGACGACTGTAAATTTGTTTGCTCAAAAGAACGTACTGCACCGGTCCTAAATATTGAGATTGCAAAAATTTTTTTAAAAAATCAAGTATCTATCACGTTTCAATCGCTAAATAGAAGCGTTCATTTTCGGTCCTCTGTATATATTCAATACGCAACAAAGAACGTTGTAGTTCACCTCAGTTATGTAGGTTAATCTCATTATATCTAAAATTTCATCACATGAAAAATATGCAACGCGAACGGACATAATGTCTCGAAACTTTTTTGATTATTTTTGTAAACGAAGTACATATGCGAAACATTTCATTTAAAATACCGAGATTCTTGCAGTAAACTCTCAATACCATATAAAAGTAGCATGATAGTTCTAATTTATTTTTTTATTTTGAACATGGCAAACAAACCGAAACTGTAATTTTTATCAACTATGTACATATATTTAAAATGCATTTGTATAAAGTATTTTCTTCATTCTCTTACGCCTCAAATAACTGGTGAAAAGAGTTAGCTACATTTTGAAACATGGTGTCTATGTATAATGAAAAGATTATATGCTATAAGATGAAAAACATTTCAGGATTACTGTAGAGAAGGCATTCCTATATAGACAGCGTTAAAGGGCATGGGACGCACTCAAAATGTGGGCACTGTAATCACATCATAACTTTAAGCTTTTGAATAAAACGATTTAATCATCATTGACTTTAATTTTTATTTTGACTGAATTTTTAATTCTATTCAGCGACGAAAATTGATATAATTTACATTAAAAGTTTTGTATAAATATCCTAAAATTTTAATTTTTTTTATTAAAGTGGCCAATTTTGGACATTTATAACGTTAACTGTTCCAATGTACCAAGAAAAAAAAGTTTTATCTTGTTTCCAGGAGATTCTAATGATAAAGCGAGTGCGTAAAGGAAATGAATGATTGTTTCATAATTTTGTTAACAAATGGCACTACCAATTTATTGCTTTTTGAAGTTAGGCTTTTGAAGTTAAAGCTTTTCTACAGAGACTTTTTTGGTATTTGTTTATGTTCAAAAGTAACGATCGAAACAAAGCTGTTATTTGCACGCAAAACACGTTAAGTAAATACTCTAATTTCTTTTATCTATCTTTAAAATCATTTTTGTTTAATTTGAAAGTATCTACATGTATTTTCGAAACTTTTTTTTGCAATAAATGCACTTTCTCCAATAAGAAATTGGAATGTCCGAATTGCGTAACAATCTAAACGCCGATTTTTTTCCATAAATTTATTTTTAAAGATTCCCTGATGAACTGAAACGTGTAATAAGAGACTTATTATAATGTTTTATTATAAATAATTATGTATTTTGTGTAAATAAAGCGTATTTAGTACCTGTAATAATATAATTTTATTTAGAAACACGCTCAACTTTCACTTGTAGATTGATTAATTAAATGCTTTAATAATTAATTTTCCAGAATAATTGCTGTCTTTTAATCTTTGTGTATAAATTTCTAGTCTTATATACTGTATTGTAAAAAAAATTGGTCTTAAATTTGAAAATTTAAAAAATCACTAATAGTTAAAGTTTAATGATCCCACGTTTTGATAATTCGCTCCAAGAGTAAAAATTCAATAAGAGATTTTTAAAGCATTCTCCGTTTAGCATAATATGACTTTAAAAATGTAAAAATGACTTTATTAAAAAACTAGAAATGTATTTTTAATGCCAAATGAGGAATAATACACGCTTAAATGTATGCACTCATGACATTAAAATATAGGTATTGATAAAAAAGTTTATGTACCCTCAACCGGGACAACTTTGTCCTATTTGTGCTTTTACCGGCATTGTGCATACTCGTATTGCGCACAATTGCTTCAAAATCCTTGTAAGTCATTAGAAGTGAGCTCTAGTTTCAAAAATCAGTAACTCGATAATTTGAAAGAACATTTATATATTTTTTTTTTGGGGGGGGGTTAAATTTTAAAACTGATCAACATTGCCAACCGACTAAAAATCAGTGAAATGTTTTTAGAAAAAATGATAAGAAAGAAAAGAAATATAATACACTGCAAAAATAATTTAGATTTTACAGTACAATACTGGCATCTGGGAAGCCAGTTTAAAACTGTAAAATTTAAGGTAAAATAAACAGTAAAATTAGCAAGTAATATACCATTAATCAGTAATATAGTATTGAATTCATTTATATGATGGTATATTACTGCTTATATTACAGTTATAAACTGGCAGCCTAGCTACCAGTATTGAACTATAAAATAAACAAATGTTTTTGTAGTGTGGCAGACGAAGAAGTCGAACATTCTTATCAGAAAACAAGATTTTTCTTGTAATTTGTTTTTCTAAACAAGTTCAACACTGTGCATATCATTTCTACGTCGACGCTCGCGCAATATGGAACACTAGGAAAATGGCAACTTCACTAATGGTTTTTCTTTTTAAGGTACTGCAGTTCAAACACTCCACACTCTTCCTCTGGTACAACATTTTGCTCAGATTCTAATTTAGATGCATCATACAAATTGAGAAAAAGCTCGATTTGAAGAAAAGGTATGAAGGAATCAAGGGAAATGACAAAATTATATGCTAACAAAGTTGTTTCACACTTCTGAAGATTTCAGGTGCAATTTTGCCAATTAATATTATTAACCACAAAAATAACATTAGATCAAGTTTCAAAAGCTATTTTGAAAGCCGATTTTATATTCTATCAGAGACAATAGGCAGTATTAACATACGTTCGAAATAAAAACATGGATCGGAATGCTTTTTAGACGTCTGAAGGTGCCTTTTTCACAGTTGGAAAATATTCTCACAGACATAAAACAACAGAAAAAAAACGCTCGAAGATAAATATTATACTATATTTTCTTTGTACAATGAAAACACTAGTGCCTATTGTAATTGTATCTGAAATAAGAGAAAGCGTAAAATAATAAACTTTTCAAAAAGGGGCAAAGTTGATGCTGTTGTGGGTACAAACTTTTTAATAACAAAAACAAGTCATTTATGCTGAATGCATCTACCGTCTGATACATGCACATGCATTGTTGGCAATGGTGAGTACCTTGAGGATAGTGAATTTGATTTTACTTACCCATTGTACGTAGTATACAGAGTGAGTCATAAATATCGAAACAATAGGCTATCTCCTTAAATATTGCTCCTAGACCCATACTTCCAGTTGCAAAAATTCATAAAAAAGATGAAATTTTTGATAAGATAAGTTGCAACTCCATAGGGGGTCCATTTGAAAAAATACGAAAATTTAAATTTTATACGGCCACTCTAGGATAAAAATTCCAATTAGTAAAACTTTCTTTATCCAGTCTTGAATAAGACACAAAAAAGCAGCCTCTTCCTATAGTGAAACCTCCAAATAAGGGACACCTATGGGATCGTAACTTTTGTCCCTTAAATAGAGGTGTCCCTTATTCGGAGTTTTTACATAGTGAAACCTCCAAATAAGGGACATCTATGGCACCGTAACTTTTGTCCCTTAAATAGAGGTGTCCCTTATTTGGAGGTTTCACTGTATCTTCAAAACTTGCAGAGTTATAGCCGTTTAAATTATTCATCAGGTTTTAAGGGATTAGACACAAATTGAAATGTGCGTAGGTGAAAAACAATGTGACTTTAACAGTTTTAAGAAACATAAAAAATCTATCTTTTGAGTTAAAATTTTGATTTTTTTTCTTTCTTTGTGATTGTTAGCCATAACATTTGCTAAATAAATCTCATCCTAAAATTTCTCATAGAATTTATAAAAATTTCATATGGTTAGTAGTACTAATATTCGGTAATATCCGGTATTCGATTCAGCTGTCTGCCGAATATTCAGCATTCGGTATTTGGCCAAAATCACTATTCGGCGCATCCCTAATTAATACTAGTTTAAATGAGATAATTAAAAATCGTTATTACTCGAAACATTATTTATTGGACTTTAATTTCTTTCCATTTATTTAAAAATTAATATCTGATTTTAGTTTTGTTCCACGGTTTTTGTTTTTCAATATTAATTTTAAAACTGTTAAAAATATGTAATGGAAAAATAATAAAACTTAAAAAATCATATTTTCAAAAGAAAATATTTTTTTTTTTAAATTTTCCAAAACAAAACTAATGTAATATAATCATAAATGACATGTTTGAAGTACTTTTTTCTTTAACAATTCTTAACTTTTAATAATTTAAAGACAAGAAATAGTGGGGGAAAATTTCATTATGTAGAAAAACGAAGTGCACTGTTTAAATGTTTGTTAGTTATTTCACAGAAGGCGTTTTTTAAGATGCAGATTAAGTCCTTTTTTATTAAATTTAGCTCCGTTCTAAAGAGGCTGTTAAAATTTTGTATTCTGGGCCCAGTCCTGGCTTGGACCGAGACGTTACTTTTATCTAAAGACTCGCCTGGCCGGGCCTAACGTATTTTTAATATCGAAGGGGACTGCTTTCTTCATCCTAGGTCTCCACTGGACGAAATTTTCAACCCCGGTCTCGAAGAATCCGTATTAAAATCACTGTCTCTGACTGATCTCATACGTGCATCTTCGTTCAATCAAAATTTGTTCAAAATCCACATAAATTTTAAAATCGCTTTTATTTTACCAAAAAAAAAAGCTTTAAAATTATTTTTTAAGGAATAATATATTTAAAGGCGAAAAAGTTAAATAAAATAAAAGCAATAAAAAAAATCTGCCTACGACTGAATTCTGTCTTAAATGGAAAATTTGTTGATCCATACAAAATAAATACAATAATACCGGAAAAAAACTCCTTTTACACCTTATAGGAAGGGCATTTGTCTATATCATATTTTTTCTTTCCTTTGTGATTCCGTATTAAAAGGTTTTACTGTATAGCATTTAAAAAAAAGTGGATTAACGATATTAAAATGAAGATAAACATTTACATATAAATAGAAATTCGTTGATAAAATAAATATATCACAGCCTTTGACGCTTCTTTAATAATAAAAGGTATAAATATAAAAAAAACGAAAAGATATAGTAAGTATTTTTGGTCAGAATTCCTCCATACGAAACAATTTTTAACCACACTGAAATAAAAAACTATGTAAAAATTCACAGCTGAGCGGGGCTACTATTTAAACTTTTTTCCAGGCCGGTCCAGGTTATGATTTTAACGTTTTTTCAGAACAGGCCAATTTTTTCCCCTTTGGGTCAGTTTGGGACCGGACCTAGATATTTCGATATATGCAGACCTCCAGTACAGACAACCAACATATTTTGAAAACAACTTTAGATATAATTCAAAATTCTGGTTTGCTATGTCGAAATAAGAGTTACTGTCTAAAATCGACATTTAATAATTGGCAATTTGTGGACGATCCATCATTTGCTTTAAAAATGAGTCAAAAACGCGTAGTTTGCAGGCATGGTTAAGTGGTGTAAGTCACGAATTTTGAAGAATTTTGGATTTTGATATCTCTGTCAGGTTTTTAGATATGGAGATAATTTTTTTTGTTCAATTTAGGGATGCATAAGGAATAATTTTTCTAGTTGGGAATTTTACTCTACGGGGGCCGTATAAAAGATTAATTTTCGTATTTTTTCAAATAGACCCTCCCAAGGAGTTGCAACGTATCTTATCAGAAATTTCATCTTTTTTTATGAATTTTTCCAATTGGAAGTATGGGTCTAGGGGCAATATTTAAGGAGAGAGCCTATTGTTTCGATATTTGTGACTCACCTTGTAGAATAAGTCTTTTTTTAAAATAGAAATAAGTAGTTCATTGTCCATGTTTCAGTATATTTTTAAACGTGCATTTGTTTTATAATGTTACTCCTTCACATGCAGTCTTCACATATATAAGTCGGTGATAAGATACGAAATGATTAAACTCTCAGGAATTCAAAGGAAGATAATTTTACCACATGTAAGACATCATTTCATGCTAGACTGAAGACACATCTATTATATCTATGTAATTGGCTTTTTATTCTATTCACATGTCGTTTTTGTGATGGAATACCACAGTTTACCACTAGGGACGCTACTACATCTCCTATTGTATGCCGTATGACCATTTTATTTTGCCTAAATAAGTTCATGGATGAATCTAATCCAGTTAAGCGATTTAATCGAACCAAGCTATTGAATCGATGAAATTCAACCGAGAAAACAACCTGTATACCACTTTTTTCTAAAAGGACTAGTCGTCGTTTAACAGTAAAAAGAAAGTAATGCAGATATTTTACGAAAGTATATCAGTATGTCTAGCAAAAAGTATCGATTATATATAAATAAAGCAACATATTTTTCTCGCGTAGCTTAAATGATTAAAAATGCCATTGAGTGGGAAAACTAAGCAAAATTTCTATGAAATTAAACTAATAAGAAACTTCTCGAAATAAATTTTTGTGATTTTGTTTTTTGATTTAAATCTTGTGTAAACTAATGTAACCGACGTAAACTAATTTAAAACTCAATTTTGAAATGATGAGATATATCGATACAAAATGAATTGATTGGTATTTGAAACATTTATTTATAAATTAAAATTCAAAGCTTATTATACTTCACCTTAAGAATTTAAACCTTTTACATTATGAATATATTAAAATGGGGAGAAATTTTCATATTTTGTTTCTCCATATATCGCATAAAAATTCGGAAATAATATCGGAAAACATATTCTGTTTAAAATTCCAGACTGGTTGAAAAGCGATTTGATAAATATCATATCAATATTTTTATTGATATGTTTTTTTTAACCGTCTGATTTACAATAGCGTTTATAATTTTATTTGCTTGAGTTGTAGTTAAAATTAAGTAAAAATATTAAATAAATATTAAAATAAAAATATTAAAATATTAGGTAAAAATAAATAGGTAAATAAATTAGCTAAAAATATTAAAATAAATTAGGATAAAATTAGGTACTGCAACTTCAAGTTCAATTTTTTCATGTTCTATTAGTGATATTCATATATATCAAGGGCCAGAGGGGATTTTCCATTATACCAATTGCCCCATTTATCAACAGTTGTGCAACCTGTATTAGAAAAACGACCTTCCGGTCTGTATTGACAAAAAGTTTAGATACCACCTCTTTTCAATTTCAATTTCTATTTACACGATTAAAAAATAGAAATTCAAAAATCAGGCGGTTCAATTATAGAAAATTGCCAGTTTTATTTGATGCTGAATTTCAATAGGAATTTTCATAAAATAGTTACCCATCGTGAGTTAACATCATTTGTGTTAGTTTCTTTTCGGTATCTAATTTTGCGTTAATTTTACCGAAGTTTTCCAGTAATTCTGCCACTGGACGAAACCGTTATGTGATTATCTGAAAAAATGCATTATCTTACGAATGCTATATTTATACAAAATGAAAGTATTGGATTTGTGAGAAATTTCAACATCCGGTTTTTGATGAATTTATGCGCTTTAGAAGTTCCTGAATATGTTTTCATCATTTTAATAAAATGACTGTGAGTCCATCTGTAGGTGACAAATAATTGTGGACGCTCTATCTCAAGGTCTAATGAACGAAATTTCACAAATCTTTAGATTCATTTAGTCCCTATTGCAAATTATCCCTGGTTAGTTTTTCTTCTAAACTGTCCAACAGATGCTGCTGCTAAGTATTTTTTTCCAATTTCTATAATAGCTCTATTAATGCACTATTAATGCAAAAAACAATGCACGGAAATTCATGAAACTTCAAAATTAGTTAAAAGTTAAACTAAGTTGCTATTGATTAAATTTTGGTATAAAATACATAACCAGTATCGTTGCTATACTGAATTTCTCAAAAAGTATTAATATATATGAAGTTGAAGAACATTTTGGGATTGTCTCCTTTTACCGGCTTCAGTTAAATATAACTTTATTTTCTCAAACGGCATGTAATTTTAAGCTTGTGAAAGGTGCAATAATATTTAGAACAATGAAAAGAAAATTGTGATTATTTTTAAGAAGAAATAAAAAGTAATGTAAATATTTTTTTATCTGTTTCATAAAAATGAAATGAACATAGAATGCATACATAAAGTACCATAGAATACATACATGAAACATACATAAAATATTACTCGTAAACGAAGATTGGATAAACTAGAACCTGCCTTCTTACAATGTAGTTCTCAGTCTAGCGCACACCGTTAAGTAATTACGTAGAGAAATCAGCCACCATCCAAATCTTGAAGCTCATTGCAAATTATAGCGAAATTTGCTGTCAAGCATAAGTTGCTATCGCTGAAGCCGATTTGAACATATCTATTTAATTTGTAAAAATTTCAAAATTTCCGAAACTAAGAAACTTTTATAATTTAATTCCAGGTTTTCATATTTCGCGTTTTCAAGTTTTAAAAAAAGGTGATGGAATCTAATGAAAGTAATCGGATGTGGCAATCCCAGAACTTTTTTCTGTCTCATATCTGTTAAAACTAAAAAACTGCTATCATAGTGCCAAAATTAAATGTCAATCTATGCTTATCATAGGGATTCTAAAGATATGAAATTTCGTGCATTAGTTCTTGAAAATGACTGTGTCTAAAGTCATATAAATTCTTCAAAATACAATATAACAGCGTCGACGCTTGGGCGATTAGTACCAAAACCTAACCACAACAACTTGTGTCAATGTGTAATTGAATCATAATTCAAATGAAATCTCGTGCATTAGTTTTTGAAATACTATTGCGCAAATCGTGCGATATTCAGCATAGAAACGCCAAATATAGTGTGATTTACACCAAAATGTTAAAAAATTCAATTCGTGTCAAACACTAATTTAACCTAAACTTTCATAGAACAATTGTTGAAACCGCCAAAAATGAAGCATAACAGAGCCACCTGTTAAAATATTTACACCAAAATGTAAAAAAATACCAATTCATATCAAGGACTAAGTCTACAATATGCGGGGCAAGGAATATTTGTGCATAGTTTAGAAGGCCACACAAAAGTATTCCTATAAATGATAGTATAGGGGGAACAGTGTTTGAAGTATATTTTATTTATATTGAATTATTTAACTTTTTATTAAATTACTATACGTTACTGAGGGCTAGTACAAGTTATTTCCTATATAACAGAAAGCAGATAGATACACAAATATTTCGGATTCGATCCTGCATCTAAAGTATTGTACATAAGCGATGATTGCTGGAAGTTCATTTTTAGTTTTGATATGAGCTTAATTTTTGCATATTACGTTATATCCATAAATGTTAAAAATCATATACAGGGTCACACAAAAAATTATAACGGACACAAAATAACTTAAAATTTTTTTTAATTATGCATTTTTACGCTGAACTACGTTTTGCAAACTATCAAGGAAGATCTCTATATGGGCATACTCAGAAAATTCTGAAATAATTATAGAATGTTCTTTTTATGCTGTTCGTACGTAAAAAAAAAAAAAAAAAAAAAAAAAAAAAAAAAAAAAAAAATCGGCAGAAGCCCGATAGAACGTTCGTAAAAAAATATGAAAATTTCGTTTACTTGGCAATTTATCACCGTTATGTAAGGAAATAAAATTTCAAAAAATACTGTTTTTGTCAAATACTTTTTAAAGTAAAACTGTTTCATGTTAAATTATTTTTTATAATATTTTTTAAATAACTAATTTTGTCGGTTTTAGTTTGTTATAAGCATAGTTTTGTCCTATATATTGTTAGTAATAGCACAGAAATTTTATGAAATAAAACGGAAATTAAACATAAGTATAACACGCATTTTCAAAAGCTGTTTTATGAAAGTTGCGATAGATTTAATTTAAGTTACTTTATTCATTCCTGCCACTTACTTCCTGCCTGTTACTTTATGCATTCCTTCTATTAATCTTATTTAATGAGTATAGCCAAATTGAAATTGTTTCTTATTTTATCCATATGCATTACAATGTATTATCTACAACAGACTTTTTTTAATTTACACGTTAATTCACCCATTGTAACTAATTTATATATATATAAAATGTATAGTGAGTTATAGTAAAGAAATCTTTTACAAAGTCATCTTTTACAAAGCATGTAAATTTACATATCAACAGTAATAATAATAATAATAATAAATACTACATTTAAATATTTTATGAATTGTTTCATACAAAAATTTTAATTAAAGTCTATTTATGAAAGAGCAATTGGAATTGAGCAGGATATAAATATTTTTAATTCCACTTTTGTTAAAATGTTAAACATATTTTATGTTACACGATTTAGCATATGCGCATAATTTTAACTTTAATTCAAGTATTTTTTAATGCATAAATAAGTTTTATTTAAAAAAACTCATTTTAATTTTTGTTTTCTAGCATCAACTGCTTTTGTTTAAATCTATTTTAATGCGTTTATATTCATTTGCCTTTTATACATTGTTGAAATGCTTTTCTTTTGCATGTTCCTTATTCTTTCAGATATTTAAATTCTCTCGACGGAAAATTTAATGCGATTTAGTATTTCTTTTGATGTTGAAGTCTTTTACATTTTTAACAACATAAACTGGAAAAAAGCTGGCTCCATATAAGATTTTTAAATGAGTAAACAAGAGCCAAATACTTTTGAATTATCGAAATATTATCTTCTTTCTAGAATTGAGAAGGATTTTAAACAGGTTTTGCATAAATTTAAAAAATAAAGCATAGTGTAAAAATTATCCATTTATTCTAATTATTCAATACAATTGATAAAAATAAGCGTTCTTTCTGTGCAAAGCATTTATAAAGACATCATGATTAATTATTTAAATTTATGAGGTAATCGAACCAGTGTTTCTTAAAGTGCAGTGTCCGGTGTACAAGAAATGAGTGAAAATAATTTTTATTTTCTTTACAAAAAGAAAGTTTTGATTCGTGAAAATATTTGACTTCTTGTTTTCAAGAGATTTATACGTTTTAGTAGATCCTGAAGGCAGTTTAAAGGTTTTTAGAAAAAGTCTGGGATGTAAACAGTAAGCCGCAACTAACTTTTTGTATCCTCTAAATAAACTGGATCAGATTTGATTAAAATAATACTTGTTTCAAAATTAAGAATAAACAAACAGATATTTTCTGCAAAGTTTTTATTTATTAAATCAAAATTTTGAATAGTTTTATACTAGCATACCGTCAAATTTAAATCTTATAGTCCAACTGTCAGGCAAATGAATGTAAGACGGTCTATGGTACTTTTTATGTAGAATCAAAATAGACTACTCCCCTCCGTCATAGCAAAATGTTTTATTGCTTATTCGTGTGTATTTCTCTTGATTTTTTTTGTTTTGGTTTCTCTTGAAAAAATTTTTTAAGGTCATTTACACATGTGACTAATCGCTATATGGTTCAGTTACCGTATATGTATTTTCTATAAATTATAAATGTGATAATAAGTGTTAGATTGCGTTTAAGAGAGATATGCTAATTATTTATTTGAAGTTGTCACAGTTTTTTAGGTTCTACACCGCATTATCCTGTTCGATTCCTGGGTCCACATATGTGGAACTCCATTCTTCCCTATTTATTAACCGCTTCAGGAGGAGCGTCTTTTACAGAAGTTTTTATCTTTTATCACTAATTTTTTTAAACAGAATTTTTTTGCGTAAGCAAATAGAGAAAATGCTAGGATTAAATAAGGCAAAATATCCAATAAAAATTACTGATGAAAATAATCAAAGTTTAGAAGAGCCTTACGCCGAACGTTTACTAGTCACTCGTCCCCGAAGCTGCACAAACATGATATGCTTCCATATCTAAAATTCGAAATAATCCAAATAGACTAAAATTCTTGCTCTGAAGTTAAAGTGGAGAAAGAGAATTCATTAATAATAAATAATACTGCATTAATACAAGTAACAACGAGGTTACATATATTAAATTATGTATATTGTATATAATGTACATATTATATTTCATTTTATATCTATATTACACTTAAGTAACAATGATTCAATTAAATTATAATAATACCTTAAAATTTAATTTAATATTTATGTATATATTAAAAGAATTCTATTGAATCATAACTGTTTACATTGAAAGCTTGCGAGTATTAAGCTAAATATTAAGTTAACGATGAGAAAGCTAATGTTATCCTCTTGCAATATAATGGCTTTTTGTAATATAACCAATAAAACGATATCTTGGTGCTTTACTAATAGCATGGTCAATCCATGGTGATAGAAGCTATATCCGTAATTTTGTTTGATATAATGTTAGAAATATTATACCTCAAGTAATGTAAATAAAATGTAAGAAATGTAATATAATAAATGCTTTTTTGAAATAAAAATATTGTGTTTCTAGATATATGGAATATTATCTAAAAGTAAACCCATTATCATATAAAATGTAATACTTAATGGTAATATGAAGTTTATTTCATAAATATGAGCACAGTATTTATAGTTTATTTTCTCAAACGTGAAAATTGCTGAATTAAAAAAAAACAAAATACTGTAACGATTAACAATTCCGATATTTTAATGCAAATATTTAAGTCCATAAAGAGAGATATTCGTATATATATGAAATTTTTGTAATGTAATTTCGAAAAGGTATTAATTTTGTAAGAATGTAGAAATATTTGATTTACTTGATTCTCATAACAGAAATTTTCTCCAAACTAATGTATAATTTGCAAAATTTACAATTGGTATCGCTGAAAACTAAAAGAAAAAATAATTCCAATTCTCTATTTGAGATTTTGTTTGTTCTTTTTTGGTGATTTCAAATGTAACAAAGCCTGTAACTCATTAAGTTTCTTACTCTATATTTATTTGAATTTAATTATAAAAATCATTTGTTTACTTACTGTTTGAAATGTTCAGTTAAAAGTAGAAGACTGATTTTTTAACTTTATAACTATCAGCTATAACTATAAAACAACAATTATCACTTACAACGAACATTAAATAAAAAAAATCGAACTTACTATTTCATCTGCTATAAAAAACATGTTGAAATATTTTATTTACTTATTTTAAGTCTGTCAGCATATTCATAATATTGTAACAAAACTGCACTAAACATTAAGCTAAAATATTAAATCTAATTCAACCCTATGGAAACACATAACACATTTGAAAACCCAATTTAAGTTCTGTCCATCTACAAACGGAAAATTATTCCAATTTTTAAGCAGCCTTATGTATGATTTAAAGATTTTATTTTCCATCTACATGCATGCCAAAATTTACTTCAGTTTAGAAATACATATGCCATATTTGAAATTGCTTCTTCTACGTATATGAGATACATCATTTATATATGACGAGTAGTATGCCGAAAATTAGTTAAATTTAAAAGCATATATCGAATTTTAAAACACACATTCTACACTGTAAAAAAAAATCTGTAAAGGTACTAAACCTTTTTTAGGGAAAAAGGGATTCCAAGAACTTTTCATGTAACGATACAGGAAAGAACCATGTAACCGATTCTAAAACTTGAGTTTTTGTTGTTACCGTTACAGGAAAAGTTCTTGGAATTCCAGTTTCCTAGATAAAGTGCAGTACCTTTACAGATTTTTTTTACAGTGTACATTATTGTGAATTAGAAAAATATCCTCAATAAGTAAATTAATGAATTCAAGGGTTTTATTTACCGATGTGCGAGATACATGAGATAAGAATAACATGAAAAAAAGATCTCGAGGGGGAAAAAAAAGAAGAAAATTAGATATGCCTGGAGAGATTTGAAAATAAAAAATTTCCATAATTTTACTTATTGAGAAGAATGACAAAAACTGTTAAGTAATTTAATTGTTTGTATTTCCAAATGTGCAAATTGTTTACTGCTTTGTTGATGTAGTTGAATTACGGGCATTTTTTTTCTTGTTCATATCAACATCAAATGTTGTTTACTATTAAAGTTAAACTATTGGTAACGATAAAATAAATGAATATTAAGTAGGTAGAATACATACTCCTGCATTATGATTCAAAGACAATATTCTAACCAATTCCTTTTGGGCGTACTTTTAAATAAACGACAAATACTATGCATGCCGTTTCTATCGCAATCATCTTGCAGTAAAATTCTGTGATTTATACAAGTTTCAATGTATTTAAAATAGCGTGATGTCATTTAAAAACTCTTCAATAGATTATTTTTTCACAATATACTATAATAGGATGGAATTTTTTTGAGTTTCCCTGTAAATGAACTAATTATCTCACTTATTTCATATACAATACAAAATATACCTTGGTGACCCTTTAAAATGTTTACAAAATACATAAAACCCCAGTATATTTTCGGAATTTAGAATGTGACCTGAGGGAGAAACATATCCACTGCATATAAAAAATTTCCATAATTTTACTTATTGAGAAGAATGACAAAAACTGTTAAGTAATTTAATTGGTTGTATTTCCAAATGTGCAAATTGTTTACTGCTTTGTTGATGTAGCTGAATTACGGGCATTTTTTTTCTTGTTCATATCAACATCAAATGTTGTTTACAATTAAAGTTAAACTATTGGTAACGATACAATAAATGAATATTAAGTAGGTAGAATACATACTCCTGCATTATTATTCAAAGACAATATTCTAACCAATTCCTTTTGGGCGTACCTTTAAATAAACGACAAATACTATGCATGCCGTTTCTATCGCAATCATCTTGCAGTAAAATTCTGTGATTTATACAAGTTTCAATGTATTTAAAATAGCGTGATGTCATTTAAAACTCTTCAATAGATTATTTTTTCACAATATACTATAATAGGATGGAATTTTTTTGAGTTTCCCTGTAAATGAACTAATTATCTCACTTATTTCATATACAATACAAAATATACCTTGGTGACCCTTTAAAATGTTTACAAAATACATAAAACCCCAGTATATTTTCGGAATTTAGAATGTGACCTGAGGGAGAAACATATCCACTGCATAAACATATAATTTTTAAATTTGTTGGAAAGTGTTAAAAAATAAATAAAGCGTTTAAAATCATCCAAGATTTCTGCTGTACATTCGCTTTATTTGAAGAGCTCTATTTTTGGGATTGACAATGTACTATAATGCAGGAAGTATCAAAAGTCTCTGTCAAATTGATAACTTTTATATAAAATCAAGAAATTTTATTCTCAGTTTTTCCTTTCTTGATTAAAAATGTCGTAATTTTACTATCTGAAATGATTTATTTAAGCTTTTAAAGTACACTGCTCAAAACAATTAAAGGATATTTGAAGTTTTATATAAAATAAAGATATAAACGAAATTTTTTTTGCCGAAAATAGAAGAGAATCACAAATGCAAATTTTTCTGGTTTTCAAACTGTAGAGTATGCAAATTTTGAGTTCGACGTCAAAAACGTCGCTTCAGCGGCAGCGAATGAAATTTGACTTTCAACTGGATAAAAGAGAATGACGACAAGGATGATCGGCATTCAGTGATTGCTTTGTTTCGATGAGTACGATGTTTCAGCGAAGTCATTTGACAGATTCAGAAGCTTGGAGAATTGTTGGTAGGTTAGAAGGGGGCCAAACTCAAGCCGAAGTAGCGCAAGCCATTGAAGTGTTACAAAGTGTCATTTCCAGGATCCGGAACCGTTTTTTGGTGAGTAGATGTGCAGGCCGAAGACCAGGGCAAGGTTGTAGACGGGCAACAACGCCCAATGAAGATCGGTATTTAGCGTTAACAGCTCGGAGACACCGAAACATGAACTCTTCTCCAACAACACCTTTGCTCGGCTACAGGCACCACGATTTCAACTCAGGCTGTCCGAAACCGGCTCCATGATGTAGGTCTGTATGCTCGCCAACCGATGGTATGTGTTAGATTAACATCAAGGCATCGTCGCGATCGCAGGGAGTGGGCAACCGAGCATGTCAACTGGAGGAGAAATGATTGGAGCAATATTCTGTTTTCTGACAAGTCCCGTTTTTCTGTGCATCTGGATAACAGGCGTATTTTCATCTGGAGGGACCGTGGCAATAGGAATAATCCTGCGTTCGTGCACGAAAGTGTCAGATTTGGCGGTGGAGGAGTGTTGGTGTATGGTGGCATCTCCATTGACGGGCGCACTGACCTCTACATCATTCGAGATGGAGCTCTGACTGGTCGCCGATATAGGGATGAGATCCTCAGACCTATTGTAGTCCCTTACGCTGCAGCAATCGGAGATAACTTCATTTTAATGAACGATAACTGCAGGCCACATCGTGCAAACCTGGTGGAGGATTTCCTTTTCGTTGAATGGAATGGCCAGCGTGTTCTCCAGACATGAATCCAATCGAGCACGTTTGGGTCGCTCTAGGAAGAGGAGTTTCTAGCCGCCAACAACCCCCACAAACTCTCCAAGAACTGGAAAGAGCTCTTCTGGAAGATTGGGGCAGAATACCCCAACTCGTCATTAATAGCCTCATTGAGTCCATGCCTCAAAGGTGTTCAACGTTGCTGGCCGCCCGTGGAAACCATACCCCCTACTGAAAATGATTTTCTTTGAAGAAAACACCTTTTCTTATTCTTTTTTTTCTCATATGCACAAATTGTGTTTTTTTCCTTTTGTACACAAATGCGGAATAAAATGCATTTTTTTCTGCCAAACATGTGTAATTTATTCTCATATAACCTACTATGTCTGTCGACCATGTATCATTCAGCTAAAAAGTTTCCCAGATACAAAATCCACCTAGAACTGCAATATCCTTTAATTGTTTTGAGCAGTTTATTTCTCTATAGCCAATTAAGAATAAATAATTTGAAGTGACCTAATTTCTGAGTAGTAAACTGAGTATAACCGGATATTGATACAAATTTATTTTATATGAAAATAAATTTTGTTTACAAAAATCTTGAGCCTTTTCAAAGTTTTTATATTCACGTACTCTGTAGTATATTCATAACTTTTTATAAAAGAAGTCTTTAATTTAAAGCAGCGGAACAAATCGAAAAAACAATAGCTTTTTAATGCGATTTTAAAAGAGCTTCATGTATTTTTTTTTCTGTACAGCTGAATAAATTATGATGTTTTTTATCTTTGTGTGAAATTTTTCATAATTTATCGTTTTGTTTAATACAGTGGAAATACGTACAGCGGAAACACGTAGTAAAATATAAAATCATTTCAACTACACAACTTGAAAACAATAAAATTATGCTATCAGTTTAAACACTTGAAAATAAGCATAGAAATTATTTTTAATCTTATAAATCTTAAAACAGCCCAGAAGCATTTTTTAAGAAGTACTACTCATAAATCAAACAATGATCAGCAGGAATTGAAGTATCTTATTTTAAAATTAATGTTTAAATGATAAATAAGAAAATAAGTAGTGAAAACGCTTCAATTATTAAAAATAATTTTCCAACTATTATGAGGTGAAGTAATTGTTTCATATTTTACTACATAAACTGCAAGATGGATTGTTGATTTTCATCTTTTTACGATCTTAAATTTTAATATAGATAAATCGTTTATAATTAATAGTAGCGTATCTTTTTTTTTTAATTTAACTTTTAAAAATACTACAGCAATTAATCATTTATTTTTTGAATTTTTAATACGTGAATTATTACTTGCTAACTTAGCGTAGAACATATTCTTGAGGCGTAACAAGATCACAAAGATACCCAGCATCGGCGATTAGATATTTAAATTTTCAGCTGTGAAATTTCGCTTCAATGCGTAATTTCACAGCTGTATTCACCGATGCTGTGTTTAATTATGTCACACGTTATGCCTGAAGATTGTGTGCCCATGAAGACTTTTCCATCTGTGTTGCAGTGAAGCCGTACCAACATATAGCAGTCAAAATGCAAAGCTAGGCATCCTCCTCGTAACTTAAATGGTAGAGCACTTGGAGCGCTATTACAAGGGTTTTGGGTCCTATTCATTTGGACTTCTTTCACCATGTTGGTTCTGCGATTAGAAAACAAGTGATAATTCACGTACTAAATATTCAATAGTTCTAAGCGCAATTTCACAATCGTAAATTTAAACGTTTAATTTTTTATTATTATTGAAATTCTTACTCACTGTGAAAAAAATACTATGCGAAGAATAAATCTGGAAAATATTTAAAGAAATACTTTATGGGGATATATGGGAATGTAAAATGATTTCAGTCTATTTCTTAATTGTTAAGTTATCATATGAAAGATATTCCTTGCACAGTAAAATATCTATAATATAAAATCTTAAAATACTTAAATATGAAAAAAACTTAATACTATTTAAGCGTCTTTTTCAAGTTTAAGGGAGTTAAAAGGCGTTAAAACGTATTTTTGCATGCGAGTTTAAAAGTTTTTATAAGTTAAATTGTAGTATTGGTTCCAAAAATGTCCTTTTTTGTCAGATAATTATTTTTCAGATCATGAATGCTTTAAATTAATCTGAATGAAAATAAATGCATATTACACTATAGTAATTGTTAAAAACAGATTATAACAGTCGCTTATCGAATCACCAAAAATATTAATGTATTTAAGAACAATTAAACCTCTTATGTGACTACGTCTAATAAAGGATAATCCATTTTAAAATAATGCAAAAGTATTAATAAACTTATTTTTATATCACTTTAAAATAAACATACTTTTTAAATTTCAAAAAAAGCCTGTTTCTTCGTTTATTTGATACTAAATAATTAAGTATTAACTCAATTATTTGATTTATTATGCCTCAATTGCAACCTTAACATACTTGAAAAAGGAATTTACATACCAATTATATATTTCACCTGTTGCGAAACTTACGAATTTTTTTTCGCTTTCATAAAATGGCATATTAGTAGGTTTACTTTGTGTAGAATGTAAATTTATAAACTCTAAAACTTTTAAATTGCCTCCTATATTTCAATTAAAAACTTTGAGAAAGCTCAATTATACAATATTTATGGCCATCCTAATTCCCTACGAATATAAATTTAACATTCTTCTACAAAGAAGGCTTTATTAAAAGTAATTAATCATACAATTATATTTAAATATATCTTTTAATTAAAATATTTTCTATTATATTTTAAAAAATTAAATAACGTCAAAAGTTAAATATATATGTATGTATATATATATATATATATATATATATATATATATATATATATATATATATATATATATATATATATATGTATGTGTGTGTGTGCGTATATATGTATATATATATATTATTTAACTTTTAAAAATTTAAATTTCCGATTTTTTGAACACTAGCACGAAAAGGCGGGGTATTTCTGCATTACTGTCTATGCATCATATCTATGTTTATGCTATTTATTTTGTTATAAAAACTTTATATTTCATTCGGATTACTTCTTGATTATAAAAAAATAATAATAATTTATTCGCTTATAAGTCGACCAATTTACTTCCAGAAAATTGCGAGAAATTCCTCGACTTATACCCGAATATATATGGTATATATGTAACTAAATATTATAGTAACCTCGGAATATATAATACTAGGACTTCCCTCAGAGGGATTAGTCTGAGCGATATTGCTGAGAATACACATTTAATAACTTGCGATAAGTAAAGAAAATGTGATGTTATCTTTAATTGGTCATTCATTGTGGTAAAATATGATAAAAATAAGCATATTGAATCATAGAATTACAAAATCTTATATATAAAGTTGAATATACTATTTTTATAAAAGAAAAGCAAACCATGCATGGATATAAAATTGGAAATATGCAAAATGTTAAAAGTAATACAGAAAATGAAACACCAAATTTTCTTATATTGGAAATATAACTCTTTGAAATGATGTCATGGGCATAAACAGAAGCTTCGCACCGATTTAAGAAACTATAAATAATATGAGAGAATTTGAGGAGAATGGAGTGTATTTATATGGTGTGAAGTCCGTCCGAATAGTTTATAATGTTGAATATATGTTTTCCATGGATGCAATGAGGTTGTCGATAAGAGTTAAGGAATCCTTTTTGAAAAATTTGTCCTAAACGAGCACTTACATCTTATAAGTTACTGTGATGCCAAAGTTATAGTTTCCGACCCCAACAGTATCCTAGAAATTGCAATAATCTCAATAAATTGGGTTTAAAACTTTATCTAGAAAAAAAAATGTTTAATTTGTGAAATTAAATTGTCGAATGTTTTAGAAATCATTCATAACGAGAATATTATATCTTAAAAGTTGCCACCAAAAAAAAAAAGTTTAAATTTTTAGTCATATCAACATCAAAGAATTCTCAATTTTAGAACGTTTTTGGCTCGTGCATTGATGGTGATTATTGTTCCTACGCAAAATGTAGTATATTTTGCAGTAAAGATGGTTACCAACATTTTTTGCCCACATTATTTTTTAAATCGGCTAGGTACTCCAAATGATAACGAAAAACACACAAACGTTAATGCTTTATAGCATAGAAATACAGAACCAAAAGCTATTTATCTCCTATTATATACACATAAGTTATCTAATTAGTGCTAGCAGGTGCATTTTTAAATATACATAGATCAATATAATGCTTCATTTTTCTTTTATTAGTATTTCTTAGTATTTCTTAGTATTCATTTTTTATTTATTTGTATTGTTCAGTAAAAAACTCACTTGCTTAAGCCTGAATTACGTCAAACTTTTTTATAAAAGCGCCTAAGTCCATACAACAGCGCAGTATTTTGAAGAGTACTAAATACAAGGTAGTAAGACACTTAGCCAAACGCACGTAATAAATAGCCAAATATTGTTCTTTACGCCCTCTCTCGAAATGCATTTTTTCCGTACATTTAAAAAACACTATTTTGAGTCATCTTATTTAAAATTCAAATAAATAAATAAGAGGAAGCAATAATAGTATAAGTGAAAATATTTTATTTCAGCATCAAGGAATTGTATCGTAGTTACACATGTGAAAAAGCTGATTTTGGCCAAAAAACGTGGTCTTCACTAAATTTGAATCCGATTAAAAATAGTACCGTGATTAATTAAAATGTTATAGGTAGAGCTGCCAAGTCTCCGGCATTTTGGATACCGGTATTTTAATACAGAAAATGTTTTATTAAATTGGAGCATTCTGCGGATTTAAAAAATAACTTTTCCTATAAGAAAATTCTGCTATTCAATAAGCGGGGGCTTGGCATCTCTGTATAGGAATATTTCGTAATCTACTTTTTAACCTTAAAAAAAGCAACGACCATTTTTCGGGTACAAAAAGTATTGCTAATTGTTCCATTTTGTATACAAGGTACTGATTTTAATATTGATACATCTATGGTGATAAATTTCCAATAATTTTTCAAATCCCATTTATTTCATTAAAAATATAAATCTTTTATTCATTTAGTTTAAAATAAATGGTTTTTAACTAATTTCACAATACTTTTGAAATATCACTTTTCATTGGCCATTTTTTTAAAGCATTTAGAAAATGGTTGTTGTTTTCAGTCAAATATAGACTTTGGTCAGTCCGCATTTTATTTTATTATTATTATTATTTATAAATGATGGAGAAATATTCATACTTAACCCGTCAGTAGTCGCGTGTCGGTCTTTTCGCCGCCCGTGTAACTTATTTTATCCTAACTAGCATCACATTAAAAATACAGCGGATACCTATCATGTAGCTGTCTTTGAAGATTTATCGACCACTTTAGCGAAGTAACAGGGTACCTCTGTTTCTCTTTCAGGTACATTTTTAGAAACAAAGCTCAAATTTGCGAAAAAGTCTATGTAACAATTACTAATGTCAGTTCATTTTTACTTTTTCCAATTACTCCAGATCACATGAATAAAATGCATAATTTAAGAAAACTGCAAATTTATATCTTTATTGAAATGTTATTTTCGTATATTACGTGAAAAATATTTCTTATTTTACATATTGGGTTTGCGGGGGGCCAGCGGCGAAAAGACCGAGCGCGACTAATGATGTTGTGAAAAAAGTCGCGACTACTCGCGGGTTAATCCATAACGTACATAATATATGACTCTGTTATTACATAAGTTACATTTTTATTATCATAAAAATTATGTTTTTACTGATTTTTATTAACTTAATAGGAAAAATTTTGTGCTTTGAGCAATATATGTCCGCTTTTCATTTATTTATTTATTTTGACAAAATTCTTTGTATTTAGAAGAATTTTTATTTAAATAGGAAATCCAAATGTCGCTGTTAATAAAGAATAAAGTTACAAAAAAAGTTACAAAACGAGTGGACGCATACTATCAAATATGGAAAAACAACGAATCCAAAAAAGACGTCGTATGAAATATCATCTTTTAAAGCAAAAAAAACGATATCTGATTATCGAGAAACGAGGTCTGATTATCGAGAAACGAGGTCTGATTATCGAGCCTACTAATTACGAAATGTGCATTACATCAAAAAAAAAAAAATAAATAAATAAATAAATAAAAATACTGCAAATATTGATTTTTTTTTTCTTTTGTGCAGTTTTGGCTTCGAAAGGTGCGCTATGTTGCAAAAAGATATAAGCGACTATGAAAACACACTTGGTAAACGTTCATGCTCAGTTTTACAAATAAATATGGCACATATATGCCCTATATACACCGAGGTACCTAATTGGTGCCAAAATGGCGTTCAGTTGCCTTACATGCTGGTTATCATATAAATGTTATAATAAATTGTTTGTTCTAAAAATAGTATCATTTATTGATTGTTATTTCTTTTTTTTAATAACAGAAAATGTTTTGTTTATTCCTTTTTTTTTCATTTTGAAATAAATAAATAACATGTTATTATAGCATGCTATATGTATCTGGTAATCAAAACGATGTTTTCGCCTACTTGGCATAAAAAATCTCGCCAAACCCGGTGCTTATATCTTTAGTATATTATCTCAAGTATTTTATTTATGCATACTATAATTGTTTTTACTTGCCACTTACTTCTTCTTGTATATAAAAATAGGTAAGTGGCTCTTTTATGCAGTATAAATTGTATAAATCTTTAAAAAATAGCTCCCGTTGCCCCTTTTTGGATCGAATAAAAAAAATCAATGTCTAATTCCAGTATTGCTCTCAGGTATGCATACATATTCCAAATTTCAAAGTTGTATGCCAACAGGAAATGGATGAAAAATGGGAAAAGATGTCACATATGCACCAGGGTACATAATTGGCGTCAAAATGGCATTATTTTACCTGAGATGGTAACCCGGCTTTATTTATTTATTATTTGTTTTTACTCATAAAATGTAGTATTTACTCATAAAATGTTTATTTACTTTCATTTCCTTTTTTTAATTATATAAATATTTCTTTTTATAGTTATTAATTATTATTATTATTTGATTTACTTCTACTTATTTTTTTGAAAATAGAAAATAATTTAAAAATGTGTATGTAAGCGTAATTTGAAAACGGAGTTTTCGCCAAATGGGCTTTGAAAAAAACTGCGCCAAATCTGATGCGCTTGTGCTATCCGTGCTGAAAAATTAGTGACCAGAATTGACTTCCACACACAAACAAAATATAAGTTAAAAGAAAACATGCAATAAAAAGAAATACAAAGAGAAAATGATGTCATAAAAGAAACTTTTTATTTAAAAACGTAATTGTTTCAAATTTTCACACGCGAAATATATAAAACATTCTTTTAGTGATAAAAAAATGCTATTAAGAGATTATCACAAAATCTCAAAATCAAAGTTTTTATGACATATTTTTTAATATAAAAAACTAGTCGTTGGGGGACATCGTAATACTTACCCATCATGGATATGTATATGAAAATAAAACATGTGAAACTATTTATACAATGCATTGCAATTCATAAACAAAATTTAAATATTGTTAATATACGTAGTAATGCTATATTAAGGACTGCTGATGTACCAATTTTGACAAATTATATAAAACGCCAAACTACTCAAGTAGTATCGAACTGCGTAAAAGAAACATCCTTATAACTCCAAAAATAATAATTCTATTAACTAACAATTAACTGCGTCGGATTAAGCGTCTCATTTACAATTAAAATATACTTCTGAATTGAAATTTGAATGAAATACAGGGTCATGAAAAATCGAAGAATATGGAAATGAAGATTACAAATATCTCGGCAACTAATAATCCGATCCACTTTGTTATATATGTAAAATGTGTGTTATTTTATTGCCTTTTACGTCCATTCCTTAGAGCAAAAAAATTCGAAAATTTTTATATACCTTTCATCAGAACGAATTTTTCGAGAGGCCGAAAAAAATAGTTCCGGATAATCGAGGTTGCTGATATTAAATAGGGTTCGTCCCATTCTTACATACTAACTACATACAAAATTTCAAGTCTCTATCTCAATTTGTTCGGGAGATAGAGCGTTTACAGACAGACAGACAGACAGACGGACAGACAGACAGACAGACAGACGGACGGACGGCAAAAATTTTTTTCTAAAAATATGTTTTTCGAAATCTTCACTATCTAAAACGTTTGAATCCGTCAAAAAAAAATTTTCGATTTTCAAAACGATTGCAAGACTTACCCTATACTACGTATGATGGGTAAGTAATAATAGTTTTATTTTCCTGCATGACTAAATTTTAAAATGTTTTATTGCATTCAATATTTCTGGGTGCGTAAATGATTACTATTTACTCCATGTACTGATTCGGTTATCTACGAAAATATCGAGCCGGTGAATTCACGCGCACCAAATTTCTGTGACGCATGCAAATAAATTGTGCTTTTTTATCAATTTTTTTAATATAACTTTTAAACTATTTGGAATTAATTTTTAAAAGTAGGTGCATTCACCAGATTACCTTCATAGGTACCTTCTGGTACAAACAGAATCGAAATCCGACAAGTACTTTTTGAGATTTGCTTGACGAAAATTTTTTTTTTACTTTTAATACCGTTACGTACTCTGAGTATAAAACTTCGCTACGCTCAGACATTTAAACTGGTACAAAACATAATGATATGATATAAGATTTTGCAAAGCCATTAGTCAAAGACGGACTGAGGTGGATGTCCTGTCCTTTTAGTCCAGGTAAGATCACTCCCCCTTGTGGTAATAAAAAAGGCGTTTTTATATCCAAATAATGATTCGAAAAATATGTAGGTATTTTACAACAAATTAAATGGCATAAAACATATATTTAATGCAAGACAGGAACTGACAAAATCCCTACCTTTTATGTCTAGCGTCCTAAAATAGAATGGTATATAAATATTCAAATTCGAACAAAAATGTATAAATCTGAAAATATTCAAAAATATGTATTCTAAAATAATATTTCTTCCTATAAATAATACCACTTAGAGGCCGTCCATATATGATGTCACGCTTCGATGGGAAGGAAGGGTTTCGTGAAATTATGACAGTGTGTGACAAAGGGGTGGGAGGGGGTAAATAGAAGTGTGACATCACACATTTTGATTAAATTATAAACATTAGAATTCAGCAGATTAAATTATGAAATTTGTATTCATAGAGTAAAAATAAGATTTAAAACCACATATATTAATTTCCTTTCCAATTTCCAAAACACTGTTTTCAATACCTTTTTCATATTAATATTTTATTATTATTGTATGCTGATTATGCTTTTCGTTGTAAACCTCAAACGTATATCATACAAAATAAGCACGTGAATTATTTTTAGTTTTATGCTCACAAATGTCATTAAAATATATAGTTAAAGTTTAAAAAAATAAAATTTGAAATATGATCTATAACGTAGTCCTGTGTTTCTGAGCTATAAGCATGTTTACGTAATATATGGTGACATCTGACCAGAGGGGGGGGGGGGTATGATGAAGTGTGACACTTTGTGAGAAAGGGGGGAATGGGGTTAAAATTATTGAAAAAATGTGTTTCATCATTTATGGACAATCCCTTATAAAATAATTCATAATATATGTATATATATATATATATCTTACATATTCTTACACGCCATTTTATTTCAAGAAAATCGAACTTTTTACTACAATAAACATTTTTTCCCCTTTGTTATTCTTAAAAAGGTGTTACCATTTATGAATAAATATAAAAAACAAATACTAAGAATGTATAAGACAAAATTTTGACTGAATATCATAATTCAATTTGTAATGGACTTTTTTAGAAGGAATTCTTAAATTAGGACACCAGGGAATATGTGTTAAGCAAAATTATTCTTTAATCCTTAGATGAACTTGTTCTTCATTTAAAAATTCTCTTACATTTATTGTAGTCATAATAAAGACTTAAAAATATATAATATAGTCATGAACTGCAGTTTGAATCTTTTGTATATTTATTAAATTAATGTTTCTATTCATAAACATAAAAGCATTTTGTTTTTTAATAATGAAGTAAAAATAATCCTCATTTATTAAAAGAAAACTCTGTAGCATATCACATAAAAGCAGTCAATGCAGAATCCAATATCACAGTTAATTATAATAAAAAGCAATTACTTTGTGTTGTATTATTTACGTTTCATTGTTTCTTTAATGTTTATCTTCAAAATAATAAAAAATCTATTTTTAATTTGAGACAGATAATTTACATGATAGAAATTAAGGATTTATTCAGGGAATAAACACAATAATTACAGCCTGGCAATTTCATCTATTTGGAAAACGTGTTCATTGTTTATTTATAAATTAATGTACGAATATAATATTAATATATATATTTATAGTAATATCATAAATATACTTTCATTTCTCGTTAATTAAAGCACCACGCAAATGCTAAATGAAATATATGTTTTAAGTTGATGTCTTATTTTTTTTATTTTATTTTGCTGATTTCTACTATACATTCCATTTTATTAAACTGAATTCTATTATAAAGAATATGCAAGGATCAATTAGATTTTTTATTACAGTATTATAATTTAAAAAGGCAAATTTAAATATTATAATTTGTTTAAGGTTTTAGTTAAATATACTATATTGTTGTGTTATTCCCTAATGTACATTCCCTAATCCAGTTAAAATAGCATTATTAAATTATTATTCATTTATATATTGATATCAATGTAACAAACTTTAATTTGCATGTATTAAATTCCTAAGAGATAATAATGTCTGATGTTATCACTTTATTATTAATAAAAATAATATTTTTGGTATGTTTTATAGCTAATATCTATAAGTTAAATCCACGTACTAATTTAATTTTCTAAAATGTTGGATACATTTGATTAAAATATATGTTTTTGAGTAATAAATTGTACTCGATCTGATTTGTCTTTTGTAATAACTTTATGTAAGCGAAATCATTCAGAGCCCTGGGGATTAATGGTCACATATATGAATATGTTATAACTCCCCGATAAATAACTGGAATATTTATGTCCCTTACTAAAGATGTTGGAACTGCTTATATCGTCGTTATAGATTAAAAGGATTTTTTGTGAAGTAATTCTACCTTTTGATTCTACCTTTTGATCCTACCTTAGTATCTATCACGATGGAGTAGAAGGGTGATTGCTAATGAAAAATCATAACTACAAATCTTTGCAAGAGATATATTTATATGTTTTGCCTATACTCCGAAAAAAAACTCAAATGAATATTATATAAGTCACAACTCTTAAAAATTGAATGATTTAAAAAAAAATAACCAGTATATTTCTATTTAGTGGTGTTTTACCTCTGTGAAATGAATTATAGTAAACTAGCGGCCTTCGCCTGCTACGCTGGTCGGTTTAGACGCACATGCGGGCATTAAATAGTTTAATAATTTATTAACAGATTGTACGGAATGTATAATATAGTACATACTTCATAGATGCATATCAACTATATTATGTTCGAAAGAGTGTCAGACTATTAAAATGCACTTGAACCTTTTCCCCCCACTGACAGTAATGTATCGGAATTCTTTTGATTGTCCCTGTAATTGAACTATGCATCCGATTTTATTAAAATTTGAAATTACTCGACAAAATTACGCAATAATTATATCTTTTAAGTTTGAAACGATTAGATTGGGCAGCTTTTGAGTTGTTATATGCGAAGAAACGGAATGGACGGATAGACAGACAAACGAATGGGCAACTCGCGATCCCGGGATTTTCCCTTTTCAATTCAAAACAAACTCGACGTTTCTCCGTTTCTGGGATCGGAGGAGATAGCCTCACGTACACACATACATACATACGGTTAGATTTTAATAGTATACATTGTTCAGATTTCTTTGACGAGTTTCTTCTGTTTTAGACAGTCAAATGAATTGAGAGGTGGGTTTAGAGATTATAATCGGTGTATATCTGGCAAAATGTTTCACAAATTTCATCATATGGGAGAATGTAATAGGTAGTATTTCTAAGAAAATCAATCGAAAATTAAATTATGAAAGAAAATTTCCGTAATGGGGGAAATGGGTCCATGACATACATTTGATTGAAGTTATATCATACATTTTACAGTTGTGAAAAATAAGCAGTTCCTTCTTATGGGGATCATTGACGTTTTGTCCAAAGTTTTTCATATGATTTTTTCTAGTAATATATATTTTTTTTTTTTACTTTTCTTCATATTTGTTATTTTTCAATTGAAATTTGAATTTTATATTGTTCACATATAGGATAAATATTGTATTATATTTGTTTTTGTGGTCCTGCACTTTATGCATTCTTTGAAGACACATCTATTTGTAATTGACATTTTATCCTTATCAAGTACTGCTTTAGGCAATTTTTAAAGATGAGCTGATTCAGGAAAATAAACTTCATATTTCCTCTTCCAAAAAGGTTATACCGTTATATAACCGCCATAACGTCGCTGGAAGTAATGCCATGTTTTTTTTTATGACATCAATATCCGCCACTAAAGATATAGATTATACATAAGTAAAGAAATATGTTTTCTTTTGTGTACCTTAAACCAGCGGTTCCCAAACTTTATTATTGCGCGACCCACCACTATGTAAAAAAGAATTTCGTGACCCTTTAATATAATGGTGTATGTCAGAAAGGAAAGTTTTATGTATGATTTATAAGTTATCGGCTATCCTATCCTATAAAAAAACAAATTTTCGTACAAAGGATACACTAACAACAAAAACAACAATTTGTAATCCCAATTTGTGTAAATGGAATAATAATTAACACAACACACAAACAAGAATGATAATTAAAAATACATTTGATTACTATCAAAATATAATTTTATAATCAGTGTGTTTTGTGGTATTGGTTTTTATCGATGAAAGCATCTATATAAGGGTTAGAACTTGTTAAATTTAACCTTATTTCACTTTGAACACGCAGTTTTTTCTATACTTGTTTTTCAAAAATAGCCAAGTACAAAAAGCATATTCTCACGGGTATATTTTGTTGAACTTATCAAGGAATTCGAAACTCATTTAGATGCTTCTGGATATTCTGCTCGCATATTTTTCTTCATATGAAAATTTCGGTATTTCCCGTAAAATATTACTTGCTATTGAAATTGCTATATTTTTTAACAGAGGAAATAAAAGATATATTTTTGTGACGAACCTCGATTGCTCCTGCGACCCACTAAAATAGCTGCCGCGACCCATAATTTGGGAACAGCTGCCTACGATGAAAAAAAGCTTTTGAGTGGAAAAACTAATCAAAACTTTTTGTAAAAGAATGAAAGTAACCCTTTGCACTCATGAGGTGACTCTCACTCACCACTAAAAATAATTCAGCGACTTTAGTGATTCCCAAGATCCAAGGGGGTTAAAGGAGTGTCGAAAATTTTAGAACATTCGGACATTACAGAGCAGCTTTTTTAGGTAGGAGCGTGAAAATACAGAAAATAATATACTAAGAAAAGTAATTGAAAATATGTATTCCAGAGACTTTAAAAATTCTTTTCTGATGGGTTTAAAGGGAGGATCAAAATTTCAGAACCCTGGACTATATCTCAGCTGCAGTTATACATAGAAGTGGGGAAATTCTAGGAAAATTAATTGAGCATATGTTTCAGCGAATTTAGAAATCTTCCATTTAAGGGAGTTAAAGGGCAGAGGGAGTTGAAAAATTTAAAATATTTGGCCATAAGTCGACAATTTTGAAACATTTCGAGAAACACACTTGTGATATATCATCGGAAAATCTTCGAACCACTCTTTTAATTAATGAACATAGAAAAGTATATTAGAATTTATATTTATAGAAAAATATATATGCGTGTATGTGTATTGTTTTCTTAAAAAATATCTGATATTATAAATATTTTATCTTGTTACCCTTTTTTTACGTAAATGCTTTATGTTTCATTTAACATGTGTACTTCTCTTTTTATAATGTAATTCTGAATGTTCTATCAAGCATGTAAAATTACATTTAAGACAGAAATACAAAAGTTTTATTTGTGTGTTATCACTGTTTTTAAGTCACTTCGCCGTGTAATATATATAATAATATGTGTATTATACTATAATATGCATATTACATTATATTACACTTTTATAACATTCTAACAATTAACTAATTATTCCATAATTGAATTACTATATTACATTAGAATTTATTATAATATTTATTTATCTATGCATACTTATATATATATATATATATATAAACATATACGGTAACTAATAGGATTGGATCATAACTGTTAACATTGAAAGTTTTCGACTATTAAGATAAATATTAAGTTAACGATGAGAAAGCTAATGCTATCCGCTTCCAAGAATAAAGTTTCTTGCAATGTAGTTAATAAAACAATATCTTTGTGCTTCAGTAATAGCACTGATGATGCATTGTGATTGTAGGTCTTATTCTTAAGTTTGTTTGTTAGAATTATAGAAAAATTACACTGCAAGTAATGTAGATAA
The DNA here is from genome assembly GCA_964019185.1 of Maratus speculifer. Classification (NCBI taxonomy): domain Eukaryota; kingdom Metazoa; phylum Arthropoda; class Arachnida; order Araneae; family Salticidae; genus Maratus; species Maratus speculifer. The sequence goes on from OZ025290.1 coordinate 183,300,120, forward strand.
AATGTAAGAAAGATAATATAATAAGTACTTTTTGTATCGAAAAATATTATACTGTGACATATTGGGAATATTATCTAAAAAAAATATATTACCATAGAAAATATTACATTTAATCATAACATGAGTTTTATTTCTTAAATATGGTTAGAGATTCTGTAATTCATTTACTTAAATATGAAAATTGTTGAAAAATAATATATATATATATATATATATATGTGTGTGTGTGTGTGTGTGTGTGTGTGCCTGTGTGTATTTGAAAAAATATTATGGAGGGGTGGGTAGCAGATTGCTCCAAAAAATATTAAAAACTTACAAAATGTTTTCCAAAAAAATTACAAAAGCTAAAAAATAGTCATCTGCATTCAATACATGTATTACTCAACATATTTTCACTTATTCCTACCTTGTGCATGGCTGTAATATTCTCTATTGTATTTTTTCTTGTTTATTATTTGAATAACTTGTCCTTCTCTCTTTCATTTACTACTTTTCTTGTATTTTTTAAATACAACTTGATTATGTTACATACTTTTATTGTTCCATATTTCTACAAATCCTTGATACGTCCCATTTGTATAATTTTATGCATTTTCTCCTCAGTTTTTAAAACACGGGTGATGTAGGTTTCAGTTTTCTAACATTTCAATGATAGGTCTACATTCCTTTATTTCTTCACTGATAGCAGCACCATAACTTAGAATTCATGGGTTATTTTCATTTTCGATGAATCATTTTGACTTGGCTTGTGATGAATGTCATGCTGTCTTCCAATGTATAATTGTTATTACTACAATGGATGAATTTGATTTTTTTGTTAAGTTTTAAGTCTTGGATTTTGTTTTTTCTTCTTCATTTTACTTGTTCATTATTGAATATCTTTTTTATGCAATAATTGTAATTGTTTTTGGTCTCCAAATATGTTCACAGGTGATAAATGTTGTTTTATTAAGCATATTGATGACAAAATTTGACTATATAACACATCGTTTCTGCGAATTAGCATCCCTAGCACCTCTGAAGAGTCTGTATACTTATAGATTTATGAAAAAAGTCTTGTAACAGATTTTTTTGTGTGTCCTTTTTATTGAACAACAAATAATGCTATGAATGACTTAATCTATTGTAATCATCTTGTAGTGAAATACTGTAATTTATATGAGTTTCAGTACTTTTGAAATAGCGTAGGTTTATTAAAATAGTCCTCAAACGCCCCCCACTTTTTTACGTCAATTTTGTTGGAAAGTGTTAAAAAAAATCAAGATTATAAAGCGTTAGAAATCACCCTAGATTTATTTTTGCACACTCATATCATTTGAAGAATTATGTTTTAAGGGTGTAGTTAATTTATACACAAATACAGGTTGGGCCGAATGTTCCAGGCAAAGTTTCGAATTTAAAGTAAAAAAAAAGTCTGGGTTTCCAATTTTTTTCATTTTATTTTTATTTATTTATTTATTATTCTATTTATTTGTTTATTTTATTTTATTTTATTACTTATTTTATTTTATTTTATTTTTGTTTTTGATTAAAAACTTCAATATTTTATTACCTAGCATCCATTTATTTAAACCTTTAAAATATTTTTAAATTAACAAAAAAAAAAAAAAAAAAAAAAAAAAAAAAAAAAAAAAAAAGAAAAAAGAAAAAAAAGAAGAAAAAAAAAGAAAACGTTATTTGAAGTGATAAAACTTCTGAATAGTAAACTGAATATAATTGGAGATCTAATCAAATTTATTTTGTATGAAAATGTATTTTGTTTGCAAAATTTAGCCTTTTGAGGAATCTCTAAATTTATATACTACGTTATATATTACAGTATTAAAAAATAGCCTTCAATTTAAAGCAGTGGAAAAAGTAGGAACATTAACAACATTTGAATACGAATTTAATAGAATTTCCAATATTTTCTACTGTACAGAAACAGAAATTATAATAACATCTTTAAGCGAAAATTTCACAATTTATTTACCTGTTTAATGTAGTAAACAGAAGAACAGCAGAACTTACAGCAGAAACGCTATGAAAAAATATTAAATAATTACTATTACACCACTTGAATACAGTTAAAATCATACTATTAGATTAACCACTCGAAAATAATCATAGGAAATATTTTTCATCTTATAAATCTTAAGATACCCCAACGGCATTTTTGAAGTAGACTCAAAAATCAAACAATGCTCGGCAATAAAAAAGTTATCTAACATTAAAATTAATGTTTTAATCATACAGTGAGGGGAAAATAATCAAAACGGTTCAATATTTAAAAATAAACTTTAAACAGTTATAAGGTGAAGCAATTTTTTTTTATATTTTACGTCATAAATGGTAGCTTTGATTATTGATTTTTTATGCTTTTAAAAATATTTTAAGTACATTACACTGTTAAAAATCTGCTGCATTTTGCTGCAACGCACTCCCCTGCTTGTATAGAAAACGGTTACTTGGCCGTGAAATGGAGCTTTCTCATTGGTTGGAATAGAGATTTTATACACAAGCGGTGGAGTGCATTGCAGCAAAATGCAACAGATTTTTAACAGTGTATGTTATTCATGTTATTCTTCCACTTACACAGAAAATAATGTTTTCAATGACGTTGAATTTTAATGAAATTTAAATTTGAAAAATGAGACGGCATTCTTCAATATTCCTTTGTTATTTTATTATTATTATCATCTTTGTTGTTTTTGCGAAAAAAATAATTAGCTAGGTATATAACGATTATTTCGTTATATATTGGTTATTTTCTATTATTTCGTTAAATTGGTTATTTTCTATTATTTCGTTATATTGGTTATTTTCTTAAATTATTCCTTTACCCCCCCCCTTCTCTTTTCAATTCAAAATTTGTCTTAAATTGTCCTTCATTCCTTTCCATCTTCCTCGCTTAGTATTTCTCTAACCGAAATCTGCAGCTGCCCAAGTTTATCTGTGAGAAGTACACCCACATTTTAATCAACCGTTAAAAACAATTTCCAGATGTCGGGTATTACTGATCGAGTCAATTATGCATTACCTTATAAGGAGATCTTTTCTGTATCGCGGTTAAAATTTGTGCTTACGCTCCTTTTTCCTTTCTCGACAAAACCCTAAAAAGAATTTAACATCTGCGCAGTAAAATCTGATGTCCCTTCGGTGTGCTTCGTTGTTAGACATAACAACACGTGTAACATTTATCGTTTGGTAACCTTTCCTTTCCCATCCCAGCTGGACATCCAAATTGAATTCTGATCTTGTCGGCTGTATTTTAACTGTTATTTGGCGTAAACTATCCATTGTGCATGGGCAAACTTGTGTATGTTGGCGATTGTCCTTCACGCCAAAAGTGGCGGTTTGTTTCTATGTACGAGTTCACTGGACTCCCTGCTCTTGTCCAGTTAAGTTGCTAATCTCTGTTCGGAGATTTTCTCCGATTTATTATTAGTGTACCTCCCCTTATGTTTTAAATAAAAAACTGTGACTATTACATCATTGTGGGGTTTTTCGCTATCTTCGCATCTAAGACCTGGACTACTATACTTGATCACGCTTCTTCTAAGTATTCTAATAAAATAGCAGCTACTACAAAACGACGCCACAAGACTTTCTGGTGCCGTCAATTTCGTTTTCTCCACATTAAAAACAAAAATATGGGGGAGGTACACAACCTGTCACTTTCCTGCGGATGTGATGCATCGTCGTTTCTTCTATTCTCTTCTCTGCATGCATCGATATGGAGCTCTCCCGATATTAATCTTGCCTGCTAAGGGTCAGCCGATGTGGAATTGATGTCCCTATCTTCACCTGCGGTCGACGTCGAAAAGTTGTGCGGTGTGTCACGTCCTGAAATCCTTTGCTGTACACACCCCCTTTCCTCCCCTGAGCTCTCCATCTCAAGTGCTTCGGAGTGTTTACCTCTCGATGTTCCATCTGCTAAAAGAAATCTCTGCGGCCAATCGTCACCTGGGCGGTGGACCCTTCTCAGTCCTCGCTTCGTTTGTGTGTGATTCAAGTGCTATCATCGACACCCCCTATCATATTGTGCTTTTATACCGGTGTGCGTTTTGTGTCTTTAGTGAACCTAATCTACAGAAATTTCATATAGCCTCATAGAAAATTTAGGGAAACAAGTATTCCTATGTTGTTATGCATCGTAAAGTGAATGTGCTCTGCAAAAGAAAGTGAAAATTTGCACATGCAATAGATAGGTCCTCAGTTTTTCTTCCAGTGATGTGCAAATGAAAAATATATCCACCTGGCAGGTGGCAAAGATAAATAAATTTTATACAGGTGTGAAAATCCATCAGAAAAAATTCATCGTATGCATCATCATTTAATAGTGTGCAACAACGTAAATCAACATCGAAATAATACACATGTTGAATGTGGGAGCAGATCTTGTCCCATTTCCCTAAGTTTTTGTGTAATTAAATTAGTAATCATTTAATTATTTTTAAAACTAAATCAGTAAGTCAACCTACCTACTTTGTTTATTTCATGTTCTGCTTTCACATTCAGGACACAACGGTCAACATTTATGTTCTGTTGTAGAGCATTAATATAATCCTGTTATTGTGTTTTTGCAAAGATTTTTAATTTGCGAAAGCACGGTAACTGTTGTCGTTTCCAGTTATTATTTTTGTGACATTTTATGCAGTTTTTTTTATCAGTTATTTACATTTATGTGCTATTATTTCATGTTTAACGTCCCCCCCCCTTCCGTTTTTATCAATTTTGTATTTAGATTCTCTATTATGCTTAAATAAGTTTTTAGCTAGTTTTGAACTTTTAATTATAAAGTTAAAATAAGATTACCCTTTTTCTTCTAAAAAAAAATATATATATATATATATATATATTTTAAGTTACGAAAAGGGAACCTTTTTTCCTTAAGTAAAGAAGTTAAAAAGATTTCATTTTATTGCTTCCTTACTAACAGTTTTTGGTGTTTTCTATATAGTTTTCTTTGCTTTATTATCTAAGGATAAAATAAGTACTTTTTAAAGTGAAGGAATATATAGATATATGTTTCAAAGTATAATTATTTTGCTATTTTATTTATTTTATTTTCTAAATGATTTACCTTTTGTGTGTGCTCCCTTTGCTTTACTGTCATAAGAGGTTCAAATAAGATATCTTTAAAGTGAAGTATTATTTTAAGGTCTATTTATTTTGCTATTTTATATATTTTACTTGCTAGGAAATTTACTCGTTTTCAATGTGCTTTAGGGTATAAGTCCGGTCTGTGTAACAATTTCTCAATAACTTGTGGGCTTAAAAAAAAACTGTAATCATGGCGGCAAAACAAATTCCGATAAATATCATTCAATTTGATGGAGATCCAGATTTACTTAATTTTTTTTTGATCAAATTAGAGTCTGTGCGGAAATTAATAAGTATAACCCACAGACAACAATCGCAATTTTAAAGGGAAAGTTAGTTGGACCTGCACAAAAATTTCTAGCCCAAAACCCTGACCTACAAAAGATAACAGACCTCGATTTGCTGGAAAAGGAATTTGCGTCATTTTTCGCCCCCTCTAGTAAATGTGTTGCCTCTGTTGAATTGTCCAGTTTAGCACTTATGCCTTCTGAGACGATAAAAAATTTAGCCCATAGACTAAATGTTCTTGCGGCTACAGTATATGCAGATATCAACGACGAAAATGCACGCAAGACTATCAAACTCATGAAATTTCTAGAAGCCCTTCCTTCAAATATTAGAATAAAATTACAGGAAGAAGGCATTAATGATTATAAAACTGCAGTTGAAAGAGCGCAAACCCTTCATGAAATTTTAAGGAATGAAAAAATTTTACATTCCTTACCTTCTGTACACAGACCAGAAAATCTCATTGAATCACAATTAAAAGAAATTTCTGAGAAAATAAATGCATTGTCTTTTGCCCCTCCAGATACTAAAACCGAATCTGAGCAAAAAAATGTGCAGACTAGAACAAAACATTCAGCAGGTGTTTCACGTTTCAAGAAAAATTATAAGAATCGAAACTACACTAGAAGTTATTCCCCACACAAGTTTTCATATAAAAAACCAGTTGTTTGTCAGTTATGTGGACGAAACAATCACGACGCTCTTTCTTGTTTTAAATGGAAAAGAGCAAACACTCAAAGAAAAAACAATTACACAATTTCCACTCCACAATTTCAGGAAAACTGAAACAGAGATACAATTTTTATGCTGATGGTGTTGTGTCTCAATCTAATACTTCTACATCAGCAACTTTTGTTTTTGACGCTGCTTTACCTAAAATTTCAAGTGCGAGACTAGTTAATTCAGTAGGTTCCCAAACTTTAGACTACATTAAGATAGCAAATAACACCAGTACACAAACAGAAAGTGATAATGTTCAGATAATTTGTAGTGTAAACACTATGTCACCATCCCTTCCTCTTGTTAAAGCCACCATAGCAAACAATGATATTACTTTATTGACTGATTCTGGTAGTAGTATATCGCTACTTTCACAAAAATTATTTAATCAACTTAAACCCGTCTTAAAATATAAAAGACTTTCCACTAATGTCAATATTAAAACTGTCAATTCTGACGTCTCATTTTCCGCGTGCATCAGAACATCCATTAAGTTAAAACTAAAAACTTTTTCACATCACTTTTACATTGTCGACATACCTGAGTCTTCCAATTTTGAAAGCATTCTTGGCTTCGATTTCATAACTAGATAGAATGTTGTCATTGATACTTTTAACAAGTGTCTCCAAGTCAATAATAATTTCTCGGTTCCTTTAAAAACCAGTAAGGAATCTTCTGGAGAAAAACAATCAAAATTATGCAATTCTTTGTGTGATGTTGTAATGAATCAAGAGGTATTATTAACTCGTAAAATAATATTAGAACCTCAACAACAAATATGGTGCTCTGTTTACACTTCCAATAACATCAACAATGATAGAAATTATCTATTTGAATATTTGGCACAAACAAAAGAATTAATAGGAAATGATGTCATTATTCAAATGAGTAAATCATCCAATAAAAAAAAGAAAACTTCACAAATACACTATTTCTTCTCGATAACACTTAAAAACACTTCTGATAAGGCCATTCATCTTCCTAAACATACAAAAATAGGCCAATTGTCTGAGATTGAGGAAATTCTTGATTATCCGTCTGAAGATTCTTGCATGCAAAATAAATCGGAACAACACTTTCTAAATTTTATTCAAGCCTCTAATGAAATATTACAAAAAAAAAGCAGAAGTTATCGGCTAATGATTTTAAACTTTCTCACTTAAAATCTGATGACGCTAAGAAACTAACTAAATTGTTACTTAATTATTATCCTGCCTTTTCCAAATCATTAGACACACTTGGTCATACTGATAAAATTGTACCTGATTTGAAATTCATTAATGATTACCCCATAAAGACTCTCCCTTTCCCTCTTCCCCAAGCTGTGCAGAAGGATGTTTTAAACAAAATCAAACAGTTGCTTGATGAAAAAAATCATTGAACGTCATTGTTCCGAATGGGCCTGCCCAATGCTTCTTGTTAAAAAGAAACCAGACGGTACAGGTATACAGAAATATAGACTCGCATTAGATCTCAGAATGGTTAATACTATAATTCAAGGTTCGTCCTATCCACTTCCAAAAATTCAAACCATTATTTCAAATCTTTCACAATATCCTTTTTTTCTCTTCTCTCGACTTTCATCAGGCATATCATCAGATTGATTTGCCTTTAAAATTTCAAAATCAGCTCACATTCACTACAATGTTTGGTTCTTTTCGGTATAAGAGATTAGTATTCGGATTAAAAACAAGCGCCTCAATTTTTCAAGCTTTAATGGGCTCGTTACTTGATGAATTACAGTTAGAAAGTGTCTATACCTACCAAGATGATCGTATTGTTGGTGCCAATTCATATCAAGAAATGTGTGATAAGTTGGATAAAATTCTTGCAATATTAGTCAAATATAATTTAACATTGTCCCCTAACAAATGCACTTTTCATAAAACCAGTTTAGATTATCTTGGATTTCACATAGAGAATCAAACTATTTCTCCTGTTCAGTCGAACATTGTAAAAATAACATATTTTCCAACACCTACAACCAAACGTCAATTAAAAGCACTCATAGGTGTCATTACATTCTACAAATCTCTTCTTTCATCCTTTTCTAAACTTGTACAACCTCTTATAAACTTAATTACTCCAAAAGCTAAATTTAAGTGGACAAGTAAACACCAAAAAATTATGGACACCATACAGAAGATATTCTTTAATCCACCTATGGTTAGATTACCCGATTGGAACAAAAAGTTCGATCTAAATACTGATGCGTCAAATGTTGCTACTTCTGTCGTCTTACTACAAGAACATGATAAACAACTATTACCTGTTGCATACTTTTCAAAATCTTTAAAAGCATCAGAAAAAAAATATCCTGCACTTAAATTAGAACTCATGGCCATTCATAAATCAGTTACTGCTTTCAAATATTACTTATACAACAGAGAATTTGTAATCCTTTCAGATAGTAAACCCCTGGAAAAGTACAACAAAACTACAAACCCGGCTGATATTATCTCTCGTTGGCTCATGAATCTCTCAGAATACACATACAAATTTCAACATATTCCAGGTAAAAAGAATGTACTCGCTGACTATTTATCTCGCTGTAACTTTGAAAATAATCAACAGACTTTAGCTACAAATCCTGAACTTATTCATGATCCTCAACCCTTACCTATTGTAGAATGTGATACTCCACATTCCAGCTCGAGTGATTCCAATATGCATGTTAACTGTCTTATTTCTGGTACACAAACAAATCCTGACCCTTTATTAGAAATTTCGAATGAAACATTTGCTACTGAACAACAAAATGACCCTACTTTGTCTGTTGTTTATAAAGAAATCTTAAAGAAAGGATCTTCTCAAAAATTTCCTAATTACTTCATTCATCCTGATTCGAAGGTATTAATGTTAAAGAAGGAAAATATTTTTAATAACACTTTTTCGTATCACATTATTGTTCCAAATTCACTTAAAAGCAAAGTCTTAACAATTTCACATTTATCTCATTTTGGCTTTAATAAAATTTATGAATTCTTGTCAGGTAGATATTTTTGGAAGGGTATGTATGTAGACACTTTAAACTTTGTTGCATCCTGTATCAAATGTCTTCAAACTAAACATCATCAAACTCCACCCGCACCTTTGCAGCCCACATACACTCCCAGGTACCCTGGTCATACTATCAGTACAGATCTCCTTGGACCGTTTGCTAATGGCAAATATGTTTTAACTATCACTGATCATTTTTCGAGACATATTGAACTCTTTCCACTTAATGACATATCTGCAAGTAAGGTTGTTAAATGCTTATTTTCTTACATAACCACCTTTGGGAGACCTTCAGTTGTCTTATCAGACTTAGGACCCCAGTACACTTCTCAGGTATATAACATTTTTAATGATACGATGGGCATTAAGGTATTACACAGTTCTGCCTCGAGAACACAATCAAATGCGATTGCAGAGCGAATCAATAAATCAATCAAATATTCAGTCAATATCCTTTTACAAGAAGGTCACTCATTCGAAAATGCAGTCTTTATACACAAATCTCTTTATAACGGCTCCAAACATGCAACTACATTGTACTCTCCTAATTTTCTTCATTTTGGACGCGAACTTTCTCTAATTTTTGACACTTTTGATCAGTCGTGCAACCAACCCTTTCTTGATAAACATATTGAAGTCCACAAATTGCTTGATGATTTGAGTAAGATATATCACAAAGCTTATAACAACATTAAATTAGCTCAAGATAAGAGATATAAACAGTACGGTCAAAAAGCTAAATTGAGATCCATTTTCTTAAAAGATATTGTATATCTAAAATCAAATGACAAGTTTAAAACAAAGTATACTGGTCCATATATTGTCACTTGTAAACATTCCCCTGTGTCATTCTCAATTAAAAGGTTGTATGCTCCTGATAACACAGCATTTCGAGTACATGTTGATAGACTTCTACTTGCACCCCCTCGTTATGGACACTTATTTGATGCATCAAGTCATATAAACAACACTAACTTTAATACGTTTTATCAACCACACGCATACAATCTAAGAAACAGAAGCTAATGTAAATCGTTATTTATTAATTTTTAAGTCATGTTTTATGATACCACATATCCAACCAAAGAGCTCATGGTTGTGTGTATGTTGTTTTTGACTGATCTTTAACAATATCATGGCTGGTCCATCACTGTTGCTCTGAAGATCTCTTGGGAACAATATTAGGTATCATTGTTATCCTTTAACACTTAGATATTTCTTCATACTCACTTAAAATTTTATTTACTTTTAATTTTTTTTTGCAGTACACTTAAAATTTGTTTGACAATCCTCATTAATTCAGTATTTTTCCAGTAGCTAACCTCCCACTTAACAATTTCTGTACTGTAAGTCAAACATATTATAGTTAGATAAACAGATACTGTAGTTTAGAAAAGTAAACAAATGATTCATGTAGTTAAATAAAACACATTTTTTTCGTATATGACTTGTACATCACCTCACTCGATTGTGACATATTTTCTCGTCTCTCTTCACTCTAGGATTGTCTGCCCATATTAGTTGTTATATGATATACATTTTTTTTTGTTTTTTTTTTCTTTTTGAATTCTTCCCTTTGAAGTCTTGTTCCCGTTCAAAATTAATGCCCTAAGGGTTCAAGCTTCATTGTGTTGAGAGACAAAGTTTTGAAATTGGAGTTTCGATTCAAATTTTTGAATTGTGATTCCAATTCACAACAATTCAAATTTTTTCATGTAATTCGACGTGGGCTCCTTCAGAAGACCGCTAGTGCCTTCGGGGGAGCATCACAATTCCCTCCTCATCTAAGGCTAGGCCCTAAGCTGATGCCATAATACTTGTGTTTTACACAAGATTCAGGGTGACGCATATTTTTATGGGCGTGCTTGGAGCACCTCTTTTTTTTGTCATCCTATGCTTCGGCATGAAACACTTTTTCTACAAAAATTTATTTTTATACATCATATTACTCTTTTTAATTGTTTTGAAAAATATAATTTTTGTGTATTGCTATTCTACATTCATTTAGTATTAGTTTCATGTTTTATGTATATGTTTCAAAATTTTTACTTGTGTCATGATAACAATCAAAGCTGCAGTAATGTTTTTGTACTGTGTGAGTCGACTCAACTTCTAAATATGAAAATACAGTACTAGCTTGGATCCGTAAACATAAATATAAAAAAATATAGAAACTTTAGAACTTCTCACTGTTTGTGAATACAAAACAATCCATTATCATGACAGCAACTTTCTCTCTCTATATATATATATATATATATATATATATATATATATATATATATATATAAACTTTTGCATTTATGTATGTTTTTATGTTTTATAATATTTTATGCTAGCCTATGCACATTGGACAGCAAAAGTTTTTTTGTGGTGCACCGGGTGATATATATAACGATTATTTCGTTATATATTGGTTATTTTCTATTATTTCGTTATATTGGTTATTTTCTTAAATTATTCCTTTACCCCCCCCCTTCTCTTTTCAATTCAAAATTTGTCTTAAATTGTCCTTCATTCCTTTCCATCTTCCTCGCTTAGTATTTCTCTAACCGAAATCTGCAGCTGCCCAAGTTTATCTGTGGGAAGTACACCCACATTTTAATCAACCGTTAAAAACAATTTCCAGATGTCGGGTATTACTGATCGAGTCAATTATGCATTACCTTATAAGGAGATCTTTTCTGTATCGCGGTTAAAATTTGTGCTTACGCTCCTTTTTCCTTTCTCGACAAAACCCTAAAAAGAATTTAACATCTGCGCAGTAAAATCTGATGTCCCTTCGGTGTGCTTCGTTGTTAGACATAACAACACGTGTAACATTTATCGTTTGGCAACTTTTCCTTTCCCATCCCAGCTGGGCATCCAAATTGAATTCTGATCTTGTCGGCTGCATTTTAACTGTTATTTGGCGTAAACTATCCATTGTGCATGGGCGAACTTGTGTATGTTGGCGATTGTCTTCACGCCAAAAGTGACGGTTTGTTTCTATGTACGAGTTCACTGGACTCCCTGCTCTTGTCCAGTTAAGTTGCTAATCTCTGTTCGGAGATTTTCTCCGAACAGAGATTATTAGTGTACCTCCCCTTATGTTTTAAATAAAAAACTGTGACTATTACATCATTGTGGGGTTTTTCGCTATCTTCGCATCTAAGACCTGGACTACTATACTTGATCACGCTTCTTCTAAGTATTCTAATAAAATAGCAGCTACTACAAAACGACGCCACGAGGTATACATCTGGAAAATGCTTAAGGAAATTCTTTATGAGAGCGTAATTAAGTGTAAAATGATTTGATTTAAACTGTTTTTTAATTGTCAAGTTATCATTGTAGGGAAATTTTGGAAAAGCACTTTAAATGTAAATCACAGAGATTGAACAAAAATTGCTTAGATATGGTTTTAAAAGGAGGTATGCATTTTTTACGCTTAACAACATTCAGTATACTAAGATAAGTTTGTAGAATATAGATCACTCGATATGCAGTGCCACCCAAAAGATTATATACTGGCCGTCTATGGATGGTAGTCTTTAAAAGTGCTATTTCAGTAGTTTTAGGCGTGTTTTATCATTGATAATCTTTAACTAAATAGTGGTGTACAAAAAAAAAATAGTAGACAAAATACAGGGATAAACAATAGGGTGTACCTTTTTTTTGGTAATTTAAAATATTATGTGGAGAAAAAGTTGAAATTAAATAATATACCATTACTTTATCATAAATTTACCAATAATTACCATTGTGCAAAAAAGTTAAGTTTAGATTGGTATTTGAAGTAAAAAAAATCATTTATGTCATTAATTTTATAAGTATATCGGAATCTAATTACATTTTTTTTTATATTACCAAATAGTCAAACTTTTCAATTTATATTGTTTATTAGCTGACCCGCCCGACGTTGCCCGGGTCCGTATTAACAATATTAAACGAACTTGAAATTTGTATGATTTTATCATTAACTGGAAGCATGCAGAAATGCATTGTCTGAAATACGTCGCAGCTGACTTTGTGAAAAATCGGTTTTAAAAACAACAACTAATATTAAGATCTAAAAATACTTAAAATGAGCAAGGAGAAACACGGGAGGGAACATGTATCCAACGATTGCGTTAGTTTCGTGTTAAAGTGTTGATATTTACCCGTAAAAATCACTGTTAAAACACGTAACTAATTATTTTTTTCGCATAGAAATCCCAAGTGAAATATTTTGAATTTCAAACTAATTATATTACTCTTAAATCCGACTATACCGTGAATGAAATCGATACGCGATGATAAAAGATTGGTATATAGTATTATAATTTCAGAGCCATTTAACAAAAGTGTATATTTTTATCAAAGCATGCGTAATGTTGACTCTGTGGACAAATTCCTAACCGTAAATTTTTGTACCATAACCATAATCTGTCTGCGACTTAACATTACCCTACCGTAACTTAAATATAACATAAATGTAACCTAGCCGTCACTTTGAAATATCAATATAGAAGCATCATTTAAGATTTTGCTTGAAAAGTTAACATTCTTTCGTTAATGTCTTAAAATCGTCTGCACTCTGAAATCTAGATTTTAGACTAATATTTGTTATTTAAGTTTTCGCGCATGATTTTAAAAGAATGTTTTCATAATTATATTTTATATATTGACATAGAGTTATTAATATATTGTTAAATTAAAAAATTTTTTTCATCTACGTTATAAAGTATTAAAAAGTTCTGAAAAAAAAAAAGAAAACTTTTAGTAATACAATTTTTAGTTCAAATCAAATGTTTTCAATATTTTATTTAATTTTATTTTTACATTTAATTTTTTCGAATATATCAATTCCAATTATTTTAAAAGCAAACATTTTTTAAAAATAAATGATATAATAGAAAAAAAGACCATTTTAAAAAATTACTATTACTTCGTAAAATACGCTTCAGCTGTAATTCATTCCTTTCAATCCGTCTTAATACAAAATCCCTTCGACATGCTTTTGTTTGGGACATTAAAATTTGAGCGATAAATGGTTTAATATTGCGACCCTTTTTCGGTTTACTTCACCACCACCTATATTTTTCCTCCATGGTTTACAACCGCTGTGATAAAAAATCATCATTTAAACTGACAGTTTGCCAGTCTATGAATTTTAAAGGTCTGTTCCAGCTTTTTTAATTATTTATGCGAAAATTTTATGCAACCAACCAACCATAACTAAATGAAGGGAAAAAAAGAAGAAAAAAGGCGATTTTTTATAAGAGTGATCTTTGGAATTTAATTAATTACTCAATAAATAGAATTTCGAAATTCTAAAGCTCAGGTGCATCAGGAGAGATATTGGGCTACTCTCATAAAAATTTTGAGCTTCGTACGTCCCATAGATTTTGCTAGCCATCGCAGACACACACACACACACACACACACGCAGACAGAGCGATTTGTTATTTTATTAGTATAGATGGTTTTAAATCTTTATTTTAAAAAAATAAGTTTTATTTTTAATTTAAACTAGCATACCCAGCCCGCTTCGCCGGGCTTAATTTGAAGGTTTATTTAATAATTTATGTGTATGGTACGCTTCTCTCTCAGCTCGCGACGGATCCCCCGGTGACTCTCCCCGGACCATCGGCACTCCACGTGCGTCGGGTGAGCGTCAGAACAAACTTTCAGCATATACATATGGGTGGTTGTACTTGAATGCACAGACCTGCGCGTTTTTTTCTATCTTGCTTTTATACCTCTGGACCGAGTTGGCGCATTGCCAAGATTTGCTTCCTCTGGACCGAGTTGGCGCATTGCCAAGATTTGCTTTCGCCTGTGCCTCAATTATCCTCAGAATTCCTTTTATATATATAGATTTAAAAAGTTACATTTTACATCTGCAAACTTTCAGATATGATACAAATAAAATGTATTTTTAATTAGTTTATTAGTCTAATTTTTTTTTGTCTCATGACATTAGAAACAATTTTTGGATTAAAATGAATAAATAAAATAAAATAAAAATATTACTTAGAATGTGTAACATTTAACTGAAAATAATTTACAATACAATAATTAAACATTGCATTCGAAAACCTTTATTCAAAATAAATCACAATGTCTTTATATTTATCTTGATAAGCTATGTGATAGTTGTAAAAAACAGGTTCAACATATTTTGGTTATGTAACTCCCATCAGTGATTCTGCGAAAGACAAAGTAACATCAACACTAAAATGTATTAAACGCAAGGTTCGCACACTCCTTGGAATTTCTAAGAACTCTGGCACCACTATTAAAAATAAGAAATTTTACATTTAATTTTTAAACCACAACATTCGTAACCCCCACCTTCATTCACAGATTTTAAGATTTTTTTTGCAGTGAAACAGAATTTATTCTTAAAATTTAGAGGTAGAACTGTGCGAGCCCTGATTAAACGTAACTGCATTGATAAGAGAAGTATGAAAGCATTTGAATGTGACAGTAAGAAAACAAAAACCAGAGTCCCCAATGGTTAAATTGTACTGTTAGAAATTCTTCAAACCACCCTGTACATGTACAAGTATTGATTTGTTTGCTTCATTTAATAGAATTGCCCTCGATGGTGCAACTTCTGAACCTACTTCTGTCAGTGTTCCTATATGTAGAAGTGCCAAGATTTACTCGCTGATGAGTATATCAAAGTAGATAATATTTTTCCAGACGTTGATGGTAAATATTTGAGCACGAATCAGAATCGCTCATGGTATACATGTTAAACTGTACAAGACAGGTGAATGTTCCTAAGAATTAGCAAGAAGAAACACTGGTAACGTCTCCCATACAAGGTGGCTGCCAATTCCAAAACAGAATCTTGCTGCATCTATTGATTCAGATCCCTAATTAATAAAAAAGCTGAATTTCTCATGAAAGTTTATGCCACTCACAGTTTAACACAAAAGGACAATCTGGTGATTTTTTTTATTATTTTTAAATCTTACAGAATATCAAGTACTGAGAGGTTGAACTTAAAAATGTTTTCAATCAAATCTACAGAGAAACGCCTTTCTGGTACATCCAGAACATCTCCTTTTGGGAATGCTGTTTGATTCTCGAAAGCATATTAGATCTCTCATATTAGAAAATGTTGTCAGTCAGGCAGTCAGTCAAAGCAGAGAGAGTTTTCAAAGCACCACAAGTTAATTTTGAAGCAAAAGTCTATATCGAATTTATTGATTGGCAATCTACTATAGTAACAGAAACTCCTCTCATAACTGAGCAAACAAGAGATTGAGTTGATTGTTGATTCAGGAACTGTTGATGGAAATGAATTTAAACTTACGTTAAACACTCAGGCAGCTAAAAGAATTGTAAAGGTGGTTACAACAGCATCTAAAAGCATTTGTGGTTTTAAAGATCGATATGACTTCAATAGTTCAAGATTGAATGCCAGTAAATACATTTCAAAGTTTGAAACAAAATGTTACTTCACATCTGCAATGACAACAATCCAAAAATAAAGAAAAAAAACTATTCTGTATAGCAGGGCTGTCCAACGCGGCGCCCGCGGGCGCCATGGCGCCCTTTGCAGGTTTTCCTGGCGCCCTTCTTCAAGTTTCCTGTTACTATTCTTTAGTAAAATTTCTTTTTAAAAGATACTTTATTTAAAATTCTTGATATTTGCTTGAGAGATGTTTTAAAAATCTCTACAAGTGTATTTCACGCATCAATAATTATATCGCACATAACGTATTAAAAGAAAGACAACAGCACATGATTATAAAAAAAACTAATCATAAGTTGTGTTTGTCACTAATTTCTTTAGGAATCTTTTTATGGAAATTATATCAATCGAAATTAAAAAAAATTCGGTAATAACGTCTTTAATATGTTAAAAAGTAAAATGTAGAAAAAACTAAGTGATCCTCTCACTCCTTCATGCATGAAATGTCAGCATATTTGCTAGCGTTATTGACGTTGTTTTACTGGCCATTTTCCATTTTATAAGACCGGATAAAGGCTGTCTTTTTCTTCCCCAGACTTTCAAAATTTTAGATAATTTTGATGATTTGGTTTTTAAAAAACCTGTAAAATCGTGCGAAAGGATTTCCATCAATAAAATCTCTCGAAGGCTCTCTCTCTTTGGTAACATCCCTGACTTTGTTTCTGTACTTTTTATAATGGAAAATTAACACCTCAAAAAAATTTGCAGTTATTGCAGATTATTTTCGCCCCCCCCCTCCTCAAAACCCGAAAATATGTCTGATTACCGTTTTATTTTAACAATAGATGATATTTCATTTTCTGGCTCCTTCCAATTCAAACATGTTTGAGATAACCACTCACAGAAAAATGGATTATACGAAATTTATTACAATTTACAGATATTTTTATTTTTTCTCTTTTAACATGGCGCTTTAGACTTATAGGAGCATTATGTCTCTACAGCGTTGTGCATTTGTTTATACGCATTGATACTAACATTAAAAGATTATTTTCTTGCATGCTTTGAGCCATTTCAATAATGGCGCCCTTCATTTCTTACCAAAAGTTGAGATGCGCCCGTGCTTAGCAAAAGGTTGGACAGGCCTGCTGTATAGCATTAATCCACAATTTTCTTTTGTTTACAATATTAATAAACTTGTTTTAATATTTTTCTTTAATAAGCATATTTTTAATTTACTGCATTATAAATCATATCATTTAACCAGACGAAACAAAAATTTTGGTTAGAGTTTGAAAAAGTTTCTTACACTTGCAGTGCACTGTCTACTACCATCAAGATATCTTATTAAGATAAAGAAACAAGAAATCGAGATTTATTCTGAATAAAGCTTTTCAAATTCAATATCTAACTATTGTATTTATAGATTTCTTCTTATAATATTACACTTTCTAAACTTTAATATTATTTTTGTAGGATGTGTTTTATTCCAAAAATTGACTAATAAATTAATTAAAAATTAAGTTGTATTAAGTTGTAAAAAACCGGTTTGTATGATAACTGACAGTTTGCAGTTGTAAAATATAACCTGTAAAAAATTTAAATCATCAGCAAAATAAATTGAAAATTTGGGGTATTTGGTAAAATAATAAGGTTTTTAATTTGATTCCGGGAGCCTTAATGAATTAGTGACAAAAATGAAAAATTTTTTACGGCAAATGCTTATCTAAACTTTACGTTTTTGTATTTGAAAAAAACAATTACTTTATATTCATGTATAAAAAAAATAAAGAATAACCTCAATTTAGACCAACAAGTTTAAACGTGATACTCATTCCGGGAGGCCTAGATATTTTTCAATTTCAGTAGTTGTTTTTCTTTTGCATCTCATAATTCCAGTTGAAAGAAATACAGATAAAATTAATACATTGACACTTTAGGCTTCTATTTTTTGTAGTAATTAATAAGAGCAAAAATAAATCCACAGAACAGCACACAAGAAATGACC